>JAKSZT010054335.1:13004152-13061392 GCA_026826555.1 Tolypeutes matacus | reverse complement strand
AAAAAAAAAAAAAAAAAAAAAAAAAAAGGAATGCAAGAGATATTGCAACAGTTATGGAGCGGCACAGGATGAGTTTAGAGAGAAAGTAAACATATTCAGAGCGCAGGTAAAGGTGCAGTAGAAGAGAGGTTAAAATAGAAAATTTTACTTTTTCATTTTGCTATGTGAGATATGACATGAAATTAATATGATCATTAGCTAGAGAATACCAATGCCTCCATTTTGTATGTAACAATCATGACTCAAAAATAAAGCTTTGTGTAGCAAAAAAAAATTGACAATGAGATGTCTTACCTCAAAGAGTAACAGAAGGAAATGATATCGCTCTCCAAGGTTAGAGACAGTTGAAAGGCAGCTCCTGTTGTCCTTGAAGGTGAAAGGGCTACAAATTGCATTTATTATTGCATTTTATTTCTTGCATTCCGTGTGCAGTAATACAGTGGAGGGAGCGGGTGTTGCTTGGGGCCAGGCAGGCAGAGGTCTGGAAACGTAGCAGGACGAAGCTCGTGCACTGGAAGACCACTGTGGATAAGTTTGTGTATGGTGATTGAGAGAAGCTAACGGCAGATAAGGCGACCCCAGTTTTCTCTTGCTGATAGAAAGCACCGGGACCTGGGCACAGATGGAGGAGGAGACACTTGGATGTTTCATTCTTCAGTGCAAAGAACAGGAGGTCATGCTGCCCGAATCCAAGTGAGATGACTGAGGAGAACGGTAAAGAAGAGTACACATTACATGAATATGCAGTGGTGTTAACTTATAAAGTCAAAATTACTCATCTCACTCAGCCATCCAGAGGTAGAAGAGGAGAGAAACTAAATTTACAGGATTTACCCAGGGATGAGAATCTGTGGGGAGCTGAGGACAGAAGGGTGTGAGTGGGACAGAATTGAAGGCAAGCGATTAGACTGATGGACCGCTGGCTCCACGGTCGTGGGGAGGAAGTGTCGTCAAGAGGGGGGCTTGATGAAGCGGAAGAAAATGCAGAGCTGAAGAAACAAGTCTTGCTGCAGGTAGAGGTGCCACATTGAACACACACACGTGGATGTCCAGTAAAAGTGAATTGCAGATACACTTTTCATTCTTTTCTGAAATTAAGTTTTAACAAGGTATCCTGTTCTTTTTCTGGCAACCATAGATGAGGGTGAAGAGTGAATGAGGTAAAATTCCCAAGTAGATGAATGACAGCCCGGAGGTAGCAGTCAGGGAAGTCTTTTCACAGGATATGGCTGTAGCTGGACATACGCTGTTGGAATTCAGAGTCAAGGACTTTCCAGGTCAAGGATTGGAGTAAATTGTATATATCAATATTGAATTCTCTGATAAGGGTTTGGGTGGAAAGGAAGATAAAACATCGCTTGCTAACCTTTGGGAAAGAAGAACCACATGGAATCGAAGGAGTGATATGAACAAATGAATAGCGAGGAACAACACGAAACAAACGGCCTGCGAGGGCTTGCCAGGAGGCAGCGTCACGAAGTCGCTTACAGTCTAATGTTGAATGCTTTGGAGATAGTTGATGAAATGGCTTTGTCATTAGCAGCGGATGGTGTATGCCTTTAGCCAGGGCAACTGTGCTCTTTTGAAAGACTGCTATTCTATATGTAAGTATTTTTGGGGTCAGCTCAAGTGTTGACCCACTTGGCATATCTGTTTCAAACACTACCAGAGCATCTCGGGACATTTGGGTAGGAATCAGCCATGCCTGTTTTATTCGAGGTATGTAAGACTGCGACAGTCCTTTCTCTTTCAGTTTGTGGTCATCACGTAACTCCCTTTGGTTGCACGGTCTAACGACAGCGGCCCTTGACTACGGCTCTGCTGGGCTCCAGGGCCTGCTCTTTTTGGAGTGAACTCTGTGACCTTTATTAATGGGCTCGATTAACCTCCCTGTCTCGTTTCCTGCCCTGTACGATGAGCGCTTTGGAAAAGATGGTTTCTAAAGCCTCTTCCATCCAGCCTCCGCTCCAGTCGTTCAGCTCTGGGGTTTTTTGTGGCTCTGAGGCCAGCACCAGGTATCGGCACTTTCACCTTTGAGAGTGCTCCACATCGTGTGCAGTCTGTGTAGACGTATCTTGAAAAGTTAGCAGTGTGCCATATTTTATTATTTTAAATTATGTGTAAATATATGGGAGTTTGGTCTTCAACGGACTCTTACAATGAATCTGAGTGTACCTATTTTGTAATTTTAGTGATTCCTTTATAATGTAAGATTTTGAAGTTAAAACATGTATTAACTTAGGTATTAAAGATGTGTCTTTAAAAACACTACTGTATACACTTCTCTCCGCAGCTTTAGAAAGGGTGAAGTGAAAACCACTAAGAAGAGTACAAAACCCACGATAAGAAAGTAATAAAGTAATTAATCACTTTAGATGCATTCAGGACTTGAGGGCACTAAAATTATCTTGTAGTATAACAAGAGATTGAAGAACCAGCCTCTGTTAAGGAATGGCAGAGAATGGGAGCTGTGTCGGAAGAGTAGTGTCTTAGTTTCCCGGGCTACTCAAGCAAATTCCATAAAAAGCTTGGCTTAAACAATGGGAATTGATTAGCTTACGATTTTGAGACTAAAAGAAGGTCCAAATCAAGGCATAATCAAGGGATGCTTTCTCCCCAAAGACTGCGGCATTCTGGGGCTGGCGGCCAGTGATCCTTGGTTCTTAGTTTGTAACATGACAAGGCACATGGCAGTGTCTCCTGGTCTCCTCTTTCTTCTTGGTTCCGTTGATTTCAGCTTCTGGACATTCCATCTGTGGTTCTCTCATTCTCTCTCTCTCTCTCTCTCTCTCTCTCTCTCAATTTCATTGGGCTTATACAGGGCTCCAGTAGTAGGATTAAGAGCCATCCTGATTGGGCTGGGCCATACCTTAACTGAAGTAGCCTCAACAAAAAGTTATGCTTACAATAGGTTCACACCCACAGGAATGGATTACATTTAAGAGCATGTTTTTCTGGGGGTACATAGCTCCAAACCACCACAGGTAGGTGAGAGAAAAATGTTGAGCATTGCTAGCAGAGAACTGGTGAAGATATAGAGGCAGAATTCAAGTCTGCCTCGTGCCCATTGGATGAATAGGTGGCATCTAAATTCTTTAAAACCTAAGTCTATAATCTGACAAATTAATATGTATATTGTAAGCCCTAGAACAACCACTAGGAAAATAACTTAAAAATATATATAGTTAAAAATTATTAAAGGGATTAAAATGTTACACTAGAAAATATTCATTTAAGGAAAAAGAAGGCAGTAAAGGAGGAATAGTGAGCAGTCACAACAGACATGATACATGCAGAAAACAGAAGCAAAGTGGCAGATGTAAGTCCAGCCATATCAATAGTAATATTAAACATGAAGAAATTAAGCAATCCAAACAAAAGGCAGAGACTGTCAGAGTGCCTATGAAGAAAACAATATCCATGTATTGTCTATAGGGATACATTTTAGATTCAAAGATACAAATCAGTTGAAAGTAAAGGACAGAAAAACTTACACCATGCAAACAGCAACCATAAAAGAGTCGGAGTGGCTATAATAATATCAGACAAAATAGACTTTTAAACACAAATTGTCCCTGGAGATAGAGACATTTTTAGTGACAAAAGGGTTAATCCTTCAGGAAGATATAATAATTATAAACATTTATGCACATAACATCAAAGCCCCAAAATACACGAAGCAAAGGCTAACAAAATTGTGGAGTGAAATAGACAATTCAACACTAATAGTTCCAGACTTCAATATCCCGTTTTCATGAGTGGGTAGAACAACTAGACAGAAGATTCACTTGCCCAGCATTATAAGCCAGCCAGATCTAACAGTTACCTATAAAACATTCCACCCAAAACAGCACGAGGCTTCCCTGGAATACATTCTCAAGGCTAGACCATATATTTAGGTTATGAAAACAGGCCTCAATAAATGTCAAAGAATTGAAAACATACAAAGTATGTTCTCTGACACAGTGGAATTAAAATCTACAGGGGACACAATCCTGAGTTGGTGAATATTTTGAATAACAGACAAGATTCCTAAGTGGAAACCACGGCTGGTAACTTGAAGGAACTGAGTCTGCTTTAGACAGTGAAGTGACTCATTTGGATAGTGGCAGTAGGGGTAGCATGGGACACAATAATCTCTAAAAGCTGGTCATTTATCATAGGGAGTATATTTATGTCACCTCTCAGAGGGCAGAAGTAAGACCAGCGGGTGGAGGTGCAGTTCAGAATAAGAAAGACTGTTCCCACAGTACTTTCCTAGAAGATAAGTGTTTAAAAGTCCAATGTGGAAAAGTCAAAGAATAATTTATAATGGTTGTTTTAAAGAGAATTCTATTCCCAGAAAGCTAAACAATTATAGGATCTGCAATAATGCTTCCTGCACAACGAACGTCTTTTCACAAAAGTCAGAGCGAAGCCGTGGAGTCGGGAGCGGTGTGGTGTGTAGGCAGCCTCCGCCCTCCCAGGCCCGGTTCTCGCGTCTCTCAAGTCTCTCACGTCTGCATCTAGTGCTTAGAGCCTAATCCGCCTGTCTCACTGCTGCTTCAGCAGCGTAACCCCCCCCCCACACACACACACAAATTTAGCAAACTGCTAAATAAATTCCTGTGCAACTTCCTTCTGTTGTTCCTTAACTTTTCTCTAGCTTTATCAGACTAATCTTAATTCCCTGAGTTTCTGGAGAAGCATATGAGCAACTCTTTCTCCTGAGCCTACATTCCACTCATGCAGACTGAATTATTCATATAGCTAATTCAGGTGTTTAAGGATTTTAATACCGAACATGCAGGATAAGCATACGAAAGTCCAGCATCGCCTCCAGTGGATTCTCATAAGGAGTGAATGTGATCACACGGAGTGATTCACTTCAGAGCCTAGAAGAGCTCGTATGCGTGAAATTGAGGAAGTGCTCCCACCATGTACGATTTCATGTCAAAAAATATAAATATTTTGCCAGACATTCTTAACTTCTATATTTTTCTGCATTAAAACTGTGTTTTCATTCCTAGGAAGAGAATGGGACTTTCAAAAAGATTTTTGTAAGAAAAATTATTTGATTTGCCATCTTCTCCCAGAATATAAACTAGACTGTCGGTGTAAGTTAGTCATCCTCATTTGTGCCCTGGGATTCATTTAACATATTATTCTCCAATGGCTGTGTCCTTAGAGTGCTGAGGAAGTTAGCATCCAGACTGTCTGCATTGAGAACATCTATACACATCTAGTACCACATCTTTCAGTCATTTCTCTGTTTCGTAAACATCGGCCCGTCAGTTTAGGTAGCATCCCGAACTACGAAAGTGAGGAAGATTCAGTGTATTCATTCTTTTAACAATGGGCAAAATGAGGCTTCTAAAGTCTCCCAGGTATCTTGGAAACTTCAGATTATCCATTTCTAATCTTATCTGATATTATATAACTGCATATTTTTATGCTTTTCCCATAATTTTCTACCATTTGTTTGAGAGTAATGTCTAATTAAAATAAAATCCACTTGAAATGAATATTTTTGTTGATGGCTTGCTACACTTTCTTTGTATAAATGAATGGCTGCTATTTTTTACCTTGAATGTGTTGTCTTTATTTTTTACTCTTTTCCCAAACACGATGCTTCTTTTAGAAGCAAAATTATTTAATGACAGATACATATGAACACTGGCGATACTAGCACATTTTGATTTGTACAGAAGCTCTATTCTTGAAAGGTCTTATAAATCAATTTTTAAAAAGGAAATGCACTGGAGGAGCTCATCAGACCTTTTCCTCGGCCCTAAGAATGCCTTCTTATTTATAAGCATATTTTATTGTTTAGGTATGAGTTAGACACTTAACCTGTAACATCCGTCTTCTAAAGCAAGTCCTCTCTGAGTTGAAAACCTTTCATGGCTAATCACGTCTTTTAAAAGCATTGGGTAAGAATGATCAAAGTATCTTCCATGAGGCTTGGCAAATAATTGATAGTACCGTGGACCTCTTCCTCCCGCAGACTAGTCGTGTCCTAGCCAGCGTGCAGGGCAAGGGCCGACGGCAGCAGTCCTCGGGTCTCGCTGCCTGGTGGCTGAGCCGCAGGGCCACACTGTCCCCCAGCCCTTGAGGGCAGCGCGGCTCGCGCACTCCAGAGAAGTGCTGGCAATGTTGGAGGACGGAGCCCGTTTCTGAGCGCAGCAGAAGCGCAGGGCACACTGCGCGTTTTTACGGACGTGCGGTGTGAGTCGGAGAGCTGAAAAGCCGAGTGCTCCCTTCCCTCTCCTATTGCCCTTTATCCTTGACTGTCTCATTTACACAAATGCACCCCAAAAAGACTGTGCTCCGCAGCTGAATCTCCCTAAGAAAATTTATATTTAAAAGTAGTAAAATCACTAAACCTTTTCTATTTCTTGATGAGCCATATTAAATGTTTAGTGTGTGTTGTAGATTAATTTAAAATATCTGTCTCCACCAGTGGAAATATCGTGTGCCCAATGCTCCGTTAATATTTTCCCGATACCTCTCTGTCAGCCAGGCCTGGCCCAGTGTATACTTTTCTGATATTATTAATAAGTTGTTCAGGACCTTTTGGTTGAGATTTTTATTGCTACTGTTATTTAAAGAAAGAGTGCCAAGTGGAGATTACTTGAATGCACCGTACAATTTAAGATTAGGTATTATTTCTGGCCTTGGGTCTGTAGCCCAAGTTAATCACTTGCAGAGTAAAATAGTCATGAGCAAGCAGGTGTTTTCCCCAAATCAGAAAAGCATAAGATCTGTTTACCTGGTTGGGATGCAGACTGTTTTATTATGGTGTCGGTTCTTTGGTTTGGGCAGCACTTCTAAAGTGTCTCTTCTCAAAGACCAGCAAGAGGGGTTAAATGTTTGCGGAAAAAGGAATACCATAGTCAGGTGGAAGAGGCCCTTGGCAGGCACCTGAATGAGCGGCTGCCTGGAGAGCGCGGAGCTGCCACTGGTGTCAGAGGCTGCGACGCCTGCCTCCGCCTCGCCTCCAGCTTGCCTCCGCCTCGCCTCCGCCTGGCCTCCACCTTACCTCCACCTCGCCTCCGCCTGGCCTCCGCCTCGCCTCCAGCTCGCCTCTGCCTCGCCTCCACCTCCCTCTTCTCTCCGCTGCCTTGATCATGTTCAGCTGCTCTGTTCACATGTGCAGAATCAGAGCAGAGTAAAGCTGCTTTTCTGTCTCATTTTTCTTGCTAATTTACACATTCAAGCCATTTTTTGTTTGCTACCGTTATTTGCTATTCCCTTTGGTCGAGGCACCGGTCCCTTTTGCCTCGGGCCTCAGAACTAATTTGAGCTTCCATAATTACTCCATGTTTTACACCTGTCTGCATATCATGCACCCCGTCTTTGTGCTTGAGCTGAATATTTCCTTGCAGAAGAGCTAGCGTCCGTGTCCAAGGGGTCCTGAGTTGCTCCCGGCAGACTGCTCAGAAGGAGCAGTCCTCGCGCTGCGGCTGGCCCGGGGCTCGCCGGGGCTTGGCGGGGGGCAGGCGGTGACGCTCGCACCCCGCGTCGGGCAGCGGAGCCGAGCTGTGCGCCCCGGGAATGAGGCCGCGGTTGTCGTCATTTTGAAGTCATTAAAGACCCGGGGCCCGGCTCGTTCCACAGCTGCTCTTCTGCTCTCAGAGCAGCTTATTAAATTTGGGTTAAACGGGCTCTGAAGAGTATCACAATGAAGAAACTGTGCTAAAAGTTACCTCTTTAAAAAGGGGCAGTTGATTAGATTTTTAACTTAAGTGACAGCTGCAATTCATTGCGGAGTCCTGGGCCAAGCAGCCTTTGTACTTGGGGCTTCCTGAGCAGTCTGGGCTGTTGCCACTCGGAGCCTGCTGCAATCCAATTAGGACTTCAACCAGGGTCAAATGCAGGCGACTTTGCAGTTCCCCTTTGCATCATTAGCCTCAAGGCTGGTGTGGGGGGGGGGTGGCTGTGCCGAGGAAGAGGGGAGCAGGGTGGGCTGGACCTGAAGCCCGAGGGCGGGGGCCTGCGAGCAGCACCCCCACTGGCCTTTGGGGGTTACAGGTGCTAGCCGGGCTGGTAAAGAAGAGTGAGGTGCTTGCCCGCCCCTCTCTTCCCGCAGCCTCCTGTTACTGGACAAATGACGGGGAGACGCGAGGGTGAAGCCTCCGGAGCATTCATTATTTTTGATGAGATGACAACTGTCTGGATTCGTGTCCTCACTCCCCATTGTGTTTCCTGCTTTTTAAAACAGCACACACTCACAATTGTTCTTTCTGTAAAATGCTATCATAGGGAGGGGAAACCAAATTTTTAGGGGAGTGTTTTATGAGAGGCCTTGCAAAGATCAGTTACCTGTCACTCAAGAAAACCAAGGGGTCATGTCAGTATTTTCAGAGTGGAATTACTTAGAGAAACCTTTTCTTTCATTTCTTTCAAACCATCTAGTTATATTTGTACTTGTTAGTGTGCTTTAACTATACTATGTCACTGTTTAAAGAAAATGGCCTGTTTCCAAAAAGAAAAGAAGAAAATTCTGCTCATCAGCTTCCATGCTGCTGCAGATCGCCGCTCTCCGTCTCCAGCAAAGCTTTGTGCTGCCACTACAAAGTAACGGTTTATCTAGAAATAACACTTTCATTGTTCCTTTCTTACCTCCTCAACCCATTAATAGGTACTTTAGTATCATGAGAGTTTTCATAGTTTAATCCCTTTTCAAAAGCTTTTCAGAATAAAAGCTCTAAATGGTCCTCAGTATTAATGTGATGTGACTTCCGTACAATATGGTTGGAAACGCTCAGAAGCCCGTTTTACCGCCTACCGCCTTTCATTAGAGCAGTGCGTGGACAATCCCAGCTCAGTGTTTAGTGGAGTCTCTGTGAGCCTTTTTTGTCGTTTCCCAATAAAGTAGTTTTCCGATTTAAAGAATTTTTTTGCCATTGTGACGTAACTCTTAATCATCAAGAATTTTATTTTATGTTCCCTATTAATAATTTTTTAAATTAAATGTCTTCTTAATGTTGACATTTTTCAAAGCTGTCTTTTTAGTCTCTGATTTGCTTTCCACACCCATAGGAATCCAAACATTTAGGTGAAAACTGACTTTTAAAAATTTAGTTCCTAGTAGAAAGATAGGGTTTGTGTTTACACTTAGAAATAGCTCATGACTATTTTGGTGGCAGATATTTGGCCTTTGTTGCTTTAAGACTAGCGCCGTATGCTCTTTGCTTTGTCTAAAATCTTAGTTATACCAAAACAGTGTGTTCTGGAGTTTTAAGAATTGGGAGTGAGGAATGGAGACAGGAATTCGGACATGGAAACATAATCAACTGATTTTCACCGTTTACTGCAATTTCAGCTGTCTACCCCTTCCGCACCTCATATTGACATGGCGTGTGCATAAAGACAGACTTCAGACTTGTTTTCTTATATCAGGGCTCCATCTTGGCCTACTCTTGAGCCTGAAGCTATGTTTTGAAATTGTGATTGCGTCTAAGAAAAGATAGCCAGAGCACAATTTTGAAGACACGGATTAAAAATGCGTACCTTAGTATGTTTGGGAAATCCCCTTGATTCTACATTTGCCTCATCTAAATGTAATAAAAAAAGAAATCATCTCAAAAGTGTTTGTGAGTCTTAGTATCTGCATAATCTTTCGTATATGGAAGATCTTCTTTAAATTATTTGTATTTTAATCAATATTCCATTCATTTATTGATTTTAAATTAATTAGTTTTAAAGGGAGAAAACATTCTGCTTTAATCTTTAAGTTCAATTTACAGATTTTCTTTTATTTAGAACTGTTCTAATTTGTGCCAACTTTTAGTTGATTTTATTCAAATTTACATAAATCAAAAGTTTAGAAAAAAATTCATGTAATCTCTTTTTTTTCCTGTAATCTTTTAACACAAGATCCATACTCATTCATCAAATCCTCTTAGATATTTCCAATTTCATCTATTAAATTTATGTCTGATTTATTATTTGTGGTAATTGTTTAAATGCTTAGAAAGATTATTTGCTAGATGTATAAGTCTGCCTTGTTTACATTTTTTAATTGTTTGCGAAATCAGATATATTAATTTAGCACTAGTATTTTGAAATTCTCACGCAGGACTGTGACATCAAGATGCTATAATTAAAACAGCCCAGGCTTCAGAGCTAGCCAAACTTAGATATGAAGCCACGTAACTTTTCAGATCTCCAGTTTCCTCATCGGAACGCGGGGTCCACTAGGACCTACCTAGGAGGATCTTTGGAAGGTTTAAACAGTGTGTAAGAACCGGCAGGCGACCAGGGCCCCGTCGGCCTCATGCTGTGCCACCCCTCACTCATTCTCTACACCACCATCGGAAGATAAATCTCAGTAAGTTACCCTTACGTCCTTAGAGTTAGAATTTGAAATAAGTCACTCCACCCCGGCCCTTCAACCTAAAGAAGGCCCCAGAATGGTCTGTCACAAGTCACCCAACTAGTTAGAACTCTTCACTCTCTGTTCTCAAACTCCAGACCGTTTCTCAAATTATAGAGCTGCTTCCTGGACTTAGAAGGGACTTTGCAAAGCCTCCGGTCTCATCTGCCCTGCAGGCCTCCTTCCTTGGCCTTCCTTCCTTTTTTTTTTTTTTATTTGTTAAACAATTTATTGAAGTATATCATTCATACATGAACATACATAAACTATAAGTGTTCAGTAAACATCGTGAACTTACAAAACAAACATGTATAACATCATACAGGGCTCCCACACATCACCCCCCCACACAAACACCCTGCATTGTTGTGAAACATTTGTTAACAAATCATGAAAGAGCATCGTCAAATTATTACTACTAATTATAGTCCACATCTTACTCCCCTATACATTTTTTAAAGGATTTATTTATTTACTTTCATCCATTTTTACCCCCCCCCCCATTTTTGCTGTTTTTGTGTCCATTTGCTGGGCAACTCTCTGTGTCTGTTCCCTGCCTTCTCTTCTCATCGGCCATCCAGCCAACCGAAGCATTTACAGCTGTCGGTTTCCCTTCTAGCTACTGTCGGCTTTCCCCCTTAAAGTTGTCTCCAGTGACTTCTTCCCTTTCTGTCTTCACTCCACTCAGTTTAGGCTTTTGCTTCCACCACTCCCCTGAAAATGCTTCTGCTGAGGTCACCAGTGACTTCCATTTTGCTAAATTCAGAAGCTAATCTCAGTTATTTCACATAATTTTTCTTACCTTCATCCTTGAATCATTTTTTTTTAATAAATTTTTTTATTTTTATTTTTATTTTTAAAAATACTTAGATTACATATATGTTCCACAAAAATTATAGGGATTCCCATATGCCCCACCTCCCACAACCTCCCACATAAACATCCTTCATTAGTGTGGCACATCACCTGCAATGGACATACACATCCTGGGGCTCTGCCACTAAGCATGGACCAGAGTTCACATTGTAGACCCCACAGTTCTGCGTGTTATATGATGATATAAAATGGCCTATAGCTGTCATTGCAATGTCACTCAGGATGATTCCCAGAATCACTTTCTCACCTGGGAGTCCAGGATGCTCTCTTGTTCCTCCTCCCTCATTCTCTGCTTCTTTTCGGTTTCCTTGCTGAAACCCCCTTTTCTCCCCAGCCACCTAACCCTGGAGTGGCCCAGAGCTTGTCTTTGTCTTTACAGCAACTCCCCTGGCCGTCTCCTTCAGTTGCATGGTGTTAAATGTCATCTGTACTCAGCGTTGCAAATTTTCTCTTTCCAGCCATGGTCTCTTGCTCGAACTCCAGGTTCTTACATTCAGCTGCCTATCTGACATTTCTACTTGGGTATCCAGTAGAAGTATCGCCCAAATCGGACATCCTGTTTTCCTTCCTTGCATCCTTCCCGCCAAAAATATTTGATGTACTCACCGTCTTTCTTACCAAAATTCCTGGAACTCAGTCCAGTTGTTCAAGCCAAAACCTTGGCATTATCCTTGATCTCTCTGCTTATTCTCCATGCCCAGGCTCCTAACTTAAAATCTGTCCAGAATTTGACCGCTTCTCACCATCTACACAGCTGCCCCCTGGGCCAGCCTCTTCTGGGTGTTCTTTAGTTCTAATACAGCTATTAGGTTGTGACACTCAGAAAGGGCCTGGCTGAACATGCTATGGCAGGATCATTAAATCCTTTTTCCATAATAATAATTAATCCTAGGATTGCAGTAGACATTTTGGTAACCATAATCAGCATTGACTAGGGTCAGCCAAAACTGTTAGTTTTTTTTTTTAACTCTATTAATTGTTGCTAGATCCATGCCCCATCTAAAGTAGTGTAGTGACTCTCAGTGGATGAACCTTTGTTCAGTGTACCCCACAGCCCTTAACGGTAGGAATTCTGCCCCAGCTTGTAGGTGATGCTGAGGAAAGTAATTTGCTTAAGGACACAGAGCTAAAAATTAGCAGCTCTGGCAATAGAATTCAGATCCGTCTGACTTCAGCTCTCATCCCTCAGCCACTACGTGTGAAGGCCTAGAGGTGAGAGAGAACTAAATACATTCAAGGATATGAATGTATTGCCCCTTCTACTGGGAGGGTGTAAGGAGTAGAAGCTGGCGAGATTCAGGCCAGAGCAGTTATAAACCATATTGAGGAGTTTATACCTTACCGTAAAGCATTGGAAAGGGGCAGCTATTAAAAGTATTTTAAACAGACTTACTTTTCTAAATAATTATGGTGGTCTGGGCTGCAGGCAAATATGAGATGTTAGATTGGGGGTGGATCTGGGTGAGCTGAGTGAAGAATGCTTGTCTTTTAAACACAGGCAAGAAAAGAGGTTTGTAAAGGACATTTAAAGACTAGTCAGAGAGGTAGCACCGAAAATCAGGAGAGGAGGAGTGGTGTCTGAAGCTAAGAAGAGTTTCCAGAAGGCTGGACTGGTCAGCAGTGCCACAGGCTTCTGAAGAGGTCAAGTGAAATGAGGACTAAATGTGTTCATTGAATTTGGCAACAGGGGATTAGCAGTCACTTTGGAAAGGTGGTTTCAGTGGATTGCTGAATGTACAAGTATTATAGTAAGTATCTTCCCTTTTCAAGCTGAAGAAAGGACTTCATTTTTACCTCTGTTAAATTTCATCTTGAAGATTTCAAGCTAACTTATATTTCATAATTCTGGACGTCAGAGGAGCTAACCTGAGTAAGAGATTCTATGGGAGAGTTCCTCTTAGGCCACTCAAATATTTGATTTTTATTTATGCTCAGCACGCTTCTGAAAACCTGGGCGTTGGATTTGCACCAGAGGCGGCTCCAGGCTCTCTGCAGAGGAGATGGACACCGCCCGGGGTGGAGAGGGGAGCACGCGCTCAGGGCCTCTGCTGGGGCCTCTGCTGGGGCCTCTGCTGGGGCCTGCGTGTTCCCGTCCTCTGTGTCCCAGGACGCAGAGCCCTTTATTCACAGGCCAAGCCTTAGGAGACCACTCGTCCTGGTCCAGAGCTTAGTTCCCGTTGTTGTTTGATCCTTCTGGCGAGGAGGGCAGGCTTTACTGTGGGGGTGCAGCACCGTCCTCCTGTCGTGCTGGGCCCCGATAGGGATCTGTGCAGCCGCCGTGACCTGCAAATAACAGACGCGCTGGGGGCGCAGTCCTGTGCCGACCCACTGACTTTTCCCGCCCTGCTGCGTGCGGTCGGCGTGGCCCCTGAGGGCGCGCGGCCCTCCTGGGGGTGCCCTGGGCTTTGGCGGTGCCGCGTGTTGTCTTTGGTGAGAAATATGAACTTGACTTGGGGAAGAATCCACGGGGATGCTTTGGCGCCCACCAGGGGCCAAGTCGGGGGCCGGGACTTGGTGCTTGTCTTGCACGGAGGAAACCGGGGCCCAGGGAGGGGCAGGGGGTAGCAGCTCTTCTGCCAGCCACACAGGAAGCCAGAAATGAAGGCGAGTCCGCCCCGCGTTCCCATGAACAGCCAGCGCTCTTTCCCTCGGCATCATGCTGTCGTTCTCATCTGGAAGTGGTTTTCCCAATTTTTATGTCTCTTTCCCGTAATGCCTTCCTAATTGAAGTGGAAAGCATAAACATAATAAAATACAATGGATTATTTACGCACAGCTCAGGCTTGCTGTTGAAGGAAATGTATGTTTCTTCCAGTGTAACTGTGGGCCGTCGGAATAGCGGCAGTCCCAGGTAAACGCTCATGTGTTTGGGTCATTGCTGAAACTCATGGTTGATGTTGAGATGCTTTGTTCGTACAGTCAACCTGCAATTTTCAAGTGACCACAGCACGCACAGCCCTGTTAGAAATGCTGTGGAAAATGGATGCACTTCTCTGCTTAAAATGGCAAGAATTTAAAGAATTGGTAACTACTTAAGAACTTTTTTTTCCGGGAGGTCCCGGGGATCGAACCCAGGTCCCTCCATATGGGAGACGGACGCCCAGCCACCTGAGCCACATCTGTCCCCTTAAGAACTTTTAAAAGTACTATATTTATTGACGGTTTTCAAGAAACAAGAGTTTTCTCTTTAATTATGTCCCCAAAACACTTATATACCTTAAATTACTGAAGCATACAGTGAAATATTAAACACAGAGGCTATTACAGATTTCACAAGCAAGGAACATATTTAACAAAGAAAGGAAAAATAGGCAGGCAGTTGGCATAATTACCGTGGGGTCTGTTTTTCACGCGTGCCATATCTTCAAGCATCAAGCAAGACCTGAGTGTGTACTCTGTACTGGGCTAATGCAGCCCAGCAGCTCTCACGATTCCATGGACAACGACAGTCAAATATTTTGACATAAGTCGCGAGACATTACAGTGTATCATGTTGCCTGTTTTAATATAATACTGAAAGAACTGTGTTCATTTTAAATTTTTTAACCTCTACAAAGAAATAGTGTTTAGGTTATCTCATACGTTCCTATTCAAATAAAAGAAGAGTTTGCATCTGAATATTGCTAATATAGCAGTCACCTTATTTGGTGATCTGAGGGTATTATTTGCAGATAGTCCTAGAGGGGCGCTAGAAAACAGCCTTCTTTAAAATTGCATGGCCTGCGAATAAATACTTTATTGAGAGTTATTGTCAACACCCAGGGTCCACGTTTTGATATTTACATCTGCCTCTAAGTTTAGATTTTTTTTTAATTTTTTTAGTTTTTTTCTTTTTGGCATTTTTTTTTTTTAACAGTTAAACCTTTATTTTACTTTTTTAAAATTTTGTTTACTTTTTAATTTTCCTTTTCTATAAAAGACAGATAATGATTTTTGATTTGCAGTTGTTGTATTGTGTTTGTTTTATCAAACAAAGGATTTTATTGACTCTTAGCTATGGAGTGAGAATTTCAAGGTTAGATGTTCCACCAGTCTGTGCATTTAGAGAGGACTCAGATTTAGCTTCCAGCACGACTCTCAGCCCTGCTCCTGGGTGCCCACGGCAGAAACGGAACAGGCTTCTTCTCAGGCCTGCACCAAAAACCGCAGTTTCCAGAGAGCTCGGCACACTCACCCCCGTCCTGGGCTGTCCGCAGAGCACGAGGGTTTTGCTTCTTATCCGTGCACACGTTAGTGCACGGCAGGTGCAGGGCAGGAAGCGGGCGTGAGCACACGCTGCCCAGGACCAGTTAACTGGGCTGCGTGCAGGACTGCCCGAGGCCGAGGAGCCCACTCTTCCCTAATGTCTACACCTCTGGATTAAACCAGATTAGCAGACACGGTGAACCCGGACCAGCTCGCCGCCCTCAGTTCTGGTTAAATTCTTTGGTTATGTGGAATAGACCCCATGCAGGTTGCCTCAAGTAATAGGGGCTTTACTGTAAAAACGTGTGTTTATGTGGTCCTGAAGGTTAAAACTGAAGAACTGAGCCAGCTCCAGGAGCCAGCTGCCTTCGCTCCCTCTTTCACGAGCCACCTGGTCTGCGCATCTCGGAGTGTTTTCTTTTCTCTCAGCTGACACACTCGAATTCTCAGCTTGCTCCTGCCCCAGCTTAGCTGCTCTGGCCCCTGGCTTCTCCGTGACCTTTCAGCTTCAGCTCCCACTGCCATTACGCATTTCTTTCTGTGTGGACAGTCTGACTCGTTGGCTCACATTTTTGAGCCAGACCAAACCCTGAATTAGCTCAGCCTGGAGGGGACTCCTCGTGGCCCGCAGAACTGCGGGGAGGACCCTTTCTCTCAGAAGACAGCTGTGTGCTCCTCGGCATCGACTTTTCCAAGTTGTGCTTTGGGAAACAGCACAAGCCTTGAAACTCGGTGGAAGGATATTGTCAAAAACCTTTTCATGACACTATCCAGTCCCCCCCCCCTTTTTTAAACCCTTGGCACAAATATATTTCTAGCGTTAGTGTTACGAACAATTGTGCAATTATTCCTGAACAGCTAGTTTGTTTTAGCTTATAACCTATGTGAAGTTTTCACACACACCTTTTAGTTAAACATAAGCTAATTTTAAAGAAATGGACAAATAATTTGAAAATATTAATATATTACATTTTTCTTTATGTAATTTTAAATGCTGTGTCTACTTTAAAAATAAATAAAAAGCCCTTTTGGCCTAGAAATATCTTTTCAAATATGGCTTGAGATAGAAAAGATTTGCCGCCCATCACTGGCTTCTGACACCCGTGGTTATTGGAACGTGGTGTAAGTTGGAAACTTCCTCACATGAACCCTGTTTCTAAAGCAGCAGCTCCAACCCGCGCCCCCGCCCCCCAACAATAACATACTCCTAAAATTATTTACTTTTTCCCCCGACTTTATTTCTCAGGCCACTCCTTTCCAGAAAGAAGCTGGCACCAGTTTTACGTAATGGAGCCCCTGAGGTGGAAGGCTAGGGAAGGCTGCGTGAGTTTGCTGCAGACAGGATGTCGCTGCCCGGCAGCTTGACATACTCATTTGCTGATGGGAAACGACGAGAGCTTACAAAACAGGGTTTTGTTTTTAGCCGCCCGTGGACCGATTGGGGCCTACAGAACCCAGTCAGCAGGTCATTAGCTCTGGAGAAAACAGCTTGCATTAATATGCTCTAATCCGGTATAATTAGTCAAATTACCGCGCGCCGACCAGCTTGTCATGTGTTGTCAGACTTGGCACCGACGCCGTACCCTGCCTGGGTCCCTCAGGAATGCCACCCTCAATCAGAGAAACTGCTCGTTTGTGCCGCTTGAACGCTTAGAGCTGGAAATCTAACTAAAACAGCACACACAGGGACTTTGACTAATTCTTTGAGTTAAAATATGTTTTCATCAAGAGTAGTTTAGTATTTTGGTGATTGAAATGGAATCTTTTAATTTCTATTGTTTTTTGGAGCATATAATCTCCACATAATCCTCCAAACGAAATTAACATTAATATGCAAAGCAAAAAGATTTACAATAAATAATTGCCAGGTGATCCGCTATAGTACCAGGATACACAAGTGTGCCTTTCTGTGTGTTTGCGTATGTGTGGCTCCTTTTCCAGTAGGGTAAGAGGTTATTAAACTCTAAAAGGGCTGCATTAGCATAAATTTACAAGAGCTCTTGTTCTGGCGGCGTGATAAAAACCCGTGTTACCTTTGCATTAACACTGAATTGCTTGTTGTGCTTTTGGCAATGACAGATAAGTCAGCGCAATTCCCCACTGCAGGGGAAAGGATGCTCCAGATTCCAAACGCATCCTGAAGATGTCACTGACAATAATCTTCAAAGAACGGCCAGTGAAAGTGGGCTGGATGTTTGTAGGATGATATACTGCAAATGACAGGAAGAATTATGTGAGCGAAGACGAATCTGTAACATATTATTAAGCAATTTCACGAGAATAACAGGAATAAAAGGATAATGGATGAGTGTGTCATTATTACCTCCACGTAGAGGGAAAGGAAAAGCTCAGGTGGAGAGACAAGATTAATTGAGGCAGGGCGAGGCACTCATTGCTTGTCAGCTCTTTTGTGCTCCTTGCTCCTGAGGTTCCCGGCTGCGGGTGGGGGGCGAGGTGCGCAGGGCTGCGTTTCAGTGCAGCTGGCAGGAGGGGGCCGAGCACTGGCGGGGCACTTTTTGGTCACCTCCCTGTTTATCTAAACCACACATAACGACTATTACCTTTTGAATGTTCTGACACCACAACAAAAAGCTAGTAGGTCCCCCCCCCCCGAAGCTTTCATTATTAATTATACCTTTTAAAACCAAAATTATAAAATTCTGAACTCCATTTTTCCATGCATTGCCAAATTTGGATATTCACATTCAGTGGTGAGAATTTTCAAAACGCATTGGATTATCATTTTGATTATCTGGAGAATATTGGGTTAAAGTAGCAATACATCTTATAATCAGTTTTGCCTGTTCTTTCCATTTTCTGATCACATTTCCTTTTCATGGAGTAACTGTGTTTCTTAGATAATAGTACATAAGTTTTCCCTTTATTAAATGATGGTGAGTAATTAAGAATTTTAAGTATTAAAGTCTTTACATTTTCCCTCATCACCTTTTTCTTATAACTCCTCATTTGGCCAATTATTTCCGAGCACATGTGTCATGCACAGTGTGATGCAATTACAGGGCAGCAAGTTCTCCTGGTTGCAGAATGGTAACACAGGTGTCTTGCTGGAATCTAAGAAACCTTTTGGGGCATGAATTCCCATCTGATTGTAATTTACTCCTGATACGGAGCTAACCTTACATGTTGCAGAAACTTTAGAAATATGTATTCCTATATGCTGAGCTAGCTGGACAGTCAAATTGCAAGTGCCCAATGAAGATAGCCAGGCCTGAAGATTAATTTGGAAACAAGAAGCCTAAATTTCAATCCTTGCCAACACAGAGGGTTCCTATCTTCAGTAAAGGTAGCAGAGGGTTTGATATTCAGGAGGCAGCGAGAGTTGAGAATCGTGTGAGGTGAGTTTCCAGCCGACAGCCATGTGTCCAGGCCTGCTTAGCAGTGATGCTAGTAAATGCTAGATGTAGATGCCACCCAGTAATGCTGGCTATTTCACGTACAATGCTTTGCAAACTCTTGTCCCCTACACCTTATCCTATTTGATCCTTCAGTCCCTTTCTGTGGGCAGAACTAGAATTATTTCATTTCTGTAAATGGGAGGCTGAGGAGCGGAGAATTAAACTTTTGCTTAAGAAATGTTGTAGTCCCTGATGGTTCCGGGACTGGAGCAGGCGTCTTGAACGCCATCCGGGAAGCTTTGCGCTCGCTGCCTGCTGCTTCAGTCCATGGCCCTTGCACACTCTGCTCGTAGGTGCTTGAGGGAATTTCCTGTATGTCTTTCTAATTACCTGAAATGTTTCTTCACCTGAGCATCTTCTGCCTTATGTTTTCTGTAGAGTGAAGGAAAAGGAACTGCATTTGTTGAGCACTTAATATGTAGCAGATGCTGTACTAGGTACTTTGCACACGTTATCTAACTTAATATTCCCAACAGCTCAGTGTGTGAGGTAGCGTCATCACCGCTTTGTAAAATTCAGAGATGGCCAAGCTCACAACTAGGAAGGGCCGAGGATTCAGACCCATTTTCCTGCCTCCATAGCTCGTGTCTTTCAAACACTGGGTAGTTCTTTGCTCTTTTCTGTATATAATAGATCTTCTGTATGCGATCGAGGATGTACTAAGCCTTTTTACACGTATCTCAGATTTTAGATCCCCTAATGTCTAAATTCAGTGGCCTTCTCCCGTCTTCGTGTTCCTTAATTTCTGCATGGCATCTGACACTGAGATTCCATCCAGAACCCTAAACAGTCCTCCACTAACTCAGTCTTCTCTTCCTTCTGCGGCGCCCTCAAGCTCAGTACTCCCTTCCCCAAAAGTGTGTTCTTTCCTTCATCTCATTTCTCCCCGCTAGAGAGCTAATGCCGGTCTCCATGGTAAACTTTCACTCTGCAGATAATGCCAGGCATCTCCTTCCCGTCCTATCTCCCTAGAGCCCCGTCTTGGGGGCCAGCTTGGCTGAACAGTTCTCTCCAAAGATACTGCTTTCCTCAGGCCGAACTCAGCCTTTCCCTTTTGCTCCTAAATTTCTTCTTAACTTCTCCATTTCAGAAGAAACCATTATTCTTCTAATCACACAGGCCTTGTTGCCAATTTGTATTACAGTAGTTAGAAATTATCTAACCTGACATTGAAAACCTGTCCCACCATTTTAGGCTATTGGAGCCCATCCTCCATCCCTTCTCAGTCTTTTAAAGGTCAGCCATCCTTCAGGGCTCATAGGAGATGTCATCTCTAATAGGAAAGTTTCCCAGACCCACCACATGTGTGCATTTCTCTCTTCTTTCACTCTGCAAACAATTCGTTGGTCCCTCTACTCTGTTTTTCCTATACCCTGTCTTTTATTATTTTAGTAATTGTCTTCTCACCTGCTTAGAAAGCATCTTGAGGGCAGAAGCCATCATGTCTTACTCATAGTGTTTAGGAACATCCTAAAAAGAAGAAGAAATAAATATTTCTTCAATTGAAGTAAATCGCAATTCTCTAACAATCTCAACCAAATATTTTAAATTTATAGAGTTTTTCTTTATACATGAATGAGCTTTGACCTTCTCCTGTCAAAATTTAATGTTAATCTTTTAGTTAACATTTTGGAATAATTTTTTCTTTCTTCCTTTACATTCACAGGTCCCAGTATATTATCATAATAGTTACCTTTTGTTGAACGTGCACTTACTGTATGTCTTTTGTGGACCAGATGCTTTGTGAAATCCTGATACTCGGTCATGAACAAGTCCCTACCTTCATGAAGTTACTCTTTACTTGGGAAGACAATGCTCTTATCATACGGCATTTGACTCATCTATTAAACATGCCAGCATTCCTTTATAATTTACTTATGATAAATGTAGGTAATGGGTATATATATTCTTCATTGTATCTTTAACCTTATAACAACGCTAACATGTAGGTATTATTTATCCCCACTTTACAAATGCATAAATAGACTCTGAGTGTCCAAAATTGCTTGCTCCAAATCACAAAAGTGGTGAAGTGACAGAGCCAGAGCTGGGTCTGAAGTCCATGCTTTCCTGCTGTCCCACGAGGCCCTGTGTCCTTGTCCAAGAGAAGAGGATGGCATATGGCAGGAGCGCCTGACTTTGGCTCCCGTTTCTCCAGTCGCCTCGGTTGGAGAAGGCAGGCAGCGTTAGCTGTCGTTGTGCCTGATGCTGGGTAGAGTGGTGTTACTTGTTCAGCTTCCAGAGAGCACACCCCAGGTGTCCCGCGAATGAATGCAGCAGGAGCCACTTAGTGTACAGAGGCCCGGCCCGGGTGGGCGCGCCTGGCTGCACGTCCCCCAGTCCCAGTTACCGACGAAACTTGGGTCCTGCGTCCTCCCGAGCGTCTGGGGGGGGTGTTGTGGCACGCTCCGAGATGACGGGAAGAAGGCGATTCCCGAGCAAAGGTGCAGACCAAGCACAGAACACGGCAGAGGAAGCAGGGCTGCCCTCTCCCCCTCTGTGTTTAGCAGAGTTTAGGTGCTCCATCGCCGAGGGGAGAGAGGATCGGCACACATGGGCGACTGACCGCTGCCGGCGCCCCAGCCTGCTGCTTAGCTCGCTGCACCCAGATTTCCGTTGGTTTGTCTCACTCAAACTCCTCCTTGACTTTCAAGGCCTCTTTTTGTTTTCCCTTCTTGTGAGCAATTTTAAATTCAGCTTTGTTCGGAGGAAGAGTAGACGTTTTCTCTTGGTTTTACGCTACCCAAATTTCAGAATTCTTATCTACTTATTACTGGACAAGATGACACTCCTTAGTGCCAGATAATGTGAGGATTTTGGTTTTAATTGCTTGCATCCATGAGCTTATTCTGATTTCCTATTTCCGTGTGTTAACTTGTGAAAGTAGGATCTTTCACTGACTGCCTTCTCACACTGGCACATCCCAGAACTCATGGTGGAAACCCTTGACGATACAATTATGTCATTTAATTGTTATATTTTCTATGCATTCATGAATGGAATGTTATTTTTAAAAATAATTTCAGCCGTTTAAACAGCATTTTTCTCTTGAATATAATATCTTTATTGGATCTATTTTATTTTGGAAAACAAAAACTGTATTCCATGCATTTTAAAACTAAACCTCTATCTGTTAAGGTTTCAAAATATGGTGATAGAGAGAAAAGTGATATGTTTCTGGGGAAGAGAATAAAAATCAAGTCAAGTTTTTAGTCTGTGAAAGACCTATAAACTTTGACTTATCTGGTATACAGCCTGAATCTTGAAATATTTATTGTAGAATGTTTTGGATACTTTCCTGCACAAGAATATTAAAATATTCTTTTCTCCTTATCAACATTCCTTGGGCCATTTTAGATGTGAATTTCAGAACAATAGAGTTTGTAGTACAAACCTAAGTAGGGTGAACAGATGTAGTCCACAAATCGTGAAGAGCCGTGTTGTAAAAGCTTTCCTTAAGTCAGTCCCTTGGCAACCTAAAATTTGGTTAGATTCCCCAAGCTTAAATAAAAATACGCCCCAAGGGTGGTTGATCTGGTAAAAACCTCTTATCTGGTACCGTTAGGCGTGGGTTTTCCAGTTAATGGAAAGGCTTTCCTCCTGCAGGCAGCACGCTTCACAGAGGCACCAGAGCGGGAGCCTGAGCTGGGTGTCGGGTGAGTGGTCCTCGGCCAGGGTGCCTGCGCCACTGAGAGCCGGCCTGGGACGAGGCAAGCACCTCTCCCGGCGCCAGCCCTTTCCTTGGCTCCAGCGGCACTGGGGGCAGCCCCTTGGGGGCAGGGGTCTTAACGGGACAGGGGCTGCAGACCGGAAAGACAGGCGTGCCGATGGCGGCCCGCGCGGGCGGCAATTTCAGGCCTGGGGCTGTGAGCACTGTGCCGAAGAGCCTAGGACAGGCTGGCCACCGCCGAACAGACGGGCCATCCCCCTCCCTCTTCCAGCGCTGTCCTGTGCGCCTCCATCCTGAGCTGCTCTCCTCCGTGGCCCCACAGGCTGGAGGGTCAAACAGCTCTCCACTCCATCACAGAGTCCATGGAAGCTTCTGAGTGTTTTATAGCTTCAGTCTGAGAGATGGTTCCAGAAACTCACCGTATATTTATGTTATACCATAGGCCCAACTTCTTTTTTCCTGACAAGTTGTTGTTGGGGAGACTTCTGTCGCGGAGGGGCCCTTTGTTTATTTTTTCACATCTCTGCTCTGTCCTTGAAGAAGAGGAAGCTTCTGCTCATTCCTCTTGACAGGGAAACGGAGTGGCCACTCTGGTTTCCCAGAGCTGAAAGTATCCATGGGACCATAAAAATTCACTACTGGGAGGGTCAGCGCAATGTTAAATTGTCAGTGCTTCGTGAGGTAAGCCCACCTGGCCCGAGCCCGGTCCCTCAAGGTAGGCTACCCCCCCCCATTTTACTCGCTACAGCCGGTAGGTTCAGGTGCGCCCCTCTGGAAGCCCGGCCCAGTTGTCCCCACAGGGGCACCTGCTTACGTGCCCCAGGATCTCCCCTCATGCTGGGAGGTCGACTGGAACCTCGGTGGAAGAGGCAGCATCGGGCATTTCTTTTGCCTGTGTGAAGTCTATACCTAAGTTACGCAAGGCTGCGGGAGTTGAGCTGTGTCGCCAGGTGCAGCGGTGGTTTTCACACCCGCTTCTCTCTGGCTTCGGGAGCCCCCTGCACTCAGCTTACCTTTCTTAAGAGAGAAGAGCAGGTTTTAAGGAAAACGTGCCAGGTTTCATTTTGGAGCATTGCATTGGCGTTTCTTGTGAGAGATTCTGCGGCGGGAGCCAGAAGACACTGGCTACAGGACTGTCACTTGTGGCCTGGGCCACGATTGGAGACAGCAGCTCTGCGTGGGAGCTGTGGACGTGGACAAGGGGGGCACCGGGGTGCGAAGGTGGAGAGCCGCACGCGTGCTGCTGCCCGGGTTTGACGTTCTAGAAGAGAAGCTGCTTTCAAATACCCTGGCATATGCATTTTTAGATCATTCATTTTTAATTTTAAGACTCTTCTGTATCAGTTGTTTTAGCCCTACTTTTTAGATTTGAACTTTTTTTTTTTTTTTTTTTTACTATTTGTACCAGAGATTTTTCTTTTCAAAGATATCCAGTTTTAGACTTCATAATCATTTTATGTCTCTTGTAACTTTATTACCTTCCTTCTACTTTTTCCATTTGATAAATCTTTCTGTTCTTTCTTTAATACTTAAGCAGAGTGCTAAATTCATGTCTTGTCTTTTTCTTTTGTGATAATAGAAAGCCTTTAAAAACTAAGAGCTCCTATTGGCATTCCGTTCTGTTGTCTTCCCAGGCCTGGGTAATATTTGAATACGCATTGTTTCCTGGATGTGCTTTTGTTGAGCTCATTCTCATCCCCACCCCCCCACCCCCACCCCGGTGAACCCACAGTGCTCTAATTCTCAGGGAGTCTTTGGGGCCCTGGAGAGGAGAAAGTGGTGCCTCCCGGTGCCCTCCACCAGCTCCATCAGACCTGCCCACCTGGCAGAGCTGTGGCCCTGGTCCTCTCTGGGGATGGTTTCTAAAAGAGGGAGCCGGGCCCCTGTACTCGTGAGTGCTGGCAGTGCCACCCCAAAGAGCCTCCCACTCCCTTTTCCATCCCCTGTTCACCCCCCACCCCACCCCAAGGACCTGGTACTGCTTTCTGCAAACTCCATCTAATTGGACCAGCCTCAACAAATTGGCTCCATAGGTTACGTGTTGCATTTGGGATAAGCTCTGTGCCAAGTTGTGTCAGTGCACCTTGATGCCATTTTAAATCCCTTCACTTCAGCCTGGCAAGTTACATTGCGTTTACCTACATGAAAGCACATGTGAATTACCTTACTTGTCAGACCAAGTCAGGAAACCCTATAAAGCTAAATATTGACCAGGAAAAAGACAAATGCTGTAATAAATCATTTGGATCTTATTTTATATTATGAAAAACAGCATTAATTAGCGTACATAGACATGAATTTTATAGTTAGATGTGTGGACTTGTAGAAGTATAAAACAAATCTCTTCTGTCTACCCAGTGTTAAAGAGCCAGAACTGCAGGCACTAACTCAGATGCTAATTAGCACACATGTATCTTGAGGACAGAATTACTGCAGGAATGATTCAGGAGGCTTTTTTCTAGATGCTGAGCAATATAAAGATGGGGCACAAGGTATTTTGGTCCTTGGCGTAAACACGATTTTTTTTACTTGAGACTAAAATTGATCCCATTTATTTAGGATTATGCTGAATGGCAAAATTTAATTACTTTTTCTTTTTTCTTTTTTCATTTTATCTTCAAAGAAGCTTTAGGTTACAGAAAAATCAGAAAATATAAGGGATCGCCATATATCCAACAATGTCCCCTTTTTCCACTGTCCCCTGTTAATAATGTTTTATATGCACATGGCACATTTGTTTCAATTGAAGTACAATATTATGATTTACACTTTCCACCATACACTGTCATAGGTTTTTTGTTTTGTTTTGCTTTGTTTTTTGTTATGTTTTTTTAACCGGGAAGTCCTGGGGATCGAACCTAGGTCCCTCCATATGGGAGACGGACGCCCAACCATTTGAGCCACATCCGCCCCCCTACTATTTCTTTTTGAAATGCCCTATTGTGTGTCAGAAAACATTTAAAGCAAATTAATGCTTATCAGAAATGGATTATCTTGTTACTGTCAAAGCCTATTAAATGCTTCATATATTTACTTACTTTGTTTACTCTACTTTAGTACTTCGTATATGAAACCATCGAATGTTTAGCAAAATATGCATTAAATGATGATAGAGATCAGTGAAAAATATGACTGTTTTAATGAAATAAATTGGAGAACACTTGCCCAAATGTATGAGAATTCTGAGGCAGGATCCTTGGCTCTGATTTCAGCTCTGCCAGCAATCAGATTTTTTGTGACCTTGATGAAATAACAACATCACTAAATCTTTTCTTCCTTATTGGCAAATGGAGTACAAAGTCCTGTCCTGCCTATCTCACAGTTGATTTTGTGAAGATTAAATAAAGTTAATTTTTTTTAAATGCCTGGTAGACCAATATATATATATTTTTAAAGTATATTTTCAGTACTTTGAAATATGTTTTGTTAATACTTAAAATTGTTTTATTGTGAAACAGTCAAATAAATAGCAAAAATTAAGAAGTGGAAAACAAATGTCCATGTACCCACCACTCAACTTTAACATGCCTTAAAATTTTTCCATATTTGCTTCAATAATTTTTACAAAATAGAACATTATAGATCCATCTTGTTCCGCACCATTGTTCCATTCTGTTCCCTCCTTCCCTAGAAATGCCACATTATTTCATGGACACCTTATAGTCGTTTGACCGTGTTCAATTCAGGCTTCCTGCTCAACTTCCATAGCTTCTCTGACATCCGACAACTTTATTCCTAAGAAGGAGGGAGAGCATCAATTATGATGATTTTTAACAGAAGGCAGGACGATAATATAGGCTTCCAGAACGCTATATCTCGTCATTGTCAAGAAAACCTATAATCAGACTCTGTTTGCCTTGTTTTCTTTTCTTTATACCATCACCTTCTACATGTCACTTGATGCCAAAAAAAAAAACAAAGGCATTCTTTTAAGTTCATTTGCACAGTGACAAAAGATATTCCAATGAAAATATTTTATTTTTAATCATTTTCTTTGAGATGGTAACCTAAGAACAAAAGCAATTTCATAACCTGATTAAAATTACAGGCAAATTTGGGTGACAAATATGAATTTTTACTATAATGGGGGAAAGGTTAATATTTTAAAACAAGGTTGACAGGAGAAAAATTGTGTTAGTTTGCAAAAAAGAAATTTGTTTCTTTAAGTGAAAATTGGGGTCAGTAGGCCATAGCTCTCCTTGGTCCTACATGACTGAAATAAAGGAAATAATGCAGCAATAAAAAAGTACCGAGCAAGCTAATGACAAAATCAACCGCCAGAGCTTGAAGAAGATCGTTGTATGTTAGAAATACGCATTTTGTGTGAGAAAAGACGAAAGTTTAAATGCGCGTCCACCTCACCTCGGTGACTGTAGCCTCTGAGCCCGAAGTCCTGGCTTTTGTTCGTCGAGGAGCGCGTGGCCCTCCTTCTGGACGCAGGTGGCACCTTTGTCTGTGATGGGCCCCTGCGCGCTCGCCGTGTGCCCGCCCAGGGGCTTCGGAGGAGGGCCGCTGGCTCCAGGCAGGTGAGCCCCCCGGAGTCGTCCTGCCTCTGGGCTCCCCTACGAGACAGCGGAAGTGGCTTTGTTCCACGTGCGCCGAGGTGCAGGCGTCGTGCAGGGCGCCGAGCCCACCGTGTCGCCCCCAGCGCGCTTCGCGGCAGACGCCGTCGCCACCTTCGAGGCAGGAGGCAGCCTGGGCAGGCGAAATGCGCCAGCCAAGCCGGCAGGTCGTTCTGTGCCGGCTCCATGTTTTCAGTAACATATTTCAAATAGATGAAAATTAGCGTATTATTGCTACCACTCATCTTGAATTTTGTGATTCATGACTTTAAAAGTCAGTGTAAATGGGACTCTACCTTACATCAGACTGTATCAGGATAAACAGCACTTTTAGCCTGGTCTGTACATTTATATACACATATATTTACTCAACCACAGGGAACATCCTGTTTGGCTGAGTGTCTGTGTCAATGCTAGCTAGCAGTTACCTTAAAGAAAATGTTAGTGTAAAAGCCTGGGTGATAGATGTATTTTATTATAGGCCTGTTTATTTATATTTGGTCATAGAGTAAACAAAGGGTTGAGATCCTACTTGCATATGACTTCACTTTGAGGTTATATGTAATTGAATAGATTTATGCAACGATCTGTATGGTACTGAAATAACCATTTCATTCACAGACACTTAAAAATAATGTAAGCATTATTTAATCAGAATATGTTTTTTAATTACAGTTTTTCACATTTCAGTGCCTGGCGTCAAGTTCTGTAACCACGGTCCAAGTTTAATTTATTCTTAATGGCACGTCTTTCCTTCACCAAAAAAGGCAAAAAATCCTTTACAGCCATGTGAAAACACTACTTCTCTCCTGCTACTCACTTCACATATATTGGCTCTCAGAACACAGCAAATGAAATCAGCACTACTGCTACCTGGTGAACTTTGCAGATAAGGAATTTTAATATCAGTAAACGGAATTGAAGCGGATGTCAGGTGTCCTGCATGATACGGTGTGGTTATGGGAGGAGACGGCGGTGGTCGTAGGTTTCTTTCCCCGTGTCCATGTTATCAGAGTCACTTTCACATCTGTTTCTCTCTAATAATGACATTTACACATTGTTGCATTATTAGGAAGTAACATGGATGGCCTGTGTTAGTAGATTGTTTTTAATTACTGTGTAAAAATGATAGGTAATTGAAACAAAAAGCATTGTTTCCCATCCTGATTTTTTTCCCCCAAGTCCATCCTGTCAAGCTGAAAGCGTGAAAGTTATTTTCTGGTGGTGTGATTAGATTGGGGCTGAACTCTCCAGCTGGCAGGGCTGACTGTGAGTGGCGGCGGCTGTCCCCAGTGCTTGTCATTTCCTGACATGCCTGACAGGATGGGGACAGCCGTCCAGACAGGTTCATTAGATGGCGCTTCCCACAGCTGGGCTGGAAAGAAAGAAAGAAAGAAAGAAAGGAGGCTGCTTCGTCAGGGCCCGGGCTGCAAGGGCCCTTCTTGTTGGTTTAAACCGGGGCCTTGTTTTGACAAATTTTGACCCGTGCGGTGCCTGGACCTCCTGACACGCTTCTGCCTCCCACTCTGGCTGCCCTCGGCGCCCCTCGCCTCGTTGCTGCCCGCTGCCTGCCACGGCCTTCCCAGACGGCGGCTCAGGAGAGCGCCGGTGCCACGCGGCAGCGCCACGGGACAGGCACGTGGCCGGGAAACGAGACGTGGTCTTGCCGCCAGCCCTCACTGGAAAGGGTTAGCGTTTGCGCAGTGCCAGGAACGGGCTGCCAGGGCGCTCGGCTTCTTAATTCGTGGCTTTCCAGGAAGCTGCGGCAGACTTTGAGGTCAGGGAAGGGAAATTTCAGAAGATTATAGAATACCTGCTCTTCAAACAAGAAGTAATGCCACAATCAAATCCAGAATCTGTTTCTTTGTCAATGCTAGCGCCCCTTTTGAGGTTACCTGAATTTGAAAAAGAAAAAAAAAAGGAACTTGTTTGAAACACACGTGCATACAGAGTCACGATTTATCCTTTTCAGCCCCAATTTTAACTTTTGAAGCGGTGGTATTGGAAAAGAAAACAATCTTTCGCTAAGAAGTTCTTCCTCCTGCCTGACCCTGTGACGAGAAGGCAGATGCTGACATCTCCAACAGCTCGCTGGCCGCAGGGTCCCTGACCGTCCTGGCTGCTCGCTGCTGTCCACTGCAGAGAGCGTTTGAGCTTAGCGTTTAGTAAGTGAATATGCCCACATAGAAAACATTTGACCATACACGGTCAAATAGTCCGTGCTACTGTTTGCTGTCTTCCATTCACACAGTAAGATAGAAAATGCAGTGTTTGTGTCTCTCGTAGTTAGTCCTTGGTGTAATAAACAGGGTTGCTGGGGGGGGAAGCAAGCTTCTCATTCACAGAAACCTTAGCCCTTACCTTTCCTTTGTATCCTGAGTTTCTGCTGCTTTAGTTCCCGTCTCTATGACAACTGTTTAAATCGGGATGGGCAACTGTCATCAGGAGTATTACTGAGAGAAAAGTGTTAGTGAGTGCACAGTTCCTATAGATAGAGCATTTCAATATAATCCAATTTTAATTGAGCTCCAGAGACTTTGATGTGCTGCAGAGGCTTGGGAGAGAGCTATTCCAGGGAGAAATTAAAACAGCCCAGCAAGGCTTCCCCACTCCAGACTGTCACCGTTTTAAAGAAGCATCAGACTTAACCCGCCCCGATGGAACATCTCACTTCTCTTTTCAGCTTCTCGTGGATTTATTTTGTCATATGTATAAGCAAGGGGACTTTCATCTTTTTGTACTTGGTTTTACACCCATTTGATGGGAGGCTTGAAAAACTTGTACTGGACCAGAGATTGATCTTATGCTGTCGGTCGGACTTTGCTTTGCAATTCATAAAAGAAATAGAAAATAGAGTAGGAATTCATTTGAAATTGCCAGATATATTAAACTTAACATTGCTTTGAAATACCGTCTTGTTGCTAAAAATTTAAAGGAAGTGTAATTTTTGTTTAGCTTTGATTTATCATTGGATTTCATTGTAATGCTTGAATGCTTGAGTGTTTATTAGAAGCTAGAATATTTATTTCAGGATGCATTAAAGTCCCTTTTCCTTATCACATGAAAGATGCCTCTCAGGGAAAGCCAGTTTAGGGCCGCTGAACACTGCCACACCGTTAGTCCTTTTTTTTTTTTTTAATGGGTAAGAAAATGAATATTTTTCCATGTATATTCAAAGACTTTTCAAATATTTTGAAACATAATGTTGAAGGCACATTAGGTATTTCCTTAATAAATAAAAATGACATAAAACCACAATATGAATTAATCTAATCGATAAATTATTTTATATTACTTGCTAAATATAATGCTTGTGAATCAAGAGGCTTCGGTGTGGCTATGTTAAACTTAAGGAAGTCATTACCTGTTTATGACCTGCCTAAGGTTTCTGATCTGTATTTTGGCACCTTTTTTTTTTTTTTTTTTTCCCCAAAATAACTTATTTTAATTATATGTAGAGAAATGAAGTGAATCCTGAAAATGAAGAGAAATCTGTTTTGGTATTTGCCTCATCGTGGACATTTCTCCCAGGGTTAGGGCTCCTGTAAAACTAGTAGCGCTGAAGCTTCCAGCCCCCTGGCGAGGCCCGGGGAAGCTGGGGGCTGAGCGGTCCAGGCTGCTGGCCTCCCTAACGCAGCCCGGGGACCGGGATTTCTGCAGCTCCAGGAACTTGTTGTGACTCTTTCCTCATTCCAAATAAAGTCACTTCCGTGGTTTATTTTTACTTGTAATTTTACATGCTTTTCCTCACAAAGGGCTGCCGTACTTTATTTAACTGTGCCCCCCCCCAATTGGCTTCAGGGAATAGCCTGGTACATACTTCATCTTGCTTGTGTTGGAAGTGTATCCACCAGATAAACTCCTCAAAGTGAAATTGCTGGAGCAAAAGGGCACAGGTGTTTGGAACTTTGATAATGCCAAACTTTTCTCCATATAAGTTATACTAATTTCACTCCTACCAGCAATACAGAGAGTGCCTGTTTTCCTCACAGCAAGCTCAGAGTATTATCAGGTTTTGAATTTTTACCAATTGGCTAGATTAAAAAAATAATAATATCTCTGTGTACTTTTAAATTCCTGCTTTGGAAGGGGCTAAGTGTCTTTTCAATCGAGTAAGAGTCATTTGTAATACGTCTTCTGATTCTTTGAACTTTTTTAAACTAGATCTTACTGTAACAAAATGTCTGTAGAAGAAGATTATTAATACATTGCATGTATTTTTGCATGATAGAGACCATACTTATATATTATGACAATTATATGCGTTTATGTATATCTCTTGTTCTTCAGGCTTCCTGTCTAGATCAATTTGACATGCCTCTTTGGAGCATCCTCCCAAATTTTGGTGCTGTTAGTTAAGAGGATAAAAATCTTTGTTGCTTCACCACCCACCTAATAAGAACCTTTTAAAATTTTTCATCTTAATCTTTAAAAAATTTTAACTGTTCACTTACCCCAAATTCTCACAGCACGTTCTTAAAATATATGTTAGCTAAGTATATTAACAGCACATAGTATATCTGCTGTTCAGAAGTGTATCCTGGAAGAATCACATTCCCTGTGAATTCAGTTGCTATGTGAGTCGCCAGTATGCACTTGTCTCTGTTCAGTGAGACGTGAATGCTGGAGAAGCACCCACTGAGCTCACGGGAGCTGCACGTACTCAGCGCTTCCTACACGCAGGCACCTGGGGATTAGTCTTCCTCCCACTGTACCTGTTGCGATGCCACTACCCTCACTTCCTACTGCAGCAGTCCAGACCTGCAGTTTAGCATCCTTCCAAGGCTCCCAGAGCGGTCTTTCTAAAAGACAGGTTTCAGCTTAAACCTGCTCTTCTCCTGGGGTCTCAGTGGCGCCACCCTTGTCTCCAGAGCTGCCGTTCGCCGGGCACCATGCTTAAAACCACGCTGGACGGCGCCTCGCTGTGGAAAAGTGGCCTGTACCCCACGGTGAGCCCCCAGAGTCAGGAATGTTCAATACAGTAGCTCGTTTCAATCTTTCAAAGCCAGTAAAATAGAATTCTTTTTTCAATCTGACAGATGAAGGCATGAGTAGAAAGTATAAACTCCATGAAAGCAGAGCAGCTCTGTCTCATTCGCTAGCAGAGTATCTGAGCTAGGAGTTCCTGTGCATTTCAGGTCACTGGAAAACGATGTGTGATGCTAACAGCCTGTGCCTGGGGGCATAGACCTTGCTCCCGATGCCCAAACCGAAGAGGCAAATGGCATACTCTCTGCATAGTAGCATTTTGCTGCAAATAGCCTACAACCAAGAAATATAAAGTAAACAGAAGGGAGAAAAAAGCAAAACTGCCTTGAGCCATTTCAGTCATGCAGCAGAGACGTGGGAAATATTTAGCCCTGTAAACACCACTTTCATTGCCTACAAGCCAGGAGGTCTCTAAAACCTCTTGCAAACACAGGTATTTATGAAAGACATTCATTTACAAGCATGTCTTACTGACCTGTTTCCATTTAAAGTGAGCTGCATTTCTTCAAGACCTGTTAATTACCCTCTAATACAGAAAATCGGGAGAATTAAAACTATCACAAGAAATCCCGTAGCTGAGTTGTCTCTAGTTGAAGCAGAAAGCTATTTCTAAAAAGATTAAACTTACAGTACAGCAGGCAGAACACTCAGAGTTTTCCGGTAAGTAGTACATAAGTAGCAAATAAGAACGAAGAGGACCAGGCTCAGAGCAGTGTGCAACGGAGAAGCAGAGATGGGTCAGAGGGACTCGCCCTGGACGTGGGTCCCGGGCTGGCAGGGCCAGGGCCTCCCCATCACTCCGGGCCGGGAGGTCGAGTCCATTTGTTCAGCTCATGTCGGTGGCACAGACTTGGTGCCAGTCCCCGGCAGGCACTTTGTTCCACGTTATTCCATTCAGTGCACACAACCACCCTGTAAAGTGAGCGCACTCATTCGATGTAAGGGGAAACTGAGGCTCAGGTGTGTCGGTGACTCGACCATCTTTGCACAGCTAGGAAGAGGTCTATCTCTTCCAAAGTCCACACTCATCTCCTGCTGCACAGCACACACAAAAATATATACAGCGATGAGAGTCCACCGAAAGAAGTGGTCCTGAAGGAGCCACCACCTGTGTGGACCGGCGGCTTGCGGACGCACGCCCAGGATGACACTTGCCCGGGATGACGCTCTGGCCGTGTTGGGACCCCCAAGATGCAAATTCTCTGCATGAAGATTGGGTTTCCTTCTATAGCTACTCTTGGAGAAGGAATAATGATAGAAGAAAGAGTTCTAGCTTTAAGAGAAAGAAAAAACAAATTTTCCTGAAGCCTAAGGATGCATCTGTAGGTGCCCACGAGTGCTCAGGTTCCCACACTTGAAAACTCTGAACTTGTATTTTATTAAAATTGCTTTCAATTGCTAATTATCATTGAAAAAAGCCTGTAGAGCTTGAAAATAATTCTTCATCTTGTCTTCCTGGCCTCTGGTACCTTCCTGGCAGATGCCTGATAAATGGTAATTGTCTTTTGAATACATGCCTTTTTTGAGTAGGAGGCTTTTGACACATAGTAGGAAATTACCCAGGGGACAAGGAGGGGGAAGCACTTCAGAACTTGCACAAAAGGTGGGCCTGTCCCGCACCCGCATGTGGTGCCACATGACTGCAGTGTGCGATGTGTGGCAGCATAGGCGGAACGGAGGAGAGGACCAGTTCATGAAACCCAGGCAGCAGGTGTGCTTATGTTTGTACCTAGCTGTGTGACTCACTGAATAGCTTGTTTCACAATACAGGGCTCAGTTCTTCTCAGGTAAAGTTTTACAGTTCACAAGAAGTCCTGAGTTAAAGACTTGAAGGGAGGCAGGGAGGAAGGAAGGAAAGGGAAGGGAAAAGGAGAGGGAGGGAGGAATGGGTGGATCGGTGGGTGGGTGGATCGGTGGGTGGGTGGGTGCACTATTAAAGATAGTGCCTGAGATAAGCACGTGCAGGCTCACGTAACATTTCTAACCACTGGCCTCAACTCCTGACAGAATATTTACGTAAGACTCCTTACAGAATGGCTTCCAAGTGAAGAAAATTCTTATTTGGCTTTATCACCTCTTAACCTGGGTCACAGACAGCCTTTTCAGCTTATCCGGGAAAAGTTTACATCACTTCAGAGTTTTTTCGAGCCCTTCTGTCACTAAGATACTCTCAGTGATGAGGATAAAGACACTTAAAAATACCGAGGGGACAAGGAGTTGAACGCTGTCAGCACAAGCATGCAGTGCCTGCTCGTCTGGCTTTGCCAGCCAGTGCGTTTTCTGGACTGTATGCAATAATGGCGTATTGAACAGAGCTGTTTAAATGCGCAGATCTTCCAGAACCCGTGTGAGTTATCTGTGTGGGTCGCTCAAGCTTTTCATTCTTCATACAGCAGGGACACGAAGGCTACCTCTGTATCAGGAAAGGCTTGTATCAGGAAACGTTCACTTGCAAGGAAAAGTTACCCTAACTCAGGTGGCTCACCCAACAGAAAAATCTATGTATTATCTCGTAATAATGTGTGCTGAGTCGGGGTAGAGACGGGTTGTCTTCTCTTACGCATTCCTCACAGAACCTGCACAGAATGAGGTCCACAGAACTTTCCTGAAAGAATATTTAAATTTAAATATTTAAAGATCTAACTGACAGACGCGGTCTGGGGTGCAGCTAGAGTCCCCTGTGCCTGCTCCATCTTCCAGCACACACCCACCGGTGAGACTCTCAAAACAAAGCGATACTGGCAAAGCTGCTTCGTCTTTGCCCTCCTCGGGGATGTCCCCACATGTACGTGTCCTGTCTTTGGCTGTGTTTCCTTATTTTCTCAAACTTGGCAAACTTTAGAATCTTGTCTTTTTCCCTCTGCTCTTATTTTAAAAAAGGATGGGTAGGGAGAGCCAGCACTAGACTTTACACTATTGGGAAGAAACTGATTTCTGGTTTCTAGGATTTCGTTTCGTTTCCAGACTGAGTATGCTAACTTTTCTTGTATTATTCCGTATAGCTACAATTTTTAAAGCTGGTTATATTTAAATGTCTCCTCTCTTTAGATTCAGTGTTTTTTTTCTATTTCAAATCATTTGAATTTGTGGGGTGGAGATTTTTCTTTGAACCACTTTGATAACAGGGTCTGGTTTTGTAGCTACTGTAAATTGCTGGCACAAATTGTTTTTGAAAATATGTTAAAGTTTTTGGTACAATAAAAAATGGTACATTTGATGAGCAAGTTGTAGTAATTATAGCTGCAACAATCAAAATCAGTCTTGACTTACAGAGTAGGCAATAAAGGAGAACTGCTTTTCACCGAAGAGCTAATTATGTTATGAGAGTAATTATTTGGAACATTATAAACTCTTCATTATGAAAAATTTTAAACACACAAAAGTAGTGAGAAGAGTGTACTGGAGAGAAAAACCTTAATTTTTTTTTTAATTTAAGGGCTAAACTATCTTCTCTAGCTAACCTTTCTCTATGTTAACTGGAAAAAGCTGCATGTACTACAGACACTAGCGCATTTTCCTTTCCCATCTCTTATAGCTTCTAGCATTAAAAGAACACTATGTCATGGAAATCAGAGGCGAGGTTATGTATACACGGCACATATGCCATGGCACACTGTAGGTGTTTAATAAGGGTACTTATTATTGAGAGCAGTATGAAATCCTCCTTTAGCCACCTGCACCCTGCCCATCGCTGAACCCTTGCTGAGTACTGTCCTGCTTCCGTGCCCACCTGGCAGGACATCCCTCCACCTTGGTCTTCTGATTAACCCCATCAGTGACTGAGCAAAGAGCCCGCCGCTCCCTCTGAGAACCTGTACCCACTTGTATTAACACACTCTCCAACTAAGCTCTAATTGCCGATTTACTTGCTGGTACCTCCTTGAGCTGTGAGATCAGTCTACCCAGGCACCTACCCCGACTCAGCACACATTATTATGAGATAATACATAGATTTTTCTGTTGGGTGAGCCACCTGAGTCAGGGTAACTTTTCCTTGAAAGTGAATGTTGCCTGATACAAGCCTTTCCTGACACAGAGGTAACCTTCGTGATGAATCCTACTGAATGGCATGCTGGGGAGTGGTGGAGAAGGGAATGTTGACGTAGTATACGTTTCCACCACCACCACAACAAAGCGCTTTAACAGACAGTGACAATTAAATGCAATACACGATCCTGGACTGGATCTACTCATGGAGGAGAAGAGGCCCAAAAGGACGTTGTCAGGACATGTGAGAAACTTAGAATACAGACTGTAGGCTTTATGCCAATGTTGATGTCCTTGAACTTGATAACTGCAGTTGAGATAGTTACATAAATGTACATGAAGTGTCAGGTGTCTAAGGAGCATACCTATACAACTGCCAGACACGCAGAAAACTGATAGACGGAAAGCTAGGTAGATGAGCTGATAGATGATAGAGTGATACAGCAAACGTGGCCAAACGCTAAGTTGGTGGAGCTGGGAATCTGGGCAGGAGTGCTGTGCTGGAGTTCTCTCTATGGGTTTTGTATGGTTTTTTTTTTTCAACTGTCGTGTAAGTTTGAAATTCTTTCCAAGTATAAAGTTTAAGGGGAAAAAAAGGTGCCTGTCTTGGTACTTGAGGTCTGCTGAGGAGGTGGGAGCCTCAAGTAAGGGACAATTCAAAATATTGACAGAGGTGCTGGAAAAGTGTATGTATGTCCCCAAGGGCAAGCTTTAAAAAAACCCTTTTGCAAGTCAGATTTCCGAATTCTTTCCTTGCAAAGAGTTGAAATTAGATCTAATTGGGCTGTCAGTTGAGAAAAAAATGAAAAATATTTTTTGATAGTGGATCACTATGTGGTTTTTGGTAAATAACTTCAGAAGAAGTATAAAAAATTGAGTAACATTGATATAATAAAACTTCCACTTTCTTCTATTTATTTATGTGAACAAGATTTCTCAGCACTTACTTCTACAAGGGAAAAATTAAAAAAATAAAAAATCAGAAGCTCTAATATTGGTCCTTGTTATTCTAGCAATAAGTTATATTAATCTGTGAATTAACCATCCATCTCATTAAGAGATGAATTTGCAATATCATTTCCCATTTTATGTTTAAATTATTTTTTTTTAATTACAAAATATATTTGTTGTTTTATGCTGTTGTATGACTATATACTAATAATATTTATAATGATAATTTATTCCACAATATTCTGAACATTTAGAATGTTATGGTTTTAAGAGTTAAAAAAATGAAATTTCAATGCCAATGAGCTCACATATACATTTTCCAGATTATAATAGAGTATATATAAAAGACTGAGTAATAAAATCCCTTATATTAGATAAAGCGTGTGGGGGCCATGGAATGGAAGCATGAGTTTCGAGATAAAAAGGAATGGCTATCCTGCTTCTGTGTTTAAAAAGAGCTTACTCATGGATTTAGAAATGGATGCTAGTAATCAAAGCACCATTCTCTGGCAATATTTGATTCTGTTGCATATATCTGAAAAGTGATTTAACAATTTTATTTTAAAATCTCAATATTTCAAACACGCCAGATGGTGCACCCTTTAAAAATGTTTCAGCTTTCGAAAAAATTTCAGGTGTGGCAAGTGCTTCTTAAATTTATCTATTACATATACCGCCCCCCAGTGCAGTTGTCAAGTTCAAGGACATTAACAATGGCATAAAGCCTACAGTCTGTATTCCAAGTTTCTCACATGTCCCGACAACGTCCTTTTGGGCCTCTTTTCCTCCATGAGTAGATCCCGTTCAGGATCGTGTATTGCATTTAATTGTCACTGTCTGTTAAATCGCTCTTTGTTGTTGTTGTTGTTTTTGTTGTGGAAACGCCGTTCAGTAGGACTCATCAGGCTCACAACGTGTGCTGCCCTGGCCACGTCCATCACCAGCACTTTGCCATGAAGCCAGTCAGAAACCCTGCAGCCCTTACGCATCCACTCCCCATCCGTCCCTCCCCATACGCACTTGCATATTCTAGCTCTTCCTTACCAGCGGTTCATACAGTATCTGTCCCATAGTGCCTGGCTTGTTTCACTCAGCATGGTGTCTCCAAGGCTCATTTTGTCACATGTATCAGGACTTCATGCCTTTTTCCAGCTGAATAATGTTCCATTGTGTGCATACACCACGTTTTGTTTATGCATTTATCTGTTGGTAGACACTTGGGTTGCTTCCATCTTTTGGCAATCATGAATAATGCTGTGAACACTGGTGTACAAGTGTTGCTTTCCAGTTCCTCCGGATATATACTTGGAATTATTGGGATTAATTGGGATTATGAGGTCATACAGTAATTCTGTACTTAACTTTCTGAGGAACAGTCCAAGTGTTTTCCACAGCAGCTGCAACATTTTATATTCCCACCAACAATGTGTGACTGTTCCTGTTTTTTCCACATCCTTACCAGCATTTCTTATTTTCTGATTTTTCAATACTCACCTTTTAGTGGGTGTGAAATGGTATCTTGCTGTGGTTTTTATTTGCATTTCCCTAATGGCTAATAATATTGAGTATCTTTTCGTGAGCTCATTGGCATCAAAGAGACTATTCTTTGCCTATTGAGTGGACTTGACTCCCTTGTCAAAAATCAGTTGGCCACATATGCATGGGTTTGTTTGTTTTTAACTCTTAATTCTATTCCATTGAGTCTATATGTCTGTCCTTGAACCAGTAACATGCTATTTTAGTTACTGTAATTTTTAATAAGTTTTGAAATGGAGAAGTGTGCGTTCTCCAACTTCGTTCTTCTTTTTCAAGATCATTTTGGCCTCAGGGTCTGTTGCCCTTCCTTATGAATTTGATTCACTTTTCCAGTTCTGCAAAGAAGGCTTTTGGAATTAAGATTGGGTTTGCATTAAACCTACGTTGCTTTGGGTAGCATTGACATCTTAACAATATCAAATCTTCCAATCCATGAGCACAGAATATTTTCTGTTAAATATATTTAGGTTTTCTTTAATTTCAGTAATGATTTATAGTTTTTTTGTGACTAAGTCCTTTACATCCAGGAAAAGAGAACTTGTATTTCCTTCACAGGCACATTCTCAGGCAGATGAGTTTTAGGAAGGTGAGGATCTAGAAACTGATTGCTATTCAAGTTCTTCTACATGCTTCTAAGTATGTTTTCTATCTTACTCTCTTCATGCCTTTGGTAGGATAAAGAGGAGTAGCCTCGCCAAAACTTGTGGTCAGACCTGGGAGGAAGGTGCTGCAGACACCTTGCTGCCTTTGCCTCTGCCCACCCCTTCCCCACCCAGGGAGGGGCTTCCACAAGGCCAGTCAGGGCTCGGGTGCTCCTGGCTTGTGGTCCAGCTTTCCTTCAGCTCCTTGGCATCCTCTTCATTCTCTGGAAGGTAGGAAAAGAGCGTGGAGGGTCACATGTGCACACAGCTGAGATTTCGTTTCTTGAATATGTTTGTTATAATCTTAAATCATTGATAATTTATACGGAATTGTAAATGCACTGGGGACTTGTAAGGTTGCTTTGCACTAAAAGCTCTTTAATGAAATGGTCAACCTGCAAGTATCTGTTGGATGTATCTCATGAACACCAAACAGGACATGTCTATCCAGACTGCCACAGTGTTCTCATAAATTCTGAATAGGAAACGAGACTTGAAGGAAATACTAGACTTTTTACACTCAAAGAAAAAAATATTCATAATATTTGTTCTAATATGTTGTGTTAGATGATTTGAGATCAACAAAGCTATCACTAAAAAGTGCTTTCTGTGTTGTACAATATTAGCTGGCTTTAAGGGGGGAAAAGGTGAAACTGATCTGACAGCCAAATGCGTGTTTCTGACAACATTTGCGTGTCTGATACACCTGAGTGCACAGCAACCCTATTTGTCTTCAACATGATCATCAGATAAAATGTGTTGAGCACACGTTGATCCAGGGGTTTCGGGGGTTGCAATTCCATTTGTTTTGTTCTGCTTCCTGTGTGCTTCGGTCATGACCTCCAGGTACAAGCCTGGCACCATCCTTTTCTCCCGTCACTCTTTTGGGTACTAAGCAGTCAGCACAAAACAGCTCAGTAGTCCCTGTAGAAAATCCCAAATTGCCATAAGTCTTGGGGTCAAGATGCTTTAATATTCTTGTTTATGACCTATGTAAAGTATTAAAATTATGTTTATTCAGTTTCCAGAAAAGGAAGCTGGATGGAATGGATAGTATTTGTTGATTAGATTCCTACGAATTTAGAGAAGCAGGCGGATACAAGCCAGATGATATGGGAAGGTTGACACATAAGAAAAGAAAACCCACAAACTTCTAGTAGAGATGAGAGGATTTAAATGACTTAGAAAGATACCTTGGTCTATAATGGAAAACAAACTTAAAGAGCTCTTAGAGAAGGTCCTGACATAGAAAGCATTATGTTCCTGTAAAGGTATAAATAAAATACAGGCAATTTTATAGTATTGGGTCATATTTCAGAGCTGGGCTTGATGCCCAGGTTTTTATAGAAATGGGCCATGAACTCTGTATTTAATCAAATATAAACGATATTCCTTTAAATTTCTAAAATGTGTGCAAACTGATTAAATTCATCACTTGCCTGAAGTAGATTCCCAGCTGGTCACTGCCCCCAGTCTCACAGCATCCCTACTTTTCCCTCCCCATGCCGCCAGGGTTACATGTCAGCGTCTCCCTCTGCCACCCTCCTGTTAATCCCGAGTGCTTGCCATTGACTGTAAGCAGAGGAGAGCGGAGAAGGCCGGGGTCATGGAGCATGGACTGGAAGGCTGAATAATGTCAGGATGTCGGTTCTACCCAAACCGACCTATAAATTCAACACAATCCCAATCAGAATTCCAGCAGCCTACTTTGCAGAAATGGAAAAGCCAATCGTCAAATTTATATGGAAGGGGCCCAAAACAGCTAAAAACCATCTCGAAAAGGAATGAAGTGGAAGGACTCACACTTCCCAATTTTAAAACTTATTACAAAGGTGTAGTAATCAAAACACCATAGTAGGGAGGCAGATGTGGCTCAACCAGCTGGGCGCCTGCCTACCACATGGGAGGTCCCCAGTTCAGGTCCCGGTGCCTCCTAACGAAGATGAGCAGACTCCCAGCAGATACCGCAATGAGCTGGACACTGCATCTACTGCAATGAGCAGAAATGCCTAAAACAAGCAGATACCACGAGCCAGCAGATGTAGCTCAGGCCATTGGGCACTAGCCTCTCGTGTGGGAGGTCCCGGGTTCAGTTCCCAGTGCGTCCTAGAGAAGGAGAGCAAACAATGAAAGGACAGATGAGAGAACCATCTGGGGGAGGGGGAGATGAATTAAATAAATAAAATCTTTAAAAAAAAACCAAAAACCCACCATAGTACCAGCATAAGGGCAGACATATACACCAGTGAAATAGTATTGAGAGTTCAGAAATAAATCCCCACATCTCTGGCCAATTGATTGTTGACAAGGGTGCCAAGTCCACTCAATGGGTAAAGAGGAGTCTCTTCCACAAATGGTGCCGAGAAGACTGGATCTCCACATGCAAAAGATGAAGGTGGACACCGACTTCATACCATATACAAAAATTAACTCAAAATGGATCAAAGACCTAAATGTAAGACCCAAAACTATGAAACACCTAGAAGAAAACGTAGGGAAGTATCTTCAGGACCCTTGTGTAAGGCACTGGTTTCTAGACTTAACACCAAAAGCACAAAAAAACAAAAGGAAAGTAGCTAAACTGGACTTCAACAAAATTTAAAACAAGGAACTTCATGAAAGTAAAAAGGCAACCCGCAGAATGGGAGAAAATATTTGGAAACCACATATCTTATAAGGGTTTAATATCCCAAATACATAAAGAAATCTTATAACTCAACAACAAAAAGACAACCCAACTTAAAAATGGGCAAAAGATTTAAAGAGGCATTTCTCCAGAGAAGATATACAAATAAGCACATGAAAAAGATGCCCAGTATCATTAGCCATTAGGGAAATGCAAATCAAAACCACAATGAGATGCTATCTCACTTCACACCCACTAGCTGACTGCATTTTGAAAAATGGAAAATAAGTATTGGAGACAATGTGGAGAAAGAGGAACTCTCATTCATTGTTAGTGGGCACGTAAAAATGACGAAGCTGCTGTGGAAGATAGCTTGGCTGTTCCTCAGAGAGCTAAGCATAGGATTAACCATATCCCACTCCTAGACATACACCTAAAAGAATTGAGAGCAGGGACTCAAGCAGATACTTGCACACCAGTGTTCATCGAGGCATTATTCACGATTGCCAAAAGACGGAAGCAGCCCAAGTGTCCCCAGCAGATGAATGCATAAACGAAATCGGTGTATGCACACAATGGAACGTTAGTGAGCTGTAAAAAGAAAGGAAGTTGTGATGCATGTGACAACGTGGATGAGCCTCGAATTCGTCGTGTTGAGTGAAATCAGCCAGACACAAAAGGACAAAGATTATGCAGTCTCACAGATAATAATGAATCAGAATAAGCGAATTCATATGGTCAGAAACGCTAATACAGGTTACCAGGGGCTAGAGTGAGGATGGGGAGTGGGGGTTCTGCTTGCTGGGTACAGAGTTTCTGTTTGTGGTGGTGGAAGAGTTTTGGTATTGGATGGTGGTGGTGGTGGCCCAACACTGTGATTGTTTTAACAGCACTGAATTATATATTTGAATGTGGTTTTAAGGGAAAATTTTAAGTTGTATGAATGTTACTAGAATAAAGATTTAAAAAAAAAAAAAAAAAAAGCATTGTACAAAAAATACAGTGGATCTTATTGCAAATTGTGAACTACAGTTAATAATATAATTATAATAATATTGTTTCATCAATTGTAGCAACGAAATAATAATATTGAAACTGTGTGTCTGAGGATGGGGGATATATAAGAACTCTGTATTTTCTGCATGATTTTTCTGTAAACCTACAACTTCTCTAATAAAAACTTCTTTAAAAACTTATTACAACATGGTTCCCAGAAAGAAAAGTAAATAAAAGTATGTATATATGTGATATATAAAATGTGTAAATATAAATGTATATAATCTATAAAGTAATTAGAATAATGTATATTTTTATATCTATATACACACACCCCGTAGCCTCCTGGCAGACCAGTATTGTTATAAGTTACCATCTCAGCTCTCGTGGGAAGGCAAATGACCACTATATTCATTTTACTCTTTGGGTTTTCAAATGACCTTAGTATTTTTATTTTTTGATGAAATAATGATCTTAGCAGAAGGTAGTTTTTGTTGTTGCGACTGTTTGATTTGTCTTAAAATTCTTCCTCCTTGACAAAATAAAAAGCTGACTCTGAAACAGCACCCCTCACGCCTTCTTAAATTATACCTGTCTGTGAAATTCAAATCTGGAAACCACTGCACTCAGCTAAGAATTTGTCAATATATAAACTGTGGGAAGTCACTGTAACCCTTTTGTGAAATGTATGAAAAGTGTTTGGCATTTAGAAACTGGAAAACTTTGTCACGTTATACTCAACAACAAGGACATATGAACTTCTGATCAGAACTTTAATGACTGCTAGTGCCGTTTACTTTACATTCATTGTCTTTGCCAAAACTACCCCTAATAGATTTTGTGATCACTTTTTTCCACTGTTCCATAACTAGTAAATAGCAGAGCCAAGACTTAAATAGGAGTCTGACTGCCTTCAAAAACCTTCCAGCATCTAGGGAAAGACAGAAACTGAATTAAAATGTTAGAAAATGGAATTGTCAAAAAATAAAAAGACCAAAAGATTACATATTATTTAGGCTTGAGAAAGGAAATATGAAAAGGGACTTCATAACTCATTTTCAAAGTTGAATGAGTATCAGGTATATAAAGCTCAATAACTATTTTCCACTAAAGGGCATACTACTGCAAGTGGAGAAGAGGTTATATATTTTTAATATGCATTGGTGTATCTGGAAGGAATGTGTTTGCTGGACAGCCGACTATAGTGGCTTAATCATAGGAATTTCTCTTTCTCATAGAACAAAAAGTCCAGGTATGGATGATGAGTGTGTTTCAGCAACTCAACGTTAGGACCACCTTGCTGCAAATCCCTTGGCCTCCCTCTCATGGTTGTACAGTGGCTGCTACAGTTCCAACCATCACTTCTTCATTCAAGCAAGGAGGAGAAAGGGTGTGCCAGCTGCATACAACTCATTTTATAAGCTTTTCTGAAACATACCCACTCATTAGCCAGAGATGGGTTAGATGTCCTCCCCCTGGCTTGCAAGGAAAGCTGGGCGCAAGACTGTCATGGTTGTCTTAGATGATGGATCAACCAAACTGTGGTCCTGTGCCAAATTCAGCCTGGCCCTGTTGTTGTGAATAAAGTTTTATTAAAACACAGCCTCACCTGTTCACAGATGTATCTTCTATGGTTGCTTTCATGCTACTGTGACAGAGTTGAGTAGTTATATCAGGGACTGCCTGCCCTAAAAAGTCTAAAAAGTCTGGCCTTTTACCGAAAAAGTTTGGTGTCCCTGGCTTAGACCAATCCTGATCCAGTGCCTGGGGTTGACCATGTGGGCGCTTTGAGGAAAACTGGGGTTCCAGTAAGCAAAGAAAAAGGGGAAGAAGGGATCTTGAAGAAGAACCAACTATGTATGTCACAAGTGGTCACTGGACCCAATTATTTCTTAGAAGACTTTCCAAGTCATGGGGTCACCCTAAACGTAGAACTTTTCTGTACCTTCTTCCTCAAAAGACAACCAAGAAAATTTAGAAAGGCAGAGTTTTGCAAATATAAAGCAGCAGATGATTGACGATGTTGTGATATGTCATGAATTCTAGAACATAATCTCAAGTTTACCAACTTTTCTACAGCACTAGCTAAGATGCTGTCAGAATACATCTTAGGTACATATTTTATTGACTGAACTTCCCTTTAAACTGTTCATTTTAGGTTCTTGCATATACTGAAGGACTTCATGGAAAATGGATGTTCAGCGAAATACGAGCTGTATTTTCAAGACGTTATCTCCTACAAAACACTGCTTTGGAAGTATTTATGGCAAACCGAAGTAGGTCCCCTTAAAGATTTTGAAAGAAAATGTGCTTCTATTTGGATGTTATTCATTTACATGGTGTGATACTGTCTTGATTTTTTCCCTTGCTGAAATATTTCTCTTTAATATGCCTTTGCAGAAACAAACAAAATATAAATTAAATAATTTGTTTAAAAATGTTAATCCGAGATTCTCATGGATGAAGTTATTCAGAAAGCTGATTTTCCAAAAATGCATTACCTTTACAATAAATGATGATCGGCACTTGAAAGTGATTTCTGAAACTGATGGCGAGCCCTCCTGTGGTTTTCTAAATCATGTGTTTTTCTTCTTACCACAGCCTCGGTGATGTTTAATTTCCCTGACCAAGCAACAGTAAAAAAAGTCGTCTACAGCTTGCCTAGGGTTGGCGTCGGGACCAGCTATGGATTGCCACAAGCCAGGTGATTGCATCATATCACACACTCTCTATGATTGTTACCATGTCTGAGTCTCAGCATGACAGACATAAAGATGTAGCTATGCCAGTGTGATTATTTTTGAGGACTTAGGAACTTTCTTGCTCTTCAAGTCGTTTGTAGAGAAACAGATTATAAAAAACAGCTGTTTTAAAGAATAACAAAATATTTAGGGCATAATTGTATTTAACATTCTGCAATACTCCTAGAAAGGAATAAGTAAAAACCTTACTGCAACAAAAGGAAAAAAAAAAAAAAAAACCTTATTGCATAGCCTAGCTAGCATATTATTAAACACTGATTGTTAAGATCTTGCCAGAGTCATTCTGAAAGCCTCAAGATGTTTGTGATTAATGCTGTGTAATAGCATATAAATTATGTTTTTATAAATGCTGTGTATAAATGCTTCTCATTACAGTAATAAAACCCTTAGAGTTTATTGAGATTAGTAGTCATTAATTATGATGTCATTTTAACCATTTCCTAAACCTTTCATCCTGGTATTTTAAAAAGCATCATTTTGAAATCTTGTTTTATTGAAACATTCTAGCCTAAGTAGAAAACATAGTAATCATGGGTGATATCATTTAGTCTGTGTTAGGCCACAAGTAACCAAATACCTGACTGAAAGTGGCTTGAACGATTGTGTTTCTTTAAATGCAAAGAGGTGCAGTGAGGGAGTTGCCAGCATTGGGCCAGAGGTTGGTGATAGCGGCCTCTCGATGGCCTTGTGGCCACATCTTCACATAACCGGATCACTGTAGGAAAAGGACACACAGGGTTTCTCCTCGGACTTCTCTGTTCTAGGAAAGGGTCATTGCTCAGCAGCCTCCGGAAACGGGGTCACCCGACCACCTCCGAAGCAACCCCAGCAAAGGGGGGTGGGTTTGCTGGCTCAGCCCAGTCTTTCCCTAGACTTCGGGAAAGAGCGTACCCCAGACCTGGGCACCCCTAGCTGCACACAGTGGGATTTCCATGGGCATGGGGGAAAAGGGCAGTGGTTGGGGTGGCGGCAATGTCCAACGTGTAGGATCTTATTTTCCTGAGGACGATTGCAGAGTGCCGCAAGGGTAGAAAGGAAAACTAATCTTTGCCTATTTTCCTTTAAATAGGCTGCAGGCATTTTAAAGACAAGGACTGTGTCCTACTTGTCTTTTAATCCCGACACCTAACAGCGCGCCTAGTGAACAGAGGTGCTTTTCAAGTGCTATTCAGCTGGAGCTACCTGGCCTTCCAGCACGTCTGTTCTCTTTAAGGTGATAGCTTAGGACTAATGCGCTGAAATGTACACACATGTTCAGGATATTTGCTAGTAGAATGACAAGATTAAATGGAGACATTAGTAGATAATGAAGCACTTATATAAAATACAGGTCAAGGGAAAATGCATTTAATCTATCACAAAAGGAAAATGAAGTGAGTTTTGCAAGACGTGTTCTTACTGAATCAAAGCTGACTCATAGTGATCACTATTTCGTTTCCCAAGTGCTTAAAAACTATTTGTTTAATCATCAATTCAAGAATCTTTCCAGGAGTTGACACTAAGAACTCACAAGTAGGTATTATCTGGATCTAACTTTTTCCTTCAAAAAATAATCTGCCTCCTGGCACCTTTGTCAATGGCCATGACTTCTCAAAAGTGACCAGTAGGGTTTTTGACGGTTGTGATTTCCTCCAGTGCCCTTGGACTGGCCTGCACCTGAATCCATGTAGAACAACCTGAAACTGTCTCCCTGTCTCTATTACCTAGCACAGGTATCGTTTTCCTTTGAACCTTATTTGATCTCCCCTTAAGTTTTAATAGAAAAACTAGAAGCGAAATAGAAGTTCAGAAGTTTGGTTTCTCTGTTACTTAATAAGGCCGTTCTATCTTCTAACACCCTTGTGTTGTTTCTCCCCTAGAGGCTCAACCCACTCTTGGTTTCCTGATAATATTCTTACAGGTTCTATTTTGCATATTTCTTGAGCGATGTAGCCTTAGGAGTAGCAGATGTGGAGACTCTGCGTCTAGGCTCAGACATGCCACCTATTATCTGGATAACAGGAACAGGGCCTGGCACATAATAGGTGCAGTCGAAAGTGACTGCAGCAGGGGAGAGGAGTGCCACTCTCACCTGCCACGAAACTGGGACGATAGCTTTGCAAGGAGGTGCTTTGAGACCCTGTTGAGATAACGAAGTGAAGTAAACTCTAAAGCCCTGTAAGTACACATGTGCCCTGTGCCCTTATATACATGCTATGCCCACATGGATGGATGGATCGACAGGTGGACAGACACACATCCATAGACCTTGTTACATTTAGGGACTTGCCAAAGGGTAGGGATGATGGCTGACCTGGGAGCGGAAGCCCCCAGTAGAAAGTGCCTACGTGGGAACCCCGAGGTCAGGGGAGCCATTCTTGGCTTTGCTTTCTTGGCTTTGGGTTTTGCCCCTTGAACAGAGTTTATCAAACTCTAGGGAACTTAGTCTAAGCTAAACCCATAAGAGACTGATTTATAAATGAAAATGCCAGTTTATCCATTTCGAAGCAGATATATCTGCCAGAATAATTTAGGCCACTTCTTGGGCAAATGGCATCGCATATCAGATCGCTGCTCAGTGATCAAAGACGTAGAACAAAGGGAATGTTTCCATTAAGCGAGCAGAACCCAACAAGTGCCTGTTTAATTGATATTAGTATTGTTGATTAAACCCTTCCACGTGCCAAGAACTGCCCTTTGTGCTTTAGTTTATAAGCATTATCTGCTTTAAATCTTAAAACAACTAACTTCCTAAAATAGTGGGCTTCTGGTACATTTTACACAGGAGTCTTGACTCACCTAAGATCATCTTGCTCGTGACCCTGGCACCGTCCCCACCCCCCAGGTCCGTTTTGGGGCACCATTCCCGGCGGCTCCCAGTGGTCCTGTGCCATGGCACGCGGACACTGGTCAGCATGGCTCTGTTCGCCGCTCTCCACACCGGTTGCTGTCCTGTTCAGACCGTCAGTACGGTCAGTTAATTTTGCATTTGATAGATTCTGCACTTAGGTTCCGTTCCCTGATGTACCCACAGGACTGATTATTTGAAATGGCCACCCCCATTCAAGTGTTAAGATACCTAATACTTTTAAAACACCCTATTGTAGCCCAAATGTGTACCAACTACACTTATGCTAGTGTCTAAACTTTTTATAGGATATTTTGAGCAGCCCTGTTGGTTTACTGTTTCCCATTTTTCATCCTCATACATTTGAATTATTATTTTTTTGGCCTCACCCTCTGTTAGGGTAGAGGACTAATAATTCAGGTCAGTTGTGTGTGCTTACTGAGACACCCCCATGTACACCCGCATTGCTGAGTGCTGGGGGTGCCACAGGAAAGGAGCCAGCCCCTGCTCACAAGGAGCCTGTGGTATTGTCGTGGGAAAGATGGGCAAACGGCAGAAAAAACCCTTGCTTCCCCCGAACTTGCTAATCATCTGCCTTTCTTACTTAGCTCCCTATATCTGCGTCTCTTTTTCTCACTGTCTCATCTTCTAGGAATGGCAGGATGGCCTTCTCCTATCAGCCTCCTTACTCTCAGTTTACTGCCAGCCAGCGTGGGGTTGAGTAGAGGTTGGGTTTTTACAGTGGTCCAAATTATTTCCAGATCAGCATTTTACTTCTTACATTTTCTGGGTTCAAAAAGTCAACCAAAGAATTCAAGATTTCACTTACATACGTTGCTTTTAGCGGACTGAGCCTGCTGCAGGTAAGAATTTTAGTCAGATTACCAAGAATATGATTATAATAGTAACACAAGTGCAAACTGGGCTATGCGTGGCTTACTGATTCTTTGGTAATTCAGAAAACGTTTTGGCTTGTTGCCATGACGGAGTCAGAATCCGGGCTAGCGCTGAGAGCTTGAAGCACTTGTAGGAATGGAAGTGCACCTGCCTAAATCCTGGATGTTGGTGCCAGTCTGAACGCAAACCTGGAAGCCTTTCATGTAGCCCTGTGAAAACCACACTGAGTTACAGGATTGGAGAGTTAAACGAGTGTCTCTTTACCATTCCAGTTAAATGGACCCTTAGACTTGGGCAGTGCTTTGGATTCGGCAGGGTCTGTCATCTCAAGAAGGTATAACTAAGAAAGCTATTCAAAAATGCTAGTGTGTGAACCTGCTGCTACCATTGACCCCGTCAGCATTTTAAACTCTGAGTTACGTGCAGTTACTCCTAGAATTCTTAGTTAGATTTGAATTAGAGACAGCATGGGCTCCTTTGCCTCCTCCCCACTCCCCGCCTCCCTTCCTTCCCCTAACGTATATTTTAGGTCCTCCTGTGTGCGAGACAATGCCTATCAAGATTGCACAGGAATGGAAATAGTTGCTAATAATCCACTGGCTGAAAAACCCACCCGAAGTCTGCAGTTCCCAAACCACACACATTGTGCGCCCTGGGGCGTGGCCGCGCGCTCACGGGTGGGCAGGTGGTGTACACTTAACAGCAGCGACCTGGCAGACCCTGGGCAAACTGTTACCTCACGTTAGTTCACAGTTTGATCTGACCTTTTTGGAACTGGTTTTTTGGTGGTTGCTGTGATAAAAACCAAGTAAGTACCAGGTGAAAAATCACTGTGACGCAGGAAATGAGGATGGGGGTGTGGGATTTGATCCCAAGGCTTGAGAAGCTGCGCTGCTCAGCAGAGACACCGCCCATTAAGGAGTGACTGTGCCTACTTATGAAACGAAAAACCGCTTTTTCTTTGGATTTATGAGCATTCCATTTTTGGATAGCTGTTAAGATGTAACTACTCATTAAACAGATAGGCAAGAGGCTTTATTGGTTAACAGGAAAAGGTGAAAAAGCCATCTGAAATGTGGAAATGTTTTTGCATTTTAATCATTTACTACATACTGTAATGTTAGTTGCTAATAGGGTGCCACAAATTGCAAAAGTTTGGGAATCTCTGCTTAAATGGTGATCATTTTAGAAACTCCATAGCCTTATCATACTTTCATAAACGCGGCCAGCTTTTATAATTTTCTAGATAAACACTTGGATCCACAAAAGGTCCATCATTTGCACAGATTACCCTGGTTTACTCCCTTACGCTAGGCTTGTGTCCTGCCTTCTTCTGAACCTGCGCGGTTTCAGGGTTCCCAGGTGGTTTGCTCTCGTGCATCCTTGGCGGTCTCTGTGCAGCGGGAGGCCTGCACGTGTGTGTGCCGTGTGTGCGGAGGCAGGCTGAAGGGCTTGGCGGCAGCTGCCATGGCACGAGGCCTTCGCTGGAACCTGCCGAGCTTCCTGCCCGGCTGGTCAGCAGGGAGAAGACGGGCCGTGGTGTTTCAAAGCTCCCTTGACTGACTTTGAGTTTTACCTTTGTTCTTGTTGACCTGTAAAATATCCATTAGCAGCGACAGTATAGAAAATAGATTAGCTTTCAAATAGATTTATCCTGAGTAGTTAGGCACATCTTCTCTAGAATAAAATTTTCAGTTATTGCTAATATCTACAATCAAAATGTATTTTGTAATTCATCTAGGAAGAATAAACCATAAATTATTTTAAATTGAATGATAGCAAACCTGCGTGTTTGTTAGCATTGGATTTTTAAAAGCCCTAAGTTAAAAGAGACACTGTCTTTTTCTGATATTCTTACTCACTAGGAGGATCTCATTGGCCACTCCGCGACAACTTTACAAATCTTCCAACATGACTCAGCGTTGGCAAAGAAGGGAAATTTCAAACTTTGAATATTTGATGTTTCTTAATACTATAGCAGGTAAGATGTCTCATCTTTAATCTCATACTATGTTTATGTTCATTGACATCATTAGTAGTATGATTCGATAGGATACATTTTTCTCTCTGAAATTCAAATGCAGCATTAGAATAAATATTGAGGCACTCACATTAAATTTCATCAGAAACTGTACAAACTAGTTCCAAGACTGTAGATAAATTTATTGTCGAAGAGGCTGTTCCCAGCTCTCCTTCTGCCATTTCCTTTGCTGACAGCTTTGTCTGAAGGTTTATTAGAGTCAACAAACCATTGCCAGAGTGTCTGGAAATAATAATGGGAAAATGTAATTTCACTGCTTTGTCATTGCCAGCCAGAGCAGCTAGACAGGAGAGTTACAACGGGATTCCGCCTAGTACAGATGTCACCTGGTTCATGGCATGATTGGGTTACAATGGGGTTTTTTCTTAAAATCTTCAAAGAAAAACATAAAATCAGATTACATTTTCCAAATGATGAGTAACTACCATCAACCTTGGCAGTACCACGCTTGTCAATTAAAAGAAGGCAGTGTTTTGGTTCTCTGCTAAACCAGTGGCTGTCAGTGGTTCAGCATGTCAGTGATACTTAAGTACCTCTTTATTCTTTCCTAAATTATGCTCTAGAAGTCCTTATTCATGGTGAATTATCATAAAGAGTTCACTTCTGTAAATCAGCCTCTACAAAGACATTTTACAGTCAGATGTATTTAAATAACTTCATAAATATAGCTGCTTACTTACGGTTATTCTGTTACGAATGAATACTCAGACCCTGAGTTTACAGCAGTGTTTTCGGTGTCATTGCATAGAAAGGATTGGTCTTCTAGACCATTGTACATGAGTGTGAAGATAGATGCGTGGTGTCTCTTAATTATGGGTCGTGTCGGTATGTGTTAGGCAGCAGGGGATTAAAAAAAGTCATCTGAAATGTGGAAGTGGTTCTGCATTTTTAGCATTTAATACATATTGTAACGTTAGTGCCTTTGTTAGGGTACTAGAGGTACAACCGAACTGTTTTATTACACGTATTAAATTTTATTATGCATGGGAAGCGGCTGTGGCTCAATCAGTGGGGCTCCCGTTTGCCATATGGGAGGCCCCGGGTTCGGTTCCCGGGGCCTCCTGGTGAAGGCAAGCCCGCCCGCACGGCGTGGTTAGCTGACCCAGCGAGCACAAGCAGCAAGGGGGGGATAAATGAATAAATAAATAAAATCTTAAAAAAAAAAAGAAAATTTTATTATGCATTTTATACATGCATCACAAGTGTGGACACCTATCTTCTTGGTAGCTTCATGACCTACATAGCATATACTCATATGTATCATGATACACTCACCCACACGTCTTTAAAAAGCCTGTGTACCCCCTCAGAGATTAAAGAAATGTGTTATACTATTCAGCTAGCACATTTTCACATATAGATAGAATGGACTTAATCATCTGAAATGCTAAGAACTAATTCCGTTAGAGTATTTCAGTAAACAACATGATGTAACAAAAAGAGCATAATAAGCTTTATGCCAAACAGAAGAGGGATAGAATCCCAGCTCTGCCACTTCTTGCCAGCTTTGTTTCCGAGGGGATAGGTTGAATTTCAACTTTTAAGTCTATCTTAGACTTTTAATCTTCCAGTAGCAATGGTCAACATGTTTACATGTGTTGCAATAACTGTTATGTTTACTCTTATGCTTTCTTGTTTTTGGATTGTTTTGTTTCTATTTGGCTATATAAATAATTTTTTGCACACTTCTTTGTTGATTTAGAATGTAGATACCTTATTAATTCCTCTAGAGATTTACGTGTAAAGTTTTAAAAACCCTCTAAACTCTTTTAATTTGAACTCCAAAATGTATCAACATTTTTTGATCACCTCCACATAAGAAAAGAGGTTTAACTCAGTTTTAGATTTACTTGTCATTCATTCCTTGTCTTTGTCAATGCAATTTACTGTACAGAATCCTAGGTTATTATTAAACTCTTGTATTTTGGATTAAAAAACATAAAGTGGACAAAAGATTATTCTACGTGTCTTTGCATCATAAGAAAGATTTCAAACTCTCCATTAAAATGTTCTTCTTGCTCATTCAGTATATTACTTTCACCTGCATGCATCTAATTTGTTTGATTTTTCACGATAGTGTTTTCTTTATGGTCTTCTGCAGTAGGTTTTTCCACATTCCCTCTGTGAGGTTTTTCTTTTTATCTATCCCCAAGAGGTCCGCGGAGACCCCGTGTGTGCCATTAGGCCGGCGCAGGCGACGCCATCCGTGTGGAGCTGCTGGACGTGAAGCAGGGGGACAGAGTGCTCTCCCTCGCGCCGCCCAGCTCCCAGTCCAGCTGGCATTCATCTGAAGTAGCCCTGCTCTTCTGCAGGGCATTTGCTCTGTGACGGAATTCATGAAAAAACCAGGCTCCAGTTGTTTCCCAGCGCACTGTTTCCCAGGCGCCTCCGGTCTCCACTCCTTCCCCCTGCGTTTTACTTGTGTCGAGTGTGTCTCCCACAGTATGGCACAGCACCCTCTAGGGCGCCCCCCACCACTCCATGCCCCGTTGCTTTCCGTCTGACACTGGGAAGCTGGCAGCCGGGGCAGGTCTTCACCACGACCACATCTAAAAGGCGCACTTGGCGCAGAGAGGCGGATGGGCGTTTCCTCTTGGGGCGCTCCCGGGGCCCCTGAGCCAGAGCACGCAGACAATGGGAGGCTTAAAAGTGTCTTCCTACTCTCCTTTGAGGCTTTCATTTGATGGCATGAAGGATGTATCAACCACTGATTTTAAAAAGAATTTATCGAGCACTTCCCTTACATTTTTATAACTTAACATTAAAGCCTGGCAGAGTCTAGGCCCTAGGATAAAAAGGAGTATAAAATAGGGACCAGGAACTAGAGCACTTAAAATCTAGGTGGTAAATACTATATACATAAATAAAAGAACATTTTAAGACAGGTGATAGTAAGTGCTGAATTATCACTATAAATAATGACCGCTGTGAGAGCTAAGCAGGGAAACAAGGTATTTGCTTCGGGAGGAAACAGAGCAGTGCTTTAGACGTTTCTACCACTTGACTGCGTGTGATGTGTCCAGTGGACTTGAGTCTCAGCTTCACTGCAGCAGAGCTATAGTTTGTGAAATGAGACTGCCGAGAGTCTAAAGTTAGGTTTTCAGGATTTGGTCTGGTTTTGGATAGAAGAGAACAGGGTGTGGCGTTGCAGGCAAAGTAAACTGATCCCTCTGGGTGGCATGACAGAACCGAGAGGGCCTGGGGTAGCGCTGCTGGAGGGGTTTCAGGGACAGGATGTGCAGTCACTCATCAGTTCTTTTGGGAACTGCTTAACTAAGCCCTCTACTTGGCACGGGGACTGCAGACGCAAGTAAAGCACGGTTTCTTCTGCCTTTAAAGAGATCACAGAATAGTCAGGGAAACGGGCACGTACTCCAGCAATTCAGAAGGAGTACAAAGCCACTCGGGGTTGCAGATCTAGAAGGCATCACTTGAAGCCAAGAGATCTGGAAGAGCTTCACAGGGGTGGCCCTGAAGTTGGAAATTAAAATATGGGTAAGAAGTCACTAGAACATAACCAGAGGGCATTCCAAGGAGAAGAAAGTATGGGATAAAGATTCGGCCGAAGGTGGTGGCAGCAGATATGGAAAAAGAGAGAGGGGAGTCGCTGGCATCACACACAGTGCTGGTATCCTGACGTCTGAGTCGCTGTAGCAGGCGCTAGCGCAGGCTTCTCAAATTGCGTCCCTGCACCAGCAGCTCGAGCGTCTCCTGGGGACTTGGGGAAATGCATGTTATTGGGCCCACCCCGGACTTTCTGAGCTGGGATCCCTGGTTCTGAGAGCCTGCCAGGTGGTTCTGAAGCATCAAATTCGAGCGCCATTGCTCTAGCCATTTAAAATCTAATTATGAGAATAAGATTTGCATATAAAAACATTTAGACCACACAGCAAGTACGCAATTAAGAGCCATTAAGTGTAATTAAGTCTGGAGATGTGAGAGATTACTCTGATAGTCTAGTCCAGGAAGACTTCTTAGAAGAGATGGACTTTAAATGAACTCTTAAAGGGTTTTTAAGAGGGGGTGCTCATGCGAACAGAATGAGCCTCTATCGAGAACCTTTAGACAATGGAAAAAGTTATAAACATCGTTGAGGTACTTCCCTGGAAATATTTCTGCCAGTTCTTCCCTTGCCAAGAAATGTGGAGTGGGCGTGCCCGTTTATGCTAACCACCAGCACTGAAGATGGGGAATGGGGGGATGGTTTTTAGAGAAGCTTCACTAAAGCCAAAATTGAGCACTTGATAGGGAAGCCTGTTCTTAGCATTTGCCTGTCCTTCTGACTGGTGGGTAATCCTGTGAGCCATTCAGCTGCTTCTGGTTGAAATGCTTTTCAGAGTTTCCGGGGTCCTAGAATAAACAGCGCCATTAAGCTGTACCACTCTTCATGGGTTCAGCAGAGTAATTTACCTCCTTGTAGCACAGTCTTAGGGATACAGTTATTGGTCAGTAAATAAAAATACTTGTTTAATTTAAGTCAATTGATTGAAACCAAAGCCTTATCATTTCTTGAAAGAATGCTGGTATTTCATTGACAAATCATATTTAATTTCCTGGGTAATCCAAAACCAAGAAATGTTTGACTTGTATCTTGGAATCGGCTTTTAGAAGCATTTCTCTAATACATCACCTTCAGAAAAAAGAACAATACCAGTCAATGGCTATTAAGCGAGTCACGCTGCACAAGCGTTTTCCTAAGTGTTCTGCTGGCATTTGCTCATTTGGTCCTCACGGTGCCCTCAAGAGCTAGGTCCTCTCACAGGTGAGGAGATGGGGTGCGGCGTACCTGCCCGAGTCGCAGAGGCTGTTGCAGAGTGCCCGGGGGTCGCCCTCTGTGGGGCGTGGAAGGAGGAGAGCTGGGCAGCCGCAAAACCGAAGTCCAGCGCGGTTCCAGCAGAGGCCTCGCACATCCCACAGGAGCTCTGTTCTGCCGGGGAGCCCGGGGCCAGGGTACAGAGCCTTCCTCGCCTGCACTCTGCAGGCCTGGGGTGGGTCTGGGGCCAGGGGCCCTCTTGATGCTGGCAGCTCCGGAGACCCTCAGCCAGAGGTCCTCAAACTGTGGCCTCAGAACCACCTGCAGGGCTTGCCAAACACCTGGGGGCCACACCCCAGAGCTGATTCTCAGTAGGTTTGGGATGGGGCTCAAAAATTTGCCTTTCTAACAAGTCCTCAGGTGCTGCTGATGCCGCTGGCCCAGAGGGCACACTTTGAGAAGCCCTGCACGGCGGCCCTCGCCTGAGGCCACCTCAGCCTCTGCAGCCCTCGTCTTCTGCGGTCTGTGTCACACATTTTGGCACTGGTGATAGTGTGTCCTTAGCTTTTTATGTCTCTTATTTTCCAATGAGATTACAAGGTCACTGAGGTGAAAAAACGGTTCCACTCAGTAAGGACCTGTCCAATTGAACTGATTTAATATTTAGGTTTTGAGTGTGTGATTTTTCTGTGATTCTATGATCTATTCTGTGAATTCACTGGAATTGCTGGATAAGGGATTCTTTATATTTTCTGCATTAAAGAGAAGAGAAATAGTTGGAGCCTGGTTGAGAAGATGCAACGATCTTTTCTGACTTCATTTTTGTTAAGAATACAGATCAATGTGACAATAATTTCACATTTTCTATAAATATATTTTGGGATATTGCTTTACACTCAGTTTTATCTTTGTTTTTCCCCCAAATATGATTTTAATATGAAGTAAAAAGTAAATTTTATGACCCATTTCTTGCTCTGCATCTCTTGAGGTCTCATACTTGGTTTTACTTTTTCTCTCTTCTAGATACTTTAAAAATAAGACTGTTTATAACGTGGCAGCAGTGTCCTAGTATTAATGTTTTGTGTGGCTTTTTAGACCCACATGTGATAGATAGATAGATAGATAGATAGATAGATAGATAGATAGATAGATAGATAGATAGATA
>JAKSZT010054335.1:12945949-13001675 GCA_026826555.1 Tolypeutes matacus | reverse complement strand
ATACACACACACGTATACACACACACGTATACACACACACGTATACACACACATAGAAGAACACTGAGAGATCTCAGGCGCCTGGTCCATAGAGGTATGAGCTATCAGCAGTGAATTTTTCAGTCCTGAGTCACACAGCTTGCATTTCCCAATAATGATGGTGGTTCAGCAGAGCCTTCCCACCTGCCAGAGCCGCCTGCTGCTGCTGCAAGCTCCTTCACGGCGGACTTGGGCGCAGCCGCGCGCTCCTGGCCGAGCTCCCAGCTGTAGACGTTCTCCATGCACCTAGGCAAAGCCACTTCCTCCCGCACAGACTTCTCTGCCTTTGCTTAGTCCTCATCCTGCAAGGAGACTGGTGTGCAAGTTGCCTTCTTTTCTTGGCTTACTTTTGCTCATCATTTGAAATTCGGTTCATTTTATCCCGTTTTTATCACATGACTAGTCATTCAGCAGACGTTCCTTGAGCAGATAGTATGTGCCTATTACACAGAGATGCACACACACACACCCTGCATTCGTGATTGTACAGGCTGCTGGGGAGGCAGACAGTAAGCGTGCCGTGCATTAGCTCACAGGCTCACGTGGCTGCCTTGGTGAGAGGAAAAGGCGGCACCGAACCTATCTCCAGCCACACTGCCGTGCTGGCAAAGGGGCAGCAGCGTTCTGCCTTTCACCAAGTACGTAGCATACGACACATACACGCATGAGTTTGCACGTTGAAAACAGAGATTCAGATAATCAGCAGGTGCAATAGTCACAATGAAATCTTCACTAAATGAATTAATGAATTTGGTTTGATGCTTTTAATTCTTAGCAGATTTAGTTCATACTCAGATTGTGGTTTGTTTATTCTATTTCCCAGTCACATTTAGCAATTGCTGTAAGAGTTGGGTATTTAACATCACTTTATGATGTGTCCATTTCTGTTTTTCCGTTACGGTGTATGCAGTGTGCAACAAGAGGGACTGGTAAACTCCATATCACTGAATACTAGTGAAATTGCTGTTTATATGAATTTGAATGGAATTTTAGAAAGGTGCCCACTATTAGGTCATAACACATTTAACAAAGAAAAAACATCCAGTACAAGTTTCTTCGGATGCTATTCCTTTAATGGCAGAGGTTCCTTCAAATTCATCTGCTGATATGTTCACTGCAGTCCCTGTGAGGGTGTCCCAGTACTGAGCCCCCCACAGCTGCCCATATTTCCACTGTGCCTCAGGATCCTCCCGGAAGGACGAGGCTGCCGTTCTATTACAAAATAAACAGACAACCCTGGCCTGAGGTCCATTAAAGTACAAAATACAAAAGGAGTGACAAAATGTCTATTGACATCTGCCTCTGGTTTTCCCTACTGGCTTCAGAGCACCTTTGTTAACTTGCAGATGCTCTGCCCTGATTCCTGATCTCAGCTCAGTATCACGGTCTTCTGTACACTGGGGGTAGGATTCTGTGCCGCCAGCAGGGTAGCTGCTCCGTGGTCTCGTCCAGGGACCCAGGCCGGCCAGCCCTGGCTTCCAAGTTGCAATGTTGTCCTCTTCGCAGTCAAGAGGAGACAGAGGATCCTGAAGGCCAAACCAGGGGTAGCACAAGCCCTTCTGCCCACACGCTGCGCATTAGAACTCAGGCCGCAGGTGCTTGTAGGGAGGTGAGAGGGTCGCCTGTCCCAAGAGGACAAAAAAACTCAATGATAAACAGCCAGTGGCCTCTAAATAGTAATTCTAGATGCTCAGTTCTCATCTTTGAGTTAAGAAAGTCACTTGAAACACATTGTTAAAAGCATGCTTTTGATTAAACAAAGGCATGGCTCAATAAACAAAAGTCACTTTTCATCTGATATGCAATAGCTGCCTAATTGCTTACAAAACCAGGAGCTATTTCATAAGCAATTAATGTACATAAAGTTTCATTTTTCTTTTTCTTTACTAGGACGGACATATAATGATCTAAACCAGTATCCTGTATTTCCATGGGTATTAACAAATTATGAATCAGAAGAATTGGACCTGACACTTCCGGGAAACTTCAGGGATCTGTCAAAGGTGACCTTTTAAATACATAGAAGTCAATTTTCTTCCTAAGACTGTATTCTAAAAACTTTTCTACCAGAGTATATACATCCAGTTAATGTTTATAAGAAAGTAAACGTGGTTGTCTTGGCCATTGATAGCCAGTGTCCACATCTCATCAATTTTGAGCACAGGCATGAAGCTACCAGGAGAGGAGTCAGTTCTGGCATAAGCTAAAGGGTGTGGGTATTGAGAAAGAGCTTGTGTGGGGAAGGGTTGCTCAGATGCCCTGTGCTTTGACGGTCATGCAGACGATGATGGTGAGTCATTTCTGCGATATGTATCTTGGGTGATAAAGCACATTATCTTTTTTTTTTTTTTCATATTCTTTTTTTATTATAATTATTTTTAAAGAAGCTTAGATTATATAAATGTTACATTAAAAATATAGGGGATTCCCATATACCCCAACCCCTCCTCCTCCCACACTCTCTCCCTTTAACAGCATCCTTCATTAGTGTGGTACATTTGTTACAATTGATGAACACGTATTGAAGCATTGCTATTAACCATGGTCTGTAGTTTACATTATGGTTTACACTTTGCACCACACATTTTTATAGGTTTTGGCAAAATGTATAACAGCTTGTATCCATTATTGCAATATCATGCAAAACAATTCCAATGTCCCCAAAATGCCTCATGTTAAACCTATTCTTCCCTCTCCCTCCCCAAAGAACCTTTGGTGACCACTGCCTTTATTATCAGTGTTGCAAGTTCTTCCATTGCTAGAATAATAATAAGTCTACTTTAGTCCATGTCACATTCCTCCCTTATGTCTGTTCATTATAAAGTCTTGGGGGGGGTTGGGATGGTGATGCCCACTCTGCTTCCAATTGAGATTGGGCTTAGATCCCGTGGGGCAGATGGGTGGAACTGTCTTGCTTGCAGTTGTAGATACTCTGTTTTTTGGGATGGCCTTGTCCATCATCATCCTTTTGTTAGTTGCCCTCGGTGAGTCCTATGAACTGGAGAGTAGGTATTGGCTGCAACTCTGCTGAGATTCAGGGCTCAACCAGCATACGAACAGCCGGAAGATTTAAGTCTCTGGGACACATATTTAGTGGGTATAGTGCTAATTATGTGTTCAAATAAAAGGGGCATAAGAACCATGTATAGGAAAATTAGAAATGAGTCCAACTCCAATATATTGTGGGGATAAGTTATCATATATTCCAAGGTAAGGCCCACTGACAGGGTGCCGAATTCCTGGGGTTGTCTGCCCTGCCTGTAGTGTCCAGATGTCTCTAGAGTTCTCAGGAGTCCCCCTCCTTGAGGCATTGTTTACTGTGGCAGTCAATGAGATCCTTCTGAGACGTGCATAAGCATAACCTCTGGAATGACCTCCCAACTCACTTTGAAATCTTTTAGCCATAAAATCTCATTTGATTTAATATTTCCCCCTTTTGGTCAAGGTCTTTTTCCAAATGTATCACCAGCTGGTGCTTGGTAATAATAATCCCTCAGTGCCATGGAGGCTCATCCCTGGGAGTCATGTCCCACATAAGGCACATTATCTTGACCATAAGCTTCATTCTTGTGCACACTCACAGAACCTGACAAGAAAAAGGATGAGATATAAGAAATAAAAAGCAAAATTGTGTTAGTTCACTTCATTTGTCTGACGGACCTTACCTGGGATACTGGACTTTTTGAAACACAGTAAGGAGCTGGAAACAGCCTGAGAAGCTTCTCCATAGCCCAAGCTGATGTCCAAGTGGGCCTCAGCCCATTCACGCCAAATTCCCCTCTGTCTTCTAGCAGGCATAGTGGTGTTCTGGATTAGCAGTCCACAGAAGGGTAAATCATATGTGTATAGGCTTTTTTATTTTAATTTGGGGGCTTGGGTGTCCTGAAGAAGGGCAGCCTAAGCCCTGGGAGTCAGAAACGTGCAAGGAAGATCAGATTCTCTAGAGAGAAGCAAGAAGAGGCAGCCTTATGGTGAAAGAGGACCTAAAGCTCACTTTGATAATAATAGATTGGCCAAAAATATCCAAAACATTTGAATTGTGTTTAACATATGCTGATTAAGAAGTCAGTTGTAAAAATGGTTAAACCTTTAAAAATTTTTTCTTAATAAAGTAGACTCACAGACTCTCTTAAAAATTTACTCTTGGCATATCTCATTTATTTTTTTTAATTGAAGTGAAATTCACATAACATAAAATTAGCCACTTTAAAGTGTACATTTCAGTGGCATTTAGTGCATTTTCTTCATCTCCAAAGGAAACCATGAGCCCATTCAGCAGCTACTCCGCCTTCCTCACTTCTCCCAGCCCCAGCAACCACTCTTCTGCTTTCTGCTGCAATTGCTTTACCTGTTCTGGATTATTCATATAAATGGAAGTATACAATATATTACCTTTTCCGTCTAGCTTCTTTCACTTAGCATAATGTCTTCAAGGTTCATGCATGTTGTGACAGGTATCGCAACTTACTCCTTTTATGGCTGAATAATATTCTGTTGTATGGAATAGGCCACATTTTATTTCTCCATTCATCCATTGATGGATATTTGGGTTGTTTCCACTGTGGCAGTTTGATATAGTTATGAGTTCCAAAAATAGATATTGGATTATGCTTGTAAACTAGTCTGTTCCTCTGGGCGTGATTAAGGAGTTAGTTGGAGTTTTTTTTGATGTTGGAGTTCTGATGTGGAGTTTTTAATGCTGGAGCCCCAGGAAGTAAGGACTCAGAGGAGCTTGGTCGTGAGGAAGGAGAGAAGGCTCCAGGAAAAGAGACGAGCTGTTCACCTGATAGCCTACAGCTGGCCTTGTGGAGTGAAGCAAGCCTGAGCCCAGAGAGAGGCAAATCCCAGAAAGAGAGGAACCCAGGAAGCCTGAACCCTGGCAGATGTCAGCAGCCATCTTGCTCCAACACATGGAACAAACTTTGATGAGGGAAGTAACTTATGATTAGTGGACTAGGAGCTGTAAGCTTCTACCCCAAATAAATACCCTTTTGTAAATGCCAATAGATTTCTGGTAATTTGCATCAGAACCCCTTTGGCTGACTAATACAGAATTTGGTACAGGAGTGGGGTTGTGCTTTTGCAATTACCAAAACGCTAGAACGGTTTTATAAATGGGTAAGGGGTATTTTTTGGAGGAATTGTGAGATGCTTGTTGGAAAAAGCCTAGATTGCTTTGCAGAGACTGTTGATAGCAATATGAAGCCTAAAGTTATTTTTTATAAGACCTTAGAAGGAAATAATTGTGAGATGGACACTAAAGAGACTTTTTAATGAGGCCTTAGAAGTAAATGATGAAACTATTATTGGAAACTGGAGGAAAGGCAATCCATGTTTTAAAGTCGCAGAGAACTTCGCAAGATTAACTCCTGATGTTTTATGGAAGGAATAATTTGAAAATGGTGAGCCTGGAAATTGAGCTGAAGAACTTTCCAAAGTAAACCCAGAGAATGTGGCTTGGCTTCTCCTTGCAACTTATAGCAAAATGCTAGACAAGAGAAATATGCTGAGGACTGAACTACTGGGCACAAAGAACACAGAAACTGATTCTGTAAATTCCAAGCCTCTGGAAATCAAGCCCCCCGACAATAGTGCACAATTTGAGGACTTACCTAAACTTGGAACTTGTAAATCAGTATTGATGATGCAGTTATCGCGGAAAGACTTGTGGAAAGTGTTACTATCTGATGGCTTGGATCCCTGCTTCTTGAGTGCTAAGCCAACAAGGTTTTTGAGAGTGCTGTATGAACAAAACCACTGTCAGCTAGGATTAAAAAGGACACGGAAAGGAGAGATTGAAGGAGAAAGAGCTTTAAGAAGAAAACCATGGAAGCTGAGATCTGGAGTTAAGAGATCGCCTTGGGCCAAGAGAGGAGCCCCACCCATGTGTATCAGAGAGGGTGAGTTTGCCCCAGCAGTTGAAGAGGGTGGATGTTCCCACCCGATGTTCTGGGAGAGTTTTGCCACCCCAGGATACAGAGAAGGTGGGGCACATTCCTCAAGGATTAAGGTGGTTAAGGTCAGCACCCCATAGGTCTGAGAGGGGTGCTTCTGTCCCCCATGGATTAGAGGAGGCCAGGTGGTCAACTCATTGCTCGGAAAGGGTTGAGCCTGTATGCCAAAGGTTAGGGAGGATGTTGTCTTCACCTCACTGTACTAGGTGCGCTAAGACTGTAACCCAAAGATTGGGTAAGGTGTGGCAATCACCCCAACACTCTTGGAGGGTGAGGTCTGGAGCTTGGTGGACACCCAGATGCTTGATGATGGTGGAAACAAGAAAATGGCCATTGGTCAAGCCTGTAGAAAGGGTGGGTCGCCATGAGGCCCCAAGGAGAAAAAACCATCGTCTTAAGAATGACTCTCAGACTTTGAAATCGGATGGAGGATGCCCTGCAGGTTTACTGAACTGTAGAGGATGAATGACTCATGTTCCCCTCCCAATTTCTCCTTATTGTAATGAAAATGTTTATCCTTTGTCCATTTGTGTATTGGAAGCATATAAATGGTTTTATAAATTGCAGAGGTCTACAGCCAGGTGGGATTTTGCACCAAGACAAACTGTATTTCTTTAAACCGATTATAATATGATTTTGTAATTGCGTTGTTAATGAAATATGAATATTGTAATGTATTTTGGGGATTCAGAGGGTGGAATGTGGCAGTTTGATATAGTTATGAATTTCAAAAATAGATATTGGATTATGCTTATAAACTGGTCTGTTCCTCTGGGCGTGATTAAGGAGTTAGTTGGAAGGGTTTGTTTTTTTTTTGATGTTGGAGTTCTGATGCAGAGTTTTTAATGCTGGAGCCCGAGGAAGTAAGCACACAGAGGAGCTTGGGTGTGAGGAAGGAGAGAAGGCCTCCAGGAAGAGAGTCTAGCCATTCACTTGATAGTCTACAGCTGGCCTTGTGGAGTGACGCAAGCCTGAGCCCGGAGAGAGGCAAGCCCTGGGAAGAGAGGAACCCAGGAAGCCTGAACCCTGGCAGATTGTGGCAGCCATCTTGCTCCAACATGTGGCCATGGACTTTGGTGAAGGAAGTAACTTATGATTTATGGCCTGTAGCTGTAAGCTTCTACCCCAAATAAATACCCCTTTGTAAATGTCAACAGATTTCTGGTAATTTGCATCAGCACCCGTTTGGCTGACTAATGCATCCACTTTTTGGCTACAGTGAATAATTCTGCTCTCAACATTTGTTACAAGTATTTGAGTTCCTGTTTTCAGTTCTCTTGGATATATACCAAGGAGTAGAATTGCTGGGTCTATAGATACCTGTTTGAGGAACCTCGCGTTTCTTTTTAGATAAAAGTTACTACATTACAGAGGTGTTGGTTTTGTTTTTGTTTTTTTGAGGCAGAGATGAGATGGACCTCATCAATACCTTAGAAAGTCTATCCATTTGGTCATTGGAGATCAGGGCTATTTGAAAGGAAGGGGAAAAAACACGAAAAATGATCTCTTAAGTACATGGAACTTGAAGGGCCTCTATTTTGAGATATTCACCTCTAGTGAATTGATGGAATTGGTGGACGTGGTGGGTGAGAGGAGTTATGTGAGAGAGAGCACAGTACTGCAGCCAGTGCAAAAGGAATCCCACAAATGGTATACACTTTCCCTTGATTGAAGTTCTGTATTCCACTACTTACTAGCTAGTTTCTCTTAGCCTCAGTTTCCCCATTTGTAGCCTGAGAATAATAATACTATCCTACCTCAAATAGTTGTTATAAAGATCAGATGATGCACATATTTAAAGAATGTAAACATAGCCCTTGTCACATAGAAGCACTTGGTGAATATTAGCTATTATTGCTTTTGAAATATCTCTCATCTGTCTTTGGAGCCTGTTTACTCATTTTTCCATATGTTTATCTGTCATTCACTCTGCAGTTCTCTCATTTTATCTGGCTTTCTGATCAACTCTTAGTTGCTAGCTCATTGCAGGTTTTAAGTATGGCATTCTAGGTGCTAAAGGGACCCAGGGATCAATTAGCCAACATTGTACTGAGAGTGACACAGCTGGGACACTCCTAACTTCATGGAGTGTTAAATAGAAGAGTAAACAGACTGAGCCCAAAGAAATTAGACTACATGAATGCTAACAGTACTTTTGCCAGCATCAGATGCTTCGGGTTGTGAACATTTAAACCCAAGAGCTCTTAAAAGATAGCATTTTCTTCCAATTCTACTGTATTCCATGCTTTAGCAATTTGTTCTTTATAATCTGTCAGACTAACATGATAGGAAAATGTTAGCAAATTAAAACCCCTTGATGTGTTAATAAATTACTCTTGCATTGTTCCCATGCTTCATTGCATTTCTTAATAGGAACTTGTTACAAATGGGCTAGAAACCCAAGACTATCCTGTATAAAAATCATTAATAAACAAGAATTTAATGTATGAAAATATATCATATTATGTGCCTAATAGGAAGATGACACTTTAAATATAATAATATAATTGGAGCAAAAAACTGCTATAATGCAATAGTGTCGTCGTGGAGAGATAGCCACTAAGAAGCTATGACATTCTTGTACTTTTATTGATACCCCAAAGGGAGCTTTAATGGAGAGTTTGTTAGTCGCCTTCAGAAATTCAGGGGAGAATTGGAACGTTTGAATGACATCATTAACCAGAATCATTCTAAAAGATCCCTAACAGCAAAAGTAGTTGTTTATAAACAAAGACTGGGAGTTCTGAGTCAAATCTTAGCAATGAATAATTCTAGAATTTGTTCCTAAATGAACAACATTTAGGACCCCAAATAATTTTTACATTCTGTAGTTTATAAGAACAATAAGAAGCTATGAAACCTAGAATCCTAAAAATATTGAATTATTTCTTTTTATACAAGCACATTACAATGACTTCATAAAATTCTGTATTGTATCAGTTAGGAACCTTTTGAAAGACAGTTTCAGAAAACCCGTATCAAATTGACTTGAATAGTTAATTCAGGCTACTGGTTCTTATAACTGAAAAATCCAGAGGTAGGTTTGGTTTTCAGCAAGATTTGATCCAGTGGCTCTGACAGTGCCACCAAGAATCTGGTTCTTTCCTTCTCTCTGCTCTGCTTTCTATATTGTGGGCTTCATACACTCTTCGCTGGGTGGCCCCCATTAGCTCCAAACCTGTCAGTAGCAAAATGACTGCAACAGTTCCAGACCTCACATTATGGGTCCAAAAGAAGAACAGATCATCTCACCAGATAGTTCCCATGGAAGACAGAAGAAACCTTTCTTTCCCAGAAAATGTCTCCTCGTGTCTCACTGGTGCTGGGTAAGTTATTCCCCTGTCTTAGAAGCAGTTGCTGTAGCCAGGGGTGGAGGATGCTCGTTGAAGATGGGATAAGCCAGTCATCCCCATGCTCAGATTTAGAGGTCGAGTTAGGATCTCCTGAGACACCTGTCGAAGGATGGTGGCGTGCTGGCGTGCCAGAGGAAACTTGGGTTCCTGTTCCCAAAAGAAAAGGGCTAGTTGATGGGTCCCTGTGTTACAGGTGTGGAACCCAATGTGTTTGAGGTTTTCTCCTTTATAACTTCTGTTATCTGGAGAATAGGAAATAAAGTACAGGGCTGTGCACACATAGCAGGGTGCTGGGAGGACTGTAAGGCTCAGTCCTGGCCTTACGAATGCCCATTGTTCCAGAGAAAAATAGTCAAAAGGAAAATATCCACAGGCAGTAAGTTGCCTCTCTCATATGTAGATGTAGGTATAGATTTTTATATATGGACATTAAGTGGAGTCAGAGATAAACTTACCGCAAAGCTAATGATGCTTAAGGTTTAGGTACCTCTACTTGGACGGGCTCCTTCCTGTCCCCTGTCCCTGATTTTATATTCATAGTCTTCTGTTCATTTTCTTAGAGAACCCCTCTCCTCCAAACTGTGGAAGTTTCAAGCCTCACAAACCTGAATCTTCCTGAGTGCAGAGGAAGGCACTCTGTGTTGGGTGAGCACAGGCGGCTTCCTGGAAGAGGCGAGTGAAGAGAGCACAGAAGGGCTTTGGCGTCTCCCGTGCCAGGCTGTTTCTCCCCCTACCCGACCCGTCCCTAGCTCAGCTCTTACAGGCACCTCTTGCGCACTTCCCTTAAAGTATTGAGAAAATAATGCTTTTGATATGTGACAAATGCATATTGAAAATTAACTTAATATTTTTATGGAATTGTGCAGACAAGCATGAAAAATGAGCAACAAAGTAAATGAATGTCTGTACCAGAAGCACTTCCTGTGGGGCTCTGGTCACCTGGGCAGGTAAGGGCAAGGGCCCTGGCTCCAGCCTTGCGCAGCGCTCAGCTCTCATTTGTGCAGGAAGCTCTTAGTTCACAAAGCTCTTCTGTTCTCCCTCCTTTGGGTCGGGGTGAGAGGTGGTGGGTGGGCCCTGGTGGACAGACCTCGGGCTGTGCCGCACAGCAGCTTCCTGAGCCTTGGCCTCGTGCTTGCTCGTCTTTGCAGTGAACACGGTCATGCTCGCACGCGTTGCTGAGGGACTAGAGTAGGCAGAGCACCTAGTGGTGCTCGGTGACAGGGCCACAAAGCAGATTTTCATTATCTTCGGTATGATTTTAAAATCTATTGACACATTAATTGATGTGATTGATTTATCTTTATTCTAGAAAAAAACATAAAGCAATACCTTTTGAATAAATAATCCAATTTCATCACCTCTTTAAATTATTAAATTATCAAAACCTTAAGCTTCAAAATATTGGTTAAATTAAATGTATATGGAAACTTGAAAACCCACTTTTGTTTAGACTAAAATATTTGTATATCTATATTTTATATAAGATAAAATATATATAACTTATTTTATATAATTTCTATTCTTACTCTTAACCCACTTAATTGATCACCTGAAGATTGCAGAAGCAATGAAAGTTCTTCATCAGTAACATATATGTGTACACACACACACACACACACCACTTATTTGATTAGACATTGTAGGTTCAAATTTTATTTATTGCAGTTACTGGTTAGAGGTTATGTTTGTTTGACAAGATGAGCAGCCAGTGAAGCAATCTGCCATTGACATGTCTTCTCAATACTCAACCATCAGTGCATGTAGAGAATTTTCTCTCAGTTTTCCTCACGTAGCTGGGAACTTGTGGTGAAATCCATCTTAAAACAGGCTGTAGGCTTGTGCTCCAGTTATTCTGATACTCATGGGAACTTTCTTCTTAAACGGCGGCGGCCCCGTGGTTTCGGTGTGGCCGCAGCCTTGCTAAAGGGCGAATGGAGCTGCCCCCTCCCCAGGCATGCCCTTGGTAAGTGACGCGCTTCGGCACACAGGGGGCCTCCTGGTGCTGGCACATGCGGTCACTAGGGGGAAACGGGTTCAGCCCTGACACAGGAACTGATGGGCCCATGATGATAAGCATAACCGTTTTCCCAAATTCCTATGCCCCTTGGGGAGAGGAAGTGGCAGTTCCTTGAGGCTTCGGGTGTATTTGTGCCAGTGGATGCGCCCGAGTGCCAGAGCCAGCCCCACCCTCCCCCAGGTGCTGCCAACTGCCCGGGGCCACGAGAAAAGGGGGCGCCCAGGGTCTCGTTAGGTGGGGAGCACCCAACTCGGCAAGAGCGCAAGTTCCCACAGTTACTTGAAGGTTCTTTTCCCCCATAAGTTAGCATCTAAAATTAAGTTTGTTTTATTTACTTTAACATAATCTACGTAGTGCTTATTTTTTTACACCAAAACATGACGTGGGAAAAAGTACTGAGTGTATTAGTAGCTGACTGTGATGATATAAAAGGTAGAGTATGAATGTATAATTTCAGTGCTAGACCATCTGCTAAACCTCCTGCCAGATTCGATGTCCGTCTGAATATATGAAGACTGCAGCCTTCGCCTGCACCCACAGCAGGCTGGCTGTCGCTCTCGCTAGGCGAGTATAGCAACGCAGATGGAGAGGGGCGGTTGAAGGGCACGGCGCCCAGGCTCAGTATTTGGCTACTGCTCTGACATCGTGGAACAGTCCAAGCTGGAAGCATAACTGGCAAGGGAAAAACTCAGAATGGCACCAATTTCCAAGTGAGGTTGACTTAAATTAATGGTTTTCTTCCTTTGATCATTCTTTCATTGCACATTTATTGCCAACCTACTCCATGCCACCCAGCAGCATATTATGTTCTTTTCCATCTAATAGAGAGAAAGGAAGAACGGACCAAGAACAGGACAGACAGAGAAAGTTAACTTTCAGGCAGTGAGGCAGCCGGAAGTGCTGAGGTCGTTGCTTGCTTGCTTTTTGTCCCCCGTCACGTGTTGGGGATGTGCAGTGGAGTGGCAGGAAGAAGCTTCACGGATGGGGATGGCACTCCCAGCCCTTTCCCTGGGCTCTGTGCTTACGGCAGATGTCCCCTTACCCTCTTTTCCGTTCCTGTCAGAGAGAGGGGTGGGGGACAAGTACCAGAGCCCAGCCCGCTCTGACACAGTTATGCCATGAAGGAGCTGGGATCTAGGGCCCTTTGTGGGGTGCCTTCTTGGAGGAGTCCTGCCGGGGGAGAGGAAGAGGGAGCCTGCTTTGGGGGCTTCTGATTTCACAGTCACGTGTCCCTACTGCAGTGGAGCATTGCCGTGGCACAACTAGGCCAAAGTCACTGCCTTTCAGACCTCTCTTTCCAGCTGAAACGGAACATGAGCCGTTAGAGGTGATTGTGAAACTAACGTTCCGCCGCACCACTGTCCCACTACTTACTAGAGAGAGAACCTGGAGAACAGGCTGTGAAGATTTAAGATACTTTACCTATGCCTCCATTGTAGTTATGGGAAAACGGTTTCTTTGCATGGCGGTAGTTAAGCCTGGTTGTCTTGGGAATTATTCTGGATATTTCTGCCATGTGCATCTTATGTGGCATGCTTTGTGCTAAGCGGGTCCCACGGAGCTTCTTCTTTTATCCTCACAACTCTGAGGAATTGCTCTGGTTATATGGCTTGCTTTTCCTTTAGTTTGTTACCTATTCATTCTCAACAGCAGATAAGTAGGTACACGGAGTGGGGAAAGCCTAGTCACTAGTTTATCTTCTAGATGCCCTCTACCTTTCCTAAAGGCCCTGGAAGTTTTTATATGCTCTCAAAAAAGCCGTTCCTGACACCCAAGAGAAGAGAAGTCTTGTCAGAGATCTTGCACGAAGCACAGTCACTTCAGGTGTGAGCAGAGGAGGCAGAGAGTGCACGAGAGAGCCATCCGGCGCCCCCAGAGACCCCAGTCCACCCTAGGCATGTGCTAATAATCAAAAAGCAACTTTGGATAAAACATTGTTTCTCATAATATGATCCGTTGTGTTTGTCCTGCCCTATGAAAGGAAATAGAAAGGCACTCAGTTGAAGCAGGCAAAGTGATCATTGTTACACTTCCTCTATGAATGCGCATTCCTTCAGGTTCCAGTTTTTAAGAATGTATTTGAAAATTATGTAGTAATTAGCTGACAATCACCTGATAATGAAAGGGCGTGTTATGCAAATTCATAATATGCATAAAATCACAAAGGTGAGGTCCAAACCATTTTAAGAGAACAAAATTTTCACACATTTTAGAACACAAATGTTCAAACTAATCATTTTAAAGTTATCTTTTCTGTAAGAGCAACCCTAAAAAATAAACGCTATAAAGAACTCCGTTTGAATTTGTAAGGCTTTCTTTTGCTTTTGCACTGCATTTTATTTTGAATTTTTATTATGAAAATTTTAAAACAAAGTACCAAGAATAATTAATACCCACTGTATTAGTCAGCCAAGGGGGTGCTGATACCAATTCCCAGAAATCGGTTGGCTTTTATAAAGCGTATTTATTTGGGGTAGAAGCCTACAGCTACCAGGCCCTAAAGCATAAGGCACTTCCCTCCTCCTCCCCCTCGACTCTCTCTGGGCTCGGCTGCTCTGCTCCTCCTGATTTCCCAGGCTCCGGCTCAGAAAACGCCCAGCTCTGTCCTTTGCCCAGCTCTGTCCTTTGCCGCGTCTTTTATTTGTGAGTGTCCCCCGCCCACCCACCCAAGGGGCAGGGACTCAGCGCCCACTGCTGCGGCCCAGTCAAAGCCCTAATCCTAATTTAATCAGGTCAAAGTGAAACCTCCGACAGCCCAGTTTACAAACATCATCCAGTACCTATTTTTGGAATCCATAAACAATATCAAACTGCTACACCCACTCACCCAGTACCTGGATGCAACAGCTGTTGACATATTAGTATTATTTTTGATTCCCTAGAATATTTTAAATTAAAGAGATGATTCTTCACCCCTAAATACTTCAGTATACAAAATAACAGTAACATTTTCCTATGTAGTCAGAATGCCGTTATTACCCCAAACAAAACTTACAGTAATTCCCTAGCACTCTGCCCAAAACCAAGTTTTCCCTGTTATCCTACAGCTGTCTTTTAAAATTGGTTTGTTCGAGCAGGACCCAGGCAAGCTGCACAGGGGTCCACAGGGCCGCCGCCTCGGCAAAGCCAGGCCTGTGCGCTGTTGTGTGGTGCCCACCCCCTAGAGCCCCCTTTTTGTCCCCTCGTGTCGTCATCTAACTTGTTTGAACGAGTAAGGGTTTAATGTGTGATGATTCAAAGAACAGTGGTTAATAACAGGGCGTATTTGAAAATCTGTGGGCTTTATAAAGTCGCCATAGTAGATTTATTCAAGTAAGAATGTTCACATTGGAAAGATACTTCTGGGTCATAGAACTGAAAAGGCCTGCTGAAATTCGATGCATGGAAGAAACCAGTTTCTGTTGAGGTAGTAAATAAAAGGGTGTAAGAGTCCATCATTGCCACACCCTGGAGATAAATATTGTTGGAGTTCCTTGTATATTCTTCACATGTTTTTTCCCTCTGGATATTTACATAAAACTATAATACGTCTATATTATAGGATTTTTAGAGAATACAAAACTGTTTCTGCAACAGTCTTTTTTCTCCCAATTATCCCACTACTGGTGATAATTTCACACTCCCTATCATCCGTTTTCCACAAAACCATTGGGTTTACCTTGCAAAGCAGAACTCAGCTCACGTTCCTCTCCTGCCTGAGGCCAGCCAGTGGCTCTCCGCTGCCCTCACTCCTGCTGGGGCCCAGCAAAGCTGGCCCCACCCACGTCCTCGCTCCTGAGCCCTTGCTTTGCCCACTGCTCCTGGCTCACACCTCCTTTCTCTCTGTTCTCGGGCGAGTCCCTCTTCCCCCTTGCCCTGGACTCCATACCTGGCTCCTTGTTAGGCTCAGCCCAGAGACACTCCTTCTTCCCTTCAACCTGAAATCACAACCACCCTTTTATTCCGTTTTAATTGTCTGTAAAGCACTTACGTCTAGTATTTTCTTGCTTACCTCATTGTTTCTTTGGATTTTCTCTCTCTCTTCTCCCAAAGTGTGCAGATGCCATGGATGCAAGCTTCCTGAGAACAGGGACCCTGCTGCATTCTCCCTTGCAATATCTCCAGGGTCTAGAATAATTCCTGATACGTAGTAGGCACTCAGTTCATATTTGCTGCATGACTGTACCTTGGGATCTTTTCGGATCTGCCTTTCTGAACAGCTACATAATCGGTAGCAGTGTGGCCATACCAGCATTTATTTAGCCAGCCTCTTCCTGGACGTAAAAGTGCAGCCAGTCTTTGCCATTTCAAGCCATGCTGTGAGAAATATCTTTATATCTGATTCTTCTGTATTGTAAATTCCTTAAAGTGAAATTACTCAATCAAAAATGTGCCTTTTTTTTTTTAATTACCAATTTGCCCCACAAGAAACTTCTACTGATTTATACTCCCGCTGCCAGTATTATAAAATGTTTTCCTATACCCTGGCCGGCACTGTATATTATGAAACTGAATATCTTTGACAACCTAATAAGTAAAAAGTGTTTCTGTTTGACATTTTAACAAGTAACAGAAAATCGTCTTAAAGTGGCTTTCATTTAAAATAGAGAGTTTATTGGCTTAGACACCTGACAAGGCCAAAGATGGGTTGGTCAGTTTAGGAAAACTGGATCCAAAGGCTCAGCAGTGTCTTAGGACAACATTCCATACCCACCACTTTCCTGCAAACAGTGCAGTGGTGTGCAAAGGACCTGTCTCCTCATGGTGAAATTAAGTTCCTAGTGAATTCCCCACTGACCCCTGAGACTTCGGAAAGTCACTCTAGAAAATGGATGTGAGGACAATATCATGTACAGATGTCCAAACGTCGCAGCTCTTTACCCCTGAGTCCAAGGCGTGAACTGCTGAGCTTGTGTGTCTGTACAGGTGTTGTCAGAACACGCCAGAGTCTCTCGATTCTTGGCCATGTCGCAGAAAAGAATGTAGGGACGTGCCAGTGTAATCAGGCTAGTAAAAAGAGTTTACTGAGGAACAAGTGCAGAGAGAAGAGTCCACACACGCGATGTGGATGCAGGCGTCCTCCAGGCAGAGAGGCCGCCTGGGGTTGGGGTCTGCCTCTCTTAGACCCTTCCTCCCGCCTCCCCTCCCCTGATGTTGGGCGGCAGCCCCAGCCGTTTGCCCTTCCGACTGGCTGCCTTTCTGTTTGGAGCTGTTGGGGCTTCCCTTGAGCCCAGGAGTTCCAAATGGATCTCATGGCCAGGGTCTCGGCGGGCTCTTCCCAGCTTTGTTCTTGGTGGCAGCCGACCCTCGGGGGCTTCCGGTCTCTCGGCCATGTTCTCTGTCCTGCCAGTCCCAGCTGTGACAGGACAACCTGCCTCTCGAGCAGAATCCTATCACCACGGCATCATGGGCCTTTTCAGCTCGTTTTGATATCTCAGAAATAAGTTTTATTAACATTTCTTTAATTGGGTTTCTCCTCACAAACCTTTTTCATTCTTAAAGATGATCCTCTACCTTGGTAGCCTTGGTAATGTCTCAGATCAGTCCCCCTATAATATTTATGTATTTATGCAAAACCATCCAAGTCTGTGCTCAGAACTTTACGTTCTCTAACGTCCTTTCAGTGCCTCCTGCAGTGCCTCATGTAATATCTTATAAGTATTTTTTATCTATGTTATGTCTGTTGATCATTTTGCTTATTTTATTGATATATGCTTGTTCTCAAAAAAGGACTTGATACAACTGCAAGATTTTACAAAATAGAAAAATATCTAAGTGAACAGAAAGGAAAATGAAGCCAGAGAAAAAGCCAACCCTCAGAAGCGCGTGGCATGAGTGTCCTAAGCAGAGAATGCGCGTTCTCCTGCACGCCAGGGCTGCGAGGAGGGCAGAAGGGAGGACGAGGGGGGCAGAAGGGGGGACGGGCCCGGCAGGCAGCCCTGGGCCAAGCACAGCCGTGGGCAGGAGCACTTCTCGCAGCCTTTAATAACGTACATCGCCACAATCGTCTGCCAGGGTTTTTGTTCCATATGATCAACTAACACAGGTTTCTTTTTTTTTCAGGAAAGCAAAGCTTTTTGTGGTGCATGTAAGACAGATTACTCTCTTTGGTCATCAAAAAGGGGAAACTAGTGACAGAGCAAAGAAACTCCCCAGCACTCGTTTCTTCTGTAAACACAGTAGAGTTTCATGTCGACATGGAATTTTCTAGACATTTTACAAGGAGTGTGCATTTTTGTACACTGGTAATCAGTCACATTGAAAACAATGCGCTTTGCACATAATGTAGGCTTCATAGCAGTGTTAAAATTTGAATTTTAATGAAGTGTCTCAGAGGTAGCACTTTTTTAGATATCTGCTTTGTTCTGGGCATCATTCTCTCCTGACTGTTAAAAATGTCAATTTGTAACATAAACTCACAAGGACAAGGTAAAAATAAATCTGATAGAAAATTTTCAACTTTCCCTTAAACCTTTTCGTATGGAAACACTTACAGAGCTGAGCTGGCTGTACCTGAATGCCCACTGTTTAAAAGAAAAAGGAAAACTGGTTCTTGCTACAGTAACTATGATAAAAAATCTAAAAAGATTGCAAATTAAATTATAAATTTCATTAGGTATAATTGTACTTTTTCACCAGAACTCTTACCTTATCCTTTTGTTAAATTCGAATGGTATTGACATTGTATTATTTGCTCAAATTTTTAAAGGATAACAAATTTACAAACCTATCAATTTATACACAGGCAGGCAGATAGATATTATATTTGTTTGGCTTGCAAAAGTAAATGCATTATCCCTGATGAAATTTTAATTTCCTAAACAAAAGTTTTGAAGCTTTTTCTCTTCAAATGGTTTATTGCTTCTTGAATATTAGAAGCCACATAATAGAAAATAATAAATGCAAACGAAATCATTTATTATGTTCTCTAAAATTCATTTCTTAAATGCATTAGGTAAAAATCAATTTAGAAATCTATTTTTAAAAATTACTAGTGGAGGCATATACAGATTTTAATAATGTGCAGCTATTTCCTACAAAGTATGATTCTGTAAAATACTAAAAATTACATTGATGAAGCTCGAGTTAACTAAAAAATGTAAACATTAATTTTATCCCTTTTCCAGTAGTTAAGGAGACGTCTGGAAAAGATTAGAGACAGGGTCATGTTGCTTTTTCAGAATGTTCTGTGAGGTCTGCATAAGAAACAATATCAGATAAGAGTGCTCCTTAGGGATTATGCAGACATTTTATGCATGTGAAAGATCTGTTAGCATATTCGGGACAGAGCAAAGTGTTAAGGATTTTAAATGTTTAAAAAATATAATATTGACTTAGAAAAACAGATACCTACACACCTAGAAAAGCATAAAATAGATGAGCCATTTTAAAGTGAAAACCTGCCATTTGAAGTCAGTAACAGAACTTACATTCCCTTTATAATAAGTATCCTTTTACCAAAAAAGTAAAAATTTTATACCCATTTTAAATATTAGAAATTTTTATGTGATGTTTCATGAAATTATATTGACTTTTTAAAATCAATGTAAAAAGATTTGAGAAATAACCAATGAGATTTAACATGCAATAAAGTTTAAGCCTTAGAATATTTTTTTAAAATGTATTTAAGCAAAGTTTTGCACCTTCTTAATTTGTTTTACAAAAATGAATACAAAAGAGTTTAGGAACCTTAAAATATTAATGCTGTTGAACCCAAGAAATATAGCTTTAAAAAATTAAATTGTTAAATTAGTCTATATTAAGTCAATTAAAGTTAAGGAAAAATTAACAAAATTTATAAGTAATTTTAATATTCAGGATAAGAACCCTTGCATATTAGAGTTTATTATGGAAATTCTAACAGACATTTAACTGCTGACATCATTGTATCATTTGAATTAGACTCCTGGGACTAAAAGAAAAAGCTCTCAAGCAATTTATAAGCAGATCTTTTTCTCTTGTGTAACATTATTTGTCTCATTGACACACTAATTTTCTACTACTTCTCTTATTAAAATTAAGCCTTGGGGCAGGGGGAAATCATACTTAACTAGTAATACTATATTTTGAAATAAAAGAGTTATATATTCTATTTACTACCCATCTTTTGTTTTCTTTATAAACATTTATTTTTATATTAGTCAACGTAAAGCAAAATAGCATATGGCTGTCAACTATCGCAAGGGTGGATTCCATGGATCGTCAAACCAAACTCAGACAAGAATTAAAGCTAAGGCAGTTTGCTGTGAGAAAGTTGAGGACTGTGCGCTAGAAATTCTGAATGATTAAGTCTGCTGAGAAATTAAGACAGTGATGCAATTGGCGCCGGCTTCACTGAAAAACAAAAAAGAGAGAGAGAAAGAGAGACAGGATGTGTGGGGCGCATCCACGTGCCCCCCCGGGTCGTGCGCGGCTGCTGCTCGGGGACGGGCTCCGTGGCTAGAAAACGCTTCCCAGGGCCCGCACGCTCCGAGGTGCGCCCCTCGCGCCGGGGTTGCGGCTAACGAAACAGGAGCAGAACCGGACAGACATCCCAGCAGCGTGTCCAGCTGCATAGGTGTCTTCACGCCCCGGGCGGCCAGGCTTTCTCTAGTGGGTGGCCTGTGCTCAGCCACTCCCCGTCCAACTTGGGTTCCCTGTGTTCCAAGCTGAGTTGTCCTTGGGTGTTTTGTAAAGTGGATAGAAAAATAACAGAAGAATGTCGGTCTGGCCTGAACAGTCTAAGCCAGCTCAGCTTAAGGTGACACACTTTACTAAAACTGAGTAAGTCTAGAAACCTTGCACGTGTAAATCGCCTTCTTGGGAGGGTTTCCGCGAGTGTAATGATTTGGAGCTAATATCACTGTCCACTTTAGTTCAGATATAATACAGAATACTTTGTCTTTTACTCTGTGGTTGAAATTAACTCCAGTGGAGTGATTTCAGGATAAAACCGCCATAGTCTAACGTAGCGATAGTAAACAAGCCGCTCCTTCTCTTTTCGTAGCCCATTGGTGCTTTGAACCCAAAGAGAGCCGTGTTTTACGCCGAGTGCTACGAGACGTGGGACGACGAGCAGAGCCCGCCCTCCCACTACAGCACGCATTACTCCACGGCAGCCTCCACCTTATCCTGGCTTGTTCGAATTGTGAGTATCTCATTAAGTTACAGCTTCCTTTCACCCCTTTAGGATTTTAACAGCAGCAAATTAAGTAAAAATCAAATACACTTAATTTTTTTAAAAAAAGGATTAAAGACCGATAAAGAGATTTCCAAAGTCTAGCAAAAACTAAATGCTTTTTAAAAAAGAAAAATGAATCATCTCCTTTGCAAAATTGGCTTAGGAAGATTATTATCAGTTTCATAAAGCTAAGCGAGTAGTAAAGGAACAAACCTTGTGGATGGCATCTAGGCTTTCCTTTACACCCACTGCCTTCTTTCTCACAAGTGTTTCTGGCTGGCACTTACCCCGTCCCTTTCTCTTGCTTCTTTGGCAATATATTGCCAAAATATTACAATTTCTAAGTGTTTTGAAGACCTCTTCCTGTCTACTGTCTCTTTCTCCTAAGACATAAATATATTCAAGTCTCTCTCATCTTAAAAAAAAAAAAAAAAAAACAAGGAAACAACGCTCATTCTGACCCCGCCTGCTCTGCAGCGATTGCCCTTTTTCTGTCCTCACACCACGTGTTAGAACGGCCTCTTCTGCGCTGCGCTCTTCAGTCCCCGTCTGTGCCTGCAGACGTGGGGTGTGGGAGTGCTCTAACTACCCCGTAAACCACGGAAAGGTGTTCTACGGCAAGCAGTCACTGCTGTAAAATGTTTATGATTCAGTTCATTTGAACCAACGCTTTACACTTTTCATAATTAACGACTGGGTTATTGTGAGAATTCAGTGAGATTATATATGCAATAGATAGTATTTTGAAATGTGTAAGTAGTATTTGAAGGGTTGTTGGTTTTTTTTTTTGATCAAATTAGTTGGAAGCCCGACTTACAGGACTTATTCAGTTACCTTGCAGGTGTGAGTCCATAAAAATGTGTTTTTTCAAGAAGTGAGTTAAGTTAGCCCTCTTCTATTCCTAATAAGCTCAACACTTTCTCAAGTCAGAAATTAAAGTTCATTATGAGTTTATTATTCCAGTGAAATAAAATAAAAACCTGGGTCTATGCAAGAATATGGAAGAATATTCTACCCAGGTTCACATTATTCATGCCCAAGCATTGTCGGCAGCAGTGCGATGCAGTAGAAATGTAAGGCGAGCCACTGGCACAGTCTGAAATTTCTAACAGCCACATATCAGAGAGCAAAAAGAAAACAGTTGAAATATCCCAAATATTGTAATTGCAACATGTAACCAATATAACAATGAGGAATGAGGTAGTTTACATTCTTTTTTCTGAGCTCTGCCTTTGATGTCGGAGTGTATTTTACACTTAATGCACATCTCAGTTTGAACTAGTCACATTTCAGAGGTTCAGCGGCCACCTGCGGCTAGTGGCTGCTGTTATGGACAGAAGGCAACTATAGGTTTGCTTTTATGGGAACCATTTAACCAACACATCTTATGTCTTGCTGTTAGACATAGGAGTATCTTAGTCTGGTAGCTTACTAAGTGTTTAACCTAATTACCCAAGGAATTTAGGAAGGAGAGAATACATTAAAATTTGTGTCATAAAAATAACATAGAGATTAAACATAGAGTAAGTGCCTGCCCTTTACCTTTCAAGCCTTTTTATACCTAACTCATTAAACTCATTTTTTAGTTTGTCAGTATATTTGGTATGATAATGGTAATAATTGCTTAAAATGCTAGTTAACTACATACCTCACTACTTTAAATTAAAAATACTGTTTTAGACAGACTACCAGTGAAATCACTCATCTAATTTCAGCGCTCTGTAAAAGGCTCTTTCCTTGCTACCCACTGTTAGCCAAATGACAAGTAAAGCATCGTAGCGGAGTTTGGAGTTTCTCAAATGTTAACTGGTACAGACAGACAGCTTTTACTTGGAATGTTTTTCTTTGAAGTCTTACCCTGGATGTATAACATATAACATACACGCAGATGTACTTAAATCTTCCCACTGACCTTGCAAGTCCTCAGTGACCTGTTCGTCTTGCAAACTTGGTTTCTTCCACCTTACTATTCGGAACTCATTTCCCAAGCATTTCATCATAATTCTGAGGAAGCTAAATAGATTGTGCTGCAAAAGTTAATTTATAAATCAGTTGGCTAGACTTTGGAACTTTCTTTATAAATTATAGGTCTTTTGAAAGCTTACTGAAGAGCTTATTTAAACTGTAATGTAGCTCTAAAGTGAATATTTGCAGTGAAAAAATAGTAGAGGCACTTTGGCAATCATGGCCACCAAAACCAAAAGCTAACACTCCTGAGTACTAGATTGCTGTCGTGTTTGTCTTCAACACTGATGCTAAAGACAAAGTAGATTTACTTAGAGGAAGTTGAGGAGCTGGCTCGGTGCTACAGTTAACTATAGAGACTTCTGTGAGGATTCTGAGAGATCCCTGGGTTCTTTCAAAAGCAACACGGAGAAAAGTAACTTCTGGAGTTAGGGGAAGCCCAGTTCACATGCTGGCTTTTCCATTTCCTCACGCATGCCCTTGACTCTTCTCAGGAGTAATAACATCTGCCCTGCAGAGGAAACGTGAGGTGAGCTGCTGAGATGAAGCAGTGCAGACCCTCAATGCTCCCCCCCCCCCCGCCCCTCCTCCCCTTCCTTGCTTCACATCACCTCAGAATTCCCACCTTTCCTTTTCTTTCTTGTGCTATTGCCCCAGTACATCATGGATGGGTTTGTATTTGGCTTTCAGATGGCATGGAAAGAAGGAAAAAGAGAAAACTGCAAGGGTAGAGATTGTCTATGGGACCACTAAGCACAAGTGGACAGAATGAAAGGGAAGAATGAAGGAACTGGGTTCGACTGCAGGAAGGTGGCAGGGCTTCAGGACCACGTGGGTGCTGGGCGGGGGGCACTGCAGACCCCACAGGTGCAGGAGGAGAGGCTCCTTCCAGCACCGAGGAAGCCTGGGGGGATACGATGTAGGAGAAGGAAGTCTACCGCTGACCTAACTCTAAGACTGCAAAGTCCAAAGAGTGTCCTTATTTCACTTTCTGAAGTTTCTTTTAAATATGTATTCATTTGTACATTTTTATCTCCCAAATGGAAAGTCTTTCTAGTATGATGATAAAATCTCTAATATGGTTACGTACACATAGAAAACGGTTCCGTCAGCATGTGGTGGGTGAATGAACGTAAGAGTTCCTTAAGCTGACGCAGCGCTTGAGGAGACGAAGGGAGGCTGCCTGTGCCGAAGGTACTAGAGAGGGGCGTGGAGACGCGTCTCCTCCTCGGCCCCCAGAGCTTGAGAAGCAGTGCGTACCTCCAAGCAGACAGGGGATCCGTTCCCGTTGTCCTCACCACTGCAGCGGCTGGAAGCCGCCAAGAATGAGCACGTGTGTCAGCAACACGCTCTGTGGCCCTGGGAGAGTTGTTGACAGGTCTTTCTAAAAGCTCCTTGAAGCAGTGAGAGGCAGAATTTCTCAATATTCTCTGCTTTGGAGTAACGCAAGATTCATAAGCTCAGTGACCAGAAACTTAAAAATGTCTTTAGAGCGCTATTTCTTCTCACCATGTCCATCCATGAGCACAGTTCTTGGCCTGTCTTTGTTACGGGCTGAAAACCAGGAAGGACTGTATGATTTCGGGTCGGGTGGAGCTCAGCTTCTGGTGGCCGATGGTGAGAAGTGGGCGTTGCGTGCATGGACATCTGTTTAATAGGTTGAAAAAGCATGGAGGCAAGTCTGAGCCCTGTGCGGTACTCTCTGCCTCCTACCCACAGAGGGAAAAATAAATCCGTGCCTTGCTCCAGCATCCTGGGATCAGGAAGAAGTGGATGCTAAAGACAGAGCTCTGGTCCGAAAGTGGTTAGGAGCTCACCCTCAGCTGCCCACCTGCTCCCGGCGGTCCGTGCACCGAGTGCTGCCGTGACTGTGAGCTGGATGTGACTGGGCCGTCGGGGAACCAAGAGGCTGGAGGCAGGCGTCGGGCGGGCTGGCACCCGGCGAGGGCTGCGTAAAGCTGGTAGACGCCATAGCTCTGCGTCAGGCTTTCTCTATGTCGCTTTATTTCGTCTTCCTTCCTTCCTATGATTACCACCAAGGTGTTGTCATTCCCAGTTTATACAGATGAAGGGCCAGAGATTCAAACGTAGATCTGCCATGTTTCACCGTTTACCATTGTTACTTCTAGAATATCCCCATTTTAATTAATTTAGTGATCACATACTGCACTCAGTACCTTATGTTTGATAGTGAATTAGAAGTTTACAAAGCAAATTAATTAATGAAAGAAATCCCATAAGAATGTTTTCTCTCCACTTAATTTTGGTGGCACCCATCTGTCTCTCACTGAAACTCAAACAGCGACATGGGCATCTGGGGCACAGATCTGATTTTCGGGGAAATCCAGAGTGTCCCGCTTTGCTTGTGTGTTCTGACAGCATTCTTGACATTATCTCCCTCATCACACTTTTCTCTAATTCACGACCAACAATGAAATATTGAAAGTACATTATAAATTTATAAAAATTGATGACGTCAAGTCACAGCTAAACCTCTGGAAGAGATCAAGGAAGATTGACTTTCGTGAGCTGTTGCCCCACAGCCTGCCCTTACGGCTGGCAGCAAGGAGAAATTAAAAGGGCAAGTAGTGCTTTAGGAATATAAAAAAATTAATAGAATTACATATTAAAGACAAAACTACAGTATTTAGGAAAACGTCATGCAGATTTCTTGTCATTGTCAATCTTAGGGGTGGCACGTCATCCGTTCTAGATTTGAGAGAGAACTGAACTATGGAAAAAAAGGTTTATGTTTGTCTTTGCTATGCTTGTAGTTAACTCAGAAATCATTAAGAACTAATGCCATTTAATCCTTTAAAAATGGGAATCAGATGTGATGATATGGAAACCAGTGCCTCCCTCCCACAATAAAACTACAGAAAATCGTTAAAATTGATTGTCTTGGGACCTTGTGATAGTTATTCCTAGATTCCAAGTTATGAGAGCATGTCTGGACAACAGAGTCTGTGCTATCCTAAGGTAATAGTCCCAGCATTCTGGAACAACCGTAAGAGTCTCTGGTCTCATTCAGCAGACATGCATCACATGCCAGAAGTTGCTCTAGGTGCTGGAGGAAAGACCGTAAGTAGAGAGATGTGGCGTGCGCCCGTCCAGCCGCGGGCAGCTCGGAGCCAGCTGCTCAGCAGCGTGAGTGCGTCGGCACTGCTCGAGGGGCGCTGGGTGCTGTTTGAGCACTGGGGAGCCTTGGGGAAGCAGGGAAGGCCTTGCAAGAGAAAACAAACAGATAAGAAGGACTTAGCCAGGCAAGCACAGGAGGGAAACGGGCTGCGGGAACGTCATGGACGAAGGACAAGGAAGGAGAGAATGAGGCGAGACCCCAGCTGTGAGGACAGGAATGGGGAGAGGTGGAGGACGAAGGGGTAAGCAAGTTCCCGGCGCTCGACCCTCACAGGCCGATCAGTCTCTCGGGTTTCTCCTGAGCCCTGGAAGAGCTACGGACGGATTTCAATAGGACTGCATGCTCAAAGCTCACCAGACCCCAGCGCGGGGCTGCTTCCGCCCTGGACTTCACGGAGAGCCGCAAATGGATGTCGCGGTGACTCTCCTAGTCCACTTTCATTATCGGGAAGAAAGTCTGAGTTGTAAATTGATGGAAAACAGAATCATTTATCACAGAACTGTAGACCATTAAAACCCATCAGTGTACAGATAAGAGGACAAGCCAGGTGGTGGCCGGCGTGGAGGCCGCAGAGCCGCCACCTCCCCACCGGCCCTCCAGCACGCCGCGCTGCTCCAGCCCAGGGCCTCAGAGCTGGTGGGATCTCGGGAGGAACGCGGGCAGCTGTTGGGCCGTTCAGAGCGCTCAAAGTCCTGCTTCTGTTTTTTCGCTCAGGAACCTTTCACAACCTTCTTCCTCAATGCAAACGATGGAAAGTTTGACCATCCAGATAGAACCTTCTCATCGGTTGCAAGGTCTTGGAGAACTAGTCAGAGAGATACTTCTGATGTAAAGGTAGGCGCTTTTATTTCTTGACATTACTGAATTCCAAAATATGCTTAAATTTAGATGTTTGCCTTCAAGTATTCAAGCTAAACAAAGCATTTTACATTACAGCTTTGTTCCATAATATTTTTAAATTATATGGTGCATCTAACCTAAAAAGAAACCAAGGAAAATAATTTTGAGCATCACAGAAAATGGTTCAGGATCATTTTATATTACTCTGGGTGTTTTCATTATTTCAAAAAATTCCTATCTAATTTAGATTGAATAATCAGGAGATGGAGAGAAAAGCCCGTAAATTGCCTTTCCTGCTGTTAACTCAATATTTGGCCCATTCCATAAAACACAGCAGGAATTGGATTTGACCTTAAAGTGTCATATTGCCATAGCTCGCCCGGCTCTGGGTTTGCGTAGCCTGGGGCGATTAATAAAGCATTAATGACAAAACCCATTTAGAACGGAGGCTTTTCTGTAGAGCTTTCGCTTTTACTAGACTGTGCCTGGGGACACCATCCAACAATACACATTAGATTAAACCTAGGCGCACACAGCATCCAGGAACAGCCGGAGAGCAGAGTAATTTTACAGTTGGTTCTACTTAACTATTGTTAAATACAAAAATTTGTAATTCATTTACAAGGGCTCTTGTAAAAAAAAGAGAAAACTTTGTATTCATAACAATAACAATACATTAGTTCTTTCATTTTGCTCATTTTTTCCTGATAATAAGATTATATCACAAAGGTAGTGCAAAGGTAGATGTATTTCTTATTTTCAGGGCTTTTCCTTTAAGGCAAAAATTTTTCCTGTCGCTGTCCCTCATACTGTTGAATATAAAAATGTTATGGCATCATTCCCTTTGGGATCTTACCTAATCCAACAGAAAGCAGTGCATTGCAGTCAAAATAATTATTTACATATTTATAGCTGTCTGTTGCAAAACATTTTTAAAAAGCAGTTACAGTCTTCCTAAATTATAAGGAAATTGGATGAATAGAACCATTTTTGTTCGGTTCTTTTCCAAAGCAGAAAACAAAGTCAGTGGATCCAAGCAGTGTGAGGCATATCTGTGTGTTTGATTCGTTGCCGTTACAGTTTACATGAGTGAATACTAATTTATACATACAGCTATTCACATTTGGAAAAAAGTAAGAGAATTTAACGCACATCCTTCGTATATTAAAGTCTGAAGGCCCACATTTTTCTTATACTAGTTTTATAACTTCACTGAGGAGTTAAACTCTGAAATTTCTTTAAACCATCATTTAAACTGATTTGCTGCCAGTGACATCAGGAATGGAATTAATGACACTTTGAGAATTGACGGAGAAAGCAGGGGCGTCCTTAGCTTACGTTGGACAGCAGCATCTAGAGTCAGCGCAATGTCCACGAACACTCAGTAACTATTTTGTACCTGAATTAAATCCGCAATTTAATGTTTCCTCTCACCTGTGAGATTGTTTATACCTTGATTCAGAGTTTTTCCCACATGGCATCAAACCCCATTCCAAGTGGCAATGCCTCCCCTGCATTGTTTGCCATCTTCACAAGAAGAAACAGGCTCTTCCATGGCGCACACAAGTTGGGGTCAGTCTCTCCAGTAGATGTTTGTGGCGCAGCTTTCATCTCGCCTTTCCCCCGGGAGCGCTGCGGACGCTTTAGCCCACTGAGCAGCTCGCCCCTGCGGGGCCAGGCCAGTTTGCGTTTCAGTCTCTGAAGACCAGCCTCCCATCCACTCTTTGCCTTTCCAAACTGCAGCAGTTTTCAGAAATTTTCCCAACCTCCTGTTACTAATTGTGGTACTTTGGCTCCTGGACTCACATCAGTGAGCACAGTGCCATCGGGGTTGTCCCTAACTCAGAAGGATTTTTATTTTTATCCTTGAGCGACCCTACCAAGGACAAAGAGGTACTTTGTTCTTTTAACCAAGACTTAATTCGTTCATAAGCAGCTCACTCCCCAGCCCGACATGGCAGAGACTGCTCTCGGCGACAGAGCCCTTCAGCTCCGCGGACGGTACGCCTTGACTGCCTTCCACACACGCCTCCCACTTTCTTTCCAGAGGCACCTGCTGTGCCCCGAGGCGGTAGCTCATGCACACAGTCTCTGGGTGGGCGACATGGGGCTGCAGTGAGCATCTCGGCCTCAGAGACCCTCACCCTCGTGTGTCTGTGCGTGGGAGAGCCCTGCTCCCGGCGCTCTGAGGAGCCATTCCAAAGAGGAGTCCCCTCCCTGCAGCAGCATGCGGACGTGACTCCTTCCCCAGCCTTCGGGCACTGCACCTACTCTGACAAGTGAAGAGGGAGTCTCTGCTTGGGTTTGCGTTTCTTCAATTATAAGTGAAACTGACCGTATTCTCATATATATTTATTGACCTGAAAACTGACTCTTTTCCTCCTTTTCAGTTGGGTTGTGTGTCTTTTTCTTACTGGTTTAGAAAAGATCTTTGAAATTGTAGAAAGCCGCTCTGCAAGTATGGTTTTGCAGTCTTGCCGTTTTGTTATGTTCCAGCTGTACTTTGAGGCTTCTGTGTGTGTGTACAAATGAATCGGTCTCCCTTTATAGCATCTCAATTTGGGGTTCTCATGACAGGGATGTTAGAGAGAAGATACGCTTTCTGGTAATTTGGGTGATAACTTGAGAACTTTTGTTTTAATATACTTAAATTTATCGTTTAAATGTATCGATTAAAGTATACAGTGTGTTTTTCCTAAAATGATACCTCATTTAGCAGGGAAGACTATTTTAAGAGTAGTAATAGTTTTGCTAAGTGTGTTAAAGTCTCCGCTTTTTAAAAATTCTTATCCCTAAGGCTTTAAAATATAGTATTTGATATGTTTTTAAGAAAGTGTGCCTCCATTTTGGGAGAGGAAAACTTTCCCTGCAGTGCCTCCCGGGTTGGCCCGATAGCCGTGTAAGGAAGAAGTGGAGGGGGGTGGACTGGGGGGAGGGTTGAGCCTGCCCCTCTTTACGAGGGCCCGGGAGACAGGGCTCCTGAGTCGTCAGAACAGCGCAGCTTTACTTATTTATTTTTTAAATTTCTCTCCTCCAGCACAGTCTTGGTAACAATGACATTCAACTGAAGTCCCTCAATTAATTTTCCTTAATGCCTCCAAAAGTTGTTGTATTACTTTTTCAATAGCAATATAGATATTAGAAAATGTAGCTGTGACAAAAGTGTCGTTAGAGTGACATGGTGTAAATCAATGCAGTTAACGGAGGTGCCCACCAGCCACGCACTGACCCGTTGTGGGCGCTTGTGGAGTTAACCAATGCCAGGGGAGCAGTCTTTTGGAAAAGAAAGAAAGAAAAGAGATGGCAGCTTTAAAGCCTTGCAGTGAATTGTTTTAGAAAAGTGAAAATGTCTGGGTTGGGTTTGATTTCACTAGGAAGCCATAAAATTATATACTCTCTGAACAAAATATATTAAACGGAAATGTCAGGTTTGATGCCATAGGTACACAGTTATGATGGTGTTGGCAAAGGCCTTCTATCATTTTAAGACAGACTTTCAAGTCCAATTTCTCAGCAGTTTGAACTTGTCATGAGCTTGTAAATTAGAAATTGTGTTTGTGGATATTTTGTTGTTATAGACTGAACACACATAATACTATTAACTGTACCGTGGGGTTTTAGTATCGCTGTTAAAATAAATGAGAGATCACATTTAGAGACGCAAAATGCCTGTTACAGTTTTCATTTTGCCGTTCCTTTAATATTTAGTGTCTTTCTGCATTGTTTTTCACTGAAAAGATTTTAAACCACGTGTACGCTTACCTTATAATGAGACTGATTAACAGAAATCTGTCAGTGGGAAGAGAGGAAGCAGAGCTGCTGTGTTCTTAAGCAGGCAAACCACAGCCAGTGGGGCTCGGCAGAGGCACTCTTGCCAACTCCAGCAGTGGAATCGAAGCCTCGTTTTTTATTAGAGAAGTTGCCAGTTTACGGAACACTCATGCAGAAAATGCAGAGTTCCTGTGTGTACCCCACACACACTCACACACAGTTTTCCCTATTATTAACACTCCGCATCGGTGTGGTACCTCTGTTACAACTGCTGAAACACTTTCATTACAGTTTACGCTAGGGTTCACTGCATGGTTGCTTAAAAATGTTTATTCTGGTAATACACATACAGCCCGCAGTGTCCATTCCTTGGCATGGAATCTGACAGCTTCAGACAGGCTTCTGTACTACTGTTCGGTGGAGTCCTCGGAACAGCACCCTGGGGGCCTCACCCCGTCATCGTCTCAGGCCGTGAGGTGCCTGAGCTCGCCCAGCAGCTGCGGAGACAGTCGAGCCCGCGCTGGGGTCTGCTCAGGCAATGCTGGTGCTTTAGCACTGAGTGGAGTGCTGGGCTGACGATGCCCACCCACCCACCCACCCCCAAACTCACGCCCGCCCAGGACCCAGAAGGTGGCTCTATCTGGACTTTGGGTCTCTGCTGATGCAGTTAGTGAAGATGAGCTCATTCCCTGCATCCCGTTCCCTCAAGGAACGAGCAGAGCTGGGGGAGGCAAGGAGGGCCTCAGACGCCAGAAGCCACGAGAGGGCCCGGGGCTCCTTCTCCCTCTGGGCCTCCAGAAGAAACGAACCTGCCGACACCTGGGTATCGGGCTCCTGGCCGCGAGAACCGGGAGAGAATAAGGCTCTGCGGTTCCAAGTCCCCGTGTGTGCCCCTCGATGCGACAGCCCCGGGACGCTACTCCAGACGGCACGCTGCCTTCATTCTTCCACGTGAGCGTCTGACCGTAGCCAGCCGGCCACCATGGAGCAGACCACCTGGGAACCCCAGCCGCTGTGTGTTCCTCGTGGGTCCGCAGGCGGCGTGCGGCTCTGGCACCGCCCGCCTCTTGCCCACGCAACGTCAGCCGGTGTCTTCTCTTGCCAAGGCCGCTGTATCAAAATGCCACACGCTGGTTGAGTTAAACAACAGGAATTCCCAGTCTCCGCGATTCAGAGACTAGAAGTCCAAAGCCAAGGAGTCAGCAAGGCGTGCTTCCTCGGGTGGCTGGGGGCTCGAGCTGGCCTGCTGGCAGCGTGGTGGAGACTGAGTCTGCCGCTGTCGCGTGGCGTCTCTCTCGTCCCGGCGTCAGGCATCTGTGTCTCTGTCCACGTTTCCTCTCCTTACAAGGACACCAATCCTTTTGGATTAGGGCCCAGCCTAATCCAGTTGACCTCATCTTAACTCTGTTTACAAAAGAGTTCATGTTCACAGCATCAGAGGATAAGGTTCAAACATGCCTTTTGGGGGTGAGGGGACCCAATTTGATCCATAACTGCCAGGGTGGCTCATGTGGGGCTGGATGGTCACAACGATTCCCTGACACGTCTGATGCCCTAGTGGGGTGGCTGGACCAGCTGGGGGCTATCTAGTCTCTCTTTCGTTGCATGGTCTTTCACCAAGATTGCCACACTTCTTCATGGAGACTGGCTTCTAAGAGCACAGCAACATGGGAGCTGCAAGTCCACTTAAGACCTCGGCCCGGAAGTCACATAGTATCACCTCTGCGCCATCCATTGGTCAAAGCAAGTCACGAGGCCAAGGCATTACGGGAGAGGAAGAGTGGACCCTCCGTCTGGTGAGATGAGCGGCAAAGCCCCATTTCCCAAGAGCATGGCAGTTGCAGGGACGGTTGTGGCCGTCTTGGGAGAACCATCCACCACAGTTCTCTCCCTGGTCACAATTCACATGCAAAACAGACAAAACAGACTCAGCTCAGTCCCCACAAGTCTCATCCCACCTTTGTTTCAGGCTCACAGTCCAGTGTCTCATGCATACCAGGTGCAGCAGTTCCTAATCCTGAGACGTGGACACTAAGCAAGTCAAGCTGTCCATCCCACGTACACTTAGCCATGAGTGATGAGCCAGGAACAGGTGAAGCTCAGTAGACAGGAGCATGCCAACGGGAGCGTGTGGACCATTCACAGCAGTTCTGAAATCCATCCATGCACACGTTGCCGGTTCCCTGGGCTCTGGGGACAGGGAGTGTCGTTGGTTAGGACCCAGCCGTGCTGTCTGGGCATGGCTACCTAACCCAGTGTTCACATGGCCCTGGCTTACATCCTGAGATCTTGGCTTTGCCGTCTGAATCATCCTTTATTTTCCATAAGAAACAGCCAGTGCTTGCGACTGAGTAGCTTTCCAGCAAGCTCCCTGACCACAGAAAGTTGGAGGTCAAGGCCTGTTTTGCCCGAGTTGGTACAACTCCTTTAAAACTTTCTGGCCTTTCTCGTTAGTGAGCAGGGTAGGCCAGGCTCGTGGGCGTTCCCCTGTAGTGGGTCATGCAAACAGTAAGTCAGTAGCTCATATATATAAGAGAATATATGTGAAATACTTAGAACAGTGCCAGAAAATACTCAGATGCAGGTAAATGTTGCCTGCTGTTTTAAGATGAATGACCAGGGGTATCATTTAAGCTGATTCCTTTTCTTGGAGCACAGATATTGTAATTGTGGACTTCTTGGACATAACCAGTTGAAACTAAGAGATGTAACTCTCTTATTCATTAGGTTTTTATCTTTAAAATGAGCACATTTTTAAAATAATATAAATGTGACTATAAACTATATACTAATGTCCTGCATTTACATACTTATTTAAAGAAAAATGTTACTTGAAGCAACATTTTAAAACAGTAAAACTGAGGCACAAAAATGTGCCCCATGGGAAGCGGCTGTGGCTCAATCAGTGGGGCTCCCGTTTACCATATGGGAGGCCCCGGGTTCGGTTCCCGGGGCCTCCTGGTGAAGGCAGGCCCACCCGCACGGCGTGGTTAGCTGACCCAGCGAGCACAAGCAGCAAGGGGGGGATAAATGAATAAATAAATAAAAATCTTTAAAAAAAAAAAAAAAATGTGCCCTGACTCGGCTGCTGCAGTCACTTAGACATTCTGAGGTCCTGTTGCCGCCTCCTCCGACAGAATGTCCCAGACTTCCCTCACTAAGCAGCGCAGAGCTCAGACAGCTTGGCCACTGGTAGCTGCGGTGCTGTAAAGCCTCTGGGGGCCTTGGAAATAAGCTGCACTTGTGCTTTCCAGCTGTTCCCAGTCGATGCTAGAATTCAGGGAGAGTTGCTTTATCTCTTCGGACATCACGTCTCGACAGCCTGGTCAGCCACACCTGTGTCTGCGTGCTAGCTGACCACGAGGCCGAGGAAAACGCTCTTGCTCCAGCGTCGTCCTGCAGGCCCTGTACCATTCCTTCTTCATCTGACTGCCCCCACTGAAGCCTCCCTGACTGTTCCCACCGAGCTGCTCTTGCTCCTGCCACTCTGAATACCAGGGCAGACCTTTCTGCCTCATGATGCATCGCTACTGCCTTGGGCTCCCTTCTTCCTAGAGAGCTTCAATTCAAAGTGAAATGGGCCTTGCTTCTCCCCCTTCTGCAGCTGGGCTGAAGTTTTGCTGGCAACTTTTAAACCAACTTTTTCTACATTTTAATCAAGCTCTTTTATGTTCTTGAATCTTTTAAACATAAAAAGAATAAACAAGATAATTTTTTTTTTTTTTTTTTGTCAACTGCAAAAGTTACACATTTTGTTTCTGGGTTCAGTTTTCCTTCATTTTGTAAAGTCCCACTTTGGCCCTCTCCCCCACCATCTGCACATTTCCCAGAAGAGCTCTAGTGATATTAAAATAACTTGACTATCTTCAGTACTTTAATATTTAATGAGCACCTGCTGTATGCAAAGTACAGCACCAAGAGCTATGAGGGATTCAGCAAAATAGTAACCTCACAAAATAAGGCTCTACCATTTGCTTTTGCCCAAACTGTTGTTATTATGAAATCCGATGTTTCTTGTGCCTTTGTGAATCTAATTTAATGGCATGCAGTGAAATAATATTATAGTGGTAAGTAGGTTAAAAATAACCAGGTATTTTATATGACTCTCCCCCAGAGAAAAGAATGGAAATATATATATATATGAAATGCATTATGTAGCACCACAATAGACTGATACTTTTTGGACACTTAAATTTAACTATACCCATATTTCACTATTCCCATACGGATATGTATCCCTGTCTGTCCTCAAGGAGTTCATGTAGTCTAGTTTTAGAGCTAGAACATGAACACAAATAACTGATGACAGGCACTGGGGGAAATCCCTGGCTCGTGTGAGTCCCTTACGTATAAATCGCTCCCCAAACTAAGCCACTGCATGATCATCTCACACTCCTCTCCTGCTCCAGAACCTTTGGGATACTGTTGATAGTCATTGTCACATAAAGAGTGGATGATGGGCAAATAGCAATGCTTTTCTCCTCTGCACCTTTTCTGCGGAGAAAAGGTCTTACCTTTCGTGGTCTTACCTTTGTGAGGGTAAGACCACAAGAAATGTGTCTGACTCACTTTAATGCAATGAAATAACCCTGCATTTCTGGTTGGGTACAGACACATGGCAACAGCACTGATGCTTACTTCCTCCTAATCAGTGGTCACACGGCTTTACCAAATTGCTTCTCCCAGGGACTGATGTGCACTGACATGCTCATACAGCGCTGCAGACTGCACTCATCATAATCGCTGCTGAAGGAATATTGCTGAAGCACCCTTAGGCCCGGCCTTACCCATCAGCAAAGCCATATCATTACTGGCAAGGAAGCATGTTTGTCTACCTTAGGGTTTTTCTTTCAGCCCCTTCCCAGTTTCCCACTTCCCATTCCTGTTGTCCAAATTTCGTTAATTTATGGTAATTCCACTTTACTTCTCCTTTCCCACATGGTGCATTGCAACTTCAATGTCTTGTAAGTAGTTTATTGTTAACATGAGCCATCTAATTCCCTCTCTTTCTACCCTTACATGCCCAGGCCCACATCTTTATCTACTCACCTGCCTTCTTGCTGACCTTGGCAGTGGTTGAATGCCACTGCCCTTGATAAAGTCCCACAAGCTGACCCTTCCGCACCAGTCGCCCTCCCGCCTCCCTCGTGTTCCTCTTGCTTCTGCTGGCTCCCCTCCCCCACCCGGCCCCACCTGTGCTCCGCTGCCCAGGAGCTCACTAGGAAGCAAATTTGACTGTGTCACTGACTCTTCTTTAAAATTTCTTTTGCAAATAAGACAAAATGCAAACGACCTAGCTTGGTGTAAAACTGCCTTCGTCTGACCCCATATACCTCTCACATCTCATCTCCCCATCTCGATCTGCTCCCCCCACTACATCCTGCACCCCACCCGTGTTCAGTCTCGCCATTCCTCGACAGCATGCCGAGTCAGCACACCCTCATATTCCCATCTTCACCTTAACTGTGAACCAACAACTCAAATGTCTGATCTCCAGGAAAGTCTTTTCTGACTTGTCCAGACTTCCTGTCTCTCCTCTAGGCTCCCTTGCACTTTGTTCAGATTTCTTTCACAGATATTCTTGTCTGTCACAACCATCTGTTTATACATCTGCCACATACCCCAGACCATGAGTTTCTTGAATGGCAAGGCCAAGTCTTGTGGATTTTTTATTTCTTAGCACCTGTAGCAGTTTGATATTATTGATGAATTTCAAAAAGAAATATTGGATTATGTTTGTAAACTGGTCTTTTCCTCTGGGTGTATTAGAGTATATTGGATTCAGAGGTTTTACTTTTACTTGATTAAATAATGATGAAGGCTTTGATTGGGCCACATCAGCAGGATGTTGAGTCCCCGCCCCCTTGGTAGGTGGGGACTCACAGAGAAACCACATCGCAGAGAAGGGAAGTTGGAGTTTTGAGCTGGAGCTTGGGAAGTAAACACACAGGAGAAGAACACAGAGGAATAGAGACAGCTCCTTAGTTAAAGCAGAAGCCCCAGGGAGAGAGACAGAGCCATTCACCTGATAGTCTACAGCTGACCTTGTGGAGAGAGCACAGCTGCTGAGCCGGAGAGAAACAGAACCCCGGGAAGAGAGGAACCCAGGAAGCCTGAACGCTTGGCAGATGTCGGCAGCCATCTTGTGTCAACACGTGGCCGTAGACTTTGGTGAGGGAAGTAACTTTTGCTTTATGGCCTGGTAACTGTAAGCTTCTACCCCAAATAAATACCCTTTATGAAAGCCAACAGATATCTGGTATTTTGCCTTTGGCTGACTAATACAGTACCCATCACAGTGTCTGGTACTCAAAATCTTTACTATGTGAATAAATTAATGTCTAGGAAGTATATAATGAATTATTTCCATTCAAATGGTTTAAATAGACAAAAAACTCTAATTATTTACAAGCTAAGCTTCATTTATCCGGAAAGTTCAGTCATAGGACTCTGCGTCTGCTCTCACCGTGCTGGGGAAACAAGGTTGCTGTCTGTCTCTTGCTCGTGAGCACGGTGCTGGGCGGCTTCTCACGGGGCGTTTCCAGGACGAGCATCCACTTATGTCGTGGCAGCTGCAGGCTGCTTCCGGAGGAAGAATGTCTGGAGGGGAAGCTTTGAGGTGCGCTTTTTAGAAAGCTGAGCTCAGACCTAGTTGAAGCCTTGTGGGCTGAGGCGTGAATTTGTCCTCTGCACCCCCAGAGGAGACAGAGTGGGGTTCGGGCTTCAGGCGCTGCCTCCTCAGCGGTGTTCGCGTCACACAAGCAAACGTCCTTGTGCTCTTCACTGCTCAGTTTGGCAAGTTTAATCCTCATATGTTTTAGGAAAGGCGACTAGGTGGCAGACATGAACACTACATGGTTTTGTTTTGTGTTTAGTTTTTCAATTCCATTTTTCCCCAGTTGCTTAAAAAAAGGACAACATGAAATTAAAATGCTTAGGGTCTTAAAATCAGCTCACTGCTGCTTCACATAACATCTTCTAAGACACTGCCCGTCAGTCTCAAGTTTGCCTGGAGTCCAGCTGTCTGTGACTTACACACAAGTGACACACGTTGTCTTTGCATCCAGTTTATTAAGAATCCTCCACCCAGGTGCCATGACTATGGATGTTTAAAACTAATTCTCTCCTTACAGCTCTTCTCCTCGTGGTGTTTAATGGTGGGTATTAATAATATCGTTAGCCAAATCACAGAATAAAGATGGCTGCCCTTAAAAGGTCATGTATGTGACTGCCCATTTAGGTAAAACAAAAAGTAAAAGTGGGTGGTTTTTAACAAGCACTGGCAACAACTTTTCTTAAACTTATTAAGAAATCATTAATATTCAAAAATCATTTTAAATCAGCATGGGATTTTTCATGGAGCTTTACACAATTGTTTACTAGTGCTATTGTGAACTATTGTTAATTTGTATAGCCATTTCTCTTAATTTGTGATAGGATGAGATTGTAAATTAATAACATTTTGAAATATTATATATTATATACATAAACTGTCAAGTGAATTGTTCAAGAGAAATTTGTTGTCATCGTTTCCTAGACATCACATCTAAAGGAAATTAAATGAAGAATAGAATTAAGTAACCGGATACCAGTTTTTAATAACGAAATTGATGAATGTATTCATTATAAAAGATGTTGACCATGCTGCGTTTTATTCCCGGCAGGAGCTAATCCCAGAGTTCTACTACCTGCCGGAGATGTTCGTCAACAGCAATGGCTATCACCTTGGCATCAGAGAAGATGAGGTCGTGGTGAACGACATCGATCTTCCCCCTTGGGCAAAAAAACCCGAAGACTTCGTACGGATCAACAGGATGGTAGGAGAGGTTTGGATTTTGATTTGGCAGTCACCGGAAAGTTAAAATATTCTGTAGTTTGTCTCCTAACTGTCTCCTGATACCAAATTGCCGTTTCATATCTATAAACACAAGGTTAAAATTTAAGGAAAAAAATAGAGAGCACTTTGCTGTTGTCCCTGGAAGCCCACCTTCTTTTTTGTAGAGTGGATTTGCCTTTCATGAGGGAAAGGATGGTAATTCAGTTATATTTGCTCCCTCGGGAGAGAACAATCTGACGAGCATCTGTTGACTTAATATAGCGTATTCCGTAATGCTTAAGATAAGTGTCCAATCCTTATTTTTGCTAAAGGCTAAATCTGCATTCTTTTTTCATTCATTATAAAAATATTCAGAACAGGAAAAAATACACATTCAGAACATATTTGCATGTAGGAAGTATTAAGCCATGATGTAACGCTCGTTTCTGCGAGAGAGACGCGTCCCAGGTGGTCGAGCTCTGCGCCTGCTGCAGGGACCTCGGTGGCGCACGCACCTCGGCAGCCAGCCAGGAGGAAGCCGGGAGGCAGCCAGTGGACAGCGCACTGTGGGACGCTCCACGGCCCTTTGCAAGAGGCCCTTGACACAGTGCTCTCCCTCGAAAACGGAATAGAGAAAGCCGCAGTGGCTGGCTTGCCTTTGAGAGAACCCCCTTGGCAGGTCTTCCCTGGAAAGTGCTGCAACTCTTTCATCTGTGTGACAGATGTCGGCGTGTGTCCCGATAAGAGATTCACAAGTAGTGTTTGCAAGGGGGGATTTTATTGATTTTCCTCTTTCCATCCACCCTTACGGAGATTTTAATCTCACTAGAGCTAAGGCACACGAACATGACCACGTCACAGAACAGCCGCTCTGGCGGGTTGTTTTCCTTGGTCAGTTGAGGAATTATACCAATAAAGCCAATGATCCAAAATATATTTGAACACTGTTCCCTGCCCCTGGTTTTTTCCCACCTGTCTCATAAACATGTTTTATTTTGTCCTTACAGTTTTTTTAGATCAGAATTCAAATAAGGTTCACATACTGCAATGGACTTCACCTATTCCTTAAGCCTCCTTGTGTTCTGGTGACAGCTTTAAGGAGATATAATTTACTTGCCATGTAAGTCACCCATTTAAAATGTACAATTCACTGGTTTTTCGTATATTCACAGAGGTATGCAACCTTCACCACTGTCGATCTTAGAACATTTTCATCTCCCCAGAGAGAAACCCCGCAGCCTTCAGCATCCCCCTCCACCATGCCCCCCACCCTTCCGTTTCCTCTAGCCCGGGACATTCCATATCTGTGGAATTCTGTGGGCCTTTTGGGGGACTCTGCTGTCAGTCATAAGTGCCCTCCTGTTTGTTTTCTACATTCACTCTAAGAAATACTTTCCTTTAATATGCTTTCTTTAGAAAGCTGTTGCTGACGTCTGTGTTTACAAGTAGCACATATAAACTGAACCCAATCTCGCTGCTCAGGGAATATCATGTATTGCATACATTTTAGGTATGATTTCTCTCACTTCTCAATCTCTGGTTTTGGTACTTTTCAGATAAATGGAGTTACTTCACATGATCTCCCGGAGAAATAGATTATTCCTTCAGATTTTTTAATGTGAAGGATTTATACTTCAGTAATGCACACTCCTAAGACTCTGTGCTCATTTTCGAGTTGGGAGTCTGTGACCACAGGACTCTTTCACACATGAATGCTGGTGGCAATGTAGGGGACGCAGATCTGCAGGCCAGCACCGCACATCTGCATCTCCCAGCCACACCATTCTGTTGTCACTTCAGAGCCCAGAACTGTGCCTGGCACCTGGCTGCTGGCCAGTGAGTCTTTGCTGAATGAATGAATGAATGATGGAGGAGGAGGTAAGCCAGATGCTGTCACCTTATAGTCCAGTTCGGTCCCAGCTTGTCAAACCGAGTGCCTCCTTACGCAGGCAGAAGTGCACGCGGGCGGGCACTGCTGGTGGGCAGCTCATACGGGTCAGGCCCGAGGCGGGGTTCTTCAGCATTCACACTTTCTCCATTTCACAGATGGGAAACATGGGGGTCAGTGTCCCACAGTTTACCCAGGGCAGTGACACCGGTGCACGGTGGAGTCCTAAGGTCCTCCTCCCAGTGTAGAAGGGGATCTCTTCTCTGAATTCACTGAGATGACTGAAACTGTAGCTGAGGACCAGTGATTTGAATTAAGATTTCATTTATTTCCTTTTCTTTTTTTACATCATGGGTGCTGTGAGCACAGATCCTTGTATGAATTTTGCAAGTTCACTACTGTTAACCACACGGAAAAGGAGAACAGTAGGAGCGACATCTTTTTCTATCTGCTGGACATTTCACACTTCTCGATTTGCTCATGCTTAGCGAAAATTAAACTAGTCTTACACTAGAAAATTTGCTATGACCTTTTGTTAGACTTTGAATATGCAAAAGAGCATACTAGATGAGCAGGTCCCAGTGTCAGGGCGAGGCCATATTTCCTAACAGGAGTAGACAGCTTTCGGGGTGCCCAGTCCACGAAGGGGGAAGGGTTTGCTTTCCTAATAAAAGCGACTAAGTTGAGAAGACAGTCTTTAGGTCAGGGAAAGGGAACTGAGGTGGCACAGGTGTCAGGATGCCTGTCTCCCACATCAGAGGTTCCCAGGATTGAATCCCAGGGAATCCTGAAGGAGAAGGATGAGAAGAGAGGGCAGGAAACAGACACAGAGAATTGCCCAGCGAATGGACACAAAACGGCAAACGGGGGGGGGGAGGAGTTAAAATGGATAAAGTAAATAAATAAATCTTTAAGGTCAGGGAAGACTTTATTATGACACAGGGAAAGGTCTCGTTTTTTTTTTAAAAATCGGAGAAAAGGTTTTCCATAAATACCATCTATCCCACTTTTTCTCAAATATCTAAGTGGTCAGAATAGCTGACTATACTGTGGAAAGCCTGGGACGCTTGGCCTTTGCATTTCCAGAAGCAGTTATCTACCCAAGATTGGTTCCTCGCGAGAGTCCTTCACGCAGAGCCCCCTCGTGTTGGAAAGAAGCCTCCGGAGAGGCCGGTGGTGTGGACGGAGCGGCCGGCTCCTTCACTTGACCAGCAGCACCTTTGTGCTGTGCTGCCAAGAGCAGACTCCAGTGAGACCAGGAGCAGCGCGGAATGGGGCCAGATGGGAAGGAAGCCTGAGCGGAGTGCTGTCAGTGCCCCTCGGGGGCGAGAAGCCGCCTGCGCTGGAATGAGACGAAGCTGCACCGGGGGTGGCCCGGCCCCAAGCAGCACCTCCTCAGAGGGCCCGTCCGCACTCGAGGCCCAGCAGCGCTCGGAGGAGGAAGCAGGGCAGGGGCTGGTCCCCGACCCGCTGGCCCTCCTCGTCCAGTCGCCGTCCCAGCCCCGCAGCTCTGTCTTCTCCACCGCTCTGCTCTGTGCGTTGACTGCTGTGGAGTTACTTGAGTAAGAATAGGTGGCAGAATAGGGTTTTAAAAGGAAACTGACTTTTAAACAAGTCGTGCTGGAATGATTGGAAGTCTGTGCACACACACATACAGCAGGACCTCAGGCCTAACCTCCTGCCATATCTAACTACTAACTCAGAACTGATCGTAGGCCTAATGTGAAACTTAAAGCTGCAAAACCTCTAAAGGAAAACGAATAGGAGAAAATCTTTATGACCTCAGGATGGCTAAGGTGTCTTAGATACAACCTCAAAGCATGAGCCATAAAAGAAACCATTGATAAAGTGACTTTCAGAACTTCTTGTCTTTGAAAGATACTGGTAAGAAAAGGAAAAGACAAGCCATAGGCTGCAAGAAGATATTTGCAAACCACATCTGATAAAGGGCTTGGATCTCTAAATATAGAGCATCCAAAAATTAATAAGAATGTTTGTGTGGGATGTTGTGGGAGGTGTGGGAGGTGGGGAACATGGGAATCCCTGTAATTTCTGTGTAATATCTAGGTAATCTAAGCACCTTTTAAAATATGTGTGTGTATATATATATATATATATATATATATATATATGTATATATGTATATATATGTACATATATATATGTATATAAATTAGAAAATGTACTTTTTAAAGGAGTGCAAAAGATGTGAAAAGACACTTTAAAAATAAAAAAAAATCTGTAGATGGTAAAAGAGCATACGAAAAAATGCTCAACACCATTAGTCATAAAGAAAAGGCAAATTAAACCATAATGAGAAACCACTACAAATTAGAATGGCAAACGTTCCAAGTGCTGGCGAAGATGCAGATCACCTGAAATTCACCTGCCCTGATGGTGGGGTGATGGTGTCTTATAGTTATACACACACTTACCATATAACCCCAGCAATTCCACTCCTAGATTATTGACCCCAGAAAAAGAAAAACTAGCGGCTTTATTCATTATCACCAAAGACTGGAAACTGCCGAGATGTCCTTCAGCTGGTGAATGGAAAATTGTGGTACATGGATACAATGGAATACTAGTTAGCAATGAAAAGGAGCAAACTCTTGATACATGGATGAGTCCTTAAGGATGTACACTGTAAGATTCCACATGTATGACATCTTGGAAAGGGCAGATACAGAGACCAAAAAAAATAGATGAATGGTCGCTGGGAGTGGGGAGGGGTTGGCTCCAGGCGGTCATGGGAATTTTCGGGTTGATAGAACTATTGTTGGTCGTGTGCATTACATGACAGTATGTGTTAGTCAAAATTCATACATTTGTACACTACAAAGGATAAATCTGCTTTATATAAAGTATACCTCAGTAAAATGACTTGACAGAAAATTGGTAGCTTTATACATAAAGTGCCTAAATGAGTGCCCAGCCAATTTTTCCTTAAGAACCCCCATATCAGCCCCCCTCTCTCATTGCCCATGAAATCAGGACCTCAAACTGCCGCGTTTTCAGGGATGTCAGCAGAACGCTGAGACTCTTTTTCCTGCTTCACGTAGATAGTGCCAGCCCATTTTAACCGCTCTGTTGAGATACAGCTTACCTCCCATAAAGCTGACTTGTTTCAAAAAACAACGTAGAGATTTTTGGTGAACTCAGAGCTGTGTGACCATCAGCACAATCCAAACGTCAGGCATTTTCTTGGCCCCGGAAGGCTCCTGGCACCCACTGCCGTTGCTGCCCATTCCCCCGGCCCAGGGAGCCGCTCGTCACTTCCGTCTCTATAGAGCTGCCAAACCTGTACTTTTCATGTAAATAGAATCCTCAGTTTCATGCCTGAATCCTTTCACTTAGCCCACTGGTTTTGAGGTTCATCATACTGGAGCATGTATCAGTGCTTTGTTCTTCTTTTGCCCAGTGGAGCTTCATCGTGTGGCTACACCAGCATTGCATTTAGCCATTCACCAGTGGACGGGCATTTGGCTTGCTTCCACTATTTGGCTATTATGAATAATGCTGCTGTGAACATTTATTTACAGGTCTCTGTGTCAACTAGATTTTCGTTTCTCTTGGGTAGATAGATGCCTAGGAGTAGAATTGCTGGGTCTTTGTAAATTTACGTTTAACTTTGTAAGAAACTGCCACACTGTTTTCCAAATGAATGCACCATTTTACTTTCAGACCAGCAGTGTGTGAGGATTCCAGGCTCTCTCCGTCCTCGCCAACACTTTTTATTGCCTGTTGCTTTTTTCACCGTAGCCATCCTAAGGGTGTGAAGTGGTGTCTCGCCGTGGCTTTGATGTGTGTTGCCCTGGTGACTGGTGATGGCGAGCATCCTCCTGTGCTTGCTGATGCTAAGGCATTTTTAGATACGCTCTTAATAAAGCAGTTCGTGGTGGTTCATTATGGCCTCGGCCTTCATGTTCTGCATTGGTGAAGGGAGTTCATGTGTCCTCAGAATTAATAACTTTGTTACCGATATACTGTGTTGAAAAAAGAGAGGGCAGCCATGCTTCAGACCCCGAATGCTAGCCGTCATTATGGGTGAGAAACCATCCGATGAGCTGATAAAAACTGAGCATACACGGCCGTATCCTCTTGCCTACAGCTGCCAGAAAGGTTACCTCTTTTGTTGCCATCCAACAAATTAACTGTCCACATAAAGTTTCTAGATAAGTGAGAACTTTTTTTAAAGCATTGTTGTGTTTTTTTTCCTAACACTTATTACCACATGGTTCCTGATCCTCTTATACAAAGAATATGAAATCGAATTCTTCTCTTTAAAAGCCAAGTTTCTCATCCTGAGTACCCATCATTTTATCTATGGAGTGCTGTACTTCTGTGCCTCTCGCTGTTTCTGTATTTTTCCTCAAGCAGTCAGCTCTCGCCTCTCTGGCTGCCCCTCTGTCTTCCCTGTAATAGCCCTCTGTCATATTCACTAGAATTCGTTGCTTGTAGTCTTCTCTCGCTGTCTGGCTAACTCCAGCCTTGGGAGCTGCGTCCTGAACATGAAGCTGACAAAGCCCTGCCCTTCGTACACAGAATGTCGCCACGTCAGGGCCCCGGTGCACCTCTCCTTACATACAGGCAGTTATGTGGCTGGCCACGGAACACTTTTCTCACTTCCATGGTGTAGCTGAGCATAGTTTTTCTCCACTTCCTCTTCCCAAGATGTACTGCTGACAACTGCTGCCACTCAGGGTGGCTGCTCGGATCCTGGGCACTGGGGCCCAAACCCCACTGAGGGTCCTGAGTCACTCCAGGGTAAGGCTGCCCAGGATGAAATGATGGCAGTGCTTGTGCCGATAGCACATGCCGTCTGTCGAGTGCTTATTCCGTGCCAGGTGCCGTACTGAGAGCTTCTGGCGCATTGTTCTTTTAATCCTCGGGCTACTCCTGAAGGTGAAGGTGAAGGAACTTCCCAGATGTCATCTCCATACCAAAGGGCAGTGTTGTGGTCTGCAGTCTCCAGGATAGCTACGTGGTGGGGAAAGGAGACGGGGAGCAATACCTTCCCACCAGAAGCCAGCGCCTTCAGGTCAGCAGAGGAAAAGAAAGACATTGGTGGGAACTGGTCCAGCCCGGCAGCTCTGCAGCACTGACTTTCTGGGCAGCCCAGTGTCGGCCACTTTCATTCTCTGGCGCTCTCCCTGTAAGCCACAGAAACTTCTCGCGGAGAGCTGAGGGAATACCAGCTCCCCCTGTCCCGCGGGTGTGAGAGGACAGCAGGAGATGATGCTAGTTTACATTCTAAGCTTTAGAGTCACGGGATTTTAGAGCGGAAATGGATCTTTATTCAAATAAGACCGAGGCCCGAGCCCAGGTGCTCTCTGCCTTTCCTCGCCTGGCGCTGCAGGCTGGAACTCTGAACGTAGCATCCCCGGGAACCACTTAGCATCTGCTTCAGTCTCCTGGGCTGCTGAAAGCAGAGACCAGGAGCTGGGTTGCCTCACGATGGGAGTTTATTAGCTTACAGTTTTGACACTGAGAAAAACATCCAAGTCAAGGCATCAAGGGTTTACACCCGCAAGAAAAGATTAGCTTGAAGAACATGGTTTTCAGGGTACCTACAGTCCCAAACCACCACACCATCCAATTCTTCACCTGTTTGGGTTAAATATGGCTTTCAGATTAGAATAATACTCTTTCTAACGTAATACGTGTTCCACACACCAGCTTTGCAGAGGCCTTGGGGACAGTCTGTCATCGTGACCCCGTGTCTTGCCTGGTGGCTCAGACCCCAGCGGGACCAGACGTGCGGTCCGTGGCACGCTGGCCTCTCTCGCTCCCCTCATCACCAATAGGCCTCTTAAATTCCCTTTTCCTCAGAAACTCCTGATTTTTACCAAATGGCCTTGTCATTTGGCCATTATTGAGAGAATTAACAGATTAATCACTGGATAGTACCACCTGAGAAATAGCTAAGATACCATCAAGAAAACTTAAATTCTAAAATAGAGTTTCCCCTTTTGTTTTGAGAGAGAAGAAAATTCGCAGATGAAACTTTTAAATAAATAAATGATTATTTTTTTATGTGTAGTTCCTCAGAGGACTTCTATGGCACATAAATGAGTGCAACAAATAATTGACTCCTGGTACTAAGACGACCCGAAGAGATGAAAGAAACAAAGGTGCCAGGTTTTCCTCTGTCCTAAAGCAAATCCCTATTATGTCACAGGAATCGATGAATCTGGGAAGACTTGGGGACTGAACCTTGGCTCTGTGGAGCAGAATTCTGCCTCGTGGGAAAACCAAACTGCCCTGTCTCAGTTCTCTGCCCCACCTGGAGGGGCTCACACCAGCTGGCCTGAGGAGGCCCTGTCCTTCCTGCCTTCCTCCCCAGGTTTCCTGGAAGGCACCCCCGAGCAGGCGTGGGGCTCCCCACACCTTGTGTGTGAGCAGCTGCTGCCTCCGGAAGGGCCTCGGAGGCTCTCCTGGCTGCGCGTCCCCAGCCTAAAGCCTCCCCCCAAGGTCCCTTCTCACAGGTTGCTGTGTCCCAGCTTCTGGTCCGATTGCCCCGCGGTTCATCACAAGGATGTCACACTGAAATGTCGGACAGCCGTGTCGAAACAAGAAGGCTAGCCAGTTACCTACCTATTTCCATTTTGACTGAAGGGATATTTATTTGGGGCATATTGCTCTAATATACAAAGCCTAGATACTAAAAATAGAGAAGCGAGTAAATTTCCCATAAATTCCATGAATACAACCTCCGTTTTTCATATTGTTTGGTAACGTCGAGAGTTTCCGGCTGTATGCTGGCTAGTTCTGATGGAACAGGCTTAGGGGAGCTGTGCTCTAGTGTAGTTACCACTGAAGGAGCTCTTTGTAATGAGCTAAAGTATAAAAGGAAAGTGCCCGGCATCCCCAGGAAATGACCTTCACGGCCGTCAGAAGCCTCCGTCGCTGCGTGTGGATTAATAGTCTATATCCATGAGCATTCCCTTCTTCTTTCAAACTGTGATTAAGAAATTCAAGGTATAGAAGGCAAATAATACTATAAAAAGGGCTATCAATGGTTTAAATGAGCAAATGAAAAGGGATTGGATGCATTTGCAGAAACCTTTACTTATCTACAGCCTCATCTCCTCGTTTATTTTTTAAAAATGAAACAGTGCTTTGATTTATAATGAAGTTTTCTTTTAGCCCGTTGTTGATGTTTCAGTATGCAATAATATATATAATTAATTAGAGTTGTTTATGTTTTGTAAATACAAGGACAAGAATCATGTTTCACTGAAAAACTGAAATTTAAGATGTGGTGTCATTAGAAAACCTGGAAAAGTGACATAGACACTCTTAGTAGATGTTTCAATAAATTCTAAACACATTCAATTTATACATCAAGAATTGGTTTAATCCATCCACCCCGAGCTGGGCTGATTAGGACTGACTTCCTCATGAAACATTAATAAAGCATTTGGCTCGGCTCTAACACGATTATAATCTGACCTCCTCGCAGAGGACAGCGGTAGAAGGCATCTCCGATGGCATTACCCTAATGCTGGCTCCATCCATCCTAACCCACCTGCTTTTAAATCTGTTAGAGAAAGGCCTGCGCGGATGTGCTCTGATAATCTCATCCAGTCCCAGCCCGCAGCCTCTTGGCATTGCCGGGTCACATGCAGGCGGCCTCGGCGGCCTGCGCGGGCCACGGAGGCAAAGACCGCTCCGTCTCCCTGTGTCCTTCCTTTTGCTTTGCTACAGCTCTTACACGATTTAAAGAAAGAGCATCTTCCATGAAAAATAACAATTCCCTTTGGAGTATATTATACAAAAGAAAAACCTCATTTAAAGAATCTTACGGAAATAGCCTAACTTGACAATCATTGGAAGTCTTCTGCAGCAGCTCAGAGTAACTGGGGTAGCGTTCTCGGGCTCGAGCCCCTGCTCGGCCGCCTGCCAGCCACAGTCCCTCTGACAGTGAGGCATCTGATCTCTTGGCTCCTCAGTGACCTCTTTAAGTCTGAAATTGGGGATTTGGTAGTTTGGTAAAATTTTATTGATAGCAGCTATGAGCAAGGTGTTATGGGAAATACAAAGGAGAATTGGACGAGGCTCCTACTCTAGGTAGAACTGGAGCAGAGAAATGCCTCCTTTCTCCATGGCCAGCTCCAGGCCGGAATACGCCGAGGCGGCCGCAGCACGCAGCTGTCGCTGGCCAGGTGGCTGCGGGTGTGCCAGGCGCTGTCACCTGTGTGGGTGCATCAGTGGGCAGCGCCCGCAGGTCTTCCTCTTCATCGAGGACAGACAGACGGGCAGTGCAGTCTGTGGCGTGCCAGCCGGTGGGCAGTGCCGTGCTTACAGGCAGCGTAGGGTGAGAGCAGCCGGAGAGGCGGGGGCACTGTGCACCTCTAAAGGGCCTGTGAAGCAGCCACTCTGTCTTCCTTTTAAATAACTGACTCTTTCACTGGATAGTGCCACACCTTCCGTCTAATCCTGATGAGAGGCTGGCATAGACCCAACTGAAGAAGTAGCAATATGGCGATTCAGTTGTTTTCTTGAATATATGCAGCTCTATTCAGAGACTCTTTTAATGTCAAAAGCAAGTTTTTGAGGCAGTATCAAAAGGGATGGGAAATATTCTTGCTGTAACCTGAAAAGAGAATTAGGAATTCAATATTCTTATTATTTAAGAATTCAGGAGGAATAGACTTGCCCTCCTTACAGTTCATTCCACTAGCCTAGTTTCCCTTTTCACAAGGTTCAGTGGACCTTTATCCCAGACCTGCTAGAGAAAGAATTCTCTCCCATCTCAAACCCTTGGGACAAAATGGAAACTAGAACTAGCTATGTATTATCCATCTAAGAGATAGCTTCTCTGGTTTAAGTTTCACTTTTTTTTTCCTCCCCACCCCTTTGTTGTTTGCACTTGCTGTGTCTGTTCATCTTCCTTGTTTCTTTAGGAGGCACCGGGAACTGAACCTGGGACCTCTGATGTGGGAGGAAGGAACCTAATTGCTTGAGCCACCTCCATTCCCTGCTTTGTTGTGTCTCTCATTATGTTTTTCTTCTTGTGTCTCTTGTTGTGTCAGCTTGGTGCATTACCTTGCCACACCTGCCTGTTGTGCCAGCTCGCTGCCTTCTTTAGGATGCACCGGGAACCGAACCAAGGACCTGCCATGTGATAGGCGGCAGCCCAGTCTCTTGAGCCACATCCAGTTCCCCTAAGTATTGCTCTTTATTTCCTTCCTCCCAGATCCACAGGGTACGGCTGTGGATTGGGAATGGGTTTACCAGGCTTCACGCAATTGCCTCTCCCTTTGGATATGCAAGTTCAGGGTGAAAGTAGACTCCTAGGACTATGTGTGAAACCACTAATATCCTTATAATCAAGTGATTCTTTTATGTTTGTCAGTTGTTCTTAAACTAAAATCTTGTTTCAAAGTCCAAAATGGATTTGTGCATGAATACGTTCTGAAAAGAACAAATAAACAGATACCACGGATTTAGCAACAAATTTAATACTGTATATATACTAGCTAAGACTCTCAGTGTCACACTTAAGCTTTGGAAAAGTTGATATGCTTAAATTATTTGATATCTAATACTCAATTCTTAGGTGTGCATTTGATTTAGAACAGATTTAGCTTGTAATTATTCTAAACTGGATTTTTTTCTTTCTTTCTGCATGGTGACTAGGTAAACTGAAAATCTGTAAGACTTCATCTGTTTAACTTCCTACTTTACTGTTTCTTTGTCATTTTATTTTATTATCAAAAATGGGACAAAATTATTTAACTACAATTAATTACTGATTGATCCACACTGCTGCCTCTCTAATAGAATAGAATAGGATAAATAACTATAAACATAACAGAGTTTCTAGAATTAATTAAAGAGTATTGTGAACAACTATGAACTAATAAGTTTTAAAACTGGGATGAAACAGATAAATACTGAGAAAAATATAAAATGTCAAAATTGGCACCGGAAGAAATAGACACATAGGCTTTAAAGAAATGTAAATGATAAAATCTTTCCATCCTCCAAAATCCTATATTACTTTACAGGTGAATTCAACCAAATTTTCAAGAGATAATTAATTCCTTTTCATGCAAGTTGTTCCAAAAAACATGGAAAGCCACCCAGTCTATTTTACGAGGCTCATGTCTTTTGATTCCAAAAGTAGATGTGAGGGGAGCAGATGTAGCTCAGTGGTTGAGCGCCTGCTTCCCATGTACGAGGTCCTGGGTTCAATCCCCAGAACCTCCTAAAAGCAATCAAACCAAAAGTAGACGGGAAGATGTGACAGAAAAGCCAAGGACCAGGGATCACCAGAATCTGGCCCCAGAATGCCATGATCTCCAGTGAGAAAAAGTCACCTTGCTGATGTCTAAAATTTTGGACTTCTCCTAGCCCCTAAGCCATGAGCCTGTAAATTTGCATTGTTTAAACTGGCCCATTTTGTGGTATTTGGTGACCAAAGTTGGAAACTAATACAACTCTTTCTTATCTTCTCTGAAAACAAAACAAAAACAAAAAAAGTAGATGAGAGAAGTACAAGGGAGGAAGGAAAGGAGGAAGTAGGGAGAGAGGGAAGAAAGGAGGGAGGAGGAAAAGAAGGAGGAAGAAAGGAAGGAAAAGAGAGAAAAAAGAATCTGCCGACTCTGTTTGGCTGTTGATTTTCTGGGTTGCTTATTGTTTGACCTGCAAGTAATGGCAGTTTTAGATCTCTGTTTCTGTATAACCCTGGTACACCCTAAATCCATATATCAATGAGGAAAGGAGTATTTGTTTAATGGGCAGCATTGGAAAAGCTGTCCCATTATATAAAGAAAAATTCTATCAAATCATTACTTAATACTACATGTGAATGAAAGTGGACTGCAGATGGAATAAAGACAAAAATGTGGAAAGTAAAACCATAAATATAGCTAATTGACGAAACTATAAGAAGTCATCTTTGTAACCTTAAGGACGTCTTAAAGCCCTAAGAGCAAAGAATAAAAAAAAAACAACTAAAAAAACAAACAAAAAAAACCCTAAGAGCATAAACATAAATAAAAACTGATTTGATTAGCACAGATTTAAGAATTTCTATTCAACAAAGAACAACATGGATAAAGTTAATAGCTACATGACATTTTGGGAGAATGAATCTTCAATGCCTAAAACCAACAAGGACCTAGTATCTAAAAAATTATTAAGAACTCTTGCAAAATGAAGAAGAAAAAAAATTTTTTTTAAAAAGAACTCCTGTAAATCAACAAGGTAAGGACAGGAACCCCTACAGAGAACGGGGCAACAGGGATGAACAAGACGTTTATAAAGGACGAAGCCCCAACGGCCAGCGAGCCATCAGCAAGTTGTCACACTCGTGAGCGATCGCAGCGCTGCGATTTTGAGGCTCTGGCCCTGGCCAGCGCTGGGAGCCCGGGCCCCCAGGAGGGGGCCCGGTTGGGGGAGCTGCCCCGCGCGGCCGCAGGGTGGTGTGGGCTGTGCTGGAGCCGCTGGGCGCCGACCCCCGGCCTGCTGTGGGCAGGAGGCAGCGGTTCTGCCCCGAGGGCGCGTGCCAGGAGAGCCTGTAAACGGAAAGGGCGTGCGCGCAGGCTGGGTGCGTGTTACTGGGGGTTCTTGGCACCACCTAGAAGCAGTGGACTGGCTCTGAACCTGTCCATGTGGGAAAAAGTAAGAAACAGTAAAATCTGTAATCTTGTGCCATCTTTCTAAATCCAAACTGCAGGCACAGAGAAAGAATCCTGTTTTATAAGCACACATGAAAACCAAGGACAGACATGAGACGCACGGCGGTGTGTCTGCCGTGGGGCAGGAACGGAGTAGGGGTGGGGAGGGAAGGAATCGGTCAGGGAAGAGTCTTTATTCCCACCCTCGCGAGGTCTCAGTCGACATTTTATTCAATAAAGGCTTTCATCCAGCAGGATAATGCTCAGGTGGATCTCTCCAGGCTTGCCAGCGTGTCTAGCGGTATCTGTAAGAAATATTTGAAATGGTTTCTTGCTTAACTGATGATGTTGGTAAATCTTCCTTTAAATAATATATTTGATTTCCCTACTACTTTGAATTCCCATGAATAGACTTGGACAATAGCTCCTCTCACAATAAACCATCATTTATTCATTTTTTCATTCTTTCATTTATTGCACCAGGCACTGAAGATATACTCATGATTTTCTTCATTGACTAGCTCTACTGACTTGACAAGATCACGCACACTAACTGAACAAACGAGCATTGTCGACATAACCAAGCAGCGCCTTAGCCACCGTCTCCTCTTTTGCATTTTATCTTATTTCCTACATTCTATTTGAACTGTTATTTCAAGATCAATGAGATATAAAGTATAGAAAATCTATTACGTTTTAGAAAGGAAACTATTCTGTCATAAAACTTAATTGGTTACCTTTCCAGTTGAAAAGCATCCACAATAATTAGTGTTAATAAAATACCAAAACTTTTGAAGTAAGCAAGCCAAGAAAAGGGCTGGAGGAGTAGATTACTAATTAAATGTGATCACAGGAAAAAATGAAAGGTATTGTTTGGAATATTTCTATATTTAAAAAGTGAAAAGCAATTTTCAGAGTGCTAATTTAAGAATTCATTTATTAATTAAGTGAATTCCAAATTGGGTTCGATGCCTTAGGAAACAGACCTGCAGTCAGAGAATGAGTTCATTCGCATATTTAGTTACAGCTATAATTGAGAAAAATGTTTTAAATGGATACGCATAGTTGAAATTCAAGAAGCTAGATCTACAGCTTTTTGTCCATGTTGTTTAAGCCGGTGTCCTCTTTCAGCCACAGTGAGAAATTAATGCGAAGTGAAGGCAGGAAATGAGAGGCACAGGGGGCCCTGCGGTGGTGCGGGCAAGCACCCCGAACCCTCCCCGCAGGCCCAGAGAGCAGGAGGAGAGTGGAAGCTGAGGCTGGCTTCCCAGGGAAGGAACTGGCCTTCTTTGCTCGCAGGTCCTCATGGACAGTGGCGATCTGTGGTTTGCATTGGTTTCCCAATAGCCAGCAAACATCTCAAACTGCCCAGGGATCCCCAGAGCATGTAATAGCAAGGCCGCGCCGTAGCAGAAGGAAGGTGTTCCCTTCCAGTGCTGTTAGAGGGTACGTTTGACGACTTTAGGTAGGAAAGTAAATGTGCATCTACGTCTCTAGTAAAATCACAAAATTTCAAACTGATGTTTAAAAATTAGGAATGAGAACTGTTAAAATGGCATTAACACAGGCATTTCCAATTATTTTTCCTTTTAAACATGGGTGTGCTCTTGTAAGACATCCATTTAATATTAAAATCCATACTGTGTACATAATGGAGCAAATACAAAGAGAATTTTAACTTAGGCTGCCGCTTTATTAGAGGTGATATTTGGCCGTTTCCAGGAGCAGATGAGCCCGGAACATAAAGAGCACAGGCTCCTTATTTATACAGAAGATTGCAGAGTAAGAAAAAGATGCGGCGCTTACCTCGCACGTGCAGCCCCTCACTTCTTTCTTGATCCGTTTCAGGCCCTGGAGAGTGAGTTTGTTTCCTGCCAACTCCACCAGTGGATTGACCTCATATTTGGCTACAAACAGCGCGGCCCAGAAGCAGTCCGAGCTCTGAATGTGTTTCACTACTTGACCTACGAAGGCTCAGTAAACCTGGATGCAATCCCGGACCCTGTGCTCAGGGAGGTAGGTGTCAGGGCCACGCTGTTCCAGAATTCTCTGTCATCTCTCACATGCGCAGTTGCCTTTCCCTCTCTTTCTCTATAGATTTCCTTTCAACCTAACTTTTTACAAAACATGGATTTCAGGTTTTGGCAAATACGGAAAAGCAAATATGTTCTATGTCAGAAGCAAGTGATGAGACCAGCATGTTAATCCTTTTTGAACTACAGGCATACATAATGCACTTCAATATCCCTATTTTATTTGTTTACTTTAGACACTTTATTAAAATGTTTAATGCAATATATGTGAATTAATGAAACCTAGTTGAATATTTAATTATGAATATTTCATATTAAAATAATATGCCAGGGTATTTTTTTTTTACTATAAAAGCAAAATCGCAAATTCTAGACAGAATGCTCAAAAAATGCATCAGTAAAATAGGTATTAGTATTGTATTCTCCTATCATCTCACACTGAGATGTTTACAGCTAACAGCTGGGAGTTACAGGCTATCTTATGTGTCTAAGCACTTTTAGTGAAAATGTTCCTGTAAAGGATTATTTGAGTCACTTCCACGTTGCATAACGTGATTTCAGATAGGTGAACAGAGCAAAGCCGCGACAGCTGTGAGAGAAGCCGAGCCCGCTCTGCTTTCTGCCAGATAGCTGCCATCTGCTGTGTGCACAACGAGTCATCATCTCTGCACCTCCGGGCAGTGGGATGCTGTTTTTTTAAGTTGTTATTCTTCATTTTAGAGGTGGGAAACTTGTCGATTTGGGGAATGAAGCTCTCCTACAAGAATTTCCGTCCACGAAGCTCTTTCTGCTACACCTTTATGAAAACAGCTGTACCCGTGTGGCTCCACGCAGGGCTCCAGGCAGGGCCCCCCCGATCATCGATGACTGCCCTTAGAACGCTCTGCAAGCCTGTGTTTAGGGACCGCTTTGTGCCGTATGTGTGCACAGGAAAGGGATCATGGCCCAAAGCCGAGAGGGGCAGAGACGGAGTGAGTGAGTGAGTGAGTGAGAGAGAGAGAGAAGCCAAATACTATGAGATGGTTCAGGGAAATCAGGGGTTTTCCACTCCCGGGACACGCGCCTCATGTAGAATCCCAGTTCTACACAGGAGGGAACTCTGAGCGCGTTTCTACTCCTGGCTGTACACCCATGCCGTTCTAGCAGCTCCTTACAAAGTGCACTCTCCTTTTAAAAGCAAGACCTTCTAGAATCAGAAAAAAGGACTTATCAAAATAGCTTACCCTCACATTCCAAGACCAACTCAGAGCTGTTTTTTGACTTTTAAATACCATGGAATTTTTATTCCTGAAGATTTTATTATTTGTTTTATTCATTATTCAACCTTTTCTTATACATTTTTATTCATTAGTCATTGTGAAGGTCTTTCCTTATAAAGAAAGTTCCAGGTTAGTCCCATTAGGCAAAATAAAATTATTTTAAGCATCTTGTATGTGATAAAAGTACATGGCAGCATTGAAATTGACAGAAAAATAGTAGGGTTTTCATACTCAAACGAGTAAACACAAGGTAAGTGAGCGAATAAGATTAAAATGGAATTAGAATTGAGACTTTCTTCATATGTTTATAGTGGTTATTATTTGAATCCTATAAAAACACCTGTTTATATAAATTATCACACTGTCGCTTTGGACAATGAAAAAACAAACCCATATAGGCCTTCATTGATGGGACTGTAGGATTCCTAGGGAAGCATTACATAGAGATGTGTGATTTTTAAAATGTATTTTGTTGGGTGGGAGCAGCTCAACCACAGCGCTTGCTCCTTGTGAAGACGCCTGGCCGTGTCCTAGGGCTGCTTCTGAGCCCGCAGGGGTGGGTTTGGAGTGCCCACTCGCTGGGGCAGCTCGCTCCCTCCCCCTCGAGGGTTCCCAGTGTGAGGCTGGGGTTCCCTGAGACCTACCAGACCCTTCCATGGTGCGTGTGCCCTCCCCAACCCTGAGGCTGTGTTGATCCTGAGAACCCAGGTGAAAGGCATACTCTCTCCCAGGTGAGGGGCATACACTCTCCTGGGGGGAGGGTGTCTTTACCAGGTGAGGGGCATATTCTCTCTCTCTCCCAGGTGAGGGGCGTACACTCTCCTGGGGGGGGTCTTTCCCAGGTGAGGGGCATATTCTCTCTCTCTCCCAGGTGAGGGGCATA
>JAKSZT010054335.1:12864682-12945939 GCA_026826555.1 Tolypeutes matacus | reverse complement strand
AGGTGAGGGGTATATTCTCTCTCTCCCAGGTGAGGGGCATATTCTCTCTCTCCCAGGTGAGGGAAGTACACTCTGGGGGGGGGGTGTCTTTCCTACGTGAAGGGCGTATACTCGGTATTGAGGCAGATGCTGCCCTGGGTGAGGGGACTAAAGTGACCCTCTGGTTTTATATTAAATTCTAGCTAGTCTAAAGAAGATGGTTTTTTAATGCTTAAATTAAGCACTGATTTAAAAAGAAAACTATTTAATATATGAATATCGTCTATGTCTCCTTTGTCAAAAAAAACAAGAAAACAACTTCCCTAATGTGCCTCCAGCTCTGAGCTCTGAAGGTAATCCTAGAGCTTGAGAAATGGCTCCGGGTCGTTGAGTCATTCTTCCCTGACAGGTGAAATCATGGAGCAGCACTAATGACAGCAATTCCGGCATTAAAATGTCAAGAAATTAGAGGTCAGAATAACATAATTTTCTTCTCTCTGTCAGATTAAAAATTGACATTCTTTGACAGCTTAGGATCTCTGGCTGAGACAATTATGACGGCGTAACTTACCTTATACTTGTAAAGCAGTAATTGATAATCAGCTTTATCATGACAGCCTTCTGGGCAGAAGCACGGCAAAGGCATGCAGCAAGCCCTTCTGATGCGCACCCGAGCTGCTGGGTGTTGGGTATTTTTAATTGTTCTGAGTCTAGATATAGCATAATCTTCTGGATACTTTTTCTCATAGATGAGCACAAAGGATTTCTTGAGTAGTGTTTTTAAGCATAAAATGAACATTGTTTTCTATCCATTTTCACACATTAATTCCAAAGTATATGACTTGCGTTAGATTTTTACGTACTGAGCAGTGCCCGGGAGTCTCCATGCATGTGCCCGGCTTGGGTGCAGGGCCTTCCAGCTACCCACCGCCTACTCCCACGCTCGGCTGAGTCCTCATCCTCAGGTGTGGGCCCCAGACCAGCAGCAGTGTCTGGGTCCTCACGAGACCCTGGTCCGCCCGGGCCTCCCCGGCCTGCTGCCTTGACAGTGCCCACAGCAGAATCTCCAGGTGACTTGTGTGAGGCTCTGAAGTTCAGGAAGCCCTGCCCAACAAAGGTGTGAGAGTCAGCTGGGAAGCTTTCTCCCCTCACCTGGGGGTGCTCGCCTCCTACACAGAGAGGATTGTACAATGGAGCCCCGTGGACCCATCTCCCAACCTCAAAACATTTCGAACTTTATTTTATCTGTACCCCCAATCCACCTCTCAAAAACACGATGACTTAACAATACCCACGCACTCCCTCCCAACCCCAGCTAACTCCCCATAGCCCGTCTCCGCCCCCAGCACCTCGGAATATTGGGGAGAAGGTCCAAGCAGGTTTATTTTGAAAAATCTCTCCAGGCGTTTCACATACATTCCCAGCTAACAGCTCTGGCTCCCGTCAACCCTCCCCTAGAAGTCCCGGCTCTGTCATGTCACAGCTTAGACCACTGCACTCTCCTGGTTCTTGGGGCAGGACGTCTTTCATCCCCGATTTTTTTCTAGGAATTTAAAAATTATTAGATATATGCTAAAGCATATTAGTTTTAGGGACAGTACTCTTTTTCAGCCATTTTCTTGGTCGTTTGCTCTAACGACTTCTCAGGAGAACCGAGCTCCGTCAGTCCTCGAGCGCTGCACTGGCGCCGTGGGATCAAGCCGTCGGTCACGGCTGGTTAGTGGAGATTGCTAATTCGATGAATGCAATCAGATTATTTTTACTGTAGTAGGGAAAAATAATTCATTTTAAAATTGTTCGTACTTACGGTCATAGACATAGTAAGTCAAGCCTGTCTGCCTCAGAGTGTGATTGTGTGGTGCAAAGTAGGCAGTGAAACGTGGTGGGAGGACGGTCAGGCCGTGGGCTGCAACCACAGCCCCCCGTCACTGTGCGAGCCCCTGCGTGAGCCACCGCGCTTGGTGTCCCTGGCTTCTCCACCCAGAAAATGACAGAAATAAGACCTAACTCTCAGGATCGCATGAGAAGAGACACGTGAAAATACTTTGGAAACTAAAGCTCTGTGTAGATATTATTACTACCTGGAAGTGTAATTAAATGAACTATCTTAGAAGAGCTTTGTTTCAATAATTCTCTCTATAAAATACCAAAATCATCAATTTAACTGAAAACATTAATATACCAACAGATAAAATCAATTGATTTGGATTTTATTTCATTAAAATAAATGATTGATTTTTTTAAAAAGTTTCTTTCCAGCAGTTTCCAAAAATTTGTAAAGTCAGCCTAATTGTGACCTACTCGTTGCCTGTAACATGCTTCCTTTGTCTTGATCTAAGTTAACATTAGCATTTCTATCCCCTATTATTATTGCTATTTTTGAAAGTTTTATTTGTGCATCAAAAATAAAACAAAATTTTAGTTTAGTTTAGTTTGTCACTCATATTATCAAGTGAGTTAGGATAACTTTGGTACTGGCATTAAAGCTGTACCACAGTAAAAGAAAAACCTGCAGTCAGTATTCCAACAGAAGCTCAAGCTCCCACCAGACAAGTGTTTAACAAGACACTTAAGTTCTGAGCTTGTCGTAAGGTTTGCCGTCATACCTACAACCGACATTGCCAAACTGAAAAATGATTTAAATGACTTCTCTTTGACAGTCAGAAATAATCCACATAAGCCTATCATAAAGGACTCTTTTGCTGGCAGCTATTAGAACAAATGGGCCGTGCACTATTTATTTATAGATAAATGCACATTTATCTCTTTATGTTGGAAATATGAAAATATTAAATGTGTGTTAATATTGCCAACACTCATAAAAATGTGATAGTGTTGGTCTAATTTTCTGTTACTGTTATTTCTATATTGTGTGTTCTTATTTTACCTCTTTCTTTGCCCTAACAGGGATAACAAAGCCTCCCTGTGGGCTTGCTGTGGTGAAAACACGCCCATAGGAAGTAGACTAGATCCCTTTAGTCTTCACTTTAGTTTCTTGCTGAACTGACATGCTAGGGCTGTCAGGAGCCAACAAGACAGATGTGTCTTTTACCAAAACAGCTGTGCTGCTGGCTTTCCCTGGAAGATGAACTCATAAAACATGTAAGGGGGAATCAGCGTGTTTGCGGATCATGGGGAGGAGGTATTCCAAGCGCTGGCGTCGGGAGCCCCTGCAGGCCTTGCTTGTCCTGGCTGTGCCTCCCATGCCTTTTCTCCCCCTCCCCCCCACCCCCCGATTCTTCCTTTGGTGTGGCTGGGGACCACCTTCTAGGCCCACTTGCATGGGCAGATGTTGTCCATCTGCACGGGCCAGGAGCCTTGTCCTCAGCCAGGGCTGCAGGCTTCTCCTGGGGAGTTATTCCGAGCGGTGATTGTAACCAGTGACCAACAAAATGGCCGATAAAGATTTCTTGAAGCCATCTTAATTTTCCCCCTGTAGTTGCTGAGTTTTACTGAGCTAGAAATTTTAACCAACTCAAAAGCCAAATTAAAACAGAAAGGACAACCCTGCAGTTTAAATTCTTGGAATGGAACTATCTGCTAGGCACTCTTCAAATTTGTCAAGATTATCATTTCGGGAGGAAGAAGCAGATCCCCGAAACTGCCATGGGCGTGAGGTGTCTTCGCAGGAGCGCCGGTTTCTCCTGCCCAGCCGCAAGGCTTGGCTGCCCAGGCGCAGTGAGGTAGCATTTCAATGTAGAAGTCAGTTTCAAGGAAATTAATGACACACATTTAATTTTGATTAGCGAATAAATCTTTAATTTAGGTTTATCTTTTCTCCTCATAATTATGGTATTTCTCAGCTAGGCATGGTCATCAATCGCCCAGAAAAGCATAAATAATGCTGCTCGTCGAAGTGGAAGTATGTCATGTATGTGAAATGTGCTTTCCTCATCTTTGTGCTATTTTCTTTGTGTGGTATTGAGACGTGCTAATTATTGATTTCATAAATTCACAGCAAGTGCTTTCATAAGCATCCAAAGTCATATTTTACTCAGGAGAAGAAGGGTGAAAATTGCAGCCTGCTGTTTGTAGTAGAAGCAGCTGGAAGGGGTTGCCTTATCTTCTATTAACATAGATTTGGGTTATATTACACAGTTGTTACCTCAGCATAGATTAACAATTACTCAAAACATACTGTGTGCTTCAATTTGTTGAAGTAGATATGACTCTATCTAAGTACCTAAGCATTTCAGTTAGATGTTTAGGACTCATTTTTAAAGGTTTTAAACATATTGATAATGGGCCTCTGTAAAGCCATTTGAAGTCTCATTACAGTATATCTAAATAATCGCTTTCCATTATGTCAAAATCAAATGGCATTTTGTTCTACAGAATACATGGCCATACTATTTTAATCGAAATTTAGCTTAATAAAAGTGTATTGTTTATTTTAGAATATTTATGTTACCACCTTACAAACTTACGTCTGTGTCATTCCACCTCCCAAGCACTTTGATTTCAGCTTTTATTATCTTCATTTTTATTTTCTGTCGATGATTAGGCATCGCAAGTGGGCTTATTTTGTATGGCGAAGGAAAGCTTCCCACCTGTGCCACGACTTTTCTTCTTCTTCCCCTCCCCCAACCCCTCCCCTGGTCTCCCCCTTCTCTCCTCCCCGCTCCCCTTCCACCTCCGAAAGGTGGAGTCTGCAAAGCGACTCCACAGGGAGAATTTGGCAGCTACAAAATGTAGTGACTGGTCTCATGGCATGGTTAAGTCCTCTTCCTAGGCTCAATTTAATGCCCTGCCCCAAAGTGAGCAGAGAACCAGAAACCTGGATATGCTCCCAGAGGTCGTATGCTAAAACCCTCCTTTCCAGGTAGGACGTTGGCCAAATCAGCCAGAAAAGAGGATCTAGCTCTTCTCTTGAGGAAGCAACCGCCTCCCCAAGAAGCTCCTAATACCCAAAATATCCCACGTCCTCAAAGAAATGTCCCTTGCTCGGGTCTAGTCCCCCCGGAAATGCCAAGCTTGTGGTCCGCGGATACCAATCCTGTTGGTATCAGGCAGGACGTCAACATGTGGCCGTCTTGAAGAGGTGAGGAAAAGCGTTTCCTAAAGGCCCTTTTCCAAAGACATGGCAGGGCAGGGGCCCCCCGGGGTTCCGGAGCCCTTGCGTCTCGTTGGCCCCTAGCAGGAGGGGCTGGGAGGGAGCCGAGGGCTGCGGCCTCAGGTGGAGGAATGGAGGCAGGCACCCAGCCCCTGCCAGCTGCACCGGTCAGCAGGGGCCACACAGTCAGCCCTGGCCCTCCTCCTCCACCTCCACTTACCTCCTGTCCTGGGCTGTCCTGGGCTGGGCCCAGAGGGAAACCAGTGTGCCAGGGACTGCCAGCCATGGGTCCTCAGAGCCAGCCCCCCAGGGGCAGCTGCTGTGCACAGGTGCCACTGTGGGCTGAGCCGCCTCTCGGGCATCCCGGGCAGGTCAGCCTCTGCCCAGCCCGCTGAGGGCCAGGCACTTTTCCTAGCTCCGCCGACCCAGGCTTACTGTTACGTAGGGAAATCAAGTGGGCTTGCCACCAGGGGCCCTGCCCTGGTTTGAAGAGAACACGTTCTGGACGGAGCGTTTTCTATCCAGAGGAAGTGGTGCTTGCTTTTCAGTCTTTAGCTAAGTCAGTTACGTAGGCGCATCATCGTAACTCTCAGCCCGAGGAATGGAGTCAGCAGGAGGGTGGCCGAACGAAGTCCAGTCCCCCCTTCAGTAGTGTCCATCGTAGTCTCATGGTTGAAGCGAACATGCTCCTTTTTCACCTGAGTTAGTGAATATGTGCTTAAATCCGCTAATAATTCTGATAGGTGTGGGCTTAGCCTTATTGCAGTTGATAGTAAAACAAGGAAAAATGTTTGCCCTTTTGTGGTTTCTGTGAGAAACTAGAAACGGTTGACTATAAAATAGCATTTTAATTTTTTATATAGTTAATGTCTGGAAAGCAAGAAATAATAAAGTACAGATATTATTTGCTTGATTTATTTTGCCCCTGTTTTTCCAGCATTAAAAAGTAATGCTTTATATGATCTTGTGTTATTACAACAATAAACAAGCAAAAGCTTATCAGTTAAAATACAGCCTGCCTTTAAGTAGCATTCCTTTTATCATTTCAGACTTCTCAAAATTCCATTGTCTGTTTATTTTTTCCTATTGGGTATAGAATTAGAATGGAAAGTGGAACAGAAGGATGATATAACATACATTTTTATAGGACATCAAAGTTGTATTTCCTGTTAAAAAAAGAATTACCTACTTTCAAGCATTATGGTAAAAGCATTATAACTAAGAGTTGTGCGTTGTGCAGTGAATTAAAGGAAACCTTTTGAAAATCTTTTTCTGCATTCCCAAGTATCTACTTTTACTAATTTTTTTCTTGCATTTTCTGAAAACTGCCAATGAATTGACTAGTTATTTTGACATAGTCTGATATTTTGTTTTGAGGGTGGCATGGACTCTGGAGAACAGTTTAAAAGCTTGTCCAGACCACAGCTGATGGATGGCAGCTTCTCCATCCTGTCTCCCTCACGGTGTATCAGTCTGTCAAAGAGGTACCGATGCAAAGTACCAGAAATCTGCTGGCTTTGTAAGGGTATTTATTTGGGATAAACGCTTGCAGCTACAAGGCCCTACAGCGTCCAACTCAAGGCTGCTTTCTCTCCAAAGTCAGCTGCCGTGTACAGAAGCAAGAAGGCCGCTGGTCTCTGCGAGCTTCAGCCTTCCCCTCTGGCTTCCTCTCTCAGCTGCAGGATGGCACAGGGCTCGTCTCTCAGGGCTTCCTCTCCCTCCTGGCATGGGGCTCGTTTCTTTCCAGGCTTTCTATATCACTCAGTTGTTCTGGTCTCTTCCCAAGGTCATCTGTGAACTATCAGGCAAATGGCTCATCTCTCCCCAGAGCCCCAGGATCAGACTCGACAGAGCCCTCTCTCTCTCACCATGCCTGTCTAGAGAGAGAGTCTGTTGTCTATCCGACCCACAAGGAGGTGGGGAATCAGTCTGAGTCAAGCTCTGCTGAGTGGTCAACCAAAGAAAGCCCTCAAAGCAATCTTGGCAGATAATCCAATCAAAGGTAATCCACAGGCAGAGGAGTAGATTAGTTTATAAACATAATCTTTTCTCTTTTGGGGATTCATAAAATTATCTCAAACTGTCACACACGTCTTCATGGCATCTCATCTAAAAGATAATATTAAGTTTCATTTTACAAAAACAAACTAGAAGTTGTTAAGATTCTTTGGAAGAAAACTTTTTCTGGGTTAAGTTGGCTTGTGGAGAAGACAAGGTTCGCCACAGCTTTATCTCTCCTTTACCCCTCACCAGAGAAGGGATGTGAGAGGAAATACGCTTGTCCGCCTGAACGGGAATTTCTTCTCTCTTGGAGTTAATTTGAGCACGTCTTCAACCGTAGCTTACCTGCTGCTGCATTTGCTTGTGCCGTGTGTTGCCAGGTGTGCGGACGAGGCAGGGGCTCCCCAGTATACCCTTCCTCCCTGGGGGTTCAATCCCAGGGATGCAGCCGCCTTCTTGGAAGGGGGGCCTGAGGGAAAAGCGGCGAAGAGGCAGGTGTGGAAAGCTCAGCGGTGGGGCCCGTGTCACGGCCATGGCGCACTTTTAGGGGCGGATCACAGAAGCCACACCTGCCGCCAGGAACTCAGGCAGGGCCCACCCCTCGTTTGCCCCCAGCCAGGTGCGAGCCCCTCAGCTGTGCGCAGTGGCCCTGGCCTGCGAGGAGGGGACAAGTGAGGTGAGGAGCGTGGGTGGACATGTGTGTGCTTGTCACTCGCGGCTGGTCCTGGAGGATTTTACAGCAGAAGGGAAGCCAAAAATGACCAAGGGCTGGGATGATGGCAGAGTAGGAAGGGGACAAAAGGGAAATGTTACAGGCAGGCAATCTGAGGTGTGGGTCATGACCTTATGAGAGGGGTGGGAGGGCCTCAACGTGTGCATGGCCCCATGCGCCCAGCACCCCACAGGGCGGGGCCTTGTGGCCCCATGCGCCCAGCACCCCACAGGACGGGGCCTTGTGGCCCCATTCCCAAGCCTCTGCCTTGGTCTCAGTGTGTCTGTGTGTGTGTTCACTGAGCCACACACCTTACTAGTTTCTTTAAGCACCTTGTCTTTGTTAAACCTCACAAATACTAAGAAATTTAAATAGCTGAAATAAATGCACGTAAAGAAGCTTAAAGCCAAGATACCCCAATTCAGCCATCTACAAAGACCTCAGAAATAGTGTCGTTATTCAAGTATGAGCCGACCCATATTTTCATGGGATATTTAAGACTCACTATATCTTTATTTTATGTAAAAAGCTAGCATAATTCACGGATTTTAAAGCACATCTTTTCCAAATCTCATTGTTCCAAATCAGGGTTTCTTACAATCAGTGCTTCCTCGTAGTTTATTGGCAGCATTTTTTACTACATAAAAATGACCTCTTAGAGCCGGTGAAAGCTTCATTGCCAGCGTCTTCCCAGCCTCACGTCCCACATCCCCAGGTGTACGCATGTGCCACCTTAGCTCTTTCTTCCCTGGAAAGGGCAATCGATCCATTAAAAAGTAGGTTTCTTTAAATGCAAATTAAAGTTTTTGGTTCTCAGGCTTTAGAAGGGTTCACAGTAAAGTAAAGAAGCCTGAGGGTTGCCCGGCCTGCGGCCTCGCCCCGACGCGCTGGCATCGCGCTCTGCGCAGACAGGCGCACCGGAGCCCTGGTCTTGAGCTGCACGGTGAAGGGCCGAGGGGGCCCGGGAGGGGAAGGTCTGCAGCTCAAGGCACACGCGGGGGCGACCGCGAGGGCCCGGGGTGCGGGTCGCGGCTGCGGGCAGGGCTGCGCATCCCTGCGCCGTGGCAGGCGCTCTCGGCTCCTCGAGCAGGAGGCGCCAGGGCGGCCAGGGGGCTCAGAGAGGATTCGAGAAGGGTGCTTTTTCCAGGCTAGGAGAGACCCGTCCCCTATAATCTGGGGGAGGGGTTTTTGAAAGGCAGGATTACAAAACAGCTGAAAGCTGAGTACTGGGAAGAGAGCCTCCAGGTTGTGGGAGTCTGCAATTGAGATCCAAGAACGAGGGGCTCAGTTTCCTCTCCCTAGAAAGACACTCACCAAGCTGAGGCGGGCCAGCCTTGGGGCCCCGTTGAGTGCGTATGTGGGGTGCCCCACCTCGGTCCAGAAAGGGACTTTCCGGAGAGAACTGGATGGAAGATTCTGGAAATGATGTCAGTGCCATAGCGTCTCCTGGCATAACTCTAATACTTTCCTTTCAGAACCAGAATTAAAGTTGAGCAAAGATGTGTGTTGATCCATGCCTTGCTGGGCGTTTGAAGGCTTCCTACTGTGTGCAAGGCACACCCAGGGCCTGAGCCGCCCTGCTTTGCTCCCCGCCACCGTCCCGCCCCTAATCCCGGGAGCAGAGCATCTGCTATTGAGGACTTCAGAGGCTCGCTTTGCAGCCAGCTAGGCTTTGGCATTTGCTAGCCAGGGGAGCTTTAGCAATAAAATGACTGCTTGTTGTTGGTTTCGCCCTCCCACCCGCCCCCCACAAGTAATTCTCAAGAGTTTACTGTTCATAATGGAACTTAGCCTGAAGGCCTCTCCGCCCTTTTCTAATCATAACTCGTCACTCGTGCTCTGGGGAGGCAGACTGTGGTATCTGTGTGAGTACAATTTAGTTACATAGTCACGCTTTGCATGTGCGTGGACACCTTGCAAATAAATGTATACATTAAATTGGACAGCACTTAAAGAGATTTAATATTTCATTCCACTGCCTCTGCAAATAAAAAACTAAAGCCCCATTTATGCAGTTGCTAAGATATGGTGGATAATGATGCATTCATGTTTAATATCGCTAATAAATTTGAAAACTCACGTTTTTATTGATAAACATTTTCTTGAAATGCAGTCTAGGAGGACAGATTGTTAAATTTAAGTACTTTATAAATGAGAATTGTAGCTAGTGACATGACTAGCAGCACTGCTGCCCTGCATCTGTCAGCTTACCTGAGCTCCCGTAAGCACGCATTTTCGTATTTCACTTTTTGTATTTTCTTATTTCACTTCTATGTGCAACCAGATTGCACACAATTTAAGGGGGAATATCAGCATGGTAACAGAGTTATGATCATAGTAAATATTTTGCTTTCCTTGTTGGCTTCAATTATGTACTTAGGATATTTCAGAAAATATTTCTTGGACAGGTTTAATATATTGAAATATTCTGCCTATAGAATGTTAAGTATGGAAGAAATGTTTAAGTCTTATATAAAAGTATCTCTTTGACACACACAAAAGAAGATATAGCTAAGTCCAGACATTTTGAGGTCTAAAATTATTTTAATTCATTGGAAGCTATAAAGTCGCATTAATATTGCCATCTGCATACTCTTTAATGAAAAATTGTGTAGCTCAGGATGCATTGGATTAGTTCTTTCTGAAATTTCAGAAAAATTTTGACAGAAATCGCTTTATATGCTATCAGTAATGTTGCAGGAGTCATCTTAAAATAACAGAGCTGTCGAAACTATTTTCATAATGAGAGTTTCGTCATACTTTATCATACAGAATCTTAGTGTTCTCTCTGCTTGTTGTCCCCTGAGTCATCTGGAACATAGAATTTTCAGAATTTCATTTTGTAGCATTGGTGGACTTTGTGTCTCATTCTTTTTCCCATCACGATTCCAGAAGCTTATTTCGTTAGAGACCCTGATACTTTCCTTCTTACAAAGGGCTTCACTGAGGTACATGTGTCACACACAGGGCTTCCGTGCGCCTTGGCCAGCCACAGCGCGTGTGCGCTCGCAGGCCGACAGCGCCTGGAAGCAGGATGAGTTAACCGTGTACGGCTAACTGAAGCACGTTTGCAGGGAGAAGCAGCGCTTGTCTCCAGAGCACTACCACCTGGATGATCCTGCACCCTGAGACAAGCTCCCGCGCGGCTTCTGGACGTTTCTCACGGCTGACTTGGGATGCACTTGCACTGTCAAAGCGCGCGTCGACCTGCCTCTTTGATGCATATTGAGCATGACACTCGCTCTCTTTCCCTGCAGGCCATGGAGGCCCAGATACGGAATTTTGGACAGACGCCCTCTCAGTTGCTTATCGAGCCGCATCCGCCTCGGAGCTCTGCCATGCACCTGGTGAGACGCATCAGCTTGTTGAGATTTTTTCTTCTCTTTGTACCTGAGCATAGAGCAAATAAAATCCTGATTTTAGCAGCATTTTTAAAGACCCCTCAACTGACTGGCTAACTCTTCAGCCTAAATATGTCCTGATACCCCAGGGAGGACAGAGAAGCGCACGCAGTTCTTTCAGTCCCCCTAAGCGAGCCCAGGTTTGGATTGACAGAGACGGCCGCCTTCTCTGCCTACGTCTGCCTCCACAGAAACTCACCCACGCACACACAGACCTACACGTACCGATGCCAAATTATCACATTAGGTTTGTAAATTGCAATGAGAACTAGAATATAAACACTGACTGAAATTGCCAAATGTAATCTTTTGGGACAAGGCAGGGGGTAGGGAACAGTTCATTTTAAGAAAAAAAAAGAAATAGAGTAATTTCTGGTTACTGGCAGACCGGCAGTCAAGCAGAGAGCTTACGAGTGGCCCCCGGAGCAGGCACCAGCTCTGCCAACGGCTCAGGAGTGACTTTAACAGAGTATCCCACCTCTCCGTGTCTTGTTTCACCATCTGTGAAATGGGCGTGAAAATAGTCCCTGCCGCTGAGAAGTTAGCAGCCCAGAGTCCTGCCTAACACTCAGGGCAGCACCTGGTACTCAGGACGTTCTCAGGACGTGGTGGCTGATGACAGCGTGGTCGTGAGCTGCCCAGCCAAAGCCTTGACTCCCATTTGGCAAGGGAGGAGAGTGTTCTTGTGGTAGTAGTGTTAAGATCCAAAGTCCATTTCCATCTAGCAAAACAGTCCTTTTCAGTATTTTAGCAAACAGTGATTTCCTTTTCTCTCTCCTTTTTAGCTCATTCAAAGAAGTTAAACGTTTCCTGAGAAATTTCTCTTGAATTTATTTTGTAAACTGTGATTTTTTTCACTATTTTTTTTACTGAAGTAGGGCCAAAAATGTGTTTACAAACTACCAAAACAGAGCATTGATTTTTCTAGACACTTACCAAGGCAGGAAGTACCCTGATTTTAAATAAAAAGTGCTGGAATATAGTCGATAAAGTGTGTGAAAACAAATGCAAGCACTTTACTTTGTGATGGAAGCCGTGTTCACATCTCTCACTCACACCATCAGTTCTGCGTTTTCATCCTCCGTGTGTCTGTAGCGCATGTCAGGCATTGGCGGCGCGGAGGTGAACGCATCCGCCGTGCCTTCAGGGACTCAGTGGTCACACTCGGTGGAAAAGCACATGCATAGGCAGTCTGCTGTCTTTTCCTCTCAGTGCAGTGGCTCTCGCTGTCCCCGCCCCCATGAGCAGGCACTGAAGAACTGTTTAGACTGGCATCGGTCCTTCTGCGTGACAGAGCAGAGAGGTGTGCAGCAGGCTTCCCGGCCCTGCACATGCCCCAGCAGAGTGTGGGCACGTAACGTGGCCTGGGCCTTGGGCCTGGAGATGAGCAGGAAAGTGTCTCTAATGCTTTCTGATTGGGCAGAGGAGTTTGATTTCCAGGTTAGTTTTCTTGCTTTAGTAGTAGTAAATAATAACAATACTTACCCTGGAGAAATGCCCAGTCAGAAATCATCAGTTTCCTAGGGGAAGTTGTTAGATACTAAACTGGCATGGAACTGTTTATAAAGAGCATAAGCTTTGTAAGTTCACGTAGCAGAGAATTCCTATGAAGAATTCATGGGGAGCAGATGTGGCTCAGTGGTTGAGCACTTGCTTCCCATGTACAAGGTCCCAGGTTCAATCCCCTGTACCTCCTTAAAAAAGAAAAAAGAAAAAAGCCAACTCCCATTGGGGAGCAGATGTAGCTCAGTGGTTGAGGACCTGCTTCCCATGCCCAAGGTCCTGGATTCAATATCCGATAACTCCTTTAAAAAAAAGAATTCATATGTTCCGCAAATAATTGCACAGTGGGTGTGAAAGCTAAATAATGGTTATTTCCAGGATCCCTATTTTATATTTTTACTTGGCAGCATTTACAGTGTTTTATCAGACTTCTAGGAGAACTTGCAGTGTCTCCTTCCTATCAAGTCGTACACTAGACGTTCGAGAAACAGAGACAGGGTTTGGCCTCGAGTTGCTCAGAGTCTGGAAGGGAAGGAGGGGTGAACAGCAGTGTAGGTGGTGAAGAGTTTTATTTTACACGATGATTGTTTAGACTGAGGCCATGGTCCCAGGCCTACTAGATAAAAATGAAAGCAAACGTCAGTTCACCTTTTATTTCGTGTAAACACGCAGTAACTGAGTTGACTCATTTTTCCACCAAACTGACTTTTTTTCTTAACTCTGTTGAAGAATCACGTGGACACATGACACGGCAGCATGGCGGCCACTGGGCAGTAGCGTGGCGCCCTGGAACGTGCCCTCCCTGCGCGTCCCCAGCAGCCGCCGTCCTCCCGGCCCCGCTGCCTCTCCTCTGGGCCTCCCTCGCCTCACCGCTCTCCCCTTTATGCCCGCAGTGTTTCCTCCCACAGAGCCCACTCATGTTCAAGGACCAGATGCAGCAGGACGTGATCATGGTGCTGAAGTTCCCGTCCAATTCTCCAGTGACCCACGTGGCGGCCAACACGCTCCCACACCTCACCATCCCCGCCGTGGCAACCGTGACCTGCAGCAGGCTTTTCGCGGTCAACAGGTGGCACAACACAGTGGGTACGTCGGGCAGCGCCGCCTGCACGCTCAGCAGCCACGGGTAGCCAGGGGACCCCCAAAGCAGCGTAGTGAGTGAGGGCCAGCAGCTGCGTGGCCCTTGCCTGCTTTCAGTGCCCCACAGCACGCTTGGCATGGGGTAAGAACTCGAAACTGAGTCCCCCAGTCCTCCCATCCTACTCCACCCCTACCTCCCCCAAAAAACATTTCCAGCTCATCTTGAACAAAAGGGAGCATGGATCTGGATTTTCTGGGTGGTGGTTTCACATTCCTCGCTCTTCCACGTGTCAGTGTGCTTAGCAAATACCCAAATGGCCGAATGTCCAATAGTGCCGAACCTGGGGATTCAGCAGCGAGCAAGACAAGCCTCGTCTCTGTCCTTGTGGGCCTTGGAGCTTTGAGAAAAGGCCAAATGTAAATTGTCCAGTGATTTCACATGTGCTTTCTCCAGACTCACTCCAGAAAGTTCTAGCCAGAACATCTTGAAGTGATACAATGCAGTTGCAGAAACTCACAAATACTGATATTTACTTAACTGGGGCAGAATTGGGTGTGAGCAAATGAGTGCATTGGCCCCGTTCACTGCAGCCCCTCCGGGAAGCCCCTGCACACCCTCTGTCTGGGACTGAGTAGAAGAGCCATGCTGAGGAAACCCCCCTAAAACACAGTGATTCATACTGTAGCTGCACCTCCTAAGCGAGAATGTCATCACTGGCACTCTCAGCACGAGGCGGAACTGCTTCCACTCCATCCGAAAGGCAGCCGTCTTCTCGAGAAAAAAGTAGGGCTCTTACTATTCTTGGGAGTCTTAGCCTCTGGAAATGCTTTGCATTGAGAGAAAACTATAATGGCCTAATTTTTTCTTTGACTCTGTTCAGATACATTAGGTAAATTTTAGCATCACGTGGGAGAAAGTATGACCGAGGAGCTCAGTCCCTCTGAGAGGGGCTGGACGGAGGGTGGGATGAGGCTGTGGCTCCTTGCAGAACTTCACCTTTGTAGACCGCTGCCCCCGGCCGCCCCCTCCCTGGGGAGGCCCTGTGCGTCCAGCCCCCGGCTCGCTGGTGGCCTCCGTTTGCCCAGCTTTCCCTTGCTGTTAGGGTGGGGGCCGCAGTCCTTCCGGCCGCCTGCTCCTCCCCTGCGAAATGGCCGTTCAGTGCCGTCACAGATGTGCAGCACAAGTGGCGCTGTCTCAGAGAAGCGCGCCACGCACTCTGTGCCCCGTGTGTGTGCTACAGCGTCGGGAAGCCCCTTCTGAGCGCCTCATGGGGTCTCTCCTCTCCCCTGCAGGCCTCCGGGGGGCCCCAGGCTACTCCTTGGACCAGGCACATCATCTTCCCATCGAGATGGACCCCTTGATCGGTACGTTCACAACAGACACGCGTCTTCTCAGGGTCCGGCTTTCCACAGACGCGCAGATGGTCACCTTTCACAAAAGACGGTTGAATAAATAACGTGTAAATAATATCCAGGGACTGTGAAATCCATAATTTGCTACTAAGAACTAGTAAAGCAATTATTTGTGCATTTTCTCGATATGTGCTGAACAAGGCAAATAATTCTTAACTATCCTTTTTGCCTAAAATATTCTTGAACAGCTCTATATCATTTAAAATATAGGGATCCAAAGAGATTATTAAAGATAGACGAGTGCAGCCCCTCAGAGGTCTTTGTCCATGAAGCTAATACTGAAGAACATCTTTTCTAGCAGTCTCCATTCGATAGGGCCAAAGCAATGTTTTAAATTATAAGTTTCATAGGAATTGCAAACTCATCACCTTTAATTCTTTACAGCAAGAATTCAAAATTCTTCATTTGGCCCCAAGCTAGTAGCCACATGCATATTTACCAGCCGCCTGAGCCCGAGCAAGCCCCGTATGCTTTCTAGGCCTCACTGTCATATCAGGGAGAGTAATAATGCTTCTGCTACTGCCTCGTGGGATTATTTAGAGAATTAAATTAGAAAAGAATTGAAAATGCTGTGGAAAAGCATTAAGCCATATACAGACATATGGCATTTGTTCTTGGATTAATTCAGCCGTCAGCACGAACCCAGAAGTGAGGTAAGATCCAGCAATGCCAGTTAATCACTTACCCCTATACAGAATGGCGCTTAAATGTCTTTGAGAGGTCTCGGATAGGAATATCTTCAGATTCTGCCCAGCTAGTGCGTGGCCGCAGGATGCCCGTGCTTCCATCCCAGACACTCAGGTCGCTTACCTCACTAGTGTTCTCGTGGTGTGAGTAGATCTCTGCCCGTAGGAGCACCGGATGCATTGGTGCTGCACCGGATGGCGGCCGTGTCTGCGCACGGGCCACGGTTCCTGCTTACGGGTTCAGCCCAGGGCCTTCGCCTGAGGCCGGAGCGGTGGGGACGGCTGGCAGGGAGGGCTGGCGGGAAGGCAGGCACCAGCGCAGTCAGGCGGTGCCTCTGAGTTCCTGGCTTGGTTCAGGCTCAGCCCGGCACTCCCCACAGGTGCTTTGTGCGCCCTGCAGCCCCAGCCCCTCGCCCCTCGCCCCTGCCAGCCATCCAGGGGAGGCTGTTTGTCAGACCAGGTCTCTAAAGCTGCTGGCCTGAAGCTCCCTGTGGGGCTGCCGGCCTCACAGCGTTCCTTGCTCGGATCTCTCCTCTCCTCGCACGCCTTGTAAATGCCCTCAGAAAATGACAGCTTGGGGCAAATATTAAGACCCTCTTTCCTTATGTAACAGGCTTCATACAATATTTATTCCTCATTTGGTTCTTATTGGACGCTAATGAACTTGTGCATAATGAACATCTGTAAAATAAATTCATTTAAATATTTTTATGATGTTTTAAATTCATTGTCTTAAATTTCCCATATTGTTTTTCTTTATCAGTGGAGCAAGAACTTAAATTTCTGGCAAAGTTTTAGATCTGTAATATGGCTCATAAATAATCACTACTACTAAAAAATTTATATTCCTCAAGGAGAAATGTTAAAATCTTAATAATCTTATAGCCTGAAAAATCCATTTCTAGGTAAATGAAGCCTAAGTGTATTCTTTTCCTTGTGTGAAAACTTGGTGAAACTGTTGTGGAATCTTTCTTTAAACATTTTCCTATTTATTTTCAGCCAATAACTCTGGTGTGAACAAACGGCAGATCACAGACCTCGTCGACCAGAGCATACAAATCAATGCACATTGTTTTGTGGTCACAGCAGATAATCGCTATATTCTTATCTGTGGATTCTGGGATAAGAGTTTCAGAGTTTATTCTACAGAAACAGGTAACCTTACAAATGACTACTGTTACTCCCAAAGCTTCGTGCAAAACCATGCCTGCTGTAGTAGAGGCATTTTCGTTATTTGTCAGAATGACCAAGATTCAAATTAAAGATTCACGCTGTAAGCTAAATAACTAGCCACAGTTGAATCCATATGCTCTGAAACTTGGCGTGAGCTCTGTGCTTACAGGACAAACGGAGCTGTGGTCCCTTCCCCAAACTGAAACCCAATAAACCTCCCCTTAGCCAGTCCTCACCTCTGAAGAGAAAAATCACGGTTGTGTTATTTCCTAAGACCTTTCCCTTCCTTAAAAATCCCGGCACATTCCCGTGTCAGTTCTAAAGCACCTGTAGCTAGATTTGAGTCACACGCGCGTCTGTGGTCAGTAGATTCACTTTTCACAGACCTAACGGCGTGAAGGTCAGCGCATTGCCATGAAGGGAGAGCGGGGACGGGAGTGAGCTGCGGCTTCTGTGTTGCAGGGAAGCTCACGCAGATTGTGTTTGGCCACTGGGACGTGGTCACGTGCCTGGCCCGGTCCGAGTCGTACATCGGCGGCGACTGCTACATCGTGTCGGGCTCGCGGGACGCCACGCTGCTGCTGTGGTACTGGAGCGGGCGGCACCACATCATCGGGGACAACCCTAACAGCAGTGAGTACCGTGGCGCCCGCCGGGTCCCCTGGCGCTTTCCCTGGGCGTGCAAGCGTTTCCACAAAACGGAAAGCAGGAGCAGAAAAGTCATTATCATTCCAGGCGTTAAAAATAAATAAATGAAAAGAGCATCCACTGGAACCTGCAGCCTGAACGCTTCCCAGACCCCCACGCTGCCCCCCTGCTCAGCTGCCTGTGCCCGGCTCCGAACGTCCCCGGCAGAAGGTGCTGGAAGGAACCCCCTCCCTTCACTGAATTTCCACTAGGCTCTTGTGGTGCCTCACTCAGGCACGTAATACTTTCCACCATGGAGTGTGGAAAATCTCTCTGTTGATTCATTTAGGAAACAATTAGTGAGAATCTCCTTCGGAACCAGCTTTGGGGAAGCACAGACTACACAAGAGCCCCCTTGCAGGGGATGATGATTCCCAAAGTGCTCTGCATTCAGTAGTAACTCCCCCCCCACCCCCCAGGATGTCCTGTGGGGAACGAAGGAGGGGGCTCTGGTAAACCAGTAGGGAAACACCGCATACCTTCTCTGCGAAAGCTGCGGGCCTCGCAGCTAACTGCCGTGCTGCGCGTCTCGTCAGCCCACAGTTTCTCAAGCTTATTTTTCCACAGGACCTTTTGTTCACAGCAGAGCAATTGTTATCCCTCAGTACCATTGTTCCAAGGAATCCTGAAGTAGACTCTAAGTCGCGCTCTTTCCATCTTAGGTCTCTGGTTCCCAGTCGAGGGACACACACAATAGATTTTCTGTAAATATTGTTAAATGAGTGGAGAACTAAATAATTTCCAAGCTTTCCGCAGTTCAGGGATGTGTGCTCCTGTGAAATGCAGCATGGTCTCTGCAGGTGTCGGTCCCAGCAAGTATGTAAACCGCTGCCGTGATGCACAACCTGGTCTCGGCATTCCAGAGTAAAGGCAACGTGCATTTGGGGACTTCTGTAAAACCACAGAGATAAGAATTTCCCAGGAACTCTGTGCATCTGCAACTAAAACGTTTTAAGGGGAGGTGAGAGCTCGAGAGGCCACGTTGCAGCTGCTTGGCTGGGGGCTGCTGCCCACCCACCCCTCCACAGTTTGATCAGGCCCAGGCTGTGACAGCTGGGGAAGGAAAAGGAAACATACATCGCCTTTGTGCATCTCCCCACACACGCAATTTTACGCATTTGATGGGGACTCTGCACAAATAGGAAGTGGCTTTGGCGTTAGGAGCAAAGGCCTCTTGAGAGTTGAGAGAGAAGCTGGTGGGGGGCTCAGTAGAAACGAAAAGTGTGTTGGGAAGGATATGTCTTGGTGTAGAAATTGGACGAGAGAAAGAGTGTGTATTATACACTTAATTTCTGCTCTAAATTGTGAACTAAGACATATTTGAGGAACAAAAGATTCCATGTTACTTGACTACCAACTAATTCGAATAATTAGCTACCAATTCTATATTAACCAAACACCATACTCTAAATACTAATAAGTTAACCTTCTTAATTTCTCCCCTTTTAATCGTGTCCTTTGAAAAAATCTCTTCATTTCTAGCATGATCCTAGTGTTTGTGTGTGTAGAAAGCATTTGGCCTGCCATTGACAACTTTATTTTTCTCGAGTGTGGTACATTATCACACATTTTTTATCCAAATGTATGTTCACATATTTCCAACTTTTCTTTATTTCCATAGTAGTTTAGCACTTCCTAGAAAAGCTTAATTGAACAGGAGGTCTGGCAGCCTCTGTACATATTGACAAGAATTAGAAGTTATTAGAGAGAAAAAATTTTAAAAATAAACAATAGAGCTTGATGCCCAATTAGTTATCTTCTTCAAAATGAAGCAAATGATATTTCCAAACAAGGGATTCATTTCTTAAAAGCTGCCATCTGGTAGCAGAGATAAGATATTTTGTATAATGTACCGCTCTGAGGGAAAGAATTCGAAAGAAAAATGTTAAATTATAGTAATTACCTGTGTTAGGTGCTTTATTTTCTAATCTTTCTAAACCAAAAGATGGTTGATTACTGATTATAGGTTTGGTTTATCAGTAAGAAAAGATAAATTGAATAATGTTTAGAGCATTTAAAATTCCTCAGAGCAGGAGCCATGTAAACACAGAATGTTTCTATTAATCCCCATTTAAGGGTTGTGAAGGTTATGTTTGTTGAAAGGAGTGCTTTACTTAAGCTTTAAATAAGGACCAGACTATCCTTAAGAAATGATGACAGAATATCACCAACATGTATTCTCAGTGCTGCCTCCATCATAGAATTGTTTATTGTTTTGCTCTCGTTTCCGTAAAATCCATCCTATTAAGGCTTATTGGACAATTGGTGTGGGCATGGTTGGGGTGGGACTCCACTCCACCCGTTACCCTCACTACGAGGGGGAAACACGCCTCTGGAAAAAGCAGAATAAGCGGCTCACACACCCGCGAGCTGGGGGGCACTGCCGGCCAGAGTCCCTGGCCTTGTGGGTTTGTACATGGACGCAGGCTGCCCGCCCTGCTTGGGAGCGCGGCAATTCTGCGTCACGGATTGCTGTGTTCTTAGTACTCTGTGTGGCCACAGAACGCTTGGGTCCAAATTGATGATGATGGAAAAAACTGGTTTCACCTTTTTACCAGATGGATAAACACAATAGTAAAAGCAAGAAATAAAGAGTCAGATTTAGCGTGTGATGGGCTTAAGTCACGACTTGCATATCTGTTAAAGCAGCCAGCCTGGAAGGAGGCAGCTGCACGGCTCGTGCGCCCGGGCGTGTCAGGGCTCGCGTGTGTGGCGTTGGCGTCGTGCCCGTGGCCCAGCTGCGGGTGTCGGCACAGCACTGTCCTTGCCCCCAGAGGCTCACCGTCTGCAAGAGACACCCTTGTTTTGTTTGCTACACTCTGAAGTTTATGTGCTGCAGCTGCCGGGTCACAGGTCAGAGCACCAGGCCTGGTGGTGTCCCTCTCGCAGCACTTTCCTGCCCAGGACCGCAATGCTGCTGACGTCTAAATCCGTATGCAAGTGTCTGAGACAAATGCCCTTTGGGTTTGAAGGTCGTCTGTCTTGACCAGTGCTAGGAGGGGGAGGGCCAAGCACCAAGCCCCGTGCCTCAGGAGCTCTCGCGGCTTAGGGCTTGGTCTTGGTGTGTGCTCGGAGGCTTCGTGTGCCAGAGAGGCGGAACCTACTGGTCTTCCCCGGGATAAAGCCACTGGCTTTAATACAGTCACGTCTCTTCTGCATCGTCATTAGCCTTAGCGGGTAGCTCTATTCGTGACACAGAGGAGAAAGAAGCAATGTTTGTGGATTTTTTAGTTAGGTATAGAGGAATCTTTGGTTTCACTGTTCCGAATATAAGTCAGCAAAACTGCCACAATGACGATGAAAATTTGTAAAAGGATTATTACAAAGAGCTTCAGACCATAAAAGAAACAAAGGCCACCTTCCGTAGGTTACGGCTGAATTACAGTTGTTATTAATATACTTTATAATACCGACATAATCATTGGTACTCTTTCAGACTTGTGAGTTTGAATGTAGAAAATTACCTTAACTAGTTAGGGGCCTATTCAAAACCCCTAACAGAATGGCAGAGACGTGAGGGACAGATGCTTTCATCTGAAAGAGACTTTTGCACAATTTCCGAAACTAATTTGGAAGTGATAAAAATTAATTTGCGCACTCTAATTGGAAGCAGCCTACTGCACGAAAGAAAGGAAAGCCGAGCAGGCGATCTGTGCCAAAAGCTGATTGGATTTTCTCAGGTCTGTTTCCTGGACGTGGCCGTGCACCCTCTGGAGCCTCTTTTCGCCGTGTGTCGCGGCGCATCTCCAGCGGGTGTTCCCTACAAGGACCAGTGCTGTCCCTGTGGAAGCCCCGGAGCCCAGAGCGCAACTGACCCAGGCTTGACGCTTCTCAGCGCGTGCTGGAGCTGTCAACAAGGCAGTCACCAGAGGGGCAGGCTCACCCCGCGGTGTGGCCAGAGACGGAAATTCGGCAGGATCTCAACTCAAAGTCGTCCGCTCCCAATACCAAGGCAAGGTGCCGGGCGGAAAGCGGAGTGCTGCAGCCGTGGACGTTTTGAGAGCGCAGTGCGGAACTCTGAAGCCGGGCTGCTCGTCTTCTCAGCCAAGTCCGCAGGTACTCACTGCGCCACGCGCGATACTGTCATCGAGCTTCTCCCCTCTGCTTTCGAGAAGCGCGTCTTGGCCCGCGCGCGAGCCCCGCGCAGGCGGTGAAGGAGGCCGATGGGAGACGGCACCGGCCTCCAGCCGGGCCCCGGCCTCCTGCCAGCCCCAGCCTGCCACTGCCCGCCTGCCACGCCGCGCCGCGCCCCTCCCTGTTGGCATCCAGCCCCCTTGTAAACAGCCTTCGCGGCTCCCCCAAAGCAAAGGTGTTAGAGACGAAAGCACAAGGAGCAGCCCAGAGTTTCGACGCGGCACCCAAAGCTTAGCGTCAAAGTGCCTTCCTGGCAGGGGCACACGTGTGGCCGTCCTCATTGGTGGCCTCGGGGGCTTGCTGTGTGTAGCAGAGCCCCTGGCTCGGCCCCCCAACCTCATCCTCCCACAGAAGGCGCCGTGGGGTGCGTGACGGGACGGCGGCCGCGCGCCACTCCGTCCCTCGCACTGAGCTGCGGTCTTTGCCTGGGTCAGAAGCAATATAAATGCAGAGCGACTCGAGCGGCGAGGAGCGTCCGTTTGCAGGCCGGGGGCCCTGGGCCTCACGCAGAGCCCGCTTCCTTGGCAAAGCGAGAGTGGGACAGTCAGGCCTGGGTCCCAACGCAGGCTCGGCGCAAAGGGCGCATGGTCTGCCCGCCGTGTGTTCTCAGCAGAGGCCGCGGTCAGCGCTGGCTCTGGGCAGGGGAGCAGGCTGTGGAGGGTGGAGCCAGGCTCAGGCCCACCCTCCCCCCTGCAGCGAGCGCGCGTGGGGGAGCCATCGATGAGAACACGCCACGGAGGGCTGGCATTTCCACCCGTGCGGCGATTTTACACAGGGGCCCCGCGACCCTCAGTCCTGGCGCTGGACTCCGCCATGCCGACGATGGCCCTGGCGCTGCCACTCAGCGCTATCCCCACGCATCTTCCTGGCATGCAGTTTTTAAACAAACCTGGAAGTCAGAGTAGTGCTTTCCAGATTTATTTAAAAGCTCCTATTCTGGGTATTTAAATGAAAATCCCATCGGTTTTTATAAATGTGAATGACAGTGTCCTCTGCAGTGATTTAATTTACAACTGCACAAAGATAAAATCGATGAACTCTGGATGACGGATATGAAGAGGTCTGTCCCTGGGGCTGGTCCTGCCTCTGGGGCCACCGTCGGGGTTAGTTCTCATTCAGCAGCGCCGAGCCTCCCCCGGAGCGGCAGAGCTGCCGTGAGGTTTCCAGCGAGAAGCAGGAGTGGTCTCTGCTCACTGCCCAGCGGCCGCAGGCCCTCCCGGAGCTGGCGCTCCCTGGCAGCGCCGTGCGACTAGCTGGTCCGACCCTCGTGTTCCTTCCACCGTCCGTTTTGAAAATAGTGGAACGGGCCTGTGCTGAAGACGCGGTGAAAGCCTTTCACACTTGGAGTCTGCAGGTGCTTTCGAAGGAGCCCAGCCCGGAGACGACGGGCAGGGAGGGAGGCAGGGCCCTGGCGGCGCAGGCCCCAGGGAGGCTCACCTGCCGCTCCCTCGGCACGGGGCCTCTGACCCGCGCCGCGTCCGTCCAGAGCGGGCGACGGTGAGGGCGTTCCCAGGGGGGCGTGATTGTTGGGGTGCGGGCAGCTGGGCCTGGGAACAGTGGAGTCAAGGCAGCACGCTCTCCCTCGCTGCGGCCCCCCGACTCCAGAGGCCCTGGGTAGCACAGTCTTCACGTGTCTCCAGCCTAAAGAGGGAAACGGTGTTTCCAGGACCCTACAACTGCTCTCCTGAATACTTACGTTCCCCAGTTTATTCAAAAGATCTGGGGAAATGGTAAGGGAAAATAAAACACTGTCAGCTTTCTAAGTCAGACATAAGTCTTTAGAAAACTTATTTCATAATGGAAAACATTAATTTTTATATTACGTACATAAGGAGTATTTTTTTAATATTCTTGTGCCTTTTTTAATCAGCATTCCCTGCAAGAGAACTAGATTGGTGTGTGGCTTTTTTTCCTATAGCATATAAGAGAAAAGTTCTTAAAATTCTTTGTTTACTTGAGATTGACTTTATACAAATTTTATAAAATGTCTAATTTCAGAGTTTTTCAGTGTTCCAATCTCTTCTGGATAAAATAATCACTTTAAAAAGTTGAGTAATATTACACATAAAATCTTACCAATACTAATCCTCTCTTTAAGAGTGTAATTTTATAAAATTGAAGCATGGTTTTGTAAATTATATGAATATGTTTCAGACAAATCCGAATGGGTACCCTGCCAACTCAAAGTACATTACAGCAACATACAAAGATTTAGCATAAGGTGATCAATTAACAAGGGCTTCAGGCTCTCTTCTGTCCATCTAAGAGATGCCTAAAAGCAAAGCGGAAGCCGGCGGAGCTGGGAAAGCGAACGTAAAGCTGAGCGGGCTCCCGTGGAGAAAGCGTCTTGGGCGCGGTGCTGGGGAAGGCTCTGTAGCTCGGCGCGCGTGTGCCTGAGTGTGCACTGCTCTTGCTGCCTTCCCTCTTGCCACTGGGGCAGAGAAGAGCCCCTGCCCAGCTGGTCCCTGCTCAGAGTCACGGCAGTGCCAAGGGAGGGGCGCCTCGGGAGGCGGGCACCCTGCAAGCTCCAGAGCCTCCGCTGCCGCCCTCCTGCCCCTGTGCACCTGAGGACCAGGGAGGCCCACCCGGGAGGCAGCCACTGGACAAAGAGCCCAGAGACAGGCGCAGGGGCAGCCCGCTGGCAGCCGGGCGGGGCACGTGTCGGCCCGTCCAGAACATGAGTTCACAGAGAAGGATGGGCAAGCCTGCGAGGGGCCGAGCACCGTAGAAGGAAGGCCACAAACGGAGCGGCCAGTGCCTGGTAAAGCGGAGTAAAGAGAAGAGGAAACTGCAGGGCTTTGTAAAAGGCCGGCGTGGTCGCTGAGCGGTCGTGAAAGTTACTGGTGATGGCCAAATAGCTTAGCTGGGGGTGGGCCCAAGGGGGGTTGTCTGTCTGCTGTATGTGTTGTAAGTATTCTTTTTCATGTAATTCGTTTTTTAAATTCTGAAAACAAAATCTGGTACCTGGGCGGATGCTGCCAACTTGAAAGGAATTTGTAAACTTGGAGGAAAAACAGTCTAGAGCAGTGTTTCTCAAGCTTGAGGGCACTGATGCCTTTTGAAATGAGCAACTTTGCCGTTAACAGACACACAGCTCTCACCCTCAGGAATACATTCTTGGACCCTGTGACCCCTAGTTTGAGAAAGTGACTTAATTAGCTCATCTCGATGTTTAAAGCATATTTCAATTTTAAATTGCCACAACAAAGAATTAGCATAGCATAGATTGACAGCACAGAGATTTGATCATTATAACTGGTGAAAAATAGAGTATCATTAAAATGCAAATCGGAAATTTTAAATTTTTCATAGAACTTTCTTACCTCCAAGAAAATATCCAAAGACCCCAGAGTATAGTGGTGCCAGTTCAAGAGAAAAAAAGGTCAGGTTTTTCTAAAGGCATGGCAGTTACAAGAACAAGTTAGAGCCTTTTCAAGGCGTTGAAGCAATGGTTTCTGAAACCGGCGGCTGAAGAGGACACGCTGATACAGCTACACTCAGGTGCGCTGGCAGGGGACGGCTGGACTAGGCTGTGCGAAGATGATGTCATAGACTCGATGGACTGGCTCGCCTAGGACAAACCAGTGCCACGCGAGTCTGCTGAAACTGTTTTAAAAATAGAGGGGAGGGCGTAGGCAGTGGGAATAGCAGGGTGTTAAAGGCTCTCAGGAAATGCATTTGAATCTGAGTGACCCAGGCCCAAATTGCATCAAGAAACGCCTCACGGTCCTCAGCAGGGCTTCTCGTCAGCGCAGCTGTCGCGCCTTTTATACCCTGCCAGTGTGGCCAGCCTTGGCTTTCTGATCCCCTCTACCAAAGGAAGACTTTCAGTCTGCCCAAACTGGGGCCTCACCCATTTCCCTTCCAAATCTCCTCCCCGACTTCTGCTTGCCCCTTTTCCTCCACACCTCGACACCCCAAGACTGTTGGAGAGCCCGTTTCAGTCTCCAGACACGTTCCATGCAAGCACTGCCGGGCGCCAGGCCCTCTCAGCTCCAGCGGTTCCGACTTGCCCCGCGTCTGCCTGGTCCTTTGGCCCCCGCTGTGCTCTGTGCCGCACGTGTGTCCCTCCCCGCAGCAGTCACCCACTGGCCGGCACCTCTGGGGAAGCCTGTGGCGGTTTGGTAGCTTTTGAGCAGTTCCTGGTTGTGCCTCAGACCTCTCTACGCTCCCAGGCCCCTGCCCGGCGCCTGCCATTGACGGGGGCCCCCACTCGGAGTTGCGAAAGCACGTGGCAGCGAGAACGCACGAGGGTCGTTCAGCTCGTGGGCTTTTCGCTAGGTTTGCACTCAGAGTTGAGCGGAGAATTAAGCTCGTCCTCCCTTCTTCTTTCCTCTGCTCTCCCCACACCCACCCTCCCTCCAGAAACAGAACTCCTCGGCCTGTTTGGTTGTCGCTCTTAGGTCCCGTTGTACAGTGGGCCAGACCAGGGGCTCGGAATCAGCTCGCTGTGGGCTCATCCCTGCTCAGTGATGACCTGGGGCAGGGTGGGCGACCTGGCAGAGCCCCGAGCTCCTCGGCCGTGAGACGTGGGCAATAACAGCGCGTGCCTCCTGAACGCTGTGATCAGCCTCGCGCGCGGCCACGATGCGAGGGGAGCAGCTGCCACGCTGTGCTGCCGTCCTCGACGCGTCACCCAGACAGCCCCGCAGCAGCCCACAGGCGCGGGAGGCGGCCGCGGGGTCACGGCTGCCGACGCCCGGGTAACCGGCGGCTGTTGTCCTCCCGTAGGCGACTACCCTGCGCCGAGAGCGGTCCTCACCGGCCACGACCACGAAGTCGTCTGTGTGTCTGTCTGCGCAGAGCTTGGGCTCGTGATCAGCGGCGCTAAAGGTCAGAGCTCGTTTCCTTCCCGCTCGGTCTCGGAGCAGCGTGCCGGCTGCGCTGGCCTTGGCTCGCGGTGCCGCCTCGGAGCAGCCCGCCGTGGCCGGGCCCTCTGAGCTGCGCGGTGCGGTTCGCATCTGCCAGGAACCAGCTGGAAACGTGCACGGCGCGTTCCGCAGCTTTCAGTGGCCACCCGGTTCTGGCCAGACGCCGGTAAGCTACTTCGCAGTAGGCTGTCCTAAGACGCAGCCGCTGCAAAGAACGTTTCCAGAGGTGAAGGGAAACTACGGCCCTGCGGTGGGCGGTGCGGCCAGGCCGCCCTGGGATGTGACGGTGCGTGGGTCGTCTCCGCAAGCCGCTGCCCCCAGCCTGGGCAGGGGAGCCTGCTGGGCAGGAGGCGAGGAGCCGTGGACAGCAGCATAGCTGCGGAGCCGGCCGGGACCCGTGGGGCGGCTCTAGGGCAGGAGGGCGTCTGGTGGCGGGGGGCGTGGGGGGCGCGGGGCGGGTCCACAGAGAGAAGGCTGGAGGCGGCGGGGGCCAGTGCACGAGGACTGGCGCTTTCCGTGTTGAGGCGGGTATCACGGAGATGGCCTAGGATGAGATTTGGTGACTCTGCTGAGAATGGACGTCATTTTGGGAGGCAGGGCCCACCCTCAATCTCAGTGCCCAGGAGTACGCGGCCCGGAGACGCACAAATAGGCGGGTTTCAGTAAGCGCCCTGACTGAAGACCAGGTCGCGTGCCTTCTGTCGTCGGGCTGGTCGCCCCGAATGTGCCCTCTCGGCCGGCAGCGGCACCGCGTCCCTGGCTCCTGGCAGCCCGGGTGGCCGTGCCGTGCGAGCCGGCGTGGCCGCCGCCACCCTGACCTGCCTGCTGCTCCCTCACTCTGCAGAAGGCCCCTGCCTCGTCCACACAATCACCGGAGACTTGCTGCGCGCCCTCGAGGGGCCTGAGAACTGCTCGCGCCCGCGCCTGATCTCCGTCTCCAGCGAAGGCCACTGCATCATCTACTACGAGCGAGGTCGCTTCAGCAACTTCAGCATTAACGGGAAGCTCTTGGCCCAAATGGAGATCAGTGACTCGACACGGGTAAGGCTGCCTGTTCCCGCGAAGTGACCCAGGGCAGGTTCCTCTGGTGTCCAGATAGCCGTGTGCCGGTCCAAACAGCACAGAAGTCCCGCTCGATTGGCACGGAACGAACCAGAGCTCATGAGCCTCAGGCGCCCAGCTCAGTGAGTTAGACTTGAGAGAGCATAGCTGCTGGGTGCTTCACGGTAGCTCCACAAGGAGATTTTTTCCAGCTTCTTTTACAAATAATTGTTTCAGCACGGCACCCTCACAGCATGAAAAGTTCATCAAAGAATCTCCTCTTTCAAACCCCACATCGAAATTACATGTACCCAGTTTCCCTTCACTGCCAGAGGAGTTGTAATTGCTGGTCATCGTTAGCGGAAACTGTTTTGAAAGGTGCTTCTGCCTTTTGTGCTCTCATTATTAACATTGAGGACTTAACACACCGAGTTACTTGCCTCTCGGCTCTTCCTGAGTTAGACGCTGGTAGGTTCCTCGCAGCTCAGTGCAGCTTTAGTCACGTCCCCTGCAGCTTGCGGGCGCGGGGATGTCCACGTTAGCGACCCTGTGGATTGGGCCTCCTGGAGCTCGGGCAAGTAGCTGAGAGGAGCTGGTGGCCACGGGGGGGAGTCTTGAGGGCCTACGCGGGCAGCCTCTGCTGGCCGCGGAGCCTCGGCAGCTCGGCCCTGTCTCTCCTGAAGGCCATCCTCCTGAGCAGCGACGGCCAGAACCTGGTGACGGGAGGGGACAGCGGCGTGGTGGAGGTCTGGCAGGCCTGCGACTTCAAGCAGCTCTACATCTACCCAGGCTGCGACGCCGGCATCAGAGCCATGGACCTGTCCCACGACCAGAGGTGAGCCGGGACCCCTTCCGCAGCGTGCCCCGGGGGCTTGGCAGGTGGGCACAGGGACGGGCCGCAGAGCGGGGAGCTGGCGCCCCAAGAAACGATTCTGGTAAGAGAGGAACGGAGGAGGAGGGTCGGAAGAAATGACGAGTCGGTCTGAGGAAGCAGCGGGCGGGCCCCTCTGCCTGTCCCCCCAGCCTCTGCTCGCAGGTGCGCTCCCCGCCTTCCCGCTCACAGAGGCACATGCCAGCTCGAGAGCTTCCTGCGAGCAGCTGGCGCAGGCCTGCGGCTGGCCTCCGTCTTCCCACGGCGGGGGCGCTCGCTCCTGAATTGAGACAATCCTTAGTTCCCCCATCTTCTTATTTATGTTGTTTTGTTGCATTTTGAGTATTCCTTTAAGACACTTTCTGGAGAGGGTTGGTAGAAATGTTAATATGATTTTCCATTTTTCTTCAGTTTGTGATAGGATTTTGTTATTCCCTAAAATTCAACTTTGGGTTTGTTATGAAGTGAAAAGAATATTCGGAATATACATTTCTAAAAAACTGAAATCCTGTTACATTAATATATCCTATCATTTCTCAAATTTTTTGTTTATATGTATATTACAGAAATAAGAAAAGCTTATTAACCAAGTTTTCTTTCAACAACGTGCAATATTCCTTGTAAGATAGATAGTTTAAGCTATTATAAACATTAAGACGTGCAATAAATTTAACAGTCTTCCCCACAATATAGTCAAATGGAAATGAAGTCATCAGGACATGTAGCCTGGTGTGGGGCGAAGCGCAGCCTGTTTTTAGAGAGTTTAAGCGGCTTTCTCTGGGCAGTGGGTCCCGTGGGGACACAGGCCCCGTTCACAAATGAAGGGGACTGCTTGCTGAGCAGTTATTTGTAGATTTGTAGATACCCAGCTGGTCCTAAAGTCCTTGGAATAATTCGTGTTCCTGTGAAGTTTAAACATTCTCCCTGATACTCGCATTTTTTCATGGATTGATTTTGCAAACATTTGCTGACAGGTTAAGTATAAGCCAAGTACCGAAGGGCTGTAAAGGAGCTCAGAACTGTGGTGACGCAGGGTGTGTAGCAGGTAGCAGGGCAGTAGTGGGAGGGAGGAAGGGGCGCCTTCCTAAGCCGCTTCTCCGTGCACCAGGCGTGGGGAAGGGGCAGGGGGAAGCAGAGGCAGAACCACAGTGGCCTTGAGGATCTCCAGTGTTTCTCCTTTAAGCTCACCGTCGTGCCCAGCTGTGGCTGTTTTACAACGTCCCTGACGTCTTCGAGCAGTGGCACGTGCACGGGCACTGGGATGCGAGCTCATGAACGTTTTCCTGAGGAGGGGTCCGATCCGAGCCCTGGAGCCAGGAGTGGCAGTGAGGCAGGCCCTGGGCTGGCACCTGGTCATCTGTGAAGCTAGAGGGAGAGCAGGCGAGGAAGATGAAGCAGGAGACCAGGGGGCTGGTGGGTGGGCAGCTCCACCCCGAGCTCTGTGTGCCGCAACCCGTTGTGCAGGTGCCGGGAGAGCCGGGTCGGAGCCGCAGGAAGAGGCATTCCGTGCCCAGCGTGGTGTGGGCAGCTGCCCGGGGAGAGCGGGTGCAGGGTACGGGACGAGGTGACAGGAGGAGACGCAGGAAAGTCAGGGCAGCCAGGGAAGCCAAGAGACGAGGCGGTGGGAGGAGCAGCTGCGGGCGGGGCCGGGCTGAGGAGGGGATCCAGCCCGAGGGCCACCTGTGACCCCATCTCCGCAGGCAGCAGAGGGGCCGGGGCGAGCCTGGGGGTGCAGGCGGCATCCCGCCTGACGGCCGTCTCTCTTCCAGGACACTGATCACGGGCATGGCTTCGGGGAGCATCGTAGCCTTCAACATCGATTTCAACCGGTGGCACTACGAGCATCAGAACAGGTACTGAGGAGCCGGTCCCGGCGGGCAGCGCCCCGCCGCCCCGTCTGTACATGCATCACGCCCGGCAGTGGCCACCATCTTACGTTGTGCTTTTCCTCCACCGAACACCAGCTGCTGCCCAGCGAGCTTCTCTCATGTCAGTTATATGGCTTAGGAGGTGTTTGGTGACTGTTTCATACTGGTTATGGAGAAAGGTGGTAGGACACGTCACCAGAGACTCTGGACGGTTCTGAGGACCCTCGTGCCCAGCTCTGACCCTGACTGCAGCCCCTCCCCAGCCTCTTTTCAAGCTGAGGGGAAATACAAACCACGTTTGATACTTTGTATACCAGATGCATCTTCTTTAAAGGGATACTTTTGTAAAAGTAAAACCTTGTATAAAGAACAAAACGTTTCTCCCGTTTTCTTGTGGCGCTAGAGCCTGCATGTCCTTCCCGAGCTCGCACAGGAGGCAGGCCTGTCCAGGGGCCCGTCTCGTGGGAGAGGGCTGAACCGGGGCTCCGTCAGTAATTTTTGACATCGCCACCAAAATATGGTTTGCACCTTTTAATCCAAATTCATCCCTTCCAAGTGAAATTTGCTCATACGGCATTTGGATTCTAAGCCATTGTTTGCCATTTGGTACTTTCTGCAGAGAAAATTCAGCCCTGCCCTGAATGATTTGAAGACACACCAGAAAGGGGCTTAGGGACGAGGGCCCCCGGGGTGGGCGCGCTCGTCAGGGCCGTCCCGCCGGCCTGGAGTGTGCACGGCAGGGGAGGGAATCTGATGCGAACAGTTTTGTCTCTTTGGTTCTTGAATAGCTTAGTTTCTTTAATAACAAGTTGGACTTTGTTACAATAACTGAAGTTATTCTTTTAGGTTCTTGTGAAGTTCTCACCGAAAGCCACATTCTTAGCCTGAGGCACGTGATCCTCTGTGATTTGAAATGATGGCTGTCCACTGAGTTTCCACCATCGTACTGATCGAGTCACACCCAGGGGTATAGATACACCTTCACGTTTCCTCTTTGTATATTTGGTGACCGTATCGTCATAGATGTACATATTGTGTCGGTAGGGCTATGAGGCATGTTTCAGGAATGTAATTTTCTCAGAATTTACACTCACTTGCAGTCATTTATTTAAAGATAAAACAAGATAATGGACTCTTTGTATTGGCACTTTGCACCAGAAACATATCATTATTTATTGATGTGATTACTTATTTGTTCTCCACCTTGTACTAGTAAGTTCTAGCCCTTTCTTCTTCATTGTTGTTTGTATTTATGAGATTCTGAAATTATGGGGAATCAGCGTAACGAGTAAGTTCTTTGGCTCCAGCCTGTAAGAATGTCTTGAGTTTGTAGCTTAGAATTGGGAGGATACTGACCATCTGGAAGACAAGTTCATTTCATCTCAAGATCATGGTGAAATATTTTGGATATATAAATTCCTTAAGCTATTGTAACCATGTTTTATTGCAAAGATGTAAAATATGCCAGATGTGTGTGAGTTGGAAATCAAAAAAAGAAAAATAAAATATGCAAAGAATTCACCGATTGTTTCACATTTCATTGGCCTGTTGCTCAGCTGCATCTGTTGTGTCACCGTCCACGTGTGAGGCCCCAGTCCACCCCGTGTGAAGGCCTTCAGGGTCCACAGGCCGTAGCAGAGTCCTGACGCGCGGCTGCAGCTGGCCAACCGCCACTCTCCTGGACCACCCAGCTGGGAACTGGGGTGGCAGTGGCCGGAGGGACTCAGTCCTCACGGAGTCCACATAACCCACTTCGGGTGGTTTTTATTTTATTTAAAAGGAGCCAAATGCAGCTGACAGAAGGCTGTGGTAGCCTTCTGTGAGCGCTGTCACATAATGCCGTTTTCCCCTCACCCTTTCTAGAATTCACCATCCACCACGCATGCAGCTGCTGACCATCAGAGGAGCATGGGGGGGGCCTGCACCCCTCAAGTCAGCTGGGGCGTGTGACAGAACTGCACGTGACAATTCCATCTGCCTTCTCAGAATAGAAAGGAAGGTGCCCGCAGCCGTGTGAGAAAGTCTGTCACTGTCATCCAGAATTCCGTCAGGCACAGAATCAGACTGGCTCCTGCCCTGGTTCTAAGCTCACCCCTCCCCACCCTCCTGCAGTGGCTTCCCATTGCTGAAGGCAGAAGTTCTTAGACTTTCATGGGCAAAATACCACATGTGAAGCTTATTTTAATTTTTTTAAAACCCTCCCTCCAGGTGGGTCCCTCATCTGTTTACTCATTGTTTTTGCTCGTTGTCTGTCTGATTTTTCTTTAGGAGGCACCAGGAACTGAACCCAGGACCTCCCATGGGGTAGGCAGGCACTCAACTGCTTGAGCCACATCCACTCCCTGCTCATTTGTTTTTGCTCATTGCCTGCTCGGTGTTTTTGCTTGTTGTCTGCTCGTTGTCTGGGTCAGTAAAAGTAGGCCCCAAACCCTGCGTCCTTACCATATTAGGAAAACCCCGCTTAAGCCCGGTGTCTGCACATGGAGGCCTGCTCAGCAGCAGGCACAAGACGTGACCACGTACGTAAAGTCGCTAGAGAACAGTATTCGAGGCAGGGCCCTGGGGCGCCGTCGCCAGCCAGAGTCCTCCAGCCCCACCGTTGGGGAACGGCTCCTCGGGCACCCCCTTGGGCGCCCGGGCTGACGGCCGGCAGGCTCCACTGACACCCTGGCCGCTGGGGTAGAAGGGCTCAAACGCCTCGGCCAGTCTATACTGAATGCACACACATCGAACACCACTGGCTTCACCAACGAAAGGCCGCTCCCGTCGTCCATCACGTTAAGAAGCCGAGCCCCCCCGGCCCTTCTCTGGAGGCTTTGAAGTCTGCCATCTCGGCCACGCTGCCCTCCAGGGCCGCCTCCGCGAAGCCCCCCTGCACTGCCCCCGTCAGGGCTCCGCGAGCGCGGGGCCGGCACACGCCTCTCCCCACGTTCCCGTGGCTGATGACACACCTCCCCCTTCCGCTAGGCGACAATTCAGCCATGCAGTGTTCGGCTCTAGGTGTCCTGGAGTTTAGCACAAAACCGCGTTGTAACTGTCACGGATGCATCTCTTCCCCCTCTGGCCTGTGAGCTCCATGCTAAGCCCTTGAAAAATGTTCACGGACCGATGGAGTGCACCGATGAATAAGTAACACGCACAGGTCAAGTGGAAAGAACACACTGGAGGCCACTGGAATGTGGAGTCCTAGTCTGAGCCCAGCTCCCGGGTTCCCCAGGCCTGTGGCTTCCCCCTCCCATGTGTCGATGTGCATTTACACTTACACAGGTCTGCTTGGCACCTTGTAAGAAAGGAAGATTTTGTTGGGTTTGTGTGTCTGTTGTTTTGTGGGTAGGTGTGGGTTTTTGTTTTGTTTTGGGGTTTTTTTTGAATGTCCCCTTCCAGTCCAAGGAGAAACAAAAACAAGAGGCCACGCAGCACCAGTGGGAGGGTCACGTGCCCAGCAGGGCCTTCTCAGAGTGGCTCATCTGGGTAAATGAAACCGTTTTCCTCTCTGTCTCTGGAGGCAGGACCCTGTGGCCACAGGCTGCAATGCCTCCCACAATTCCCTCCCCTCCGGCAGCCCCTTCTCTCAGATGCCCAAACCGGTGTGACAGGCCATGGGTCTGAGCAGGGCCCCCAGCCTGCTGGCCTGCGCCTTTCCTGTCCCTACAAGGAAACAAGTGGGGAAGGGCAGGGCCAGCTGTGCCCCCACCCTCCATCCATGCGAGATGAGGCGAGGCTGGGGGCTGCAGGTGGTTGCTGGGGGTCGGGCTGGGGGGTTTGGAAGGAGGGAGGCTCTGGGGGGGCCACTGGCAGCGTCGCCAGCTTGGGGGAGACAGGGTGGAGCAGGGGTGGCCTCTGGTCACTTCTGGTAGCCGGACCTGCCCCACACGGGATGGAGGCGCCTTTGGCCTGAAGGAGAGAAGGAGCAGAGAGAACTTGTCCTAAAGCTAGAACTGCACTTGTACATTTTTCCTGAGGCTATGCCTCTTGTACCTGCGAAACATTTTCTTTCAAATGGCCGCAGGGCAACTGCAGAAGGTCGTTTTTCATGTGCTTTTTCTTCACCAAATGAAGTCATGCCCAGAAAGGTTTTTGAGATGTTCCTGGTTCCTGAAATCCCTAAGTCAACTCCTGGTTGGGGGAAGTTTGGGAAGAGACCGTCCCAAGCCCCGAAACCCAGGGAGCCCACAGCTAGTCACCAGGGGGCCAAAGGCACGTCGGGTGCCAAGTTGGGCGCCACGCGTCTTCCCAGGACTAGACTCAACTCCACTTCTCCTGCCTAGGTGGTCCAACAGAGCCGACGTCCAAATGTCTGTCTCCCCCAGGTAGGGGGAGCCACTGGCTCAGCCTCTCCCAGAGGTTCCCTCAAAAAACCCTGGTCCTCCACAGGAACCCCCTGTCACCGCCCTGCCCATCAGGAGCGGGGGCAAGAGGCTGGCAGAGCCAGGGCCAGGCACCCCAAAGCCTCATCTTCCAAGCGAGCCCTTACCCTGACATCCCTCCAGAGGGTGCCCTGAGGCAGGGGAGCCCCCATGGGCTATCCCAGAGGCTGGAGGGGACTCCGGGCCAGGCTGGGTCTGATTGGATGGAGGGAGGATCCCCACAACAGCTGGGCTGGCACCAGGACCAGGAGCTGCAAAGGATGGTCCTCCACCAACCAGGCTTCTCAATGACATGCAAGATAAGGCAGCTCCTGTTAGCAGCAGCAGCAAAGAGCTTTAAGGAAGCACATTTAGAAAAGCCCCCTGCATTTCAGGCTGCACAGCGGGCCACAGGCCCTTTCCCAAAGGAACCACTGGAACATTGGATAAAACATAAAAGCTACTGCTGAAATGCATGGCTGAGCCAAAGGAAGGGTTCCACAGAGGCTGGGCCCAATGGTTAGGAGGCCTGGCGCCCTGCAAAAGCTTGTTCTGGGACAAAATGAGGGCAGAAGGGGCCTGGTCAGGGGCAGGAGGACTCAGCAGGCTGGGCTCTCCCCAGGGTCGTGGCACTGGCAGACTTTTCTGTGTGCCTGTTGGTTGTTCTGAGTGAGAAAACGGGGGACCAAATGCTCCCTTATTAGAGTCGGAGAAGCCAAACTAAGGAGGCCTGCAGGTAAGATAAAGGCACTCGCACAGCAGGGCTTCAACCACAGTGGACAACAGGAACACGACAGGAGAGTGGGCAGCTGCCAAGCAAATGGAGGGCTGGACAACTACGCTTAGCCGTTATTAGTAACCATAGGGAGCGTCTGCGGGGTTCCTTGCTCCGTTATGTGACTTAAATGCATCGTTTCTTATCCTCACACAGGTAAAAATGCTTACGAGGGAACCAAGGCCCAGAGAGGTTAGATATCCAAGGACACACACAAAACTTTCCTCACACTAAGTTTTGAGATTAATTATATATAGAAATCAAAGGAGCATTGATCTTACAGCACATGCAAACAATTTTCACTTGTCCATTTTCATCACAGCTTTCATAAAATCCAGGGACGCAAAGCGAGAACAGCTCAATGAGAGTGGCCCTTAAGCCCAGCTGTGCAGCCTTCTGGGAATCTGACTTGCTAGATTGCCTCTTAACAGACTGCAGAGTGCTAGAGGGCAGAAACCCTGCCTGACAGGGGAGTGGCTCGTCCTCCATGTTGGTGGCAGAGGAAAAATCTGGATGCTTTGGAAATCTTGACTCTTTAAGAAATAAGGATCAGCATCTCTTGGAAATGTTGAGAAGCTTGGTTGGTATTTTGGCTGGGAGTGAGAGATGCCCCAGCCATTAATTCATTTCCTTGTTTGTCAAACATTTTCACACCTCTGTTATTTGCCTGTGGAGGCCCTGGCATCACGAGGATGTGCAGAAGAGTTCTGAGCAAGGGGCCCAACCAGCCACCTATCAGCACAATTCCAAGTACAAGTGGTGCAGTGAGTGATGGCAAAACAGAGGCACAAATGACAATGCAGATCCCTTCTCTGTGGTGTTATATCATAGAATTCCTACATACCTGCACTGACAGTGGCATTTGATTTTAAATAAACTATATCCTAAACTAGGCCCCAATCTCTGTTATTCTATGAGGGGACTAGGATCCAGGCCTGAAGCCTGGGAATTGGGCCTAGGAACTTCCTCCTCCTTGACTCTCCTCCTTCCCCTCCCCTTTTCTCCTTTCTCTTCATCCCTTTCCTTCCCCTCATTAAGAAGACAGTGTGTAAGCACAAAGAGAATATAAAAGTATAAAAAGACCAGCGTGTTGACTAAGTGTTCCTCACTGACAGGGCTGGGGGGAGCCGCCATGGCAGGAGACAACCCCTCCCAGCTGCCTGGGCCAAGCACGGCCCTCATGGGCTTCCAGGGGAGTTCAGTGTTCAGATGTCACAGCACACTTCTTCCTGTGACCTCAGACCCACCTCTCAGCAGGGCCAGACCACTAAAGGCTATTTTCTATTCTGGGGGATTGTTGTGATTTAAGTGATTGCTTCAATAAAAATTCTAAGCTGTAAAAACAAACAAACAAACAAACAAACAAAAAACGGAAATTATGGGAGTGAAAAGCACAATAGCAGAGATTAAAAATACACTAGAGACATACAACAGCAAATTTGAACAGGCAGAAGAAAGAATCAGTGAACTAGAAGACAGATTGATCTAAATCATACAGTCAGAAGAACAGATAGAGAAAAGACGCAAAAAATGAGCAGTGTCTCAGGGATTTCAAACAACACAAAGCACACAAACATATGAGTTATGGATGTCCCAGAAAGAGAAGAGAGGGGAAAAGGGGCAGAAAGAATAGTTGAGGAAATAATGGCCAAAAGTTATCAACTCTTATGAATGACATAAATATCCATGTCCAGGAAGCACAAGGTACTCCAAACAGAAAAAATCCAAACAGACCTACTTTAACACATTAATCAGATGCCAAATGCCAAAGATAGAGAATTCTGAAAGCAGCATGAGAAAAGCAATTCATCACATACAAAAGGAATCCTCAATAAGACTAAGTGCCAATTTCTCATCAGAAACCATGACAGTGAGAAAGCAGTGGAATGATATATTTAACATACTAAAAGAGAAAAACCGCCACTAAAGAATTCTTTATCTGGCAAAACTGTCCCTATTAATGAGGGTGAGTTTTAAATATTCACAGATAAACAGAATCTGAGAGAATTTATTAACAAAAGACAAGTCCTACTAGAAATACTAAAGGGATTTCTGTAGGTTGAAAGAAAAAGACAGGAGAGAGAGGCTTGCAGGAGAGTGTGGGAATGAAGATTATCAGGAAGAGTAACTTAAAGTGTAAAAAGAGAGGTGAAAAAAAGTATGACATATAAAAGCCAAAGGATAAAATGTTTGCATTTACAGTAATAACAATGAATGTTAATGGTTAAACACCCCAATCAAAAGATGCAGATTAGTAGAGTGATTAAAAAGAAAAAAAGCCATCTATATGCTATATAAAAGAGACTCACATTAGACCCTAGGATACAAATAGGCTGAAAGTAAAAGGTTGGAAAAAGATATCCCATGCAAACAGTGACCAAAAAGGACCTGGGATAGCTATACTAATATTGGACAAAATAGACTAAACTGTTTATAAAGGACAGAGAAAGACATTATATATTAATAAGAGGGGCAATCCACAAAGAAGAAATAACAGTCACAAATATTTATGCACCTAATGAGGGTGCCCCAAAATACATGAGGCAAACACTGGCAAAAATGAAGAGAGAAATGGAAGTCTCTACAAAATAATTGAGACTTCAATATACCATTCTCATCAATAGCTAGAACAACTAGACAGAGGGTCAATAAGGAAACAGAGACCTTGAATAATGTGATAAATTAGTTAGACCTAACAGACATATACAGAACATTGTACCCTGAAAGAGCAGGATGTGCATTCTTCTCAAGTGCTCATGGATCATTCTCCAGGGTAGACCACATGTTGGGTCACAAATAAAGCCTCAATACATTTAAAAAGATTGAAATTATACAAAGCAATTTCTCTGACTCTAGTGGGATAAAGCCAAAAATCAATAACAGGTAGAGAACTGGAAAATCTACAAATATATGGAAGTTAAATAACATACTCATAAACAATCAGTGGGTCAAAAGAGAAATTGCAAGGGATATCAGTAAATATCTCAAGAAAAATGAGAATACAACATTTCAAAACTTATGGGATGCAGCAAAGGCAGTGCTGAGAGGAAAATTCATAGCCCTAAACACCTACATTAAAAATGTAGAAAGAACTAAAATCAAAGACCTAGCTGCACACCAGAAGTAACTAGAAAAAGAAGTACCAAAGCAAGCAGAGAGAAAGAAAGATTAAAGCAGAAATAAATGAAATTAATAGAAAAAGAAAATAAAAAACACCAAAAATTGGTTCTTTGAGAAGATCAATAAAATTGTCAAACCCTTAGGCTAGACTGACAAAGAGAAAAATAGAGAAAAGATGCAAATAAATAAAATCAGAAATGAGAGGGGAGACATTACCACAGATATTAAAAAGATCATGAGGATAAGATGAAGAGCTGTATGCCAACAAATTAGACAACTTAGATGAAATGGGCAATTTCCTAGAAACACTTGAGCAACCTAAACTTACTCTAGAAGAAATAGAAGACCCCAAGAAACCAATCACAAGTAAAGAGATTGAATCAGTCATCAAAAACAAAGAAAAGCCAAGGACCAGATGGCTTCACAGGTGAATTCTACCACTCATTCCAAGAAAAATAAATACTAATCCTGCTAAAATTCTTTCAGAAATTTGAAGCAGAGGGAACACTACCTAACTCATTCTATCAACATCACCCTAATAACAAAGCCAGATAAACATACTATAAGAAAAGAAAATCACACACCAATCTCTCTAATGAAGATAAATGCAATAATCCTCAACAAAATATTTGCAAATCATATCCAACAGCCCATTAAAAGAATTATACCTGATGATCAAGTAGGTTTTATCCTAAGTATGTAAGGGTGGATCAACGCAAGAAAACCAATTAATGTAACATACCAAATTACCAAAATGAAGGGCCAAAACCACATGATCATCTCAATTGATGCAGAAAAGGCATTTGACAAAATCCAGCATCCTCTCCTGATAAAAATACTCCAAAAGATAGAAACAGAAGGAAACTTCCTCAACATGACAAAGGGCATATATGAAAAATCTTAGCTAACATCATACTCAGCGGTGAGAAATTAAAAGCTTTCCCTCTAAGATTGGGAACAATAGAAGGATGCCCACTATCACCACTGTTATTCAACATTATGCTAGAGGGAAGCGGCTGTGGCTCAATCAGTGGGGCTCCCGTTTACCATGTGGGGGGCCCCGGGTTCGGTTCCCGGGGCCTCCTGGTGGGGGTGGGCCCGCCTGCGCGGTGTGGTTGGCTGACCCAGCGAGCACGGGCAGCAAGGGGGGGATAAATGAATAAATAAATAAAATCTTTAAAAAAAAAAAAAAAAAACATTATGCTACAAGTTCCAGCTAGAGCAATCAGGCTAGAAAAAGAAACAAATGGCACCCAAATCTGAAAGCAAAAAGTAAAACTTTCACTCTTTGCAGACAACATGATCCTATATTTGGAAAGTCCCCAAAACTACAACCAGCTACTAGAGCTAAGAAACAACTTCAGCAAAGTGGTGGAATACAAGATCAACACACAAAAATCAGTAGTATTTCTATACACTAGTAATGAGCAATTAGAGGAGGAAATGATTTTAAAAATTCCATTTACAATACCTACTAAAAGAATCAAATATCTAGGAATAAATTTAACCAAAGATGTAAAGAGCCTGTACTCAGAAAATATAAAACATTGTTGAAATCAAAGAGGACCTAAATAAATGGAAGGACATTCTGTGTTCATGGATTAGAAGACTAAATATCATTAAGATGTCAAATCTACCCAAACTGATTTACAGATTTAACACAACCCCAATCATTACTCCAACAGTCTTCTTTGTTTGTTGAAAGGGCACATTATCAAATTTATTTGGAAGGGTGTGGGGTCCCAAATAGCCAAAAACATATTGAAAAAGAAGATCAAAGTTGGAGGACGGCACATCCTGACTTTAAAGCATTTTACAAAGTTACAGTGGTCAAAACAGTGTGATATTGGCACAAGGATAGATATATTGACCAATGGAATCAAACTGAGAGTTCAGAAATAGACCCTCACATCTATGGCCAAGTGATTTTTTATAAGGCTGCTAAGTCCATTCAATTGGAAAAGAAAAGTCTCTTCAACAAATGTACTGGGAGAATTGGACATCCATATGCAAACAATTAAGAGAGGACCCTTATTTCACACCATACACAAAAATTAACTCAAAAGGGAACATAGTCCTAAATATAAGAAGCAGGACCATAAAGCTCCTAGAATAAAATGTAAGGAATCATCTTCAAGACCTTGTGTGAGGCAATGCTTTCTTAGACTTTACACCCAAAACACGAGCAACAAAAGAAAAAAATAGATAAATGGGACCTCCTCAATATTAAAATATTGGGAGGTTCAAAAGACTTTTTCATGAAAGTGAAAAGACAACCTCAATGAGAGAAAATATTTGGGAACCACATAACCGATAAGGGTTTAATATCCAGAATATATAAAGAAATCCTACAACTCAATAATAAAAAGACAAACAATACAATTAATGGGCAATAGGCTCGAATAGACATTTCTTCAAAGAGGATATACAAATGCTTAAAAGCACATGAAAATATGCTCAGCATCACTAGTTATTATGGAAATGCAAATCAAAGCCACAATGAGATATCATTTCACACCCACTAGAATGGCTACTATTAAAAAAACAGAACACTACAAGTGTTGGAGAAGATGGAGAGAAATGGGATCACTCATTCATTTCCAGTGAGAATGTAAAATGGTACAGCTGCTGTGGAAGACAGTTCAACAGTTCCTCAGGAAGCTAAATATAGAATGACCATATCGCCTGGCAATCCCACTACTAGGTATATACCCAGAAGAATTGAAAGGATGGTATTTGCACAGATGTATTCGTAGAAGCATTATTCACTTGCCAAAAGATGGATGAACAAACTGTCATATATATATGCAATGAAATATTATTTCAGCCATAAAAAAGAATGGAGTCCTGATGCCTGTGACAACATGGATGAACCTTGAGGACATTATGTTGAGTGAAATAAGCCAGACACAAAAGGACAAATATTATTTGAATCTCGCTGATATGAACTAATTATAAAAAGCAAGCTCATACAGTTAGAATCTAGAATATAGTTTACCAGAGGATAGACTGGAGCTAGAGAATGGAGAGCTGATGCTTAATTGGCACAGAACTCCCATTTAGGTTGATGGTACAGGTTTGGCAATGGATGGTTGTGATGGTAACACACCATTATGGCACTGAAATGTGTAGGTGACTATGGTTAAAAGGGGAAACTTTATGTCATACGTGTTACAAGAATACAAATTAAAAGATAAAACCTAGGACCACACAACACAGCGAACCCTGCTGCAGATGATGGACATTAATAGGCATGTGTAAGAATGTTCTTTCATGAATTGTAACAAATGTATGACACTAATGCAAGGTGTTAACAATAGGGTGTTAACACGGAATGTAAACTATGGATGAAAACAGTACCATCTTCATACACTTTCATCAATTGTAACAAGTGTAGCTACTGTTTAACAAAGTAACACAATTACACAAAAGTGCTGTCATCAATTGCAACAAATACTCCATACCATAGCAAGGTGTTGGTGGTGGGGTGATATATGGGAATGTATTTTGGGCATGATTGTAGACCCACAACTTCTCTAATAAAATTGTTTAAAATTTTTATCTAAAAAAATGCCTATAATGCAGAACAGAAAGGAAAGGAATGGAAAATATAAAGACAAAGGCTAGAATGAAAAGTTCTTCATATTTCTAATTGGAGTTCAGAAAACAGCAGAAAAGCAATATTCAAAGAGCTAATGACTGATAATTTTACAAAACTGATGATAGTTATTTTCAAATCTTCAAATGCAAGAAATACAAAGAATCCCAAGCAGGAATCAGGATAAATAAAAGAAATATATACCTAGACACATTGTACTGACAATGCAGAATACCAAACACTGAAAACAAGAAGATCGTAAGAGAGGAAAGACAGATCACCCTACAATAGAACAAGCAGACAGAAAGCAGACTTCTCTGCAAGCAAAACAATGGAAACAGAAGAGAAAGGAATAACATTCTCAGTGCACTCAGAGGAAAATCACAGTTAGCCTATGTTATAAACCCAGTGTATTAGTCAGCCAAATTGGTGCTGATGCAAAGTACCAGAACTCTGTTGGCTTTTATAAAGGGTATTTATTTGGGGTAGAAGCTTATAGTCACAAAGTCCTAAAGAGTCCAACTCAAGGTACCATAAGAGGTTCTTTCTCACCCAAAGTCATTGGCCATGTGTAGAAGCAAGATGGCGGGCGATGTTTACGAGGTCCCAGCTTCTCCCTATCTCAGCTGTAGGCTGGGTTAAGTCTTGTCCCTCTCCCAGAACTCAATTCTCTCTGGGCTCAGTTGCTCTGTTCTCTCTACAAGGCCAACTGTAGACTATCAGGCTCTCTCTCTTCCCAGGGCCTCTGCCATGTCTATGGAGCCTTCTCTAATCCTCTGTCTTCTTCTCCTGAATGTTTACTTCCTGGAGCTCCAGATCAAAACTCCTTCTCCTCTGCCATGTCTTTTTCTCTGTGAGTCCCCACCCACCAAGGGGGTGGAGACTTAACATCCTACTGACGTGGCCCAGTCAAAGCCTTAATCATTATTTAATCAAGTAAAAGGGAAACCTCTGAATCCAATCCAATCTAATATGCCCAGAGGAGCAGACCAGTTCACAAACATAATCCAACATCTATTTTTGGAATTCGTAAACAATATCAAACTGCTACACCCAGCAAAACTACCTTTGAGGAATGAGGGAAATGAAGACATTTTCAGGCAGACAAAAGCTGAGTGCAGAACAATCACAGACCTTCACAAACAGACTTGATATTCTTCACGCTGAGGGAATGGGATGAGAGAGAAGGCATGAGATGCTGGAAAGAATCCAGTGCAAAGAACGAGGTAAACACAGGGGCAAATATAAACCAACACTGACTGAATAAAATAATAATCGTGTCTAATACGTGGGGTTTAAAGATGGACCACAGCACAGGGGGAGGGATGAGGTGAGCCAGCATCCTAAGGTGCTATCATCTGGGAGGTTGGTGGGAGACTCTGTACCTTAGGCACCCACAGGTGGCAGGAACCAGCCACCCCCCTTCCCCAACAGCACAAACCTTTCCCTGCTGGGGGCACGAGAAGTCAAGTCCCTTCTTTGCCCTAGTTCGTGGTGCCTGCCTCTCCTCTCCATTGGCAGCGAATGACCTTAAGGCTTGTGTTTTACTCATTTGAAAAAGAAAAGACTGTAAACTATTTAAATACAGACTTCTCTTCTTGAGACTTTGTTCTGTTTAAAATGGCTGGTCAGATGAGGAAAGGTTAGTAGATCCCAAGCTGGAAGGTTGTCCCGGGATAAGCAGGCCTTCAGGATGGCCAGTGGAGACGGCCGTACTTCCATAGCCTGCATTACTAGAACTTTACCAACCATGTTCCAAGTTCCACCTAGAAAAACTCACATTCCAAGCCTCCGTTCACCATTTATTATACTTTAAGTTTTGCTTAGGCAAGAAGACTTAAACGTAATAAACTGATGCGAAGTTTCCTGCATGTTCACCTTCGGGTCCCATCTCCTAACCTGCTCAGGTCGGTTTCGTTTCAAACCCAGAGCCAGAGGACTGAGCTCCCCGTTCTCAAAGGGCAGGCAGGACAAGGGAAAGCGAAGTGCTCAGCACCTGAGTGTCCGACCACCTTTCCCGCGGCAGGGGAGAAAGCAGTCAGAACTAAATGACGAGGAGCAGCCTTCCTGGTCTTTGTTGGGGGCGCTCAAAATGGTTAAAAAATAACTTCTCTGCAACTGGGGGCCAATCGGGAATCACTTTCTGGTGGAGTCCAATCAGGAAACTGCCCTTCGGTTGCAAAGCCGGTGAAGCAGTGAGGTAAAGCAGAATCGTAAGTGGGAAGAGCAGAGAACTGCCAGGCTGGCCAAGAAGGGTGTAGCAGAAAATGCAGCGAGGAGGAAATCACCTTACAAAGAGTGCTGATGGGATGACATTCTGAAAATGAGCTCAACAACTGCATAACTACAAATAGAATTCTTCTGCAAGAAAAAAGATCCTGATGTAAGAACCTTAAGCTGCAAGGGAGGCTGGGACGGGCGAGCCAGCAGGGCCACGTGGGGCAGGGCAGAGCCCAGCACATCCGGAGGAGGTTTCCACCGATTTTTAAATTGGGCAAATAAAAGTTAATTTATTTGACTCCTCCGCACTTACCTGTTCCAGTGACCTTGGGCCAGTTCCTTGACCTTGGAGTTCTTCCTCTTAAGAATGGGTATAAATCTGCCCATCACAGGGTTTTTGTGAGGGTCGCATGAGATACCATGTGAAAATGTGTAGCCCTGAACCCTATAAATAGGAGAAAATTAATAAATGATAGTTCAGCGTGACTCTTCTTGACCACTCCGCAGGCTGTAGAAACATACAGGCAACATGGTGCGATTTGGTGGGGCCAAAAAAGCAACTTCTTTGGTACAACATTGATATTCCTAGGATGAAGCAACTTGAAGTTACTTCCAGAGTTTTGGGGGTTAGCTAACTTGCTTGTTTTGGTTTCCTTGTATGAGCAGCTGGACTGCCAGAAATTATGTCCTTTGCCTTATTTTCCAAAAGTGCTAATTAGGATCAGCTGTTAGACAAGCTAGTCTGAGTCTGTCTTAGAGAGAAAGCAGTTCACTTACTCACTCCTGAAGCCCTTTAAACTGATGTGTTGAGTGATATTGCTAATGTTAATTGACAGTTTGTTGGAAACCATCTCTTGAAATCTGTCCATTTCTGCTCAAGACTTGCTTATTTTGTCACAGAATTAGAAATCAAGGAGAAACTTCCAGAAAGAAAAAGTGTGTGAGTGCATATGCATAGGTTTCTGGCTTTTATACTAGCAAGAGAGAGAAAGGAAAAAAAAGAAGCCAGTAGAAATGAAATCATGCCTGTGTTTACAGAGGTCCCTGCCTGGGCCCAGGGCTGACTTCTGAAAGCGGGTGGACTGGCCTTCCAGTTTAAATTGAATAAGTAGCTGCAGCTGAGTAAATGGGCGCCCCAGGTCTGCGACCACGTGTTTTCACTTTAAGGGCACATTCAGGAGGAGCAGAGAGGGTTAGAAACAAAAATAAGAAAGGGACCCAGAAAGCAGCCACTGCCTGCCAGGAGAGGACGGCGGCTGGGCGGGCTCACCTGCCCGGAGGGAATGCCACACGCCTAGGGGACGCGCTGAAAGTCACCTCCAGCCCCGGTGGCCGCCGGCTCCCCCCGGAAAAGCCTCCCTCTGCTGGCCTGGAACCCACACAAAGCGCCAGGCTGCTCTGCAGCGAGGGGGACCGGAACACCAGGTCCCCGGGGGCCGTCCTCTTGCCAGGAAACCAGCAGGGAGAGGGCAGGGCAGCGGCTAACGCCAAGGCCTGTTTCTGGCGCTCGGTTGCTGCCTCCTTACCTGCCCGGGAGGGTCTGGGGGCCGCGGCTCCCGGGGTTTCAGCGCCCCCGGCGTCCTTCTCCCAGTGCTTGTCTCCTGGGACCACGCTGAGGCGCCTCCCCCGGCTGCAGGTGGCACCTATCGCTCCGGACAGGGGAGGTGCGATGATTCGGCATGCCGGGTCTGCTGCTCACCTGTTGAGCCTCCTCTCCAGCCCCTCCTCCCTCCCAGCGGGCACCAGGTGGCTGTCTCCCTCCGCCCCTGTCCCCGCTGCCACGCGGCTGCTTCCTGCCCGGGAAAGCGCCTCGTGCCCCCTCCCCACTCCTCAGGGAAGTCTTCCCGCCCCTTTCTCGCCCCCCCCAAGCGGGCACCTGCACGCCCTCCACGGCGAGGCCGGGACTCTGACTCAAAGCCTGGCATATATAGTAGATGTTTGTTGAAAGAACAAATGAACGGAAAAAGGTTGTTGACGGGTGCACTATAAAGACGGGTTGTAAGGATGCCAAAAGGTCAAAGGCTCAAGGGGCAACTGCCAGGGCGGGGCCCTCCGCTGACCAGCTGGCTCCCCTTTCGGCTCCCGCCATCCCTTGGGTTTGATAACTCGCTAGAATGGCTCACAACTCCCGGGGCTACACTCGGCTGGTAGTTTTATTACAGAGCAAGGATGCAGAGGAGAAGCCAAGAGAGGGGGCCCGGGGAGGTCTGGTACGGGCCCCCAGCGCAGGGACGGGGCGGCCCCCAGCGCAGGGATGGGGCCCCCAGCGCAGGGACAGGGACGGGGCGGCCCCCAGCGCAGGGACGGGGCGTCAAGCTCGCCCCAGCTGCGCGTGGCCCAGTTTACGGGGTTCCGGGGGAGGCACGATTGATGAAAGACCCGCCCCTAATCCCAGGCTCGCCTTCCTGGCCACACCCCCACCCTGGCGTCTCCTTAGCCGATGAACTCTCAGAGGGGCCCCGGGCTCCCTTGAATACCAGAAACTTCCATCCCGGGACACTCGGAGACTCAGAGGTCACCTGCAGGCCCTGGGCCCAGCCGATTAGCCTGCGGCTCCAGGCGAAGAAGCCCTGGAGGAGCCCCCAAGGCTTCCAGCCCAGGGGTGCGGCCAGCTCCCACATGTGGCTGCCTCGCCCGTGGCCTCGGGGCAGCGCCAGGGGCTGGGAGGGGCCAGGCTGGGGGCCCTGGAAGGGTCTGCGCCTCCTCTGACCCCTGAGGGCAGGGCTGCCTGGGCTGTGCACCCCTGGCCGGCACTCCCCAGACCTTCCCCTCGGACTCCACCCAAGCCCGGCCCGGCTGCTGGCGCTAAGGACCCCCTTTATGGGGGGCTTTTCCCATCTGGATCACAATGGCTAATAACTGCAAGGGGCCCGTGTGGCCTCCTTTGGCCCTGGGTGTCTCCCAGAGGCGGGTGTTGCCCAGTCCCACTGGACCTTCGGGAGCGGGAGGCACCCGGTACCTGCCCATGCGGTTGCCGAGCAGAGGTCTGCCCTCTGCTTGGCTGCCACGGTTGCTTGTACCCCCAACCCCATGGCTCCCTCAACCCCACGGCTCCCTCGTCTGTTTGCTCGTTGTTTCTGCTCATTGCTTGCACTCATTGTCTGCTCGTTGTCTGTTGCTTTTTCTTTAGGAGGCACCGGGAACAAAACCCAGGACTTCCCTTGTGGGAGGCAGGCGCTCAACAGCTTGAACCACATCTGCTCCCTTCTCATTTGTTTTTTCTTGTTGTCTGCTTATTGTCTGCTCATTGTCTGTTTGTCTTCTTTAGGAGGCACCAGGAACCGAACCCGGGACCTCCCATGTGGGAGGCAGGTGTTTAACTTCTTAAGCCACATCTGCCCCCACTTGTTTTGTTTTTACTGTTTGTTACAACCCAGCTCCTGCAGGGCATGGGGCGGCTGCAAGACCAAGGGGCACTCTGCACAGTGTCAGCTGTGAGCTTTATTTGTTGGGACTTATGGACAGAAGAAAGTCTCTGTGGTGCTGGTGGCCCAGAGAATGAAGTAGCTCCACAAAGAGATGGAAAATGAGGGGCGATTTATATTGATAAAGGGTCTCAGAACAAAGGCCTTTCAGGGCAGAGCTTCTGCTAGGGTCCCGTGAGGCATGTAAGTGGGGTCTGGTGATGTCACTGTAGGAAGGAGTTTTACGGCCTGGAGAAAATCACACCTAGATGCCATCTGCACTGTTTCCTGCGAGAGGCTCCCTGCCCTTTTGCTAGGGTCTGGGCCATGCAGGGGGCGAGCAGGCCAGGCTTCCTGTACGGAGGGGCCGAGCTTTGGTAACAGAGTTAACATTTGCCCTCTCAGCCATTTCTAGATGGGCAACCCTGTGGCAGTCATCACATCCCAGGGTTGTCCTGCCATTACCTCCCTCTGTTGCCAAAACACTCTCCTCACCCCAAAAGAAACGCTGCACCCACTGAGCAATAACCCAGGCCCCCTCCCCAACCTCCAATCTACTTTCTGCCTCTGAATTTGCATATTGCCCACGTTTCACGAGTGGAATCTCGCCCTCCGTGTCCCTTTGTGGCTTATTTCACTTGACTTGAGGGGCTTCCGGGCTCATCCACGTTGTCGCCGCATTGGAACCTTGTTTCTTTCTGTGGCTGAAGCGACCACGTCTAGGGCCCCCCACCGTCCCCATGATACGCTGGCCAGAGGGCAGGGCCCTCATGGACCGGGCGCTGGGCCAGGGCCCTTCCCCTGGCGACCCAGGCGAGGCAAGGCGCACCCCAGCCTTAGGGGCGACCCCGAGGGGGCCGCTAGGCCTTTCCCGGAGCGGGACTCTGCCAGATGCCCGCCCCCAGCCGCGGTGGCCCCTCATCACCTGCCTCAGACGCTTTCTGCTATTTGAGGGGAGGCTCGAGACCAGCACCCCGTGACCTGGCAGCAGCGCCTGGGCCAGCGAGGGCGTGTCTGGGCTGGGAGGTGCCCTTCGCCTTCAGCCACAGGATTTCAGTTCCCACGCCTCCAGCCCGGGGGGTCTGGTCACCCCTGTCCCTGGGCGATCGCATTTCAAGTGGTATCCTTTTTCAAATCCCTCCTGTTGCTCGGATCACCAGGGCGGCCCCTTGGCAGAGCCCGGAGCTGGCCTGGGGGCCTCCCTCCCTGCGGCCCCCTGAGGCAGGGTTTAGAGGCCTCCCCTCACTCTGCCCCCTCTGCTTCCTCTCTCCCCACCGGTTTGTTCTTACCAGGACGCGACAGGGCCACGCTTAACCTGCAGAGGAAAGCCCTGTCCACAGCGCCCAGCGCCCACCCACCCCATGCTCAGGGCCGAGGGGACACCCCAGCGGGGCCCCACTGAGGAATTCGGGCGGTCGTGGAGCCCGTCTTGGCTCTCCAGGGCTGGCTGGAAACGGCAGAAACTCAGTCTCTCCCAGGTCCGGAAACCTGAAACCAAGGCTCGCCGGGCGCTCCCTCCTGAGTCTTCAGGGCCCTCCTGGCGCTCCTTGGCCCACAGAGGCATCAGGCCTCTGCCTCACGTCCCACGGCGTCCCCGAGGGCCTCTCTTCTCTTCTTTCAAGGACTTTTAAGTCATATTGGGTCAAGGGTTCACCTTGCTCCAGTAAGACCTCGTTTTACCCTGATGGGCCTCAACCATCCCGTCTCCAAACAAGGCCACAGTCCGGGGCTTAGGGCTTCAACGTATCTTTTTAGAGGACACAGTTTGACTCATAATGGTGACCTAAAGGAATGGCTTGAGTGTCCCCATGTCCGCAGAGAACCCGGGGGAGAAGCGTTTGCTGGCAAAACCGCGAGGACTAAGTGGGAAAGGGAAAATGAATGCTGGCAAGGAGGTAGAGAAACAGGAAACGCGGCAGCTGGTGGGAATGTAAAATGGCGCAGCTGCGGTGGGCACAGAAGGGCGGTTCCTCAGAAAGTTAAACGTGGAGTTACCATAGGGCCCAGCAATTCCGCTCCTCGGGGTACACCCAGAGGAAGCAGGTCAGGGGCTTGGACAGGTGTTTGCACCACAGTGCTCATCACAGCAGAATTCACAGCTGCCAAAAGGCGGAAGCAGTTCAAATGTCCATGAGCAGACGAATGGATAAACAGCGCAGTCTACCCATGCAATGAAATACTATTCATCCGTAAAAAGGGGTGAAATTCTGATACGTGCTACAAGATAGATGAAACTTGCGAACGTTATGCTGAGTGAAATAAGCCAGACACAAAAGGACAAATACTGTGCGATTCCAATTATATGAAATATCTACAATGAGCAAATCCATAGAGACAGAAAGTAGATGGCAGGTTATCAGGGGCTGGGGGAGGGGGAGCAGTTGGCGGGGGTGGGGAGCCGCTGCTTGGTGGGGACAAGGTTTCCGTCTGGGGTGGTGAAAGTGTGCTGGTAATGGAAGGTGGCGAAAGGAGTACAATATTGCGAATGAATCGATGCCGCGGAATTGCATGCTTAGCAATGGTTAAAATGGCAAGTGTTTCGTTGCATGTGTTGCCATAATAAAATCTTTTTACAAAGGCTGACGGAGCAAGTGGTCCCAGCCAATGTGTGGCGTTAGAGTGCAGTCCAGAGGACGGCAGCTCTCACCCCCACCCGGTATCAGGGCGAGGGTGCAGCTTGGTCTGGCCTGGCTCCATCTTACTCCCCAGACACTGGACAGCAGTTTCCACTCCCCACTTGAGTGCGGTTCTCTGCCCTGCCCTTAAGCACGTCCGCGCAGCCACGATTCCCCTTTTCCGAGCCGTGCGGGAGATCATCGTGGCCTTTATGCCCCGCAGCTGAACAACCTCCTATTTCCAGCTCCCCTGCCAGGCCACCGGTCAGGCAGGTGCTGCAGGACTGAGAAGAGTGTGGGAGAGACCTGGCCTGATGTCAGCCCTCCGTTTACTAGCTGTGCCATTTGATCAGGGCCCCCAGGAGTCCCGCAACTGTCTGCTGGCCTCTAAAATGGGCAGTAGGCCCGGCATGTAGCACGCGTTTTCTCCTCTGCCCCCCGAGGCCGAGTCCTCCAGGTGGGACAAGGCGGATCTTAGCCACCAATCAAGTGGAGCTGACAAGTACAGACACCCCTGCCACTTCTGCCCCTGCGCCCCTGCGGTTTTCAAACGCCGCCGCCGCGGCCTGCACCCTGGGAGGCTGCAGACACCCCAGCGCTACCTTCTCTGAAAAATAAACTTGCCACTCGCTTCTGACCCCAGGTTGCATTTGATCAGCACATAATGAAATGCTTTCCTTCCCTCCTTTATTCCTGTCTTTCTTTCCTCTCAAGACAAATGGAAAAATAATCTAATCCCCTTGAATCTCTTCACCCTGGGTATTTTCCCCTCACACCGTGCACCGCCCCCGGTAAGTGGGAACACGTGTGCGGAGAGCTCAGCGCCCCCCTCCGCGCTTGGGGCCCTCCCTCTCTCAGGCCACCGGTTTCCTTTCAAACCTCCAGAATAAGTTCATCACAGCAGGAAGAACATTGTTTTCTTCAAAATTTGAAAAAAACATCAAATCCCATATCACAATTATGCCGTTTCAGAGGGAAAATGTTGCTTTCTTCTAAAGCCCTGCGGCTTTCCGTGGCGCCCGGCAGCTCCACACAGCCTTTTTCAAAGGCCCCTCTGACTAGTGGCTTCGGGGCCGAGGGTGACACGCACACTTTCTGGATGCGACCCTGTGCCGGCACGCAGGCACTCGTACTCCCTGACGTACTCGCACGTGGCCACTCTCAGCGGAGTTTTGTTTTTTCCCAAAGCAGTGATTGAAACATCCACAACCCACACAGTCCATCTGAAGTGTACATTCCGCGGCTGTTGGCATCGTCAGCTGTGCGTTCATCACCGCGAACAAAATCAGGGCATTTCCATCACTCCAAAAAGAAAAGCCCCTACCCCATGGCATCCTCTCAGCCCCTCGACCCTTCCCTGCCATTCGTAGCTGCTAAACTGATTCCACCTCTCTCGGTATATTGACATTTACATTTTGTACAGGTGGAGTCAAACAATATGCACTGCTTTGCATCTGGTTTCTTTCACTTGACATAACTCTTTTTTTTTTTTTGCAATTGATGGGAAAATATTAGTATATCACTATACCCTACAGTCCATAGTTTGCCCTAGGAGTACTTTCCCCACATGCCACCCTGTTAGTAACGTCCTGTAGTATTGATGTGGCTGGCTCTGGTTCACGGAGAACATTCTTGTGTTTGCACTATTGACCACAGTCATTGTGCACAGAGCACTCACGCACTATGGCGCCCACGTTGCGTCCTTTAGCTTTCCTCCTAGAGCGGCCACGGCCCTAAGCTTTCCCTTCCAGCCACGATCACACCCGTATGTTAGCGCTGGACTTGCAGACACTGTAATGCGCTGTCATCGCCTCTGTCCGTTTCCAAACACTTACAATCCGCCTTATTACAAATGCTGCCCTGATTAGGCCTCAGCACCCCATTCTCTGTCCTCATTCTATCAACAGAGTTTTTCACTTAAATCAATCATCCCCCATGCAATTCTTTTTGTTAAAGTTAAAGCTTGAACTTTCTGAAAAATATGCTGTGAACCTTGGTATGTTATTTTACTGTGGTCATTCCTTCACCGCCTTCTAAAACAAGCCCCCTTATATATCTGAATATGATTAAAAGAGGAAATGTTAAATTGTATATATGGTAACAGAATAAAAACTTTTTAAAAATCCATAGAATTACACTACACAGTGGACCCTAAGTTAAACCACGGACTTTAATTGTATAATTATAAAAATATGCTATCGTCGATTGTACCAAATGTTCCACACCAATGCAAAGTGGCGGGAATCCTGTATTTTATGCGTGATTGTCCTGTAAACCCACAACTCCTCTAATAAAGAAAAACAACAACAACACACAGAAGCAGCGAGGCGTACTGCTCGACTGGCTCAGAGAAGTCCTGACATCCTCTCAAGAATTCCTACAAGCTTCCCTGCACTTTGTTTTAAGGGAAACCGCCTGGCAATGGGCACACTTCGCCCTCACTGCCAGGCATCTTGCTGTTCCAGCAGCTTTGCTTACCGACCCCCCTGCTGTTAATAAAAATCTATATTTAACAGATGCGCTCAAGCACCTGGGAAACGGATTTTCTCTCCAGCACGAGAGGAGTGGAGCTCTGCCTGGCGTGACCGCTTTCTGTCATGGAACTTAGTGGGGGATGGCTCCTGGTAGTTCCTTTTGATTTGGGTGTGTAAATCTGCTCTCACCTCCAGCCTGGCCACATGGTGGTGCAGACACACATTAAACTGATTATTTCTGTCGGAGCCGTGTGGGGAATGTGCACTCTAAATTGCACATAAAAACTCCCCAAAATAGTACCACCTGCCTGCAGAAGTATCATTTGCTTGCGCCAAGACAGACTGAAATGGGTGTCTGGGATTCCGCAGCCTTTAGGCGACGAGGGTGGCCTCCTGCGGGTGTCGGAGGCTGGCCGCGGCTGCAGCTCCCCTGCCTCCCTGGCTTGCCCTCAGGACCGAGGCAGGGGCTCGGGGCCTAGTCAGGGTCTTGGGCTCTTGCTCAGAAGCCATCTCAGATATCCAGGGAGCAGCTTCTCCGTGGAAAATGAGGGAAAATGGAGAGACGCGAGGTGGAGAGAGGGCGAGGGCTCGATGAAGTGAGAGAGAACAAAGGAAAGAGAACATGAAAGCACAACCCAAACCATCACAGCCCGGGAGAGAGGTCTTCAACAGAAGAGGAGAGATAAACAAAGCCGGGGGAGAAGGAAGAGAAAGAAATACAAAACTGAAAACTGAGCGTTATTTCATGTTTAAGAAGGTGGAATGAAAACTAAGCCTGGGAAGCCAAGATCGGATGACTGTGACCTGGCCTCGTTCACAGGAGCCCACGGCCGTCCAGACGCCTGCCAAGCTCTTGCCAATTGCAAGGAGAAGAGGGAAGGCTGTTCGGAAGGAGAGAGTAGGGTGCTTTGCCCATATAGGGGCAGCTTTATTCTCGAAATAGCTCTTCCCTGACTCTCTGCCCACCTTCGGAGACTGTGCTTGGTAGGTTTGCAGTTTCCTCATGTCCACGGTTGTGTGGCAGAGCCAAGAATGTCCTTGGGCCTTCGATTCTTGGGGTCCACAGCCTTCAGCAGCTATGTACACGGTCGCTGCCTCGAGGCCACGCTTGCCGTCCGTCTGCAGCCCTGAGGCCTGAGGCTGGACTACTTTCTCGCAGACTCTGCTCTTGTCTGTCCCCACCAGCTGGACTCATCCTATTCCCAGCCGCTGCTCCTAGTTCCCACTTCGGCCAGGCTCCTTGCCCAGGGGCAGCCTCAGCCCAAAGGCTCGGACCTCTGCAGTCAGCTCCCACCCCGCAGCCTGCTGTCCACCGGCAGGCCACGGGCACAGGGCGCTGTCCAGCCCGCTCTGGCCTCTCTGGCGTGTGCTGACGCTGTTCTCCCCCTCCCCGGGCTCCCTGGGCTGCTCCCTCCATCTCCTCTGCCTTTGTGGCTGTTAGCTCTTCACCAGGTCCCCCCAGCCCCCGACATCTCCGTCAAGCTCGGTCTCACATGAGTCAGCTGACCCGTGGCCCGGCCGCCTCAGGCCTCTGCTGCTGCACCCCCAACGGCGGCAACGCTGTGGTCCCTGTCACCGGCTGAGTGCTGGCCGCTGGCGATGGCCACGCCCTGATCCCTGCACTCTGCGAGTGCTGCCTGATACGGGCGCGAGCACCCTGGATTCCCAGGCCCTAACAGCCATCACAGGGGCCCCTATAAGAGGGTGGCAGAGGGCGACATGGACTCACAGAGGAGGGAAGCAGAGCCTGGAGTGATGCGACCACGAGCCAAGGACGCTGGCTGCTGCCAAAGCTGGACGAGGCGAGGAACGGGCTCTCCCTTAGACTCCACAAGGACGCAGTCCGGCAGTGTCTCAGCTGCCAGAGCCGCTATGACAAATAGCTCCTGCAGCAGGAGCTCACTGGCTAGAAGTGCAATATCAAGATGTTGGGAAGGCCACGCGCTCTCCCGAGCGGGGGCGCGTCCTGGTGATGGTGTCCCCTGCACATGGCCGTCTCTCCTCTCTGGCTTCTTCTGACCGTGTCCAAATTTCCTCTAAGCCCTCCAGCCTTATGGACTAAGAGCCACCCTGACCCAGCTGGTCACACTTTACTAACTGCAGCTTCAAAAGGTCCGAGTTACAAATGGCTCATACCCTCAGTGACCCAGATGGAGATCTGGACTTCTTTTGTGGGGGACCTGATTCACCCCATGAAACCTTTTGGACTTCTGACCGCCAGCTATATATAAAACCAAGCTCAGGATTCTTGATTTTAAAGGTACGAGGATAGTTGTAGGGATTTTATTTTTGGTTATATTTGACCTGTATGAATGGTGGGTCTGAGTATAGAGAATGTCCGTGGTCTCGTATTGACGTAAACTTTACAGATAATGGATGACTTTCAGTGACTGCAACGTGTTCTGGTTGCACACAGTTAGGCATGCTAAGGACGATATTTGTGAAGTTTAGATGCCTGTGAAGAATGAGTAAATGCGTGCTTCTAATATTTTAGTGTTTTGAATTCAGGTTATTTAATCTTTATATCTAAAACTGAGCAGCTACTGTGCTACATTGATTTTATTGGTAGTATTGAGCAGACCTTGTTTCTGCATGAAATTAGTTGCAAAACCCACTATTTTGGAAATAAAAACATATTTTGACATATACAAATAAAATGAATGAAACTATTTTATTTTATTTTTATTTTTTTTGAAACTATTTTAAATGTGTGAGCTTTTACTGAAGACATTTAGACTTTATTCTGAGGTTGATATTTAAAGTCAGCATGGGTACTTTTTCACTAATTGCTTTATATGGATCCCAATTTGTTGTTGATCTGTTGTGATCTTCTGCACAGCTCTGTGTATGCACATCTATAACTGCACCTTTAGCCAAGGCTGTGGGGAATTTTTTTTTTTTTTTAAAGATACTTAGATTACATAAATGTTACCCAAAAAATATAGGGATTCCCATATGCCCCTCTCCCCATACCTCAAACACCTTCCCACATAAACATCCTTCATTAGTGTGGCACATTCATTGCAATTGATAAACACATCCTAGGGCTTTGCCATTAAGCATGGACCATAGTTCACACTGTAGACCCCACTCTCTCCCACACAGTTCTGCATGTTATATGATGATATAAAATGGTCTATATCTGTAGTTGCAATTCACTCAGGACAATTCCCTGGCCCTGAAAAATCCCCTGTATTACAACTGCTTTTCACTCTCCCTGCCCCCAAAGCATCCAATGGCCACTGGCTCCACACTAATGTTGTAATTTCTTCCATTGCCTGAATCACAATATGTCTATAGTAAAATACCAGTAAGTCCACTCTAGTCCATAGCTCTTCCCCCAATCCTGAGGAGTCTGAGATGGTGATGTCCACTCCACCTCCAATTGAGAGAGGGCTTATATCCTGTGGGGAAGATGGATGGGATTATCCGCCTGCAGCTGCAGACTCTCTCCTTTCCCTGGGATGGCCGTTGTCCATCATCAGCTCCCTCTCAGTTGTCCTGCATGAGTTCATTGAGCTGTAGAGTAGGAGTTGCTGCTCCACTGAGGTTCCAGGCCCAGCTGGCACATGGACAGCCCAAAGACTCAAGTCTCTGGACGTACACCTACAAACTCCAACACCAAGTATAGGTTTGAAGAGAAGCTACAGATGAGCCATGTGCAGAGAAGACATAGTGGAGTCTAACTCTGTCACTCTCAGGAGCACCAACTCCAAAGTAGGGCCCACTGGCAAGGCACCAAACTCTGGATCTATCTGCCCTGACAGAGGACCTGGGTATCTCCAGAGCCCTCAGGAGCCCCACTATTTGGGGTGATAACCACTTTGGAATTCTATGAGATCCTACTAAGATGTGCCTAAGCGTTACCTCTGGGATGACCTCCCGACTCATTTTGAAGTCTCTTAGACATATAAACTCATCTGTCTTTACCTTTTTCCCCTTTTACTCAAGGTCTTTTTCCAGTTGCATTGCCAGTTGGCACTTGGTAGCAATCCCTTGGTGCCAGGGAAGCTTATGCCCAGGAGTCATGTCCCACACTGGGAGGAAAGTAATGCATTCATATGCTGAGTTTGGCTTAGAGAGAGGCCACATTTGAGCAACAAGGAGGCTCTCAGGAGGCAACCCTTAGGCACCCCATAACAATAGGCCAAGTTTCAATTTCAAGAGCAAAGACTCATAAGGCTAGTCATCAATAATCAAGGGCCCATCAGTGGATCATCCTCCTTCGCCAGTCACTGCCCCTGCACTTGGGGGACTGTTGCTGCTCCCTTAGAGAATGTGGCAGAGCTCTCCAGGATGGGAATTCAGTGTTCTCTCATTTATGGAGTGAGTCTCCACCCACTGTGACAGTGTCCCGTGAACATTTGGACATTTTTATACACCTTATATTTATGCTCAGGTGAACTTCCTCCCATGCATCCCCCATCCCTGACACCCCCCACCAATGATCCTCCCCTGCCCCAGTTGTAACCCTTCTGTGATCCAAAGCCTCTTCACAATGAAGCCATTACAGTAGGTGAATACAATTAATAGGAAAATGAAATAATAATGATAAATTTAAATGTAAGAGATAAAATACATTAAAAAAATTTTTTTAACTAAAAATAAAATAAAATTAAAAGACTGATATTTAAAAAAATAAAAAAAAAATTTTTTTTTGACCTTTTGCCTTTCATCACTGCAATATCTGGTATCCAGTCTGTACCGTGGCACCTTCCCCACTCATTCCCCAGTGTCTCACTATTTTTCATTCTGTTTTCAAAGAAGTTTTAGGTCACAGCAAAGTCACTCAGAGAATACAGGAGACTCTCATATACCCAACCTCCTCCCCCTCTCTCCCCCCCCATACTAAAACCTTTTTATATGTGGAAGGTAGCATTGTTATAACTGATATACAGATAGTGAAACAGAGCTACTAAACCTTGTCAGTGGTTTACACTATGGTTTCCCTTTTAGGCCCTGCACTTTTATCAGTTTTGGTGATGCTGTGTTCCTCTGCACAGCTCTGAGCATGCACGTCTGTAACTGCATCCTTAGCCAAGGCTGTGGGGATTTTTACAGCAGCCAGAGGGAACTAGTGGAGTCTCCTCGCATGGAGACCAATGGATGTCGCCTGGTCTCCGTGTCTCCTGGCCAAAGCGGCTGGCCCTGCTGGCCGTTCGCTCTGGAAACCTCCTCTGGCTCCCAGCCAGCACTCTGCTCTGGGGGGCCCGTGGCTCCTTTGTCAGTCTCCTTGATGGGCTGCTTTTTCAGAGACAGCTCCCCCACCCCATTAAGTATTGGTACATCCAGCATTTTGCCCTGAAATACCTTTGTCTTTCACACGACATATTGCCCTGGAATGTTTCCAGGTTCCTGGTCTTTATCTTCAGCCCAGACAAGCTCTTGTCTCGGGGCAAGAATGGCCGCCCTCCCTCTGGGTGCCTCTGGATGCCATGGAGGCCTGTCAGACTCCACAGGTATCAAACAAACTCTCTCCCACCCCCTACTGCCAGCCTAAACCTTCTTTCCCGGCAAAAAACCCCGCCAGCTTCACAGAACCACGCAATCCTGGGACCCAGGAATCTTCTTTGACTGTCAAGCCCTGGGCCCCACAACCAAGTAGGTTCTGGCCAGTTCAGGGCCTGTCCTCCCCTTGCCTCCCACCCTGTCTCCCCCATAACCCACTGCCCCCGGAGTGCCGGCCAAGGCTCTAAGTGGATCATGCCATTCCCCAGCCTACAGTCTCCTCCTAAGCCTCCCCACCCTGAGATCCCAGATCCCCTCCCCTCCGACCTTCCCTCTAGTGCCCTTGCCAGAGGCACCCCAGGGTCAGCCACACGGGGTGCATCTGGTGTGACTACCACAGGGACCTGGTGATACATATATAAAGCTTTGGGATAAGGCATGTGCCTTAAACAGGCCTGTTTAAAGTGGCCTTTGGTACATTTACAGAGCAGGTAAACACATCACAGTCAGTCTTAGCACCCTGTCACCACCCCCAGAACAAACCCTGCACCTCTTAGCGGCATTTTCCGCCCCTCCCCCACCCCGGGCACCCACTCCCCTGCCCGCTCTCTCCACGGAGTCGCCTGTTCTGGGCATTACACGTCCGTGGGATCACGCAATATGTGGTGTTTTGCGACTGGTTTATTTCACTTAACACAAGGATTTCAAGGTCACGTGAGGGAAATGGCCTTATTGTGGCTAAATAATATTCCATCGTATGGCTGTAGCGCATTTTGTTTTCTGTTCATCAGTCGACGGGCATTTGGGCTCCTTCCACTTTGGCTTTTATGACTAATGCAGCTACGAGCCCTCGCGTACACTTTTGGTGGACACGTCTCAGTTCTCTCGTGCGTAGACCTGGGGGCGCACTGCTAGGTTGTGGGGTGGGCTGGGTACCCACGGGAGGGACCACGCTGTTTCCCCTTCCCACCAGCAGTTTGGGGGGTCCCCCCTTTGGCAGTGTGATCGGGTGTGGAGCGGCGAAGGGCACGGGGGGCCTGGGGGGAACTGCTCGGGCCCCGCTGCCACGGCAGTGGCTCACTTGCCCCAGGAGGCCTTGGGGGGACCCCGCTCTCTGCTGCGCGGTGGAGCTGCCAGAAGCCCTGCGGCCAGGGCACCGCAGCTGCCGCTCAGGTCCCCTCCCGGCTCCGCCGCTCAGGGCCGGGGCCTCGGGGCCTCGGTTCCTCACGTGTCACGAGCTCCTCCGGGAGAGCAGCCGGGAGAGCCTGGGTGGCGAGAGGATGGACGAGGCCGGCGGAGCCGCCACGCAGGCCTGGCACTTTGGTTTGATGCTGCCCCATCGGACGTGGCCAGGCCCCGCAGGTCCTGCGCGGCTCCGTGGGGGCCAGGCCAGTAACCTTGACCTCGGGTGTGTCTCTTATAAGCTGGTGAAGGAGAAAGTAAAACAGAACCAGTGGCAAACGTGCAGACTCGGTTTTTCTTCTTTCCACAATGGGAAGGGATTTGGGGGGGCACACCGCGGTCCAAACCCACACGGGGGAGAGCCTCAGGCTTGGACTTTTGACATTCTCTCCAACGAGGCTGCACATCAGGTTGAAACATGGAATTGCTGACAATTTAAGTATAGTTGTAATTATGCTGGAGTAAAATTGCTCTTGGACGTAAACATTTAAAAATACGGCAAAACGTGTGTGAGAGCGTTTCGACGAGTTTATTTTCTATTACACCAGGAGGGACTCTGGGACTCCAAGGGGCCGAGAGCCTCTGCCCACCCTGTTCCTTCTTCCTGTCCCCAGCCCCTGAAGCGCGTTCCCTCTTAGTGACCTGGCCCTCTGGCCAGCAATGTTTCCTCAGTCCCCCTCAGCTCCCCATCACTGGAGATCCTCTCAGGCCTCCCCTCCCTGCACTGTGGGAGGTGGGCACCCAGCAGCTTGAGCCACAGCCTCTTCTCCCAATAGGCTCATCGTGATGAAAGCACTCAACAAACTAGGAACAAAAGGGAACTTTCTCAACCTGATAAAGAGCATCTTAAAAAAAAAAAAACAACCCACAGCTAACATCATAGTTGACAGTGAAAGACTGAATGATTTTCCCAGAAGATCAGGAAAAGATAAGGAATTCCACTCTCACCATTTCTAGTCAGCATTTTACTGGAGGCTCTAGCCAAGGCAATTAGACAATTAGGAAAAGTAAAATATACACACAAAAAAGCTATTAGAACTAATAAACAAGTTCAGCAGGGCTGCAGGGTACAAGATCAATAATAAAAAAATCAATTGTAAATCTATACACTAGCAATGAACAATCTGAAATAAAATTAAGAAAACAAATCCAGTTGCAATAGCATTAAAAAGATAAACATCTTTTTAATTATGTAAATTTAACTAAAGAAGTGCAAGACTTGTACATGAAAGCTACAAAATATTTTGTTAGAAGAAATGAAAGACGATCTATAAATAAATGGAAGGATATCCCATATTTACAGATTGGAAGACAATATTGCTAAGATGGCAATACTTCTGAAATTGATCTACAGATTCAGTGCAACACTTGTCAAAGCCCAGAGGCCTTTTTTATTTTTGCAGCAATTGAGAAGCTAATCCTAAAACCCATATGGAAATTCAAGACCCAGATCTTGAAAAAAAAGAACCGAGTAAGTCACTCTTCCCAATTACAAAGCTTACACACAGCCAGAGCATGCAAGCAGTGTGGTGCCAGTGTGAGCTTAGCCATATGGGTCAGTGGAATAGAGCAGAGAGCCCAGAAGCAAACCCAGACATTTATGGCCAGTTTATTTTCAACAAGGATTCTGAGACGGTTTAATGGGAAAGTACGGTCTTTTCAACAAAGTGCTGGGACAACTGGATATGCACATGCAAAAGAATGAAGTTGGATCCCTACCTCATATCATAAGCAAAAATTTTCTAAAAAATGAACCATGGACCTAAATCTAAGAGTCAAAACTAAAAAATTCTTACAAGAAAATATAGGGTTAAATCATCACGACCTTGGATTTGGCAACATTTTCTTAGATATGACACCAAAAAGGCACAAGTGACAAAAGGAAAAAAATGGATAAATTGGACTACATCAAAATTAAAAGCTGTTCTCTGCAAACAATGCCATCAAGAAAACAAAAAGACAACCCGCAGAATGTGAGAAGATATTTATAAATCATATCCTACAACTTTATAATAAAAAGACAAATAACCAAATTTAAAAATAGGCAAAAGTCTTGAGTAGGCATTTCTCCAAAGAAGACATACAAATGACCAATAGGCACATGGAAAGATGCTCAACATGATCAGCCATTTAGGGAAGTGCAAGCCAAAACCACAATGGGCTGCCATTTCGCTTGGACTGGGAGGGCTAAAATAAAAGGCAGACAATGCCACGTTTAGCAAGGAGAAGGAGAAGCCGGAACCTTCATTCGTCGTGTATGGCAATGTGAAACGATGCAGCTGCTCTGGAAAACTGTTCAACATGGAGCCACCTATGACCCCCAATTCCCTCCTTGGCGTGTGTGTGTGCGTGTGTGCGCGCGCGCGTGTGGAGGGGTGTGTGCCCAAGACAAAAGCATACACACGTCCACGCAGAAACTTGCACACGAGCACTCGGGGCAGTGCTATTCGTAACAGCCCTTCCATGGAAACCGTGCACACACCACACGCCCGTGCCCGATGAACAGATAGTAAAACGCGTCTGTGCAGACGACGGAATATCACTTGGCCACGAAGAGGAGCTCAGTGCTGATTCTTGCTGCACGTGGACGAACCACGAAACACACTGAGAGGAAGCAGGCAGACCCAAAGGCCCCAGTTACAGTCCCCTCACACCAGCGGCCCAGCGCAGGCAACTCTAGAGACAAAGCAAATCCCGGGCTGCCTAGGGTAGGGGTGGGGGCTGTGGGGACGGGGTGACTGTCAGTGGTGCCCGGTTTCTTTCTGAGAAGACAAAAATGTCCCCAAATTACCTAGTGGTGGTGGTTGCAAAAAGCTATGAATTTGCTAAAAAGCACTTAAAATGAGTGAATTGTATGATACGTAAATTGTACCTCAATAAACCTCCTAAGAAGTGCAGGCATGCCTTACAAGCGACGTTGCACCCTCCTCGGTGCTTCATACTCTCAGGAGGTGCCCGCTGCTGCTGTGTCCTTCTCGGGGTGACGCTAACTCGATCGCTTGGGTAGACTGCCTGCTGCTGGGCTTCTGCCACCGTTCCCTGTTTCCCCCTTTCCAATGAAATAGCAAAGTTGCTATCTTCCCCTTTGTAGTTAATCAGGAGCTCGTGGGGAGATAAATATCCTGTTTCTTACCAAATTTCCTGACTAATTTTACAGTTGATGACTGTGTCCTGCCTGAAACAATTCTCACGGTAGAGTTTGCTGGAGTGATCTTCTGTTCCCATCCTTCCTTCTACGTTAGTGGACCTTCTACCAGAGGGGTCCTTTCCGCCCCATTCGTTTATTTACCACTTAGTTATTCACATCAGTGTGTGAACTTGCAGGTTCTGATTCCGTGGTCTCTAATGCACACGCACAAATGCTCATGCTTTTGTCCGCTGATGCCCCTATTCGGGCGCTTCTGCCCTGCGCCAGGACACGTGTCTTCTGGACACGGGGAGCAGCGCCGAGCAGAAGGTTCTGGGCCGCCAGGGCCCACTTGGGAGTGCTCGGGAGCAAGTCATGCTCCGGAGCGAGTGTTCTGGAGCGTCCAGAGTTCAGGCTGGGGGGAGAAGGGGAGGAACCCCACGTGCACCCACGGCTTCTGGCCGCGAGCCAGTGGCTGGGCGCGGTGTTCACATGCAGCCTGGGTGGGGCCAGCTGGGCTGAGAGCCCGCTGGACACTCAGGTGGGAAGGCCTGTGGGGTGAGCAGGGAGGGGAGGGAAGAGGACGAAGGTGGGAGGCCCTGGGACAGCTTCACGCCAGAGGTCCAGGGGGGAGTGGCAGACCAAGGGAGTGCCTCGGGGCGGATGCAGCAGGGGACAGGCCTGAGGCCCTGCGGGGCCAGAAGGGGCAGGCGTGGAGCTGGACACGTTACAGGTAGCTCCTTGTCTTCCGTAACCTGAAGACAGTCAGAGGCTTGGTGACATTGCGTGCAGGGAAAGTTGATCCTTTGACAAGCTGGGAGGGACTTGAGCATGTGTGTATGGCTGGGGGCGATTTGGCACCAGGGGGGCTGGTAATGGCAGCAGGCCAAAGCTGGGGGCTTGGACCCCCGCTGGAAGCTGAGCCTGGGTCGGGGCCCACCTCTCCCTAGGAGCCCAGAGGGAAGCATGGAGGATGATGGGGTGTCGATGAGCTGGAGGTGGGGCTGGCAGCACCTGGGCAGGTGAGGCCATCTGCTCCGGGGGAGGGAAGGGCCAGGAGGAAGCGGGGCTGCTGGAACAGGGGCTCAGGGCTGTGGGGGGGGGTGCTGCCACATGGCTCTGGCTTCCCTCAGCCAACCTGTCTTCTCGAGAGGGAGGCGGCCGGTGGTGGGTGGTGGTGCCCAGGTGGGGGGACGGAAGCAGCAGGGTCCAGGGGAGTGAGGCCAGCGTGGCTGACGTGCCCAGTTGTGTCCTGGCTGGGGTGGGGAGGGGAGGGCCTGAGAGAGCCTGTGAGGACAGGGAGGACGGAGAGCAGGGCTGCACAGGGCATGGAGCAGCTGGGCGGTGACCCTGAGGCGGGGCCCTGAGTGGGGCTGCGTTTTCTGGAGCCAGCAGGGGTTGGAAGTGGAGAGGGGCACCCCAGAATACCAACTCAAGGAGGCTGATGCCCGCCTAGGTCGAGAGAGAGAGAGAGAGAGAGAGAAAGAGAGAGAGAGGAGAGGAGCGTCTGCGCTGCTGGGGTGAACGGTCCCGTGGGTGGCGGGGCGGGCCTTCTCGGCTCACCCTCTGCCCTCTGCCCTTTGGGGGTTCATGGGCTTGGGGGGCTCATTGTTTGTCCCTGTGGAGCCATAAAGAAAGAGGAAAGTGGACATGCCAGCGGCACCCAGCTGAGCCACGCGGCCTTCCCAGGGACTGGTCAGTGGTTAGGAAGCCCCAGCTGCGCCCCTAAATTCGGGACAACTCTGAAGTCAGCTCCAGCTCGCGGTGCCTGCAGGTCAGCCGAGGCCTGTGCTGAGAGGCCATCGCAGTCCAGCTCTGCTCTCTACCCGGCTCCAATCCCTCAGGGGTCGACCCGAGAACACGTCCCAGTGAACTTCCTGCATGCGAGGCTCCATCCCAGAAGTGGCTTCTCAGTAGGGTCCCCGGGTCTGGCAAAGAAAAACACAGGGCACCAGCTGGATTTGCATTTTCAGAAAAACAACAAATAGTGTTTCAGTACCAGGCTGGGAGCCTACGGCCTGGGCTGCTGTCCACGTGGAAAGCTCTCTCCAGGGAAGGCGGGAGCCCTCCTGTAAAGCCTCCCACAGACTGTTACCCGCCCAGGTTTGCCTCCCAGCAGCTGCCGGAACCGCGCCTGACTGGACGGCCAGAGAGGTGTGTGGACGCCACAAATGGCTGCCACTCCCCTGCTGTCCTCCGAGTCTCAAGAGAGACGTTTTTCTGTCCCGGCCCTTAGGAAACATGCCAGAAAAGGAATTCTGGGAGATGAGGGTTAATCTAGCCAAGTGGCTGCATCACAAAGCCATGACCTGAAGTCCCAAAGCGAAAAGTCCCAGAGAAGCCTCTCATTGGCCCAGCTCGAGTCACATGACCATGTGACCACCTCTCGACACGGAGGGTGGGAAGCTGGGGCGGGCAACCGCACAGCATCACGTGACTGGAGCAGAGGGGCCGCTGCCGGGAGGACTTGTGGTGCCGAGAACCAGCCGACAGCCACGCAATGCGACAGCCACGTGCTGGCTCGCCGTGGGACCGAGCAAGATGCCCGGCCCTGGGAAGGGCTCGGTGGGCGCAGCTGAGAGGGGAGCGGGGCCACGGCGCGGCCAGGGGCTGCCTTTGGCTGGGCCCAAGAGGAGGGCGGGCCTGTGCCCGAGGCCGCCACCCAGCTCCCGGCTCCCACTCGCCAGGACTGGCTTCTCTGGCCTTCTTGCCTTTCCAGTGTTCAGAACACTTATCTTCCGAGACTGTTACCTTCCCCGTAACGGCACTTCTGCTCGTTCACACTCGGTTTCCTCTGGAAATGGCTGCAAACACCATCTGGACCGAGAGGGGGCGGATCTCAGGTCTCCTGTCGCTCCAAGCCTCCTCCTCAGGGGCCTTCGCTGCCCCACAGCCGCTAGCAGAGGCCCCCACATCTGCTGGGCTGCTCAGCGATCTGCAAGCCGGGCCAGCAGCCCCCGTGGCGCCGCCCCACTGGGCTCCCTGACTCCAGCCACTGTGCACCATCTGGCCTCATCCCTTCGGATGCTGGGAAGCTCCTTCTTAGTCCCATTTGTCCACGTCCCTCTGTGCCTAGGATGGGAGCCTGACCGCCAGGGGCTCCAGATATCAAGGTAAGCGTGTGAGTAATGAGAGAAGGGGCGGGTGGTTTTAGTGTCGGCCAGGTCAGGGCTGCTGGCCTTCGCGTCCCTTCGCAGAGTCGGAGCTGAGCCAAAGTCAGAACGCAGAGGCTCTGCCGACAGAGGGCAGGGCTGGCGGCACCAGGCTGCAGCCTGCACGGAAGCACACGCTTATCCTGGCCCCCACTCTTGCCTTTTGTGCTTGTCGAGAGCTTGGCCTTCCCTGTGACCCAGGCATTTCCTCCCGCCTGCCTCTGTCGGACCTCAAGCTCCTGAAGCGAGGGCACAGGTCTGCTCGGCTCACCTGGCACACAGCAGGTCCTCAGTAAGCAGGTGTCAATGAAGGGGCATATTCTTCATGTCATCTGGTGAGCATACTTTACCCAAACATCAGAGATCTCTGGGACGACGAATCATCTCTGCTGCTCTCTTTCCGTGTAAATTTTAGCTCCGCTATCTGCCTGGACTCCCAGCAGTTAGTGTTTGTGGAGTGCTTGCTAGGCACCAGGCATTGCCCCACGCAGGTCACGTGAGTTAATTTTTTTTAACCCTTGCAGCATCTGTATGAGGTAGGCGCAGCTACAGTTCAGATTTTACAGCCGAGGAGACGAGGAGGCACTAAGGCCAGGGATGGAACTGGGGGCCTCATGTGTGGCCAGCAGGAGCTCAGCCTCTGGGCTACACTGGCACCCCTACGGGGGACTTTTGGGGGGCAGTGGATGCCTGATGTTGTGAAGGCCACACAATTCTATATGTTTGTCACACACTTTACATTAAAGAAGGTGAATTTTATTGCCTGCTAACCTCTACAAAAGGGCTGTTTTTTTAAAAAAGTTACAAAATTGTCTCTATCCTTTCTTTCATTGTAATGACACTTTTTTCTATCCCTTTCCTTTCAAATTCAAGCAATAGCATCATTGTTAAAATCTACATAATTTTTAAAAGTGACCCCAGGAAGGCCGGCTTGAAACACAGGTATTTGCGGCCCCACAGTCAGGCACCACAGGCCAGCGCGGCTCTCCGGCACAGCTGAAGTGACCGGCTGCCCAGCGGTGGTGGTGGCTGGGGGGTTGGCGCCACGGGCTGTTCCTGGGACTTTGTGTCCATCAGCTTCCACGTGACTGAACTGACCTCTGCTCCCTGGAGCAGGCATCGGCGCAGGGAAACCCACGACGCGTCTGAGAAAAGCTGGGGGTGGGGGCGGGGGTGGGTGGGTTGTGGGATTGCTTCAAGGACAGCGGGTCAGGGTCAGGGCCCGAGGGGACCCCGTGTTCCCCCCTGCCCCATCCCCCATCTCAGCCCCCTCTGGAGGATGGGGCCAATGGCCCTGGGCAATGGGGACTGCAAAGCAAATAAATAGAAGGGCTGTTTCATTAAAATCTCGGTGAGAGGCAGCCTTGCTGACCCCTGGGCTGCCCCTGAGGCCAGTCTCTGGAGGGGATGGGGCGGGGTGGCCGAGGGTCAGCGGGGGCAGCCTCCAGCTGGAGGGGGGCGGTGTCCCTGAGGGATGGTGGTGGGAAGCCTGGGCCTGGGGCTGAGGACGGGAGGAAACCACGGCCCCGGGCAGCGCTTCAGTCAGAGAAAAGTGGTTTTGCGGCCATCGTAAGGGCTCTGCGGCCCGCCCGCGACCCCAGCTGGCGTGTGCAGATGGTTTTACGTGACTGGATGCCGTGGCGGAGGACAGGGCTGTGCAATCACATTCCTCTTCCCAGTTCCTGGAATTCCCACCTGCATCACGTATAAGTCTCCCCAAAGTCCCCGGCAGGCACCCCCTGCAAGCAGCCCCGGCTCTGGCGCACAGCGCCCGCCTCACCGGGCTGCCTGGGTAACACAACGAGCCTGCCCACGTGCGCCAGGTTCAGCCTGGACGCACCGAATAACCCTGACCGGCGCTTTTTACATTTCTCTCCAAACACGGGTGCTCTGGCTGAGCCCCGAAGTCGTTTCCGTCTCTGACCTGCGCTCCAGGGCGCCCTGTGCAGGCAGCCGGGTGCTGAGCATCGCCCGAGGCCTGGTGTCTGCCCAGGGCACCTGGCCTCGCTCTGCCGCCTCCGAGTGCAGATCCTCCCGTCCCTGCAGGCTCGAGGTGGGCGCAGACGCAGCCCGTGTCACACCTGCGGCGCCTCATAGCCCTGGGCCAGCGTGCAGGGCGCCACACGCGCCCGCAGGGAGAGAGACCCAGGGCTTCCATCCCAGATCTGCCTCTACGTTTTCGACGGGCCTGCAGGCAATCCCCTTTTCAGGGTTTTTTCCCCATGGGATTTCCCCCCAAACATTAAATGCAATGATACAGGTTCAAGCCGGAATTGTTTCCCAGTTTCTACAGCGCTGGGACCACTGTCTTCCTAGGGAGCTTTGCTTGCCCAGGGGACTAAACCCTGTTCGCTCCAGAAAGGATGCAGGCTTCTGGAAGCGCCCGCTCTGGTCCACCTGGACATGCATCTCAGCTGACCTGGAGCCCAGCAGCATCGCTCCTGAGAAAATAAATATGCCCACGTCCATGAAGAAACACCAGCTTCCTTATTTCTTTTTCCCTAGGAATTGCCACACGAATTCGCATTTCTGCACGCTTGTCCCCCGGGAACGGCGCTGTGCTTATTTATTTTGTGCGTCCGTTTCTCCTCTCATCCTGCACGCTGCCTCCCTTTGCTGATCGTCCTTATCAAGCAGTGGCGGTGAATGGCTGAGCGCCACTTGGGAACGGCGCCGGGATATTGCAAAACATAAAGCAATCAGTGCAAACTTCTGCAGCGCTTGGCAGTCTACGGCGGTTTCGGTCAGCTCGGGGCCAAGCCGCCCAGGCCTGAGGCCCTTGGCAGTGCTGAAAGGGGGAGCCCCATGTGGGGAGAGGGCGAGAGCGGCCACTCCGCTCTCCAGCAGGAGGTTCTGGCCGCCACTTGCACGCATGAGTCACTGTCTCATCAGCCTTCCTGCGTTTTGTCGAAACCGCGGACTCCAAGTCCCCGTGGTGGCTTTGAAAGGAGCTGAAAACGCACAGGCACCCCTTGAGGCGACTGGGGAGCTGCCGCCCCCTGGGTCCCTCCCTCGACTCTGCTGACCGGCCGGCCCCACACACTGCAGGTGTCCACTAACGACCTGTCAGGGCTAACACCCCACTCTTCACAGCTGCCTCCCTCGGGGGCCCCCGAAGCTCTGGGCTCCCCGGCTGCACAGGCCCACCCCGAGCCTGCTTTTTAGGGAGGCCCTGGTGGCAATGGCGACCACATCCCCGGCCAGCAGCCAGCAGGGCCTGGGGCCCCTCCAGCACCCCTCCGCCGAGTCCAGCAGCGAGCAAGGGGACTTACCGGTCTCCAGGGCGAGGCTTTCGCTCTCCTGCCTCGAAGGAGCTCTCTACCTGTGCTGTCGGTTGCATCTCTATTTCTCTCTCTCCCCAGCACTCACACACATTACACATTTCTCAAGGCTATTTGCCTTCGAAGCCCACCCTCACTCACAACTTATTTAGATGCTCAACAAAATTCTGTGGAATTAAGTTGAAGTTCTAAAATTTTACAACCTGTCATGAAGATGGAGGTCTCGGGAGTCAGTTGGCCAATGACAATAACCAGGGGGGCCACGTGTGCGCTGAGATGACCCAAAGGACGAGGGGTGGGGCAGGTTCCCTGATCGGCTCACAGCCCAGGGGTGGAGACACACAGGCTAACTTGCCATCTGGCCACTGGTCTGGAGCCCAGGCTTGGGGCCATTCAGCCTGAGCTGGGACCCCAACCTCACCTCCTGCCAGCTACAGGCCTTGGACAGGTGACGTAATCTTTGTTAGGTCTCCACGTTTGCCAGCTGGGGTCAAAATGATAGTGATTAGGAGAGACAATGCACGGACGCTTAGTGCCTGGGACCTAGGGACGGTCCAGTGAGCTAACTCTTCCTGCCACTTGGGGGTTGGATTATCACCCCTTTCTCTGGCTGCATCCCGAGCTCTGGAAATTTCCCCCAATCAACTCAGAGACAGGGTATATTCAAATCTGAACGCATTTTCTTACTTGAAAAACGTGCTCTGTGGCTTTTTCTCCTCCATGTAAGCTCTTTGAAGGCAGCGCCTGTGCCTTGGACTTCTGTTTCCCCACCTTTTAATAAAACCTGTTTATGGGGGAGAAGTGAAATAATTGCCCAGTGATGCTCCCAAGTCTGGGTTTGACAGTTACCCAGAGAAGTGTGGGGGTGTTGGGGGTCCTGCGGGACCTGCCAGCCCAGCTGGGCTGGGCGTTACCATTCGAGAGAGGCACAGGGCTAGGCAAGCAGAAGGACTTTCCAAGCCTCTTGGTGCCAGCAGCAGCCGCGGAGAAACCAGCAGAGACGAAAGGCTTTTCTAAAGTGAACTTGGAACTTTGTTTACAAGGGGATAAAAACTGAGAACATCTTAATGTTGTCGAATAACATTTTTGAGATTTTAAGGGTGATATTAAAAGGTCTTTGCAACACTACGCTCTCCAGGTAGTCTTCCTTCCCTTCTCTCCCCTGGGTTTGTGTTGCCTCGGGGAGGGGTGGTCCAGCACCGAAACAGGGAGAGGCAGAGGGCAGAGCTGCCTCCCAGCGAGGCTTCCCAAAGCCAGTCCCAGGAAGGGCACTTCTAGGCGCCTCCGCGGCGAGCCCTGGGCACAGGGAGCTCCTCTAAGGAAGCCTCAAGATTGGAAATGGACGTGCCCTCTGGACTCCCGAGGAAAGTGCTCCCCAGGGTGGCTCCCAGTTTTCTTGGACAGAGCCCTGGGCAGTGGAGACCCCGAGAGGGCTTGCGGTGGCCGCGCGGCCCCATCGCAGCTCCTGGGCAGGCCCGGAGACGTCTCCGACGGACCAGCGTGCACAAAGCGTGTGAGGGGAAGCAGGCCACCCTCCAGCCTCCCTGCCTCGACGCTGACCGAGACCCTGCCACTGCAACACAGCCCAGGCAGCCCGGGCAGAGGATACGGAGTAAACGAACACTATGTTTTGGACAATCAGGTGGAACAGGACCTTGAAATCGGGATTACGTAATAGAGAAAATAAAAACGCTTTATTCACACACCACCGAGCCTTGTGAGGAGACTGGTCTGTCTACAGCAGTGGAGCCCCATCGCGTCTGAGCTGCCGGCCCCAGCATCAGCGCTGCGGGATGGTCCCGAGGGGAGCGGGCGCCTGGCGCTGGCCGAGGAGACGCACCTGCCGGAGGGAGCGGCCGTGTGGGCTGCCCTGGCTCGGCTGGAAAGCCTCCTCTAGAGGACAGTGCTCCTAGACAATGAACAACACACAGCACTTCTCACTCCAGGGTGGGTCTGGTGTTTAGGCGATGCCTGCCGGTCCAGCCGGGCTGGGGGAGCCGACCCCTGGCGGTGCCCAGGGCTGCCTCCGGGGTGATGACCACCGTGGCCCCTGCCTGGCTTGCTTCTGACCCCGCGTGTCCACCTTGCACTAATGTGTTGCCTGGCACTTAGTGGGTGCCAAAGAAATGTTTGCTGAATTAAATGATGATGTGCTAAACCCACGCCGGCTGAGCCCCCGGGAGGCCAGTCCAGGCCAGGTGGTGGCTGTGCAGAGTGAGCTCAGCGTCGTCTAGAGGCAACAAGCTGGCAGCCTCCATCCGGGCTGCTTCTCCCACGGTGCTGACGTGGAGACATCTCTGTGGGACGGGCCAGCGGCTGGCACGCGGGTGCCCACGCCAGCTGCAGGCTGCACGCCTGTGGTGGCACAAAGCACTCACGCAGGCTGCAGAAGAGGGGGCAGGAGACGCCCGACGCTACCAGAGCCCTGGAACCGAGCCCCGGGCCCAGCGAAGCCGGCGCCGAAGCAGCCTCAGCTTCCCCCTGGGCTGCTGGAAGGGGTCTTGCAGGGCCCGGGGACCAGTCCCTGGGGAGCGGGGCGCGGATGCCCCCTGGTGGTCTGCCCGCCCACCTGCAGCAACACGGGAAGCAGGTGGTCTCACCTGTTAGGGGAAGAGGAGAGCCAACCCGGGGCAGCGAACCAGCGGGCCCTAATTAAGAGCCTGCATTGTGGGACGTCTTCTCAGTGGGGCCATGTGGACTGATTTTGTGATTATATCTTTAAGTCCGGCCGCGGGAGCCTTGATGGAATCCTTACATCTACATTAATCGGGGAAATCAGGTGAGTGCACAGAGCACCTGCCAGATGTGTCCGTAGACGCTGTGCAGGCACTGAGGAGGTCAGGGTTCCAGGGTCTGTGCCAAACGGGTGAGCCGCAAGGATGGATGGGGATAAAGGGACAGGGGCGAGACTGGCACTGGAGATGCCGCGAACACCCACTGAGGAGCCACCGGCCAGGCGCTGGGGAAGGCGCACAGGCCTCCACGCTCTGCGAGCTGAGTGACACCGCGGCCTCGGCGGAGACCGGCCCATGCCGCTGCCCACTGGGGCTACGAGAGCGTCAGCACTTTCCCAAAGAAGTTGGAATTATTTCACAGATGACAGCTTAGTCTCAGGGCGAAAACCAAGGTTCTTTTAATCCCCATACACAGATGAACCATCCCATTAAGTAACGACTCTTTAAAAAGCTGTGTGCACCAGGCAGTTAAGTGTGAATTTAATGTGAGATTTTTAACCAAAGGGATTTTAGAAAGCAAGGCATTGGTGGTCACAGGTGGGCAAGAGGGGCCCGTGACGGATTGTGCCTCCTGTCAAACCAAGGAATTACAAATAACAATGATTTTGTACATCAGCTCCTGCTCAAGAACCTGGAGAACCAAACTCTGCTTGGTCCAGAGCCCGAACTTTCAGGCAGTTAGAAACGCTTCATTCCCAAAGCTTGTACTGCCATGGTTCTCCAGTTTATGCCTCTAAAAGTTACGCAGACAATTGTTTAAATAGTGTGGCTAAAAGTTTCTGTCTAGAAAAGCACAGGCCGGTTAACTAAATCGAAGTTTTTTGTTTTTTTTTTAAGATTTTATTTATTTATTCATTTATCCCCCCCTTGCTGCTTGTGCTCGCTGGGTCAGCTAACCACGCCGTGCGGGCGGGCCTGCCCTCACCAGGAGGCCTCGGGAACCGAACCCGGGGCCTCTCATATGGTAAACGGGAGCCCCACTGATTGAGCCACAGCCGCTTCCCCGAAGTTTTTAAGACAGCAAAATGTGCTCCACTGACAGCAATCACACACCCGCTTAATGCGTGACTAAACCGAGGCTTCTGGGCTCTTGCTCTATGTTTTGAAATAGCGTTCAGGACGCACACTCCACCGTGCGTGTGCCTTATCCGTGCCCCTGCAGTCACGGCCATAGCAAAAATACTTTCTTCTGGCTTCACGGTAAAGACAGGCCTCGAGAAGTGGTTTCTGAGAAAAGCGATACCCCCCAATGAAAAGCTGGTCATAAAACATGAAAGAGGAGCTCTCCTCCACAGGCCAGCGGTAATGTGTCTTCTACTGTATCCTGTCTTCTCAAGGGCTTCAAACAGCCAAAGAGCCGAATTTGAAACATTTGCCGCATTAACGCAAACGTGGAGCTCAGCCAGGATCTTTATGTGTCTTATAAATATTTATACTTAATAACATCTGGGCCTGAGCTTTCCTTTGGAAGCCCATGTTTGCTGAACGAGTCCAGTTTTTTTTTTTTCTTTTTTAATGAAAAATGAGGTTGGGGAGAACACCTTCAGTTTCGTGGTTTGAGTTTTCATATAGCTTTCTCTAAGCATTTCTCACAAGAGCCAAAGCAAGGTCTGTTTGGTTTATTCCTTTTATGACTAACCAAGAGGCGCAGAGTGAAGCAGGATGGGGGAAAGGGGCGAATGGAAGGGGGAGCTCTCTCAGGACTGGCTCACGCGGCCAGGGTTGCACAATGATCTGCAAATGTCAGGCCCCCAAATCCACTTTTGCCTGAATGATATGATCGACTGTCCCAGAGGTCCTGAATTCCCTCTAAACAATTGCGTAATGTTCTCCTTGCTTTTAGCTAAGGGGACTTAGTCATGAGAATCCAACAAAAGCTGGTGATGTCCTCGGGTCTTCAAAGGCTTACAAGGCCTGATTTATGCTTTCTGGATGGGTCAGTGTCAGCCGCGTTTGCACAGCCAGAGAGAACAATTATATCTTTTGAATTCAAAGGACAAAAATGTGTGAATGCAAATGAAGTCAACCCTCAAATATTTGCACTGGGAGAAACAAAGGTTATTTAAAAACAAAACAAAACAAACAAACAAAAAAAAAAGCACACTGGCATTTGCTTTGGAAATGGGTTTATATTTTTAATCAAGTCCAAACCTTTAAAATTTTGTGGACATTCACTTCCAGCAAAGCAAGAAAGCTTGCTTTAAAGACTGACTTTCAAGGAGCTAGGAAGAGATTTTCTTTCCCATCTCTTCCCTTGTTTTAGGCCTCAATAAAACCTGGGGGAAGACAAGGCTTTCTTGCAGGCTCTGAAAGGTTTTAGGAAAACTGGCACAGCCCTTTCAAATGTCTCTGGAGCAAAAATGTTGCAAGGGGCTCCCGATCAAGGAGAAATGTCGCAGAAAAAGTAAGCGGAAACTAGGAGATGCTACATGTCATCAAGGCAAGGAATTAAAATGCTAGTGTTTCTGACAGAAAGAGAGAGCTGCCAACCTGGAAAATAATTACATGGTAAGTGCTGCAATGAATTTGAAAGATTTGCCTCAGGTAAACCCAAATGCAGATAACTGATACAGAAACACAGCAGAAACGCACAGATACAACGACTGTTTTGACAGAGGTGACTTGCTCTAGGTCACTTGGGAATGAAATTTTCTGGGTTGCAGCCCAGGCTGACTGCTGTGCTCCTACAGCTCTCTGACCAGCAGTACTTATATTTCATTGCTTTGTATTAGTTCCAAGAGCTTTTTTTTTTTCTGCTCCAAAGTGCAAGTGCTGAGCTTTAACAAGCCTTTCCTGGCTCTGCCCTTTTCTAAGCCTAGTCCCCTCTTTGTGCCAACATCATCTCCTTTGAAAGGAGAAATACGCCTCCACCGTATTGTTAGAAGCAAGTGATCTTCCCCCCACCAGCGCACCATCCAAAACGCGACAGAAAATGAGAGGGCGGCAGGAGGGGCATGGCCGCTGGCCCACCTGGAAGCTGGTTTTTGTCTGAAGGCAGAAGAGCCTTTGGAATGAGGTAGCAGGTGGAGTTAAACCTCATTTTCCAAACGACAGGCACTAAAATAACCTGGGAAAAGGAATGCCCACAGGAATATTTCTAATAAGTAATTTGGAATCATCGCACATTCCTGCCATGGAGCAGCGCGAGGGAGCTGTGAGATGAGATTAATTTTCTCGTGTTTTCTAAATGAGGCCGAGAGGCGGGAACGGGGCGTGCCTCCTTCATACTCTGACATTGTGTGGCTGTGTTCTTGGGCCCGGATCCAAATGACCCCCAGAATGCAGGACCCCCAAGCTGAAAGCTGAGCCGCGTCCACCTTTGAGCTGGGCCTTTCCAGATGCTCTGGGAAAGGCAAGTCTGCACGCTGGGCCGAAGCCTGGGACTCCAGGAATGCACCGATGAAAAGGAGCCCCGGGGGGAGCCGCCAGGGCCGGCCTGTGAAACACAGCCTCACACTTTGGAAATAAAACCCAATGATTTTGTTTAGGACAGTTGTAAGAGAAAGAACACTCCTTTTCCACAAAAATTCATCACGCAAGAAAGGGATATAAAACATTTCCAGCCCGGGATTTAAAGCGTAGCAGGAATCATATTTGTAAAATATTAGTATAGACTATCCGGTTGAGGAATGAGTTACTTGACTGTTTTTCTCACGGAAACCCCCTCGAGCCTTGGCCATTCTTTCGGACACACTTTTGTAGGAGAAAAGCTGCAGTTTATTGCCAGGCATTACATGAGTTACTTTAAAAGCATTATCTTAAGTAATCCTCGTGACAAACCCACGAGATAGGAACTATTATTCCCGTTTTTCACATAGGGAAACTGAGGTTCTGAGGGAAGGTCCCAGCCCATGCGGTTGGAATCCGATGGCATGGCTTTGCCTCCGGGCCCTGTCCTGCCCACACCTGCCTTCTTCCCGGCGTCGCCCGCCCGCAGAGGCCCGCTGTCCCAGGAGCCCCCGCGGCCCAGGCGAGGGCTCCCTCTGGCCACTGCCCCAGCACTGAGGGGACTGGCTAAGGGGCAGGCCCCACAGCCTGCTCGGGGCCAGGAGGCAGCGGAGGAGGCCTGCAGGCCCGAGGAGCCAGGTCCTTCAAGGAGAGGACAGGGCAGGCTTCCGACAGGCCTCGGTGCCAAGGCCAAGATGATCTTATACTGAAAAATCCTGGAAGCTGAGGTAAGGCTTTTGCAGAGCCAAATCCACCATGAGCAGAAGAACAAGGGGTGGGAAAGCAGTTGAGGAGTGCAGCCCGTTTTCTGGGGAAATCCAATACCCCAGAGGTGGAAGCCTTGTGCTTGCAGAGAACAAAAGGAAACACACCTAATGGGGCCGGTAAGAAAGGGAGCCTCTGCATTCACAGGGATTGGGGCCTTCAGAGGGAGTCCACTGCAGCCCACCTGCAGGTGTTCTTCTGTGCTCAGAAAGCCCCGGGGCAGTATTTCACTCCCGGCCTCCAGGGGATTAGAGCCCAGAGCCACCTGTGAAGAGAACAGCGTGCAGCCTCAGCTTGGTGCTCTTTTAGCCGGCTGGCAGGTGACCTTCCGTGTGGTCCTGGGAAGCTGGGTGTCCCCAGCCTGACAGAGTAGCTGCGGGCAGGGGAGGCTCTGGCTGCAGAGGCAGATGGTTTCTACAGATTCAGAGAATGAGAACATGCGAAAGCAATGACCTGGAAACTGTTTGCCTGCAAACCCCCTAAAGTGGTTTTGGAAGTTTTTGTCTCCCTACCCAGAGTTTTCAGTTGACATCTCTGGTGGGTTTTTTTGGTGTGTTTTTAAAAATTTATCATAAGTTTATGTAACTGCAAAGGATGTGATTTCCTGGCACACTGTAAAATTTGACAATTCAAAATAAAAATGCTATGAACTCTTTCAACTGTCTCTAGTTGAATGATTTAATAGTCACCATCATCTATTTCAGAAACACGTGGACAAAAGGCCACGTATTAAATGATTCCGTTTATAGGAAATATCCAGTGCAGGCAAATCTATAGTGACAGAAAGCAGACTGGGGGTGGCCAGAGCCGGGGGTGGGTGGGGACGAGGAAACGGAGAGCTGCTGCCCAGCGGGCAAGGGTCTCCTGTGGGGAGATGGGAAAGCCCTCGCCCTCGAGCGTGCTGATGGCCACGCAGCACTGAGAACGTACCTGGCGCCGCTGAATCACACGCTTTCAAGTGGTTAAAATGGGCAGATTTATGTCTCGGCATCTTACAACATAACAGAGATGATGATAGCAGCGAAGGCCACGTTTCTGTGCTTGTCTTTTGTGATAACTACTTCTGAGAAGACATGTATGTGTGTGTGCATAGATGTGTTAAGTTTTAGATTTCCTGTGGCCTTAAAGTTCTAAGTCTTAAATTTTTTTCTTCTGGATTAAGGGTTGATTACAATTATTATTTTAAAAATTGACCATGACAAAGATTTTATAGATTTTGGAACATAAGTACAAGCATAAATTTAAATTTTTACTGGCCATTTGTCTGATTGAGATGGAAAGGACTTTATAGGTGTCTTGAATTATTTCTCTGTCTGGTGCCCAAGGACAGGCAATGCAGCTAACGAATTGTTTTATTTTTAATGAAATAGGAGAAGGAAGAGTGTAGCAGGGAGGTGGCAAAGGAGAACACCAAAGGTTTGTCCTCTGACGAGCTGAGGTTTAGGAGAGGACGCGTGGAAGCTGAAGAGTCATCGCGGCAGGTACGAGATGGAAGGACGGTGAAGCGGAGGGCGGGGGCCTGTACGTCAGAGAGAAGACTGTGCCCGGGGGGGTGGAGCTGTGCACCCCAACATACCTGGGCTCCATCTTCCTCTGCTCCCTGTGGCTGGGAACCCACACTGAGCGGGACCTCGAGGGGCTCCAGTTCTAGTTAGGGGGCGCCCCTGCTAAGTGAGTGGGGGTCCTAATTCCAGTGACAGGAGGCCGTCGAGTAAAGAGCCCTGGGAGGAGCTCATGGGAACCGGAGGAGGAAGGAGAGGGCGGTGCCGTGGCCAGGGCTCTGCCGTCACCGAGGCTGCCGATGCGGGAGAAAGCAGGCCTGGCTGTGCCCTGGTCGGAGCTTCCGGCCTCAACACCCGTGAGCTAGTAAAATCCCGCCGCTAAGTCAACCCATGGTGCGGTATTTGTCATAGCGGCCGTGGCAGACTGAGACAGGCCCCAAACTCGCCGTGTGCTGCCAGGCACTCCTGGGGGTGGTGGGGGGACACGCAGAGCCGCACAGGGCAGGGCGAAATCAGGGCTGTGCCGCCAGCGGGCAGCACGTGCCGGCTCCGTGTGAGCCCAGCAAGGCGGGAGCCTCCATGGCACTCAGCTGCCGCCTCCTTAGCACGGGGGCACGAAAGCCGATGCCACAGGCTAAAAGGAGAGGGCAGCACGGACGCTTTGGCTCCCCGCCCCCCCAGCTCTCTCCCCTTCTGCTCACAGCAGCATTTCATAGTAACTCAGCAAGCCTTGAGAAACGACGACGGGTGGCTCGTCTGCCTAGACCTCTCTCAGGACACTCTGAGAATAGCTCTGTGAACTGTTGGACCACTTTCGTCTCCGTAGACCCCCTACGGAATCACCGGGAGGACGTGGCCTCAGCCCTGCTGACGAACACGGGGAATGCTCCTTTCATGTGCCCCGCTGGGAACCGTGACGGTCCGTCCCTGGGCGCTGCCCTTTTCGATCACGCTCCCGTCCCGTGCCCTCCTGCAGGTAGAAGAGCCCTCCCACTCTGCGTCGAGCCACGCCGTCCTCCCACCCCCGAGGACGAGGGCTCCAGGCCACGGCCAGGCTCGGACCCACCACCGCCAGGCGGGACTCGCCGGGGCTTTCTCCCAGTGGGGTGGGCCGCTGCCCCTCACACACTCCCTGGCGAGCCGGGCGGCGGCCGTGGGCGCTCAGTGCACACAGCCGTCCTGCTCGGCTGCAGAAATCGTCTGATTCTTTGGCCCTTATCTACACAGACGATTCTCGTGTTCTCTGTAACTCGATGGGCAGAGCTCTGCCGCTGCTATTTAGAGCTGGTGCCAGCAGCAAACAGAACCGTCGCCTTGTGTGGCTGCTTTTCTCTCTCTTACTGTGTCCGAGAGTCCGGCAGCCAGCCAGGCCCACTGCCCCTGCTCTCAGGCCCCTTCTTGGTTCCTGTGAGTAGAAACCCAGCCTTGGCTGCAGAGTGTGGAGGTGTTGGGTACACTGAGGCACCAGAAGGCCATGGCAACCTATTGGGGTCTCAGGTCCACCTTGTGGGGCCCAGAGCCCTGCCCCCACTCGAGGAGTCAGGGCTGCCCCTTCGTGGCTGAGAGGAAGGGGAGGGTTGGCAGCTTGGCCAGTGTAACCTAGAGCATGGGCTGAGGCTCAGCTGGAGCCAGGTCCAAACCCCACTTCTCCCACTTAGCAGCTGGGCAGCCTTAGGAGGTCATTTAACTCCTCTAAGTCCAAAGTCATTTGTCTATGAAACATGGTTGCCAGTGGCATTGACCTCAAAAGGCTGTTTGGGGAATGAATGGGGCGACCACTTCCTTAGCACTGCACTTGGCATGGCACAGACTTTGGTAAGTGGTGGCTCTTACTTCTGAGGCAGGATAGAACAGGGACCTAAGGAGGAGAGGACAGGAGACCTAATAAGCCTGGTAAGGGAAACTGAGGCGACGGCCTGCTGAGTCACACGAGCACGCTAGGAAGGGGCAGCTGGCAGCACACCCTGCAGCTGGCAGCACACACACGCAGCGGCTGTGTTATCAGAAGGCAGCCAGAAGCACCTTGCGGGGCCAGGAGGGGCACCCCTGCCCCCCCACTTTCAGGTTCCCACACGCCTCGTAGACAGTGACCAGAGGCCAATCACCGCCGCTCAGCACGCCCTGCAGAGCTCGTGGACAGCAGCCAGAAGCCTGTCACCACCAGACAGCACCCCCTAACCCCAAGAGAATCAAGTCACCCAACAGAGTTCCCCTGCTTTGTCTCAAATATGCCAATCAGCGCAGACCCTGGAGTCCTATACCCCCACAAAACAGGGGGCCCCAGGGCAGAACTTCGCTTTTTTCTCCACCTTCCTCCTTGAAAGTGAGCTTTCTGTTCCTTGCTTTACCCCCTAATAAATTCTCCGCTTGCCTGATCGACTTGTGGCTCGTCCTCGAATTCTTTCTTGCAACGAAGCCAAGAACGTAGACTTCGGCCCTGAGCACATCATTGCCTTGGAACATTCCTGTGGGAATAACACGTTCTTTAAAAGATCATCTCGGGCAGCGGATGTGGCTCACGCGGCTGGGCTCCTGCCTACCACATGGGAGGTCGCTGGTTCAGGTCCTGGTGCCTCCTAAAGAAGATGGCGAGCTGGCGCGATGGGCAGGCGCGGCGAGCTGACACAACAAGGGACACGGGGAAAAAAACGTGCGAGAGACAAAAGAAAGCAAGGGGCGGAGGTGGCCCAAGCAATTGGGCACCTCCCTCCCACATCAGAGGTCCCGGGTTCAGATCCTGGTGCCTCCTAGAGAAACAAGGAAGACGGACAGACACAGCAAGTGTGAACAACAAAAAGGGGGTGGGGAGAAATAAATAAAAATCTAAAAAAAGAAAGATTATCCACAGCTAGATTCTGGAATACATTTGGCAGAACCGTGTTTGAGCTTGAGTTCTCCCCTCCCTGTCCCTCCCCTTTCCACTTTTCATGCACCCCACAGTCAGCTCTGGTGGTCAGTCCTGCTGGCCTCGGTGTTTCCCAGCTGTGTGGACACCGGCCAGCAGAGTGGGCGAGGCCACTCAGGCCACGTCCCACCAGCAGGACGTGGGAAAGAAGGCTGGACCTCAGCACACTTCCTCCTCTCCTCTTCTGCCCAGACTTTCGTTTGCCAAACCAAGTAGAACTACCCACGCTTCTCGCGATGGGAGTCCTGGCAGAACGGCGGTGGGGGGCAAGGGCTGAGGCCACGTGGGACTGCCTTTTGGCAAACCCGGAAGCCTGCCGCTGCCCTTCTGCCCGGGTTTCGGCTGGGCGTGGTGGCGTTTTGGGCCTGGCGCCTCCGGGCTGACCAACAGCCAGAGGGTCGTGGTCCTGCCCTGGAGGACGTCAGTGGCTGTGCAGGACTCTCGTTCCAGCGGCAGCAGCCAGGCAGATACTAAACTGGTACCGAGACAGGCCTTCCTTAAGTAACAGTCAAGACATTGTGGCTGCTAAGTCACTATACGGACGCCTCTGCGTCACGAGGCAGCAGAAGGTGGAGGCCCGAGATGACTGGAGCCAGCTAGACGGCTCCCACCCGTTTGCAGTCACTCTAGACCTAACTTCTCCCTACTGTGTGCTTACTGTCGGGAAGGTAGTTCCAGATGGGGCTCA
>JAKSZT010054335.1:12832907-12864672 GCA_026826555.1 Tolypeutes matacus | reverse complement strand
TAGCTGGGGCTCACCCTACTGTGTGCTTACTGTCGGGAAGGTAATTCTAGCTGGGGCTCACACTTACTACTGGGAGGTACTAAGCATACACAAGGGTGAGCTGCTCCACCCACCTCCGTTTAATATCCATATGAAAGACCCTGTGCCTGATCTTTGTTCTGTCTACCCCTATCCCAAATCCTTGTGGTTTGCTACCCTGCCCCTGTCCATCCTGGTTATTAATGAAGGAACCTGTGTCCAGCTCCACCCCAGTCATTCATTAGCACCCCGATGCTATAGAATATTAGAATTCCTGCAGATCAGGGAGGCAGCTTTGGGCCATGAGGCCACTGTGCTCCATTCCTTGCACAATCAGTAAAACGCTTTCTCTCTTTTAAACCCTGGTGTCTCAGGAATTGGCTTTAAAGACACCTCGGGAGGAAGGAACCCTCTTTTGTGTGGTATCAAAAGGACCATGAGCCCATCGAAACGCATGTGGTGGCGCAGTAGTGGTAGAAAACAAAAGCAAAACGAAAACACCGAACCGAGCTCAAATCCAAACAAAGCGCCCTGCGCTCCCGCCCGGTAAGCAGAAACGACGGGACTGGCTTCCCCGGGAAGGTGCCGATGCGCTGGTGGAAAGGGCGCCTGGCGCTCTGAAGGGCATCTCTTCCGAGCTCGGGGGCGCCTCGGGCTCCGAGGGATGCAGCGGGCAGGGGCGGCGGCACCCAGCCTCGGAGGGCCTAGCGCCCTCGCGCTCTGCACGCTGCTGGCTGCCATCGCACAGGGCCACGGCCTGGGGGCTGCGAACAGCAGAAGTGCAGGTGGCCCTGGGCCCCCCGGCCTCTGAAGGCGCCTCGCTTCCTCGCCGCCTCGGGCCCCACGCGGCCCCTCCTCCAGGGCGCCCCCCTGGGTCCACGTCCCCTCTCCTTACAGGGACACTCGTCTCGCTGGCTTCGGCGCCCCCGCCCAGTCTGACCTCCTTCTAACTCGCCGCGTCGTCCGACACTCTGTCCACGTCCACGGAGGGACTGGGGCTGGAACGTGTCCCTTTGGACAGCTCAGCCCCTGACACTTTTCAAACACTGTTCCGCGAGGGGCAGCTTGGAAGAGATTTTCTTGCTGAGGAATCTTCCTGCTGCCTCCCCTAAATTCTTGACGCCATGGTTGACCCTTGCCCTCTTCTCAGCGGTGAGGGAGGAAACGGCCTCTACTTGCCGCGTGAACCCTGCAGACATGGGGCAGCAGTGCCTCTTTCCCAGGCTGCGTAATTTTAATTTTCTCTGGACTCATCTGTAAATTAAGGGTGCACAATTTTCTCTCAGATCTTTTCCAGATGTAAAACCAGGTTTCCTCTGACAGCATTTCTTCTTCCTACTCATTTTTTTTTTTTAGGGAAAGAATTCTCAGAGGAGAGTAGAGAGTTCCTGAAGGGTCAAGGAGCTAGAGCATGTGCAGGCATGTGGGAGTGAACTTACCCATTAGGGTAAATACTGTGCTGGTATTGGGAATACAAAGACACATAAGTTGGCCCCTGCTTTTAAGGGTTAAGAATGTGCTAGAAGAGAGCGGATGTACTCAGTGGTTGAGCACCTGCTTCCCATGTAGAAGGTCCTGGGCTCAATCCCTGGCACCTCCTAAAAAAAAAAGTTTGAAAACGATCCAATAATCGGCCTCCTTTACTTGTTAAGCTTTCCAAAGGAAAGAATAAAAATAGCAGCGGTTTGTTCTCCTGCCTTCCCGCCATCACTTCTTGAGCTCGCATCACGTTTTAAGTCCCTGAAAATAAGAGCAGCGAATGCCAAGGGCGTCTTGGCAGACCCTAGCGCGGGCCGGGCCCACAGGCTCGGCGGAGGCTTTCCTGGCGCACTCGCCCCGCAGCCCCCGGGGCTGCCCCGCTGCGGGAGGAGGCCCGTGCCCTAAGCTCCCCACGCGCGGAGGGCTGCCGGCAGCTCTCGGGTTCATGCCGCAGCTCGTTTCCCCTCTGAGGGACAGTTCAGGCTCTCGGGCTCTCTTAGCTCCCTCGCCTAGTTTCTCTCCGCTAGCAGGAGGAACCCTCCCCTCTCCCTCCTCCCTTGCCATTCACACGCTGATGTTCTGTGCGTGGGGGCAGTTCCCAGGGATGACTTGGACGTTGCCGGGTTGTGTTTGTTTAATTTTTTTTATTTGTTAGCCTCCGTCCACCCCCCAAGGATGCTCTGTGACTTCCAGGATCCCAAATGCGTTTAGTTTGCGGCAGAACGATTGGAGTCCCGGGTCATGCCCTGACGTTGTCTCTCAAGTGCTCGGTGCTTGGACGGCTGTTGGCAGAGCTCTGAGAACCCAGGAGGTGCCGCCTGTAGAGGCCCAGGGCAGGCACCTGGGAGGGCAGCAAGTGTCCCACCATCGTGCGTCGGGGCCCTGGGCGAGGCGTGTCCCACAGACAGCCACGTTCAGGCTCGCCCTGGCCTGCGAGTGCGCCCCTGTTGGAAATAGGGGATTTGGAGACGGGAGTCAAGGATGGCACAGGGTGGGCCTAAGCGAGCACACAGATGTCCTTTGAAGGACAAGCGGGCAGGCCGCGTGGGGACGGAGGCCAAGGACGCCGAGGATGGCCGGCAAGGCACGGCCCCTGGAGGCAGCGGGCGGGCCCCCTGGACGGGCTCTCGGGGGAGGCCCCCGGCCATGCCTGACCTCAGCGTCCCGGCTCCAGAACTGCGAGGCTCTGCCGTTGGAAGGCGCCCGGCCTGTGCCTCTGGACAGCAGCTCAGGAGGATGAAGAGTGGAACTATTTTCTTCTCAGGAAATGTCTTCTCTAACCTGAATCTCTGACTATAAAAACTCACTTGCACACGGTTGCAAGATTGCAGCCCCTCCTTGCAGCGGGGATATTAATTGGTATAATTTTCTGGAGAGCAATTTTACCACATATATCAAACACATTAAAAATATGTTTATAAAAGACACCATCTGTCCCAGCAATTCCAATTCTAGGAATTTATACCAAGGAAACAGTTGATCTGCACAAAGAGAAGGACATTCACTGATGCCTTGTTTATATTTGTAGATCACTCAAAACAACCTAAGTGTTCATCAGTAGGGGATGATTAAACAGATCAAGGTATGGCCACAAAAGGAACAAAACGATGCTGTAGAAGAATACTGACTGGCAAGCACCCTATTCACAGCATTGTAATCGAGAAACGGAGGTATTCTGCACATTTAATAGACAGAAATTACACTTGTCTATTTAAAAATCCAGACTCCTGACCCCAGCCCCTTGCCAAAGCTGCTGTCCCCGCAGCCCCCTCCTCCCCTGAAATGACAGCCACAGCCTTCCAAGGGCTCAGGCCAAAACTTGGGGACCAGCCTCGATTCTCCCCGCCAACGTCCCCCGGCCTTCAGAGCGTCCCCAGAACCTCGGCCTCGCCCGTCTCGCTGCTCTCGCCCGCCCCGTCTCGGCTGGCTTCCTGCAGTGGCCTGCCCCCGGTCCTGCTGCTATCACACCCCGCAAGTTCTCCACCAGCTGCGAGTGGCCCTGGTCAAGCACCCGCGTCATCAGGGAGCTGCTCCGTCCAACAGCTCCGTCTGCCTGGGAGCCAAAGCCACACAAGGCGGCCCACGACGGCGTCCCCGTGTGGCTTCCCCCACGGCCTCTCTGCGGCACCTCTCGCTGTTCTCTCCCTGCTCTCCCCTCTGGCCCCATCCTCATTTCTTGGGCACACCTAGCAAACTCCCACCGTCCAGTCTTTGCCCAGCCCTGCTCAGTGAACCCCACCCTGGGCGCCTAAAAGCTGCCCTTTGCCTCCCTCGGGCCAGCACTTCTGATTGCCCTGATCCTCCTTTAGAACTTCTCCCATAGCACTGAGGACTTTCTCACCTTGCACTTCACTGATTTATGACACGCGTGTTCTCTACAGCTGCACGTCTCTGATAATGAGATGCACCCGATGATTCCAAGTCACTGGCACTGGTTTGTCTTCTGTGGTGGTGGTTGTTTTTTGGTTCCTAGAACGCCGGCACACCTTACATGTGAAAACACGACAGGCTGTTTGTAAAATGGTCATGCTCGTTCCTTGGCAGTATCCATGCCTCTTTTTGATGTGATTTGGCCCTTTCCCTAGCCCTGACCTTGCTTGGCCTTGTGGCTTCGACCACTGGATTGCCGCAGGAGCGAGGGACCAGTCTGGAGCCTGGGCGTCCAGAGACAGAGCAGACTTCTGCTCTCCCGGAACTCTCTCTTTGCCTTGAGCAGCGACAGGCTGATGAGTGACGTGGCGCTCCGTAGCTGCTATCACCCCTGCTGACAGCCAGAGAACCCTAGCAGCAGAGCTGCAGTGCCGATAGGCAGTTGACCGTGCTTACCTGAGTACATCCACAGAGACCCACAGAATCACCTGACCCACGGAATGGTGACCTAGCTAACAGTTGCTGTTTGGATGTGGTTTATCATGCAATGAGAGATAACAGATACCTGGTACCTGAAGTTTCGTGAAATACAATGTGTGATTCTCTTATTTATTAGGCTTATTGTGTATTTCCCTCCAAGTAGAAAATAGCCTTCATGAGGGAAGGATTTTTACCCCTTGTTTTGCATCTCCTCCACCTAGGCTGTCATGAATATTAGCTGAATGTCTTGAATGTGTAATCCAATGTGTGACCTGATGCGTAAGTATGACACAATATTATTTTTTTAAATGTATTTTTTAAAAAAGATACTTAGATTACATAAATGTTACATAAAAAATAAAGGGGATTCCCAAATGCCCTGCTCTCTACATCTCCCACATTATCCCACATTAACAACATCCATCATTAGTGACGTACATTCATTACGAGTGATGAACACATTTTGGAGCATGGCCTCTAAGGCATGGATTATAGTTTACATTATAGTTCACACTCTCTTCTGCACAATTTTGTAGGTTATGGCAAGATATATAATGGCCTGTATCTGTTGTTGCAATGTCATTCAGGACAATTTCAAGTCCCAAAAATGCCCCCATATTACACCTGTTTTTCCCTCTCCCTGCCCTCAGAACCTCCAGTGGCCACTGCCTCCATGTCAATGATATAAGTTCTTCCATTGCTAGAATCACATTGAGTCTATAGTAGAATAACAGTAAGTCTACTATGGCTCGTAGTTCATTCTCCAATCCTGAGGATTCTGGGATGGTGATGCCCACTCCACCTCTAGTTGAGAGGGGACTTTAGTCCCATCGGGCAGATGGATGGGACTCTCTTGCTTGCAGTTGTAGACCTCTTAGTTCCTTGGGATGGTTGTTGTCCATCATCATCTCCTTGTTAGTTGTCCTGGGTGAGTCCAATGAACTGGAGAGTAGGTGTTGCAACTCTGTTGAGATCCAGGCCCCAGCTGGAACATGGACAGCCAAAGATTTAAATCTCTTGGACATACACCTGTCAACTCTAGTACTAATTGTAGGTTCAAATAGAAGGGTTAGAAGAGCCATCTGTAGGGAAACCACAATTGAGTCCAGCTCTGTCACTCTGGGGAGCATAAATTCCAAAGTAGGGCCCACTGGCAAGGTACCAAACTCCTGAGCTATCTGCCCTGATTATAGTGCCTGGATGTCTCCAGAGCCCTCAGGAGCCCTGCTATTTGAGGTAGTATTTACTTTGGCAGTCAATGAGATCCTGCTGAGATGTGCATAAGCGTAACCTCTGGAATGACCCCCCAACACACCTTGAAGTCTCTTAGCCATATAAACTCATTTGTCTTTTACCTTTTCTCCCTTTTGGTCAAGGTCTTTCTCCAGTTGCATTGCTAGGTGGTGCTTGGTAGTAATCCCTCAGTGCCAGGAAGGCTCATCCCCAGGAGTCATGTCCCACACTGGAGAGAAGGTAATGCATTTATATGCTGAGTTCAGCTTAGAGAGAGACCACATTTGAGCAACAAGGAGGCCCTCAGGAGGTAACTCTTAGGCAGCCAACGATACTATTTTTAATGACTGGAAGGATATACGATGACTTCGCAGTTATCTCTTGGTGTTCAAATTAAAGGTTAAAGGTGCTGTTTTCCTCTTCTTTCTGTTTACCCATAATGTTCAATTTTCAAAGATGAGCAAGTATTCAATTTTTTTTTTTCTTTTAGGTGGTACCAGGGATTGAACCCAGGACCTCTTGCATGGGAAGCAGGTGCTCAACCACTGAGCTACACATGCTCCCCACAGGCATTCCTTTTACAAAACATTTTATGGTCTTGTTATTTTTAAGTTCCTGGCACCTGGGATTTCTAGGTTAAAGAAACATTTTACCTGCCAAGAGAAAAGTGGCAACTCTGAATAACCTTCCAGGTTAGGGCTGGGGTCAACTGAAATGATGACTACACTGAAGGTTTTCCCCATCTGCCATTTTAATTCCGCCTATGCTAAAGTGTAGTTAGCACCTCTCCTGTTGTAAACAATCATGCTCTCATTCGAAGCTATTAGCACGTCAAGATGGTGTCTGTTGAGTTGGGGAACTGAGAAACTGCATGTGTTTGTGGTTTTTGTAGTGAAGGTTAGCATTTGCTTGTTGAACCTCTTTTCCATACCACTCATAAAAGCCAGATTTACACTGACTAAACAAACAACTCCTTAGGTTGCTAAGGCACTTACAATCTCTTTGTTTGTTGTCAATGGATGCTCATCATTGGTGAATTTTAGCCAATGTGTTGCAAAATTATTGTTATTCCTTTAAGTACTTTAACCTCAAGACAATAATACTTTATGACACTTGAAATCTTTCTGCTCTTCACTGACAGTCCAGTTGCTTATTGAGGCAGACTTATTCAGCGCCACAAAAAATCCAAGTATTTGCACTTGATTTCAAAATTTAGGGTTTTGAATTTTCAGTTTGGAAAATAAATCTACCTCCAGGTAGGCCAATGTTGGGTGTGCCTTTGTCAAGACTTTAGTCTGGCCAGAGGAAGAATAATTACTAAATGGAATGTTTGTAAAATCTTAAAAAAATGTTTTCAATTCTCTTGGGTAGAAACCTAGGAGTGGAATTGCTAGGTCATATGGTGACTATGTTTAACAATTTGAGGAACTGCCAAACTGTTTTTCAAAGTGACTGCACCATTTCAAAATCCTACAAACAATTTATGAGGGTTCTAATTTCTCCACATCCTCATCAAAACGTGTTACTCTCTGGCTTTTTTAAAACACCATCATCTCAGTGGGTGTGAAGTGGCATCTGACTGAGGTTCTGCTTGCATTTCCCTCATGAGTGATGATGGTGAAACTTCATATTTTATATTCATTTCTCTCTCAGAGGGTCTGCTCTGTGTGCTTAGCTTTTTAATACATAAGTACCTCTCCTGCTTTCAAAAGAGACAACACAACCAACTCATTCCTTTCCAGTCACAGTCCCATCTCTTCTCTGGCCTTCCCTTGTCAGACAAGGCTCTCTAGAGAGTTTCTAGATATCTGCCTGCTTTGTTTCTTCTCTCCCCACAGGTCGCCGTGTTGCCCACGTCCTGGAAGCATCATTCACTCAGAATTCCCTGAAGTATGTGATGTGGCTGCCCTGCTCCTCACCAGGCCCTAATCTGGCTTTAGGACCTGCCACTGTTGGCAGCTCTGTGAGGTGGAGCTCCCAGTCCTGAGAATAGGCTGGAGGTGTGCCAAGATGATGAGCTCTCAGCCTGCCGGGCAGCCAGGAGGGTCCCAAGAGCTACAGCCTCCGGTCAGGTCACACCTGGGCTTGAGGAGCCTTCCCCGGTTACCCTGGGGTGTCGTATACAAATATTATCATTGTTTACTACACCAAGACAAAGCTTGAGAAGCACTGCTGAGGTCACTAACAATCTCCTCACTGCTAAATCCAAGACAGTGCTTCAGCCTTCAACTTACTCTCTTTTCTGCTTTTCACAGCATAGCCCTCTCTGGGTCCTTCTCAGGCCTCCAGCTGCTTCTTGTCTCTTTTCTTTTGCAGGGTTTTCTTCCTTTACCCAGCCACTAAAGATTGAAGTTCTTTAAGGATTTGTCTTGAACCTCTCTTCTTATTCTATACTCACTCCAAGCCTGCTTATCCATTAGCTCATATATGTAGGCAACTTACAAATTTACATCACCTCTGAGCTCCAGACCAATAGATCCTACACCTACTTGAGGTCTCTTCGATATTTCAAAGTCAGCCACAAAATGAACACGTCCAAAATTAAGTTTAGGATCTACTTCCACTCTTCCAACTGGTTCTCTTCCAGAGTTCCCTAACTGAGGGGATGCGACCACTCCACATCTGAGAGCTGGTCAGCAAAACATCACCCCTGACAACTCTTGCTCAAACCCTTCATAGCTCTGAAAGACCCATTTTCCTCCATCTCCACTACCACCACCACCTTGTTTATTATCTCCTCTCAACTCTGGTCCACACGGCTTTCTACCTCCACCTTCTCTGCCTCAGCCCTAGTGATTGAAACGAAAAGTGGATCACGTCACCATCTCTCATCTCTGGCTTAAAGCCTGTCAAGGACTTCCGACTGTTCGTGTAAACCACTGCTCAGCCAATAAGCTCCGCAGAGCCTGCCCGTCTTCTAGGCATCGCTGTACATCACTCACACCATCCCTTCCCCACACTGGCCACGTGTCAGTTCCCTGGGCTAGCCCTGCTCCTTCCCACCACTGAAGCTTTGCACACTAGGTCCAAAAATGCTCTTTTCTCTTCTTTGCGGAAACTCCTATTCGTCCTTCCAATCCCAGTTCAAGGGTGAGTTCTTCCCAGAAGCCATCCCTGGCCTCCCTGTCTCCATCAAATTCGATAGGTCCTCTCCTAACATCCTGCAACTCTCCTTTGTAACACTCATCACAGTTGACATTTCACTTGTGCAACACTTGATTAATGTTTGTCAGCCCACTAGACTGAGAATTTCAGGAGGCAGGGGGTTCATTTATTTGGTTCACTGTTGTAAACTCAGCACTTGGTGCTTAGCTGGTACTTCATAATATTTGTTGAATGAACGAAGGAATGTCATACTAAAAAGTTTGCAATTTATCCTGTGGCTGCCACTGAAATAATGTAAGAAAAAAAAAAGATTATTTTTTGAGCCAGGATGGGCAGGAGGTGGAAGGACCAGTTTGAAACCTATTGCAATAGTGCAGCTGAGAAACGAAGAGAAGACAAGAGAAGGCAAGGCCAGGGGTCCGAGAGGCAGAGGCTGGTTCAGAGGCGCATGTACAGAACTTGGTGACGCTTTGGGTGGATGGGGTGCGCCAGCTGACTCGGCGTACACGGTGGACAGGGCAGGTTTGTGGCGAGCGGCCTGGGCTCCGCTCTGGGCTTGAGGGACAGGAGACGCGCAGGTGGCGATGCCATCAGGCAGTCTCGTATTCTCAGCCCTTTTTACAGCGGCTGCTTCTCAGCTTGCGGACAGAGTCCAGGCTCATTCGTCTTTTAAAGGCGAGTCTTGTAGGACTGTCACAATTTATTACCAGAAACTGGGGGCTTAAAACAAGACATTTCTTCTCGCGCAGTTCTGGGGACGGGAGTCCACTGTCAAGATGTCGGCAGGGCCAGGCTTTCTCTGAAGGTGCTCGGAGGGCCCTTCCTTCCTCTCCTGGAGCTTGTCGGCCGTCCTTGACATTCCCTGGCTTGTGTCCGCTAGCCTCGGGCGCCGCCTCCTCCCTCTGAGCACCTGCTGCCCCTGGCAGGCCCCAGTCATACTGGAGAAGCGTCCGCTCTGCCCCAGGGGACCTCATCTTAACCACTCTGCCTGAGTCACCTTCTGGGTACTGGGGGTAGATCTTCCATGTATCTTTTCAAGGAACACAACTCAACCCCTATGAGCGCCTTTGTCTACTCCTCCTCTTAGCAAAACATCTTTGAAAGAGCAGTCGCTTCGCGCTGTGTCTCCAGGTGTCTACCTCCTGTCCAGCCCCCCACTCACAGCCCTCTGGGGTCTCTAAAACTGCTTCCAGGAAGGCCCTAGGTGCCACATGTGATGGGCCCTTCCCTTTTTATCACCCAACACAACCGATCACTCCCTCCTTGAAATCGCCTCTTTCATCGGCTCCGCACCTCCCGCTTCTGGCTCAGTCTCCATGCGTCTCGAGTGACTCTGTGTCCTTCAGGCCCACCTTCTCAAAACCCCTTCCTCAGGCCCTTCTCCATCTGGAGTCACAGCTCCCTTTGGGTATCGCATTCGCCCTGTCAGCTCTCAACTCCCCTTCTTGTACCTGGCGCCCAATCCCACCTCGTTGTCTCCAGTCCCGACGTGTCCCTGCTGGTCATCTCCTCCCAGCTGTCCTACTGGCACCTCAACTCCACGCACGCGAGACCAAGTGCATCTGCCCCCACAAGCACGCGCCTCCTCTCCTCTTCCCTCCTCCGTCAGCCATACCAGGTGTCTTAGTTTGCCAGAGCTACTGTGACAAATACCACCCGTGGTTTGAGGCTGGAGCCCACAGTCGAGGGCAGGCCATGTTTCCTGCTGAGGCTGCAGCCTGCTGGTGCTGGCTGGCGCCATCCTTGGGGCTCCGTGGCTTGTGTCTCTGACTGTCCAAGGCTCCTCTTCTTACAAGGACAGCAGCGTATTGAATCTGCACCTGGCCTCGTCCAGTCTGGGCTCATCTTAAACTCATCACACCCAAAAGACCCCGTGCCAATAAGGTCACATGCAAGGGCCTGGGGTCAGACTCTAACTCATTTTGAGGGGACACAATTCAACCCTTCATGACTGGCTTTTAGGTGTAGCTGAAACCAGACCAAGGAGACTATATGTCTTCGCAGGAGCAGGGAGTTTACAAGCTCTTGCCTTGGCAGTTTTCTTCTTGTACTTAACAGTGGGGCCCTTTTCTTCCTGCGACCCATGGGTGCTTGGCACCTCAGCAGGTAAGGGGCACCGCAGGCTTCCTCTGCTCTCCAGAGACACCGTGACGTGCCCAGCAGGCTTCCTAGTGTCAGCCAAACCAACAGGAAGAAAGAAAGTCAGCATCAGAGGGCCACCAGCTGACGCCTAAAGCCGGGCCTCGCGCGGAAGCAGGTGATGCCTCACGTAGCATCCTGAAGATGCCAGCAGCTGGCAGGCAGCCTTTCACAGCTGATATCTGTAAAGAGCACGAGCATTTGGGGGACGCAGGGAGACAAGAAATGAAAATGCTGTGACCCGTGTTGAAGAAAGGAGCGCCTCGTTTTCCAAGTGCCAGGCCGTGTGTCTTCCCAATTCAGGGCAAGACTTGGGAGGCCGACAACTCAAACCTGAAGTTACTGCAGCTTGTGTCAAACGGCATGGAAGACGGCACGGAAGCGTCCACAGGGCTCTGCAGCCTGCTCGGCCAGGAACGTGGTCCCTCGTTGCGGCAGACGCTGTCGCCTGAGGCTGTGGGGAGGAAGGGGCGCTTGGGGGGACAAGGAGAAGGCCCACCTGAGAGACACAGGCTGCCTCAGCAGGATGCTTTCGTGGCCACCGCTGCCCCCCACACACCCAGACACGCACACATCATGCGTGCATGCACAGGTGCACACAAGAACACACGCGTGCAGTGCACACATGCACACTCATAGCACACACGCATGGAATACCACCGGAAACTCGTGGAATGGCGCGGGATCCCGTTGCTGGGTGGGGGAGCAAGCCTGGCACCTCAGACCAGCAGTGCCCTCAGCTCTGAGTGCTCCGAGCTCACACCCTGGGCACGGAGAGGAAAAGCCACCTCTGAGTCACAGGCTCCCTGGCTCATGGTCTGTGTGGAGTCGCTGTGTTTGGGACATTTCTCCAGACATCTTCGTGTCCTGCAGATGGCATCTGTCACTCGGACAGGGACACACAGCTGTGCTTGTGGATGGTAACCTGCTTGGGAATTATTCCAAAATGGCCAGACTTTAAGAGGCCTGGTGGCGCTGAGCCCGAGCTTGCCCCGAGGCCAGTGTGGATTCGGGGCCCTTAGATGCATTTATGGAGGAGAGGGGAGTCTGTGCCTCTGGGGAAGAGAGCAGGTCAAGGGCAGCAAGTGGGGAATCAGGAGCCGGACTCGGCTCCGGGAGACCCCAGCCCCTCTCCCACCTGCAAGTTCCCATCCATTAGCACAAGCCCTGCTGACAGGCTGGGCCTGGAGCTAAGTCAGACCATCCCCGGACCACCCTCAGACCACCCTCAGACCACCCTCAGACCACCCTCAGACCATCCCTGGACCACCCTCATACCACCCTCAGACCATCCCCGGACCACCCTCAGACCACCCTCAGACCACCCTCAGACCATCCCCGGACCACCCTCAGACCACCCTCAGACCACCCTCAGGCCATCCCTGGACCATCCCCAGACCATCCCCGGACCACCCTCAGACCACCCTCAGACCACCCTCAGACCACCCCTGGACCATCCCCGTACCATCCCCAGACCATCCCCAGACCATCCCTGGACCACCCTCAGACCACCCTCAGACCATCCCCGGACCATCCCTGGACCATCCCCGGACCATCCCTGGACCATCCCCGGACCACCCTCAGACCATCCCCGGACCATCCCCAGACCATACCCAGACCACCCTCAGACCATCCCTGGACCATCCCCTGGACCATCCCCTGGACCATCCCCAGACCATCCCCGGACCATGCCTGGGCCACCCTCAGACCATCCCCGGACCACCCCCGGACCATGCCCAGACCATCCCTGGACTACCCCTGGACCATCCCCGGGCCATCCCTGGACCACCCTGGGACCATCCCCAGACCACCCCCACACTGGCTGGAGGGAGGGGTCACTCAGGCCCAGGGCCCCTGCTACTGCTGGACCTGCTCCCAGGCCTGGCTTGGGGCAAGAGGCGGCCACCTGGGGCTCGGCAGGGAGCCCCATCCTCCCAGCCGCTGGCTCCCCAGGCCGGGGCCTCGCTCGCTGCTCTCAGGAAGGCACCTCTGCGCCTCCGGAGACTCGGGGGACCTGGGTGGTACCTGCTTCCCGCCCCTTCTCCACCACGGCCGCCCTGGGCATCTTTTTGCCCATCTTTCTCGGTGCCAACGTGGAGAGAGGAAGGCTTCGTGAGGACGGCGCCCCGAGAGGCTCACTGCACCAGCTTTGCGGGAAGGCATGCCGGGGGTGTGGGCGTTTCGGGGCAGCCCCCAAAACCACCAGGCAGGAGAAGCACTTGAGCAAATGCGGGGCTGCCGATGCACGCGTCAGAGGCCCCCCTCCCACCCCAAGCGGGACACGTTCAGTTTTTCAATTTAAGAAACCAGTGTGAGCTGTTACCTTCCTCTGTAACGTAGTGGGAAGAATAGAAGCTCTTTATGAAGCAAAAATGGTTTTTCACTCAGCAAGAAAGCAGAGGGCTCAGAAAATGTTATTTAGAAATGCTGGGGGCAGAGGGGCCATGTCGGGAGAGGAAATTGAAAACGCCTGGGTTGGCGTGAGCCTTGATTTACCTGTTGAAATGAGGATATTTCACATTCCGAGCAATGTGCTAGTGCTGACAAGCTCACTGCTTAATCGGAGGATTCAGCAGATTAATAGGTAATTCTGGTGAGATGACGGAACCTCTCTCCGGTGGAACCTAATTATCACCTGCCGTGGGAAAAGGTGACAATGTGGATTTGCCCGGGAAGAAGGAGGGAGAGAGCTATTTTCAGGGTCAGTGGGTTTCTCTCTCTCTAAGCAGGAGAGAAGACCGTGGTCTTCCTCTGTGAGCCGTGAGCTGGCAATCTGCGAGCAGGAGGTCCTGCTGGTTTCAGGAAAGGGCTCCCATCTGGCCGGAGCCTTTGTTTGCACAGGGAGGCTGTCCTCCATCGCTGCAGAGGAGGAGTGACTTGGGATGCACGTTACCGAGCGGGCCGCGGGGTCTCTCACCCCCTCTAGAGCCATCCACTCTGCTCTACTTGCTCCACCTGGGACCTGGCACCTGACGCTGCTTTGCTGGCACGTTTCCGATAACCCATCCTGAGCGCGCACAGCTCGGCCTGGGGCCGGGCCTGAGCCTGCTCTCGGGCACGGCGGCTGTGGCCCGTGGGTGCCAGCCCCCGGCGGTGGCCCGGCCTTCGCGGTGCTGGCCGCAAGTCCTCCGTGTCCCCAACTCGGGGCTCTCCACTGCCTGTAAACATATATCGCACAAACCGTCCCCACGCCTGGCCTCCCGCCTCCTTCTCTTGGCTGACTCCCACTTGTCCTTCGCACCCTCACTCGGGGGCACCTTCTCCGGGAAGCCTTCCTGAATTTCCCCATCGCAGTCCGAGGGATGTCTGAAGTGCTCCCAGATGCCCCGTGCGCCTCTGTAAGCTTAGCTCGTCGTGGGACGGTGACGCTCCGTTGACTCAATTGGGGGGCAGTGGGCAGGTCTTTCATCCCGTGGCCCCAGGGTCTAGCAGAGGGGTGATGCGTCCTGGGACTTGGGAGGGGGAGCAGTGACGGCCCTCTGGCCCTCCATGGCAGAGGGGCCCCACCCCATCCCTATGGGGTGAGCGCCCTGGGCTGGTGGGGAATGCTTAGGATGGGAATTAGGGCGTCCTAGGGAAATGCCCCACCCAGGCTTCCTAGAGGAACCAAAGAGGCTGGCCATTGACGGCTGTCATGACCCGTCACCCTAGGGGTCACAGGAGGTCTCTGGAAGAACCAAAACCCACGTGGAATCCACACCGAGTCCTGCTCCGTGATTCCCACAGAGCATCCCGCTAGGAGATGCAACAGCTTTTTAACTCTCCACAAACATACCGGGTCTTGAGATTAGGGCAGCTCAGGTCTCAGCGGCCTATCCACCCCCCCTTTGTCCTCGGCAGGACTTTCCGAAGGGTTCATTTGCATTGATGTACTAGCGTGGACCACGGATGCCGGCTTGCGGGCAGCTGGCACGGTCCACACCCGCCGAGGGCCAGTCTCGGCCGGGAGGGAGGCGGTGCCCCAGACAAACTGGCGCTCGGCCATCTGTGTGTGATAAATCAGTCCCGGACTCACGGACATGTGTGGGGGAAGGTTTCTCACCAGGCTGGGATTCTTGAGAGCAGGAATTACGTCTTGTGCATCTCAGCCTCCACGGAGGTCCTCAGTAATACTTGTTGAACCCACGGGCGTCGGGCAGTATTAGTCCCCGAGAAGAGGTCAGAATCTCGTGCTTCTTGCAGATGGAAGCGGGCTCTGGGGGGCCAGGAGCAGAGCCAAGAGACCACGCGGTGCGGGGACCACTCCAGGGCAGATGGCAGACACACATCCTCGAGTCAGGGGACGGTGCTGCCTGCACCAGGGGGTGCGCGTGCTTTCTGCTCCCCAGGGGCTGGGAGTCTCGGAGTAAAGGGCAAACCTTCCAGGTGGAGAGATGCCCTCTTGTCTCTAGAGTCTTCTAATCCACAGTAAGAGTAAACGCCGCCGGTGGCCTTTCCCTTTTATTTTCTAAGCCCCAATGAAGTGCCTCCATGTCGTTGGCACTGAGTCAGGACCTATCTGAATGAATGATTTGGGTGTGCAGGCAAGCTGGCAGGGACAGCTGTCACGGTGCTCGCGGCCAGCGTGGCGCTGGCAGGCCCTGCTGGCCGGGCGTGACTGCCCCTCTCCCCTCCGTGCCCCTCCTGGAGCTGGGAGAAGACAACCGCCTTCTCAGACGGAGCAGAGCCCCGCTTCCATGTAAGAGTTACTAGGAAATGTTCAGGACGCTTCTTTGCCTAGTTCTTGGCGCCCCCCCCACCTCCGCTTTCTTCCCTGCCTTATCGAGCCACCGTAAGCCCCCGCTTTCTAACCACCGTTCGGAGTGCCCCGAGCAGGGAGGCCTTTCTTCCCCGGTTCCCACACGTGGCAGTTTTCCCATCTTCAACCCCAGAGCTGCTGGAGTTTGGGGTTTCCACGTCAGGCGGCAGGTTTTTGGCGGAGCTGCCAGCTCATAAAGCGAGGCAATGATCCTTAGGAAGCAATTGCTGTAGCTATTGTTTCCCAGCAGTGGCCAGAACAGCCTGGAAAGGGCCCAGTGACCACACTGCCGAGGAGCCAAGGGGAAAGAGCGGCCGCAGCCGCCCTGGACGGCGGGCAAGGTGAGTGCTAATTTTACACGCGCTCGGAGATGTTCCCGCACCTTCACAGAATGCCATGGGGCTGGCAGTCACCGTCGCTAGCCGACTTTTCAATCTCCTAGCATCAAAAAAACCTCACATAGAGAGGAATTTTATTTCATTTTACAGTTTTGCAATTTTCTGTGAGGTCACTGTTACACGTAGACTGCTTAATGGGAAATGGCTATAAAAACGGCAGCTGATTACAGGCTAGTGGATAAAACAAACCTGCATTTCTCCCGAGAGCTCGTGCACACGGGGCGGAGGGTAAACGGGGCTGATCGGATTGGAGTTCTCCGTGTCCATCCACTGGCCCAGGCAGGAAAAGGACATTTTTGGAATAGTTGTCTTTGAATTATGCCCATGAAATGTGCACTCTGCCACTGAGGACAGGCGGGAAGCCCACACTGTGGCTGCATGACTAATTTTTAAAGCTGAGCAAGAACTCCCCCCAAGAACACAGCTGGGTACTCCTTCCCGGACTGAATGTGTCGATTGTGAGTTGGACTAAAGTGAAATTTTACTCCATTACAGCAAAGTAAACTGAGGAGTGGACACTGCAGCTAGAGTTTTACGTGGTAGTTCAGACACCAAGTGCTACTATTTTATTAATTTTAAGAACATGTTTTACATAAAAACAAGCGACATCATAAAAGCTCAATTGATAAATGAACATAATATATCACAGATGATTTCATTCCACATTAACCTACATTTATTAGCATAAACTGAGGGATTAAGAAAAAATCGGGTCTCGTTCCAGCTTGAATCATGGATACAAATCATTCGAAAGTTACTTCATTAGGATTCTGAAAATCAAAGATTATCTGATCCACACAGCAACCGATAAACTCGGTATTTTCAAAGGAAACGTAGAATTTTTTTTTTCTTGCACCAAACGGAAACCTTTCAGAAACTTGCTTAAATGCATCAAGTTCCCGGCCCACCTTTTTAGTATGCATGAGAAAAACACTAGTTAATTTCACACTCAACTAATTCTTTAATAATTTTCTTTCTGCCAGGATGAAAATGGCTATTATTAATTTCCTAATAAAAAAAAAAAAGTTATCGAGGATATGACCCTAACCTTGGACCAGTTTCAATTTCTTTTTAGTGTTTCTGAGAACACACCGAAGATTAATGTCAATGGCAGGTGAGAAATTGTCCCAAGGGAGCTAGTCAAGGTCTTTTTCTTACCACATCCGAGTGAACTGGAATGAACTGACATTATAGTATCTTTATCAGCACTTAAAAAATTCTACGTTCTCTTAAAATCAACAGCATAGGCCTTTAGAACTATTACTTACTTTAAATCAATAAAGCATATCTATCACAGGCAAAAATATACAATTTTATAATTAAAGCAACATTAATTGAACTGACCAAAAAAGAATGCAGAGGGAATATAGAGACTGCTCTTCCTTTAGGGAAAAAGAATGAAAGGAAATCTTTTGCTTGTCTCCAAGGGCAAGATGTCGCAGAAACTCATTATGAGAACACCTGCCAGCTAGAAGCTCACTGAAAAGTGATCACGGCAGCTTCGATGGCGAAGCCTGACTCACACTCGGGCTCAAAACACAGAACCCCAAATCCCCAGCCAGAGGCATTCTAAGCCTCTGCCCTGAATTTCCTGTTTCCCACCAGTTTATGGCCTTCGATGTTACTGGACAGTGGTTGCATATTTGAGGTGATTACAGAATAGAAGTCTGCCCTAAGAGCAGCTTCCCAAGTATGTAATTACAGACAAATTCGTTTCCTTCCGGCAGGCTGAGGGGTCCCATTTGTTGCTGTTTTATGTCTAAGCACCCCTGAGCCTGTTTCCAGAGCACTTTTGCAGTTACCAAGTGTTTCCTGTCTCCTCAAGTTTTGTTTGCTTGTTTACTTTCAAGCAAAAAAAGTTTAAAGTGTGTTATTTTGGGCTCTTGTCATTTCTGAATTGACAAGTTCATTACAGAAGTGCTTTTAATCACTGTTTTCCCCAATACACTAGAATGGCTTGATGAAATTTGATGATTAAGTAAGGAAATTCCTATCTTCCCAAGAAGCATCTATCAGCTCCTCTACCCCTGCATGCAAAATAAGGATTTGAGAGTATTTTTCCCAAACTTCTAATGAAAATGGCACACAAAGTAAGGGAGAAGCTGCCCCCTGAATTGACCAACTTCGAGTCTTTTCTAAATCTTTGCTTGGACAAAAATTTCACATGGGAGTTTTAAAAAATTAATTATTTACAAATTAAAGAAAAGATATGTTCTCTACAATACATGCCAGGTGACTCAATGTTTAGAAAAAAATCCACATCCAAATGAGTATGCTAGAACTACCATCTTCAATTGCAGTGTTTTTCAAATTCTGAAATCATAATCAAGGATGGGACATTTCAGATTTTTTGTTGTTGTTTTATTCCTAGATTTGGGCGGGCAGGAGAAGGCCACAAACCCTCACTCTTTGGTTAAGGCCCACACAGCAAACCTCAGCCTGGGGCACATTTTTATGGTCAAATGAAAGACCTTTGAAAATAGAAGTTTATCATAGAAATACTGACAGATCTTTACCCAGAGAAGGGCTCGCGGGCAACACAATCATACTGAGAGAGCTCTCCCTCGGCAGCCCAGCCTCAGCTCTGGGGCTTCAGTTTCCTAATGGGCGCCCTCGGCCAGCAAACAACCGCGATTTAACGAGCTTGAACTTGGTCACACGGCAGCTCTGTGACCCGCTAAGCCAATTTTCCTTTTTCTTCTTTCTTTTATTTTCTTTAACCGAAATATGCCTCCGAGGGAAAAGGATTGCAATTTTGGCCTTCACTCCTGGATCTATCGTTTTCTTTCCACGGTATCTGACGGGCCTGCTAGCCGGAACCCACGCGGGCGCACAGCAGGTATATGAGGGGCTCATTGAATACGAGACACCAGGCATTTCCAGTCGTTTATTCACATTTTTCCTCTGCTTATTTAATATGCACCACGTGTAAACTGGACAAGGGATACTGTAAAAACGTTTTCAGTGACTGCGACCTTACTTTTCCTTCTAACAATTGGGAGCATTTCACATATTCATTGATGATGAAGAAGAAAATTATTTCTGCCACAAATGTTAAGAAAAAATGTGTTCATCGATGCGGACAGTTCTCTTCTACAGAGGTGATTTACATGATGCAAATAACGAAGGCGTTTTTCCTTAACTAGCCTACTACCAAACTGAGAAGATGGATCTTAAAATGGTCTTGAAAGTACCACGTGGTTGGCCACGTGTCCTCACCAGGCCACCGCCACAAGAGCTGTAGGAAACAGGTGGGGGAAACACAGAAACGTTGGCGGTGGGGATTAAAGTGATCATTACAGAGACACACTGCCACAAGGGTATCTGCTCTATGATCAGTGAAATGGAAAAATAAGAGCCGCCAGGTTACAGAAATCCCTTGCAGGCCACCACTTAAGTACCTCAGCTTGAACTATCCAAAGAGTGTCGTGAAAAAAAGCGAGACAGCGCTGGCTTTAGCAAAGCAGTGTGGCTACGGCGCCGTGGCCGGCGTGCTGTGTGCTTGTCTGCCAGCCCTCCGAGTTCTTCTGGGACGGCGGCAGCTCACTGCTGGGAGGACGCATTCCACCCGGCTCTCAGTTCTTCTACGTGGCCAGTCCCGGCCCCCCGTTTGTTCAGCATACATCACTGTCTCCAGCCCGGCGCTGGGGTCCCTGGGCCACGACGGCCCAGCGTTTCTCGGGGCTGCCCCGTGCACCTGCTGGAAACTCACCACAGCGTCTCGGGGCCCAGAGTCCCCCGCGGGCTGAGGGTGAAAAGATCTGAGCTGTGCCCTGGAGTCTCTGCACCCTCGAGGCGAAGCAGAATTCACAGGACTGGTCAGTCATGTAGAGAAAGAGAGGAAACCCACCGTCTACTGTGGGCAGTGTGCCCCCGGGTGCGTCTTCCATTCTAAGAGTAGAGCCTAGCTCACACTCCCCCTTGGCTCCCTATGCCAGAGACAGCGTCATTTCTGCCAGTTCGATGTCCTTTTCTTGTATGGAACGTGGACCATCCTTCCTGGTCTCTGTCCCCTCAGCCCCAACTCCCTCCCCTCCAAAACCCAATCAATTTATGTGACTTTGTGATTTGTGTGCCATCATCCTGGACTCTCGAAAGGGGGAAACTCTCAATAAGGGGTAAACTGTTTACAGGGCAGGACAACACAGACCAAAGAGATAAACCCAAACGTGGAAGAGCAGGAAAATTCAGGAGATTGTGTTGCAAAAGCGGTCACAGGTTGCAATGGAAAAATCTAATATATATTATGGTTTATAGGTAGAAGAGTAAAAAACAGCAATTGAAGACCAATGTGTACTTGATAATGAAGGACTGACTAGAGAAAGGTCATACGCGAATTTCAAGACTTTCGGATATTAAAGTATATTTTAAAAACTCCTGAAGTGGGGGGGCAGAATTCAAAACAGAGCAAATAAGTACCGCTCAGCCATCCAGATGCCGGGAGACATCCCTCCCTGCTGCCTGGCTCCCGGACCTCAGCGCAGAAGCCGGCCTCAGGCGTCCAGCGGCATTGGACCCAGCCACGGCTGCGCCCTTGCGAGCCCGCCACGACGTGGGCTAGTAAATGAAAAGCGAGCGGTAGCCTCCCTCCTGCACAGCGTCCTCACTCCCAGACCCGGCTAGGAGCGAGGACGACAGGACTCAAGGGCCGGGCCCCAGACGGAAAAGCAGGTTCCCCTCTGGGCAGCAGAAGAGAGCGGCACAGAGAGGCCGCTGGAGGGGGCAGAGCTCCCTCCGCAGGTGGCTGGCATCCCACCTTTGAGGGGCCTGAGGGACCCAGAGGTGCATGCTGAACTGCCTGGCCGGGCGACTTTCTCACCGCGCCTCCTCCTGGGCCACCTTGCAAAGCACCTGGCCCGGGCTCCCCGCGCCCCAGCCCGCTCCCACGTGCTCAGGACAGCAGGGCACGCGAAGGGCACGCGAAGGACGTCGCGTTTCCTTGCTCTGTTTGAGATTCCAGCCCTCTAGAGCGCCTGGCAATTTATTGCTCTTTTCCACGGGTGGTTTCTTTCCTGGAGACAGACCCCCACCCACCAGGCAGGGACAGGGCACGTGCCTCCCTGAGGGCCTGGGCTGGCGCCAGCAGCAGCAGATGTGGACGCAGCATTTCCGGGGCATTGTTAGCATATCTGCATAGGGATGCAATTTTGGGGTTGGGGAGCACCGCCTGTTTCCTGGGTCAGGCTGTTTGCCGTAAACCTGGTCCCCTCCACTTGGGGGCCCAGGACTCACTGCAGCTGACAGTCGTACCCCTGATGCAATGACAACCCCCTTTCCCACGGATGCGGACCAAGAAAGAGGGGTGCAGGCGCCGGAGTCAGAGACCTGCCACTGGCTAAACCCACATAAAGGGACAAGCAAGGTACCCTGCGAGGGGCCCTTCTCATCGGGACATCTCGGCATCGAAATGACAGCCTTTGACCAGCGGCAAAATCAAGAAGCATGTGTGTATACATCCAAAGGCCGGAAAACGTCCCCAGCGAGGGCTCTCCGTAAAATTCTAGGTACTCAGAGGGTTAACGTGTGCTATGTTACATACTGCAGATCCTAGCTCGACTGATGAAAACATTCATTGCTCCTATCTTAAAAAAACAAAAACAAAAACAAAAAACAACTGAAATTAGACTTAACCCTTTGAGGATCCCGTTAGCAGCAAGTTGCCATCTTCACAAACACCACGGTCATCTCATTCAGCAAGGGAGATCGCTACAAAGACATCGGAAAACACACTTTCTGCTCTGCCATTCGAGCACCAAGCGCTCGGCAGCTCAGAAGAAACCGTTTTACATAAATTTGGAAAAATCTCAGAGTCTCAAAGGGTTAAGCTGGGACTTGGAGTGAAAGGGTCTTCCTAAAAGGGCGAGTTGGGGGAGCGCACAGTCTCGGACGAGCTTGGGGAGTAATCCTCCGACTCCGAGGTGGCTTCCGGGGGAGCTGGCTGGGTCTTGTAGCGGCCCCTCACATTCTGGTTGCGTCTTCGTCGGAAAACCTGCCTCTCCTTATCAAGAGCGGTGGTCTGGCAGGGGCATAAAATGAGAAAGAGGACAATTAGGCCGAGAGGAGCGACACGGCGACCTGTCCCTGGGGCTCTCGAGGTCAGAAGTTTCTGCTGCCCGCCATCGCCCAGCGAGCTGCCCCCGGGCGCCCAGGTGCCCGGCCAGGCGCGGCCCTCGTGCCCCAGCGAGCGCCCCGCGAGCTGCCCCTCAGCACCTCCTCGCTCTAGGGCTCTCGTCTGCAGGCGAGGGGGAGCGGCTGCGGCTCCGGGGAGACCCGTTTGCCGCTGTTTCTCAGGAGGTACCAGGGGCCGCACCCAGCACCTGGCACCCACGGAGCAGGTGCTCCACCAGAGCTGCCCCCCTGCCCTCGGCTCGGGTTTAATGGAACCACTGCCTGACGCAGAAGCTGCTCTGCGTGGAATTACCTGGAATTACGCACCCCTGCCCCGGAACGTCACTGCAGAAAGCCCATTCGGACTGCAGCGCAGGGCAGCTGAAGCCCAGAAGGAATTCTGTCGGAATGGCGAGGAAGCCTCGGCTGGCCTCCAGGTCCGCGGCCTCCGACCACGGCTCTGGGCATCACGATGGCCCAGAGCTGGGCATGGCATCAAGGCACCACAGCTCTGATGGGTCGTGACAGAGTTAACTGGACACGTTGTCTGGGTGGGCAGAGCGGAAAGCAGCACAGGCCGGGAAGGAGCAGCTCCCATAAAAGCTGGTGGCGCCTTCAAGGCCCTCGGAAAAAGGATGTAGCCTGGAGGTGATTCTGCTTTTAAGAGATTATTTTTCCTCTATGGGGGTAGGTGCCACCATTTTTCTCCCTTGAAAATTCACTATTAACTTCTTCAAAGAACAGAGATAAATTTACAGCCAGCCTGGTTCAGAGAACAAAGTGAAAGCTAAGCCCTCACGCAATCTCAGGGCAGCATTAGAGCAATCTCAGATCCAAAATAGGGCCATCAAAGTTCCAAAATGAAGTAATAAAGAGAGAAAAAGGGGCTGCGTGTAGAGCTAGGGCGGCGAGTGGTCTCCTCAGGCTGACCCACCCTTCTCTGAAAGCCCTCCGTGCGCTGGAGGGTTTTATCAACCTAAATCACGTCTTCTCCCGTCACCAGATTATTAATCCAAGGAGTCATTAACTGCTCTGCTGAAACGTCCACCTTTCATTCTTTTACTTGTTGAACTTTTAAGGACCCTCATGTATAGTTTTTGGTCTTATACCTACTGAGTTTACGATATTTTCAGCATCATAAAACCAAACTCCTGACTTTATTTAAAACACTGTAAAGTTGCAACACATGCTGTTTTGCTTTCAAAGCAAACTGAAAATGTTCCCTCTGTGTAGAGAGTTGAATGTTTATAAAAAACAGGCATCTATTTAGTCTGACTTACATAAAAACCATTCTGCAGTTAATCCAAGATAATATAAACTCTTCTCTCGGTCATAAAAAATATTTCTATTTCTACCTTCTTGAGAAAGGACTGAATTCTGTGTGGTGAGTGGAGGCAGCCGGGTGTGGGGCAAAAGCTCCCGGGGCTCGTGGTCAGGAATCCCGTGTCCTGGTCCATCACCCACGGCACGACTCTTCACCTCACTCTCTCCTCTGTTAAATAAGGCCCTGGGATGATCCTTTCCCACCCTCACAGAGTGGTTGTCGGTAAAAATGGATGTGCAAATGCTTTCCAAACAGCGAACACGCCCAGAAATGTAAGTTTTCCCTGTTACAATTTCATGTGAGATACAGTTTTAAAAATAAGTCACGGCCGTTCAGAGGAGAGTGATGCAAACCAAAGGCCACCGCTCTGCAAATACGGCATCCACGGGGCTGTCAGGAGGCTACTGGCAGCTGTGCCACCTCATTTCACCCTCACTCCACCACAGCCTGCCCCTCAGCCTCACGTCCCAAGGGAAGAGATGGGTGACAGAGGCCCCACGCCCCGTCCCTGTGGGAAGCCTGACCCCACTTCTGCACTGTCCCTACTTCCGTAGACAAACCCTGGGGCCCCCGCCACGCTGCCCTCGCCTGAGTTCACCAGCGGCCTCGCAGCACTCGTTCTGAGAACATGGTCATGCTGGATTCACAGGCTATTCGAGTTAGAGGAGACTTTAGGAAGCACCTTTGTCCAACGCTGTCATTGCAGGCAGGGAAACTGAGGCACAGGCATGTGGAGACCCTTGCCCTTATGCACTGCTAACTAAGAACAGAACTCATTTCTCCTCATGCACAAGACCAAGCAATTCCGCCCCCCTCGCGCTCCCAAGTCTACCGACACAACAAAATGGCGTCCTGGGCAGCCACAGCTTCAGCCCAAAGCCCTCGGTGAGCAGAGAAACCTCTCTCGGTGGCGCCAGGGTCCGGCGAGTGCACGGTCCCACTCTGAATTACGGGGCCCGCACACTCTCAGGGAGGCTGGGGCCCACGGAGTCAGGTGAGCAGCTCTACCTGCCCAGGGCCTTGTGGTGCCCTCAAAGGTTCCCTCCCACCTTGCTCTCCGAGCCGCTCCGAAGGCTTCCCTGTCCCCAGCCCTCTCCCCCAAGCCCACTGTTCCCAGCTCCGGGGCTGTGGTTCGCTGGGGGAACTCCCTCCTTCTTGGTGTACCCCTAAGAGGCCAGCGCTCTCACAGGGGCCATCCCGCCCACCCCGTCATTTGCTCTAGTCAGCTGCCTCCCTGGCCACGCTGGAGGCCACGACCAAGCCTCGGACATGCTGTCCCCGCCACCGGCCACAAGGACGCTCGGCCACGTTGTGGCTGTGGCCACGTGGGAGAGCACTTCCGAGGTCGAGCCATCCCCCTCCGGTGCAGCCGACGCCTGCCCGGCCCGCGCAGAGCTGGCGGGTCAGTCCCACCAGGCCTGCCCATGACAGCCCGGCAAAGCGGCTGAGCCCTCGTCCTGGCAGCCACAATGTGCTTGCAGACAAAATCTCGGAGCGGCCCCTCCACCAGCAGTGGACGCTGGTGGGCTTCCAATGTCCTTAGCGTAGGGCTAGCCACACCTCAGTCGCCCTTTGGACGCTTTCCGCGCTCCCACGTCTGTGGTCCCAGTGAGGGGGCCTCTACCTGCCCCTCGGTGGGGGTGGGGGTGGCGGTGGAGGTCTTCTGGCCCAGGACCAAGCCTGGGCGTGGTGCGTGGCCCTGACCCCGCAGCCGGCTCAGGGTGGACCCCCTGACCCACTCAGTGGGGCACGATGAAGCCTTCGCTGGGACGCTGCATGGATCACAGCGCCCAGTGCAGAGGGCACGCAGGCTGGCGCTGCCCCACGCCCTGGTACCAGTGGGGCCCAGCACTGCGGCCAGCTGGGCAAGGCAGAGCCGAGGTAGCAAAAGGAACCAGTCCTGGCTGGCACCATCGAAGCCAGGCCCAGCCCTCGGGCTCTTCCGATGATACGGAATACAATTCCCAGTTGCTGAAGCCAGGTTGATGTGGGTTTTCTTTGTTTGCAATCAAAGCAGTCTCGCTGGCAATGTCCCTGAGCGCACATCAATCATTCTCCCCTCTCCACCTTGGCTCAAGGTGTTCCCCAACCTGAAATTACCTCTCCTCCTCTCTGCCCACTCAAACTTATTCATTCTCTAAGGTCTGATCAGATTGCATCTCCCACATCACACCTTTTCTTTCGAAATTCCTCAGGCATGTATTGTCTCGACCAACCTTTTGACACTTAATTGCACACTGGCCTCCTATTATCTTTTGTATGCATACTTCCCAAATACCATGTAAACTCTTCTAGAGTAGAACTTAAACCTTCTTTGCCGTTTCCAGAATGCCTAGCAGACTGTGGCACATATTAAAGAACTTCTTAAGTAATACAGCATTAAATTATTTTAGATGGTTATGTATTTTACTTTCTGAGTAACAGAAAAACAGAACCCAGAACAATTCTATATATAGCACAAAAGAGTAAGAAGCTAAAAATATTAATCATCAATATTAGAACGTAAATGGAATACAATTTACGTTCTAGATATGATCAAACTATATGTTGGGTAAAATTAATATTCTCTTGTATTGATGCATTTATCTATTCAACAAACATTTTCCGTGGCCCGATTTCTTGTCACATAAGCACTGTCACGTATAACATCTCTAGAACTTTAACGGAATTGATAAAACTTGCCGTTGAATTCTGCAGCCCCCCCCACAGTGCAGGCCACAGATGAAGCCATTGAAGAAATCGCACAACACGTTATTACCTACGTTTAAGAAGATATTGTTACAAGACTGTACAATCAAACCGGCCAGCCGCCTGCCCCCAAAAAAGATTCAAAACACGATCTGTGCCCTCAAGTATTGCATCATAAATGTAAATTCGGGAACCTCCAACCTTTCCTGAAAGGTAGCTTTACTCTTTAGCAGTCACAAAATTCCTGTGTGTCACACAAATAGACTCTCCCCCTTGATCCTGTCCAGTAAGGCTTCGTGCCTAGGTACAGGCTCTGTGCTCTCCAAGCACCTCCTCATTATTTCACTAGTTATGCTGTTCGTGGGCTGCTGCTTTGTTGAAACCAAGGTGAAGGGGCTTGCGGTGGGACCCCAAGCGTGTCCTCAGTAAGCCACCCCTGCCTTAAGAGCCTGTGGGAGCATCTGAAAGAGCATTATCACATTTTGGGGTTATCAGAGGTTCAGGTGAGCAGGAAATCTCTCAAGTTGCTGGAGGTGACCAGTGGTTACCGAGTTTTTAAAGATACATGTGCAATACTGACTGCTATACTATGTCCTGGCAGAGATCTAAACGACAGTGCACCAGGAGAGCCTGGTAAACAGAACAAAGAGCTGCTAAAATGCTACAGAAAAACCTGTCCCACACGGAAGAAACACTGCACACCTACCTCAAACTGTAAGCCCTTGGTTATCACAAGGTACATAGATCAGGGCTGAAAACAGAGCTGGTGAACATCATGCCAGTTAGCTTGGATCTGAAATCTCCAAGAAAGGAATATCTGTGTTGTGGCGCCTGCCACAAGACCAGGCATACCTACCTATGCCGAACACCTGGGGATCTGCTCTAACAGGAGACAGAGTCCCCTGGATGTGGCCGGTGCCCTCTTCTATTACAGTGAAATGTAATGCACGGATCTTCTAAATTTTGACATTCACTGGATTGGGAAATCAGCATGAATACCAACGGCCTGTCTGGCTGGTATATCTGTACAGTGTTGAAGGTAAAATACAGCACCGGGGAGGAAGGCCAGGAACGAATCGAGAATATGGATGGAGTTTAGCTTTGTCTCTGCAAAGCTGGCCTTGGGTGCTAGCTTTAGCTTAATCCCTTGCAAGCAGCATTCGACAGAAATCAGGAGAACTTGCATTTCGTTCTAGCTCAGCTAATTGTGAGACCTTGGACATGTTTCCTTACCATGCCAAGCGCCACTCCCCCCCCCCCGACGCTCGGGGGGGGGGGGGGGTGTTACAGGGCTTCTTCCTCTCTAGGGAAACTTTCACCTATAAAATCCCATGAACATGCTTTAATTTCACCATCACTCTACCATAATGGGCTATGATTTTCTTTTAGCTAACAATAGGCCTTACAGTCCAGGACAGAAGTACTTCCTCTTGCAATATGTACAGGATTTGCAAACGATGTACCTCATTTTAGTTGTGAGTGAATGTTTTCTGTCGTGTCAGTAATTATTGGATTGAAGTAACTGCATTTTTCAGAGGCCAACGTTGACTGCCTTCCCCTTTTTGCTTTTCTTAATTTATTGCCAGCCGTCACAAATAGTCTTCATTTCATTAATAAAAGAACATTATTGTGCACTTTGCCTTTTAGCCCATCCATTATTCATACCGCCTAGGAGCCTGAGCTGGCGAAGCAGCTGTTGGGGCACATCCATCCCAGGAGCCCTCCTTCTGCAGGGACCGCTCCGTTTTGCTTGCCATTTTGGAAATGTTTTGCTCACTAGTGAAACTGACAAATCGATTGAGATGTCCACGCTCCTCACTTTATTTGGTTTGCTGCCATACGCATTAGAGTTCTGTTTCGCTTTAACACTCAGGGGTCATTCCAGGAACTCCAGAATACCAGGATCCTTGGCATGCATTTCCCTCAAGTCAAGGTGAGCATTAAAACGGCCAAGTGAGAACTTCCTGGAATGAAACCCAGGAGCCTCCGAGCTCCGTGCCGGGCGTGGTCCTCTTAGCTGCCACTCTCCGTTTCCCTGGGCAGAGCTCAGCCCTGCTTGTCCACCATTTAAGGCTCGTCCTGCCGGCCTGGTTCTTTAGGGAATCCCCATTGGCCTCGCACTGCCATGGGTTTCTGGTGACACCTGCACCCCCATCAGAGGGTCAGAATTACAGCCATTTGCTGGGGGTTGAGTGTAGGCATCTAGAGGACAACTTTCCCGCGCCTCCCTCTGCCGGACAGCCCCCTCGAGTAGAAGCTGAGCCGAGCCGCCATTTTGTACTCGCGTCATCACCTGAGTAGGCTCAAGAACCACCACGGGCGTAGCCTATTTTGTAAAAAATCTGTGAGAACTGTAGAACATACCGAGCAGATGGCGGTGGCGATAACCCCTTTTATCACAAAGTCACTTTGAGCTTTGCCAAAAGACGTGGCTCTGGGTCACGATAAATGGGACTGTGGCCCTAGATCATTTCATGCGTGATTTGACTTCCACGTACCCCAAACTCATAAAAAACACATCTCCCCCTGGAGCCGAGGTTCCTCTGGATGAGCGGTGCCCTCTGTGGAAGGCCCACTCGTGCAGCATCAGTTCGACCACTGTTCATCGAGGGCCCCCCGAGTGCCGCGCATTTTACGAGGCAGTGGAGACACGGCTCTGAAGAGGCCCAGGTGGCCGCCCTCGTGGCCTGTGCGCTCGCACGGGAGGAGGCCGACAGAGCAGGGCTCGACAACTTTCTGCCAAGGCCAGGCAGTGACTGTGTTTGGCTCTGCAGCCCATGCACTCCGTCTGGAGGGCAGAAGCAGCCACTGTGTGAGCCCGCGGGCACGGCTGCGTCCTGTCAAAGCCTTATTTTAAAAAACAAGCAGCACCTGGGTGTGGCCGTCACCCGCCAACCCCTGCCCTAGAGGCTAACATTTCAGACTTATGCTTTACGAGGATTTTAGGCAATAGCTATAAAAAGTGAAATTTAATGCCACAAATGTTCATGAAAAGTCTAACATCTGAACAGCTCGGTATCAAAAAGTTCATGATTCCACTTTTAAGGAAGAATGCTTAGCTCTGGAGAGAGACCGGTTTTTCTCAGGGAAATGTGTCTCTCCTAAGGAGTGGCGAACCTCCTCTGGGAAGGGAGGGAAATGTAGAGCAGTCTTCTCCGAGCCGCTCCTTTGGGTTGGAGTCACCTCACGCAGGACGCCCACCTCATCCTCACCACAGCCGGGGAAGGTTGCTAATCCGCTTCTCATTTTTATAGATGGGGAAATGGAAAATCGGAGACAGAACGAAACTTGCTCAAGGTCATGCTGCAGGAAGCGGGACAGCCTGGCGCCAAACCTAGGTCTCAGCGCCTCCAAACCCACATTTCCTCTGGATGCGGTGCCGCTTTAATCAAGCTTGTTTCATCTCAATTCTCGGGACTTGTTCATTCCAAGGGCCTCCCGTGGTTGATGCGTCCGGTGCGCTGACTCCAGGGTGCTGACGGTTGTGTTCCTTCTTGAGCAACAGTTAGAGGAAGCTCTTCACGACGCGCCCTTTCCCACACGTCTGCACCTGATAAAGGTGGAATCACTCAAACTACGGCAGGAATGGAGACACAGAAACGAGCGTAGACAGTGCTTTTAAGTCAAAAAGAGGGCAAGAGGTTTTGAAGCTGGGCCAAAAAGAATCCACCACATCCTTTTTCATCAATGCTGCGTCATCAAGAATCTCAGGAAAATGTATAAAATCTCACTTCAATGATACTTGCACCCAACGAGTGACATTGGACTGCGATGGCCAATAGTTCATCTCTAATAGCAAGTCAGTTAAAGTTAAAAAGGCACATGCAAGTGGCTGCAACCCTCTCTTAGAGAGCTCTAAGAGGAAAATCAAACGGTGAGCAACCCGCTCGACGTGCCGGAAGGTAACGCAGACATCTCCCGATCGCTGCGTTTCTTTCGATGATCACCTGTGGAGCTACGGTGCCATAGGAGGCATTTCCCATGTTTAACTCACTCTTCTGCCTCAAGTGCAGCTGCCAAACAAATCTCACCACTTTGCTGAGACTGTTCTCTGCAAGCTAGTCTGGGGAGCTCTGAAGCTGAAGTCTACTCCTTTCCTGCTTATTAACCTACCAGCCCCAAACTCTCTGTCTGCAGGCAGTGGTGGGAGAGGAGCATCGGCCATGCCCTCGCTGGACCCTGGGGCAGTGACACCCCGCAGGAAGTGCCGTTGGAGGCACCTGCAGGAAGCAGCCGCCACGCACACCCGACTGCGTGGCTCTCGGGAGCCGGGGGCCTCGGCTCGTCTTCCTCCCGGCTTTCTTCTCCCCCGCCACCTCTTGCTGTCTGTGTTCCTTCCCCTCACTGGGTGATCTTCTGTGTCTGTTTCTTGCCTTCTCTTCTCATTTTTCTCCTCCAGGCTTCACCGGGATTCGATCCTAGGGACCTCCGATGTGGGAGAGAGGCACCCTGTCACTTGCGCCACCTCAGTTCCTGGTTTCTGGCCCGTGTCGCCTAGGCCCTCCCCTGCGTCTCTCTTTTGTTGCGTCATCATCTTGCTGTGTGGCTGTGTTGCTGTGTCCCTCTCCCAGCTTTCTAAAGTGCGTTTCGCCCATGCCCTTCCTTTGCATCCCCAGCACAACAGCACCTAAGGGCCCGGCCGGGACCCTGTGTGGCCTCAGGGCGGTCCAGGGTGCAGCCCCCGCCCCGTCCCACTCGCCTCCACGCTGCCTTCCCGAGTGCCTGAGCTGGGCCTCGCTGTGTGTTACCTGGGCTGCCCCTTTCTGGCTGCTGCCCTGATCTGAGTGCTGCCCGCTCTGGGGTTTGCTCCGTGTCCTACCGGCCTCAGCATCTGCCACAGTGACGGCTTCGCTTGGGAAATGCATAAACGTGTGTGACAGGGTCCCCCTCGGATGGGACGCGCTTCAGAAGGAGGAAAGTGAAACGGGCCGTCAATGTTTTCCAGCCGCGTGTGCTCCTGGCGCCAGGAAGGCGCAGGGGGGCCCCTGGACCCGTTCTCGGCCAGTGGCCCCTGCGGAGAGGGGGTGCTGAGTGGAAGGTGCTGCTGCCCGCCCCAGCCTGGAAGCGGGGAGAGGAGAGGGGCGGCCCCTCCTCACAGCCTCCAGGGGGCCGGTTCTCCATGGCTGCCCCGCCCCGACGTGAGCTGCAGCGAGCTTGTAAACACAGCGACAGGGCGCTCCCCGCCGGCTGCCACCCGGCTAGACAAACGCGCCCACGTCCGTGGAGACAGAGAGCAGCAAGGAGGAGCGCGGTTTGCTCTGGGGCGAACCGGCCTCGCAAAACGCCCTAATTGAGCTGTGTGCCGGCGTGGAGCTGCCCGCCCGGCGCTCCCCGTGACCACTGCGGCTGCTGCCCCCAGCTGGGACACAAGGAGATCATCTCCCACCTGCTCCCGCCCATCACTCAGGCCGTGCCACTTTGTCTGCCTCACTCAGATGGGCTCTTTATGCTTGGCTACCTTTATTTACTGCTGCATTTGCCCCTGTTCCCCCAAGTTTCATATTTTAACTCCTAGAGGCTCATCTTTTTGTGAAATTAGATGGATTTAGAGCGTAATTTTTATTATACGAATATGCATAACTGTAATTAGATGCATTTGATATCTATTTTTAATTGTATACCAGCTTTGCTCAAGTGTTTTGTTAATGTGCCTGACGTTAGCAGATATACAATTAAAAAAAGGAC
>JAKSZT010054335.1:12806502-12832897 GCA_026826555.1 Tolypeutes matacus | reverse complement strand
AGTCAGAATGAAGAGTCTGCACAAAGGCAAATCACAATTAATTCACAGCCCCCCACCCCGCAAAAAAAAGGTTCAAAATAAAACAAGGTTCTTTCTCCATTAACAAGGCTAATTTACTTCGGTAAATACAAAGGTTAATGTGCAACTTCTATTAGTCTAGAAGCTACAAATAACCTATGTAAAACTGACTTTTATACTTTATTGAAGCTTGGGTCTTTTCTCGCTTTAAGCAGATTTGGAAATGATCATGATCTTCATGTATTTGGATAATCTGTCAAGGTGTGACTTCCCTGGTTGCCTATGCCCTTTGTTTCAAGTGTCTAATCACAGAAGAAAAATTAGGGGTCATATTTTGTTTGGTTTTGTAAAACTACAGCAGTCTAATTCATGATACAATGCCAGGACGACCACTATGTCTGCTGATATGCTCCATCATTTGGGGGAAACAAACGCCAAAACCAGTGGAATTATTCTTAGCAGAGACTAAGATGTGGAGCTTTACCTAGAGATTATGTCAGAAACATTGAGATGGAGAGAAAGGCCTCCCTAGAACTTCTCAGAGTTTGTTCTCAAACCTTCAAAACCATCCTGCTTGTGGACAACTTACAGAGGCACAAACACTGCCCTGGAAGGAAAAGCCATGGCAGCTGATTGGAATTGAAAACAGATGGATGTAATTCTTAACCCAGTTTAAAAAGATCAATACTTCCCAAGGTCCCTTTTGCTTGAGGACATAAGCCAACTAAATAATCTGACAGTTACAAAAAATTGAAATATCAATTCATGCAATAGCTAGTACATAGAGGGATTTCCAGGGGGAGAAAGGTAACAATAAAACGAAAACAAAACAGAACAAAAAGGTGGAGAATTTGGAAACACAAGCTCACCAACACACACACAATGCATTCTGTAGCTCATTGCACTTGGTGGAGCTTCTACGAAGGCGGAAATGCATTGCTTCATCCACCTACCAAGACCAAGGCTGGACTCGATGACTTTAAAATGACAGTATATGCTTCTACAGAACATACGCCGAGGGAAGAGCACCGGAAATCAGTGTTCTCATCAGCAGCATCAGGGAAATGCTTTGGCATTGACACTAAATATACTGTCCTTTTAACCACTGGGAAAATTGATACTGAGCATGTGCAATGGAAAGAAAGCTGGCAAATGTCAGTGTGAATAATGGGTGAAAAAAAGGAATGAGGGGGTGTGGCATCTCAATCAAGATTAAAATGAAACTGATAAAGCGGCATATGGACTGGATAACAAATCAAAAGCATGTTTATCCACTGAAGGAACTGGTTAATGGAGACTGCCAGCACGTTGCCATGGAAACACTGACTGTTGAGCTGCACCATCTCATACCTTATCCAATACATTCCTGGTTGCTGGTAGTAGTCCAAAGACCCTGATCTCTTGATGGTAAACCCGTGGTCCAGCTGAGCAGAGAGAAACGGGGCAACTCAGTGGCTCGACATTGTGCTAAAGAATTAAGACCCCAGACCAAGCTCTGCTTCATTGACTCTATATACAAATATAAACGAATAGATAGCTAGGATGCCATTTCTTCAGGGCAGCAAGCTAACATCCTAAACCTGCACATGGACAATAAAAAGGCAAGAAAAGACACGAATCCCTCTTGAACATCTTGGAGGCCAATTTGCTAGGATAGATCTAGTTTGTCAAACTAGTTTTTGAATGCACATTTAATAATGTCCTCTCAATTTCAGAAGATAGAGACATCTCTTCAAATGCACAGAACGAAAAACGCTTTGCAATTAAATGAAGCTCTGAAATCAGCTTTAGCCACCTAAGAGAAAGCAGATTGGACCCCCAGAATCTTACCCCATCAGGCTTAAATTTGAGGGGCTTCATAATTACAAAGCAAAAGATGAAAAGAATCCCATAAAACACAGAAATTTGGAACTCTCTCTTTCAGAGTTCATCTTCAAATGCACAGCTTTTTACATTTCTGAACCAAAAAAGCATCTTATGTAACAGTCAGTCAATTTTCTCTATGGAAAATAAAAGAAAACCAAAAGTATTTTTCACTGTATAGTAAACATGCATATGTACAGTTGGTGCTTCTGATTAACACAAGGCACAATGCATAAAAACAGGAGGGTTCTCAAAGCTGTTCCACCTGGAATAAGATGTTAGCCTTTGACTACCTGGGAATAAAAGATTCCATCCCCAGTCCTGAAAAAACAGTAATCGCCCTATACTCCGCCTCCCCTTCCCACCCCGTGCTGCCCTTGAAAGGATGCAGCTTGCATACCTCTGCTTCACAGAGAAGCTCACGAGCGCTTTCAAGTGTGGTACTAGTGCAATGCTGATGACAGTTTCTACTGTGAAATTCACAAAGGCGTTTTGGAAACATGCTGGGATACCCAGCATTTAAGCTGAAAACTGCTGGGATTTAGCGTGATTATTTAGTGTGTGGTTATAAACTAGGCTATGCCGGTGTTCACAGAACAGCAACGTGCGATTTTAATCCTTTTTTACATGTGCGTTTCCTTTTTTTTATTTAGGAAAAAACCGAAGTACATTTGCTGCTAGAAAGGGCAGGGCGTGCACTTGTCCAGGGGCGGCAGCTCGCAAACCAGCTCTCTACTGCCATCTACAGGCCAAGTGCCATATCACAGGCCAGGGACAGGCTCACTGCAGAATCAAGCTTCCCAGCATCACAATGAGTTGCATGCTAATTAGTATGGATTTCTTCAATTAGTCAGAAATGCTCTATTTCCTTGAGCAAAGTGCAAAAGAAGAACGTTAAGCAGTAGGAAAATTATCAGTTAAAATAAACAGCATTAAATGAAGAAAAATAAATTGGAACCGACATCTTCGTCATCGGTTCTCCATCAAGCCAAGCAAATCTAATAATGCCTCCCTCTCCTTCCTCAGCTCTCAGAACGCCCACCGTTAAAATGTCATCCCTAATTTCATTTTGGGTCTATAAATTGCATTTAATAGCCTTTTGTTTCCCCTTCTCCTGTGTGTGTGTTTTGGTTCCCCAGCTCCTGGGAAAGAGGGACAAAGGAGCTTTCTGGGGGGCAGGAGCTGCGGCTCCGGTGGGCGCTGGGTGTCGGCGTCGGGCTCTGCCTGCCCTAAATGTCAGAACGCCTCTCCTCCTCCCGCTGCTCTCCTCGACAGCTCGAGGCAATTACCTCCTGGCCAACCCCAGGACCTCTCCAGCCTGCATATGAAGTTATCACCTGTCCTTCCTTTGCTCTCACTAACGTGGGGGCTGCAAAGCAGAGAAGAAAACATGACAATGTGAACAAAAACGCTAAGGCTCGGAACCGCGAGCACATGTCCGACCTTGCTTGGCCGAGCGGCCCGTGTGCTCGACAGCATGCTCTCTTTCTCCTTTGTCACTATAAGAAAAGTAACTCCTTACAAGCATCATTCATCTACAGCAGGTAGGTAGGCTTCCAACTAAGGAAGGAGAAGTACCAGTTAAACGAAAGATTACTAATTTAATCACTGATTTCCTGAAAAATGAAGGGATTAGCACTACATTCTAAATAGTTATTTTATTTTTTATTTTAAAGGGTATATATCATTTCCAGAAAAATCAGTTTTATCAGAGGGGCAGTTTAAGATAAAATAGATTACTTAATAGTCTGCGGAGAGCATGCATGCCCAAGGAAAAAAATTCTTTCTGATTGTACTTTATGCTGAAATCAGTTTTTTTACCCCTAAATTGATCAAATAGAAATCACTGCAGTCGTATTAATGCCAGGCCCTTTTATCATGGGGGCGAATGAATGATTATATTGCATTATAAAATTGTCAGCTGGTCTGTACAGAGTGCACCATTTGCAGAGGATGGTCCTTCTACCTACCACTTAGATTCTGCCTCGGAGCCGAACATGGTTCCTTTTCACTCGTACTGGAGTTTCGTGGGAATATTATTTAATGCCACGGCATCTTTCCCTTGTGCTTTAGGAAGGGAAGACACTGAATTACGCAGTGCTGTTCTGAGGGGCGGGGGCCAAGGCGGCCACACACGCACCCACCCTCCAGGTTCCGCGGAGGGGTGGGACTCCCCAGGGCGAAGGCAGGTTGAGGAGGGTGCACGGGGCAGGCGTCGTGGCCGGCCTGCCGCTCCTGAAAGTGCTCGGGAGATTTACAGCGATGTGGGCTCGTCTGCGGCGTGCCTCTACCAGCCGACACTCGTCCCGTGCTTTAGAGCTGACGAGGCACTCTTTAAGGTATATTTATCCAAAGGAACAGCCGGTTATTTCGAGTCTGAGTGAGGTGATGGTTACTTTATAAAACTTTGTAGTGGATAAAGAAGATTAAATAAGCATGCGACTAATGCATAAACCAGCGTTACAGAGCCCATTTACAACTTTCAAGTACATTATCTGTGCAGTTTTCGTGGAAAACATGTTCACGATGAACTGAAAAACTGCTACTGAATCGCATTCAAATGGTCTAATCGTGATGTTTAGGAAAAATATCTGTGGACCTTCAAGCAGCCGCTGTCATGCTTTTTGAGGTTTCAGGATTTTTCTAGGTGGGGTGAACTAGGATTTCCCTTCAAATCTATCCTGTCTGTCCCCTGGAAAACTACACTGAAATTCCTGCCTTCGTTGTAAGACTCCCAGGAAACTGTGAGCAGATCAGCAGCGAGCAACCGAGGCAAACTAAGCGAAGACTAAATACGATGAAAGACCAGGAAAACAGAGGCCGAAAGCACTGTCGGGGAGGGCGAGCGTCCGCTCTGGCCGCGGTCGCCCTCGGCAGGAGCAGATAAGCTGGCGGCCCGTCCCCGTGGACCCAAACGTCTTGGAACTGACCTCTTTTGAATGAAGAATGAAAACAGAGTATAGAATGTCTTGTTTAGTTGAGAATGATCAGAAGTTACTGACTGGATATCAGCTAGCCAAGAACGCTGGCAATCTGTCAGAGACGTGAAGGCCAGCTTACTTCTATGTTAACTTTTCTTAGAAAGAAATAACGAGAGAGGGTAAGGAGGACCACTTGAAATTTTAAAGCCTCAGCAGCACTGAGGACGGCTGAAAGAGCCGTCGGTTTACTCAGTTTACTCGTGAGGCGACGGTACACATCACTCGTTAATTGAGCAGGCTGGGTGGAGGGACGGGAAGTGCAGGCAGTACGAGAAAACGCAGGCATGCTGCTACATCTGCAAATTAGGGATGCTCAGATCAAATGCTGGGAACGGTCAGGTCAAATCTGCCACTGACTCATCTCCAATTTTATCTGGAGTGCTACTATAACCAAAATCGTGAAAGAGGAAGAAAATAAAAACACCCGTGAAGTAGGTAAACATTCAGTATTGCTCATGAGTGAAGTACTGTTGAACGACTTAAATACTTTCTAAAGTTCTCATCACAGCCTCTAACTTCTGTGTTCAGAAAAGAAAAAGCACCTCAAGTAGTTTTACATTGACTATGCCGTTAAAACTGACATACTCTGAAAAAAGAGGAAATTATTGAAAACCTAAGTCACCTGGGGCTCGCATCTACATGCTCTATTATTTGACACAGGGCCTATGAGATCTCACTAATTCTCTGCCCAGTTGGCTCTTTGCTTAGAGCTGCCATCAAATGGCGTGTGGCATGGGTCAGTATGCAGAAAGCAGGAAAAAAAGGCCTTGTGTAGCCCCATCAATAAAATGGCAAATGTTACAAGACTTTCAACTATGAGAACAGAAATCTCTAAGCAGCAAGGCCTGGCGACTCCTCCACCTCGCTGACCATCCTCCTGCACCAGCACCTTGGCCCCGGGCTCTCGTGGCCTGGCACAGGGCCTCTGGCCTTCCAAGCTCTCTCCCAAGTCCTTCTCGCTCCGCTTCCCTCCCCCCCCCCCGGGATCCCAGCCGAGGGACACGAGGCAGCCTTTTCCTCACTGCCAAGAAGTGAGCATGGGCAGAGTCCAGTGTGGGGGTTCCTGCTTTAAAACAATAAATCATGAGATTCACGTACACGGTGAGACACCCTGGAAGTGCCCGGTAACGATGCGACTCCCGGGAAGCAATCTGCAAAAACGCATCACCTCGGGCAGCCCCTCCCCTCCCCGGGTGCCTGCAGAGTGGGCTAAGGAAATGGCCCGTTCAGCCGTCCCGGGCCGAATCTCTTGAGGGCCGCCTGCCTCTTCGGCGGGTGCTTTCTAAAGAGTTATAGGTGGGTATTTCAGATGCTTACTGCTATGACAGAAACTCCAGCTGCTGTGCTATTCGGCTTCGGGCCCGTGTTGAAATGCTTCTTTATCTTCCCAGCTACTGACAGCTGATGCTCATTTTCTGGTAGGCCATCATCCTGAAAAAAGAAAAGAAAAGAAAAGCGATAAAGAAAGGAGCAAAAGAAAAAAAATGAGCAAAATGTAAAATGAGGCCCAAATCTGCCAGCAGCAGGCAGTGACCTTAGGATTCGTTAAGGCGCCAGCCTTGGGCCGAGCGGTGCTGTCTCATTAACTCGGCTGCTGGGAGTTCTGCTCCAGGGTCTCGTTCGTTTTCACATCAGCTCTAAAATTAGCTTTCCCCGTTGTCAGGCCTTCAGAGGTTTGTCTTTCAATAACATTTTTATTTCTGTTATTACTTGGCCATTCTCTAGAATTCCAGACAGGCTTCCAGGCTGAAAGTCCTTCCTTAAATTTTCACTGCTGCCTTCAAAGCACCTGTTATCCCTGACAGATTCCACCCTGGAGCTCACGGGAGAGAGGCTGGACGGACCGCTTCCCTTTGCTAAATACTGTCGGCTTAGCAGCACCCGGGCTCCGAAACGTGTGCCACCCCTGTCTAGCTCATGACGAAAAGGCTACAGGTTCCTGGGGGCCAGAGACTGTGTTTTGTTCGCTATTGAGGCCCCAGGTCTCGGGAGGGTGCCCTGGCACGTGGCAGATGCTGAGTCAACATCTGTAGAAAACTGAGTGTGTGGATGACAAAGTGTGGTTCCTATCTGTTAAAACCAAAATTCCAGGCAAGACCGTCGACGCCTGCCACCACGTTTCTCCTCTCCTTCCTCCCGCGCTTCTCATGTAACGTCTCGGCTCTCCCAGGGGAATAAGCTGTGTCTCAAGCCTGACGTGCCCGCGCGGGCTGCACCCCTCTGGGTGTCTGGTCCTCGGTGTTTTCCGCCTACTCCGACGGCTCGGCCACCGTGGAGCAGGCTCCAGCCTGCGGGTGGGGGCGATGGTGGGCGGCAAACACAGGCATGGGCTCTGCTCTCGCCTCTTTTTCTTCAAAACTTGGGTCCAAATGACCTGCTCCAAGACATGTTCCCCCCAGTGAATAGAATTCATTCTAGCGGCGCTTTGGTAAATGCCTGGCTCCTTTCATTGTGCCCATTTGCTGACCTTTATGGGTGTCTGGTGATTTTATGCACCTATGGGTCCCCGAACTCTGGCCCTTTGCACCACGTCCCACGTTTTTTATCATCTTGAACATAACACAGGCATGTTTGCAAAACCATGAGCTGACCAGCTTAGCTCAACCTCTGGGTGGGCTTAGGTGGGAGAGTAATGGCAGAGAAAGACCGAGAAATAAGAAAAGGGTCCACCAGTGCCCCAGAAGAGACCAGCAATGGCAGCCTTCATCTCAGTTGGGAATAAAGGGCAGTGGAAGGACTAACCGTCCTTTACTCAGGCACGCCGAGTCTACAAGCCGAAGGGAAGTCAGATGGAGTTCACAGAGAACTAGGGCTCTGGGCCCCCAGCAGTAAAGACAAGCGTGAATTCCACGGTGCACGTAAGATGCCTTTTCAAGGACGATGAAACAACAGGCCATTGGAATTTAAGTCAGAATTCTGGGGAATATTTAAACATTGGACAAGGGATGAAATGACCTGCCGTTACTGAAAGTTTACAAATAGCATCCTGCTTGTGGCAGTCTGGGGGCCTGCCAGGACAGATGGACGCACTTGAGACGCCGCACGGGCTTCTTCAGTTCCAGTCCATCTCAGGCAAAGAGGCCACTTGAGCTTCAGATCAGAAAAGAGCTTGAAAAACAAGGGGGAAGCAGGTTTAGGGAAGGCTTTTCTTTTTAGGACAAAGGAAACCCGTGCAAATGTGTGCTCCCAGGATGAGAAGCTGGGGGAGGGAGAGTGGAGGGCAGGAGCAGGGGGTGGTGGTGAGGGGCGAGGAGGAAGGTGGAGGAGAAGCCATCTGCCTCCTTCTCGGAAGCAAGATGCAGGAAGGAGAGAATAGACGGTCCAAGGGCCAGTTTGTGGTGAAGGGGAGGGAAGTTACAAGGGAGAGGTGGGGAAGGAGCGCTAACAAGTCACACGTCCTCAGCCTCCCCTTGACCGCATCTATTGTTAGCTCATTTTGCAGGTGAGCAGACTGAGGCTCGGCAAGGTCAAGTTCCTCACTCAGGGTCACCCAGCTAGAAAGCGACTGAGTCAAGACTGAACCCCCGTGGGGATTCACCGGCATGGCATCGGGCCACAGAAGGGCCTCCCAGGTGTTCAATGACCACAGCACGATGGCAGGGAAGAACGGAGACTGAGCTAGGGGCTGAAAACCCGAACACTGGGGTGGGGCTTTAGGGGGTCCGCGACTCACTGGAGGTCAATCAAGGGAACCCGAGCTCGCCGGGGCCGGCCGGGGGCTGCTGGAAGCCCCCCCTCCCTGCCCGCGGAGGCCGCGTGTCCCCGCCAATGGGATACGGCAGTGACCTCTGGGGCCCTGCGGGCGCCGGACAAAATGAGCGTGGCCCTGCGACTTGCACAGACTGTCGATGTCGTGCGCCCGCAGGGGCGGCCCCTGCCACCTCCCCGGCACGGCCTCCCCACTGCCGCCACGACTGCCAGAAACTGGCCTGGACCTGGCTCCCCCCGCCGCCCCCAAGCTGAGATTTGCTTTCCCGCCACCTGCACGGCGGACTTCTTTCCCTCCAGCCAGCCCTACTCCTCGTCTCCTGCCAAGTCACCCCCACTCTGTTGCACCTGGGCCCTGAGGGCCCAGGCCCCGGATTTAAATTCTAGCAGAGGTCTGAGCTTCCCTGGGTTGGCACACGTTGAAGCAATGAAAAGTGGCAAAATCCACACGAGTCACTGGTGATACTCTCGGCTTCATAAATCTGAAAACATTTCAGGAATTTCCCCCCAGTGAAATAGATGTCTCCGCTGCAGAAGGTTTTTGAGGAAAAAACCCCACACATCACTGCAACTAAACAGTCTGCTGGCTTTGAGCATAATTGGATTAAAAGACATAAACACTGGCTCTACAGGGACCTAATCTGTACCTGAGCTGCCCTGATGGATGATGGAGATTTAGTTAACTTACTGCCTTGCATCAATAAAATAAACTGGGCCATTAAAAACATACATTTTAATGTTCACATCTTTATCGCCATTATTCACCATAGGTCATGTGCCAGAAATGTGCTCTGAATTTCATAAACGTGACAAACCTGGCAGCATGTTCCAGAGAGTCTTATTGCCATGCGTCTGCTTTGTGAGTCGTTCCTGAAGTTCCACACAGGCTCGTTGTGGTTTTTGATTTAGAAACCCCCATCCACTGCTGGCAGAGCATTGCAACTGACAAGAAAAAAATCAGCTTGCAAAATGGAAAAGGAGCTCTCCCAGCTGTCTGCAGCAGCCCCATCTCCTGGCCTCGGCCCACCGGGCCAGCGGGGGTGGGGACGTGGGGTGAGGATGTGACGTCACTGGGCTGGGGGGCTGCCCTCTCTCCCCTGGGGAAACCACTCCAGGGCTCTTGCTTGAGTAAATCCTCCTCCCCTCACAGGTTTTTGTTTTTCAGTCTATTCTTTGCCAGACTCCATTATTAGTAATAGCTGGAAATTAATGAGGCACTTGGCTGTCTTGAGCAGTTCACCTCCAGAATATTCCGATTTAGTTTTAAGCAAACCCAAGGCTGTTAGCAAACTTCAACTCCAGTTAACCGTCCCCAGCTGTGCCCCACACCCAGCCCTTACCCTCCTCGAGGTTTACGAAGTGGACTGTCCTCGGAGAAAACATGAAGCCAACCTTGGGGCAAGGAGAAGAGGCCCAAACGGAACAAGCTATGCATATGGATTAGCAGTTTTATTAATTATAGTATCTTCGGGTCTCTCAGTGTCTAACAAGTTCTGCCGGCACAGTAAGATGAATGCTTACCTCTAGCTTGTATGGGAACGGCTGATTTCAATTGTCAGCATCGGACACCTGCTGGATCATCCAGGCCTTGGAATTTCTTCATCTTCTTTCTTTGTGGAATATCTTGGCTCAGCAGTGTCTTCTCAAAGGATTGGGTAGGTGGCATAAAGGGAGGAGGATAAAATTCCAAGGCCAGGAGGGGGATTGGGATGCAGGAACTGGCCAGATGACACCACTTGACTTATTTCGACCAGTGCTTTTCACCAGGGGATACAGCTCTCAATCCTGGCTTCGTTTTAGTCACTGGGAGCTCTGGGTCCTGGGGCCCAGATCCCAGCCACACACCAATGAAACCAGGATCTCTGGGGGCTGGAACCAGGCACTGGACCCTGCTAGGGACAGACTGAACTTCGTGCTGGAGACTCCTTAAAACCTCCGTTTCCCCATCAGCGAAACCGGGAAAATAATTGGAGGTAGAACATAAATTTGCAGCGTGATAGCACTGAGAGGGGCCTGCATCCTAGAGCATCAGGAGAACAGCGTGGGACAGGGCAGGTCAACACCCTGAAAACAAAGGTGCAGTGACAGTAATGCATTTGCCATCATACAGTGTCGGTATTTTAATCCTCATTATAAATAGTCCATTTTCTTGGGAATGTCGGTTAAGCTTGTGAACTGGCCACTAACTTACATTTTCTATCACAAAAGCACCATTTGGGGGGAAATTGGTCCAATCTTCTCCCCACTTCCTGGAGTCGTTAAGATACATTATTCCCCAGTCCACCTCATGGTGTATGTGGCTCTCCAGGAGATGGGGAGTAAGGTGAAGGGTAAAGCAGGCCAGGCAATTCCTGTGGGGTTGGCAGCTACACTGAAGGGAGTGACGACGGCCTTGGAGAATGCAGTGGACACTGGCCTGGGAGGTTTCCGTGGAGCCCGGGCACACACCGGGATCTCTCTTTAGGATGGGGGTGTCTTCCTCCTTGACCAAGCGTCACGGATCACAGTTTGCATTTCATCGGTGCAGAGCAGCAGATGGTGGAGTTGGTGCCTTGCTCAGATGCAGATTCACCAAATATTTAAGCGTCTATGAGGTGCTGGAGCTTAAACTGTCCTCTGCTAACATGATCCTCCTCCCACTCTCAGAGCCCCTGAGAGGTGGACTCTGCTCTCCTCCATTCATGGGGCGGGGTAGATCCCATTGATGAAACGACTGGCCTTGGTCTACGTGGAGGGTGAGGGGTGCTTCGTCCAGGAAAGGCCAGGCTCCCCTACGGGGCACAGGGCTGCCACGTGATGGCCTCGTGCATCGGGCTCGGCAGGACACGCCACTGACTCTTCAAAGGCAGAGCCGAGGCCCAGCACGCCGAGAGCGGTGGATTCGTACACAGCGTGCACGAAAAGTAAGTGTGAGCTTAGCGGAAGCTCCTGGAAGAGGGTTTACACAAGGCATTTTGCAGACTAGATTTTAAGGTTCCACTGCCTTTATACATATCACTCTGTTTCACAAGAAATGGCCTTTTCAATTCCAAGTGTGTCAGGTGAAGAGGTCCTTGCATAAGGAATAGAGAAAATCAGAGCAAACAAGGGCCCAGAAGAGATTGTAACTGGGGTTACGTAATTACTAGCGTTACCTTCCCCCCTTTGGTAGTGTCCTCTGCGGTCACTGGATATAACTTGGCTGCCAAATGCAAATCGTCTTGTTGAATGGACTTCCTTTTTACTTCCTAATTTATTTTGATTGCTCGATTGTTCATTTGTTGCACTCAGGGACCCCAACTATACCAAACTCTGGCTGGGAAAGCCTACCTTTCTTTTTCACTCATTAATTTTGATACAAAGAAAACAGTCAGTTTTCAGATTTAGTTACTTCATAAATGCAATTCTGAAAGTTAAGCAATCACTTTATCCATCAAGTTTAAAAACGTTTTTTACTAAAACCAGTCTATTTTTTTCTGCAGAACCGAAGGTCGGTCTGAATTAGAGAAAGGGTATTTGTTCTGTTTTAAATTTCCTAGATGATTACTTAACTGTCATCCCTCCTTTCAGGAAATGCCTCCTGGGAAGCTGAGAGGGAGAGCCAAAATCACAACAGAAGTCCAAATTCCAGAGGGAGCCTCGGAACCTAATTCATCAGCAAAGTGGGGCCGTGTGTGAAAACGTGGACACTGGCAGAGGGGGCGGGAGGTTGAGGCGTGTGCTGGCCAGCCGAGGTCTTCTCGACGCCACGCATTTTCCTTGGGACTCAGGGGTCGCAGGTGATCTTCCTAGCGTTCCAGCCCCTCCTGGATACAAAGCGTGCTCAGGATCATGGGGCACTCTCACAGCAAACACCGTGTCCCCTGCCTGGCGCTGCTGGGCCCAGCACACACGTCCCTGTGCCACCCTCCGTGTCCTCGCAGCTCCCCTGGTGTGACCCCCGGTGAGTCCCCCGGCACGTCCCCGCAGGTCCCCGGTGGGGCAGGCTGCAGCAGCCCTTCTCCCACTGCCGGGCCTCGGGCTGTCTCCCGGCCCCTGAGCCTGGCATCGTCCGATGACGACGCACTGAGAAATATCCCACGGCTATCTGCAGCCCTAAGCTCGTTGTGAGCCTCGCGAGGCCACGGCTCCATTCAGACTTTTCCGGTCTGTTCCGGGGGCTCACGTGCCGTCTGACGACCTGCGGGCCAGGCCCCGTCGCTGGGCTGCTGCGCGGTCAGGGCCAGGTGCCGAGCCCCTTCCCCCCGCACCCCCAGGGGACGACACCCCAGGGGACTCGGTTAGGCAACTTGGAGAGTGGCTAACCTGGCTTCCCGCCCTGCAGCGCGCGGACGCTCACGCACTCCCACATACGGCAAGGGGAGGGGCCGGGCAGGGGCCCCTGGCCGCGGGCCCCGCTCACGCACAAGCCGGGCCACTCCCGCAGGCCTCCTGCGCGGCTCGGTCCCCTAGTCCGTGGAGGGGCCGCGCGAGCTCGTGCCCTGCCCCTCTGTCTCGTAGGCTTGCGTTAGGCTTCGGCAGGGGGCTCCAGGACCCTCCTGCGTGGCAAAGGCTCCTGGGGCTGCGAGTTCCGGAAGCCCACGGGCCCAGGGGGTGGCTGCGTTTGCAGAGCTGCAGGCGGTGGGGGAGCTGTGCTGTGAGGGGACACATCGACATCCCCGTCTGGTCTTTACAGCTCCCCGTGGGGTGGGACCAGGCTCAGGTGTGCAGGCGGCAGGGTCCCAGCCTCCAGTGCCGGACAGGGGCCCCACCCGGCTCTGGCCGCCTCTCCTGAACGCCGTCGGGACACTGCGCTTTCAACCAGATCTTACGCCTGATACTGAAATATTTTGGGGAAAAACGTCACTTGACAAGGTGACAATCTGCGAGTGGGACAACCGTTTGTCCCAGATGATCAGTGAGCTAACGGCTTCCTGCTTGTCCGTGGCTATGGGTGTGCCCTTGTCTCCAGCCAGGTCGATGTCTGTCTTCTGTCGGCCCAGCTCTAGTCACGCAGCTCCAGGTTCCCGCACGAGGCCGCCGGGAGAACGCAACCAGTTCGTGCACGGCAATTCCAGACATGTCAAGTTAAAACAGAGCTGGGCAGACAGGTATCTGCTCTACATAGTAACTATTAATTAACCAAATCTTATCAATCAGTTGTAGAGAGATAAAGGCTTAAAGAATAAACATTTCTGTCCTGGAGAATTCTTTCATTGCAAAGGGAATATCCTCAGACCCTCGTCCTCAAGGAGCAGCGGCGGCAGCACCTGGGAGCTTTAGGAAATGGGCGAGGATCTGCATTTTCACAGGCTCTGCAGGTGAGGGGAGCACATTCGGGCGGGAGGACTCCAAGGCTGAGCACTGCTGCGAGCAGGGCTGACAGCTCTGCTCTGGCTCAGGGGTGCTGAATCTGCCCTCCTCTGGGCCAAAGGAGGCAGCTGGGGAGGTGCCGCATGCCAGCACGCCCTCATCCCGTTTGGAAGCCAGTCCCGCCGGCATCCCATGGACGGCTTTGTGCGAGGGGCCGAGGGAGCGGACATCAGCCCCAGACGCCAGATGCCCTCGTGGGGCACGCCCGAGCGCCGGCCACCCCTGGGCGGCTGGGGGAGTGGAGGCGTCATCAGGAAAGCTGCAAACGGCTTTCAAAAGGGAGGGGAGGTGTCACTTACGTTGACCCAGGGATGCTCCAGGACCTGCAGGGCGGAAAACCGCTGGTCCACGTCCACCCGCAGCATCATGGAGATGAGTTCCTGTGGGGACAGGGGAGCCCGTTGGTCTAAGCGCTAAGGCACAAAGCTGGGTGTTTTAAAAGACGTAAGTTCTCTTGCCGTTCAGAAAGCACGTGTAAAAGCTCTACATCTTCACGAATATATCAACGCAACTTACCTATGACTACCTGAATAACACCTTCAAAAGTTAAAGGAAAGTGGGCATTTGGAATTACAAATACATAGCTTGCAGCTGATGGAAAGAAAAAAATGGAGTAAAATGAAATTAGCATTAAAGTCAATTTCTTAAAAATTTTTTTAGGAGAACAGAAACAAATTATATATGCTAATGAATCAATAGTCCTTTCTTTGCCTAGGATTTTGCACTGTAGGGTAGATTTCTAAATTAGTTTAATATAAAATCCTAGTTTTAAAAACATCTTCATTAAATTTTCATTTGGGAAATGGGTTTCTTTTTTGCTCCTAACTGCAAGGTGGCATGTTTAGATATGAGAGAAAGAAATGAGAAAGGGCACACCTGTGGTTTGCAAATAGACCTGCCAACAGGTAAAAATAACTATTCTTTAGCAGCCAAAGAATTCTAAGAGGATGTGTTCAAATTGCTTAAAACATTTCCAGACCCCTCAATATAGAGAAACTAGACCCATGGAGAGAGAAAGCATTTAAGAGTTCTGAAATGAATGAAGTGTCTCCACGAGAAGCTGATGTGGACCATGGACGCACGGCTCGGGTGTGGATGTGTCTGTCATGCATCTGTCTGCTGGATTAGCAGAGCCAGGGAACGAAACTGTCAAATGTGCCCTCTCTGGTGCCTTACACAGCTCATGAGTCTAGAGACTCTGACTTAGATTTCTTCATTCGCTCTCTACCTAAGGTCAGGACTTAGCAGCTGCTAAAAAGATGGCCCTTTCCTGTCAATGACCAACGTCTCTCAGGGCTAACAGCACTGGGAGCTTGCTTGCCAGGGATGACCCCTCCACCCCCACTCTTAGGGAACTGTGTCCCCTCAAAACTAGGAAACACAAGGAGAGACACAACAAGCAGGGAGTGGATGTGGCTCAACTGATTGGATGCCTCCCTCCCACATGGGAGGTCCCAGGTTTGGTTCCTGGTGCCTCCTAAAGAGAAGACACACGAAAAACAGACACAGAGAGCAGACAGCGAGTGGGGTGGGGTGGGGAGAAATGAATAAATAAATCTTAAAAAATAAAGATATGCCGAAGTTCCTCGGAATGTGACCTTCCTTGGGAGTAGGGTCAGTGCAGATGGAATTAGTTAAGCGAGAATGAGCTCGCGCTGGGGGAGGGTGGGCCTTTACCTAATACGTGTGCACAGACCGAGGCACTGGGAAGACGCCATGTGGAAATGGAGCAGAGCCTGGAGGGATGAACTGTGAGCCAAGGGATGTCACGGATTGCTGGAAGCTACCAGAAGCCAGGGGAGAGGCATGGGACAGATTCTTCCCCAGAACCTCAGAGGGGACGCGGCTTGGCCGACACCTTGCCGTGGACCTCTGGCCTTTAGAATGGGGAGAGGACACGTTTCTGCTGCTCTGAGCCTCTTGGTTTGTGAAGCTTTGTTTCGATGCCTGGGAAGCTAAGACACCCAGCTGGCAGCTCAACAATCCCATCTCCCTTCACCTTCGTGGCTTTTCTCTGATACTTCTCTGAATTTCCCACATTTTCCTAAGTCCAGAGGCAGATTCCTGTGCAGCTGAAGGAAATTAAAGACTTGGGGCCAATATTTTCTATGGCATCATTTTCTATGGAAAGCAGCCAGGCCTAAGGGTTGTGTTTTAAATTGAATTCATACCCAAGACACAGCAAAAGGCATATATATTGAACCCAACAATCAAAAGATAATTATTTCTCAACATCAGACTTGCAAAAAATTTAAGTCAGTGTTTGGAGACGTAAGTTTAAATGGGACAAGTTTAAAAGTTTACCTTTTTTTCCCCCCAAGGTCTACTAATATCTCAGTGTAAAGATTTGACAATTTAGAGGCTCATCTTTTAGGTTTTAGGACAAAAAAAAATCACATGCCTTGTTCCCCTCTGCCTCTGCTTCAAGGTCCAACTCAATTGTAGCTTCCCCGTGAAGTCTTTCTTGATCATTTCAGTGCACTTTGAGCTTTTTCCACTTAGACTGAATAACTGATTGATTTGCTTATTCGTTTATTCAATATATAAGGAGCACCAATTATATACAGGTCACTATTTTAGGGACTGTTGATAAAGCAATGAACAAAATAGACAAAAATCCCTTCTCTCATGGAATTTGCATTCCAGTGGGGGGAGAAAGAAAATAAGCTACATAAATAAGATTTATTTACCTATCTCACTCCACCTGCCTACCTATTTATCTGATAGACAGACGTAAATAGAGAGATGTAGAGAGAGAGCATCCCAGATAGACATAAGGGTCTCCTGCTGTGGAGAGAACTACAGCAGGCAGGGAGGATAAGGAGAGCTGGGTGGGGCTTAAGGGCTGCAGTTTGGAACAGAGCGGTCAGGGAGGTTCCACGGAGAAGATGGGAAAGCGGTGGAGGAATCACACACACCCGGGGTCCACGCCTGCCAGGGCCAGGCGCAGTGAGGAGGCCACAGCAGTGTAACTGGGTGAGGGCAGGGAGGTCGGGCTTGGCGAAGGCTTCCGGGATGGCTCTGTGCAGATGACTTGATGACATTGGTAAAATCTTGGAAAATCTAATAAACACAGCCCAAAAGTGCACGGCCATCATGTTTATGATACTGTTAGTCTCCTGGCACACAGTGATTTGGAATCAACATCTCCATTTAGACACACAGGCTCTAGGCACACGGAAGGCACCAGAAACCTACCTTTGCAGAATCGGAAACGTTGTCCCAGTACGGAGAAGGGAAATCCACTTGCCCCATCAAGATCTGATCAAAAAGCACCTCCTGGTCGTCGCCACTTCTGTTTAGACGAACAAGAGGAAAAGGGCGCTGAAACGTCAGCTTGGCGGCTACCGCTGCCTTCTCTCAGGCTGGGGCCCTTCTCCCCATGAACGTGCCAAACGTGTTTTCAGAGATTTCAAAACGCCAATATGGGACTGTTTTGGCAAATTAAGAAAGAATGCGTTTTTAAATTGTGTGAGGGCGGTTTATGGAAGGCCTACAACTTGGCATGTCCGGCGTGGACACAACAGCGGGCAGGGCAGGTCAAGCTCGGTGCTCTGATCAGGAAGGGCCAGTGGTCACCAGCTGATGTGCCCGTACCCACGGAATGGAGGGAAGCCACACAGCAGGATGTAGGTGATGACCCCGGCCGCCCAGATGTCCACCTTGAGGCCATACCTGGAAAAGCAAGGGACACCGGTCAGGTCCCAGCAGTTGGGACGTGGAGGAGCCCATGCCCTTCTCTTCCAAATCAGAGCCAAACCAAACACAATACCCCTCCCCCCACAAAGGCAAAACTACAGCCCACCAGCTAAACAGAGGTCACAGAGAGAACTGGGGGAAGGGGAGCCCATTCAAGGCACACGGATGAAAATCACGGACTACAGCCAACATACACACATCAGGAAGTGAAGGGCTTCAGCGGAAAGACTTACTGGAGTCATAGATTTTGAGACAGGGAAGGATACTTGAAACTATCGGAATTCTTAATTTTAGAAATAATGATGACATTAGAGCATTTTTTGATGTATAAAGTACTGCCACACATTATCTTATTTTTTTTTTCTTTCCCAATAACTTTGTACGTTGGCCAGGACAAGTATTCTTGCCCATTTTACAGAAGAGAAGACAGGTTCAGAGGGATAAATAATTCTGCCTGAGATCCCATAATTCGTCAGTGGCAGAGCTGAGCCCCGATCATTAGCCAAACCAAATCCTCTTGCCTCCCCACCCGACAGGGTCTCCGAGTGAGGGGGGACAGAAAATGTGACTGCGGCCGTGACAGCACCGTCCGAGGGAGGTCAGCACGGCTAGAGATGACGCCCCGAGTCAAGGTGGACGATGCCGCACACCTTACCCTGGAGATTTCCCTACCGGGCCCCTTCTCACCTGCTCCCTATTTCTGCTTTCCTGGTCTATGGAACAAGCAGGAAATCCATCTCCCACTGGCCACAGTGGAGCGTCCCACTGAGACCACCAGCTGTGGGCTGGTACGCCGACAGGAAGGAAAAATCAGGCTGGGTCCCCTTGCCACCCCTCCCTGCCCAGGCCCTGTGTTTACTGCCCATGGTCCTTGGTAAGAAATGGGCTCTTTCCTAAAAGAGCTTTTCACTCAGCAGACCCGAGTTCAAATCCTGACTCAGCCACTAACCAGGCATGAGTCTACATGATCCCTGAGCCATCGTGCATGGTGCCTGCCGCCATCGCCTGGAGGAGCACACGTGGCGTCGCGTAAGATCGGGGCCTGGCATATACTGCGTGCTGGGAAAGTGCCGGACGGTTGCTCTCCTCCCTAATCCCTCGGCGGGGTTTGTATTTATCTGATTCTGCACAGGGAATCCAGCAGATTCCCAGGGGCCCTCAGATGCTCGGGGAGTTCTGGAATCTGCAGAGAGATCCATGGATTTCCAGGAAGGTCAAGGTGGGGAGCAGGGATGGGGAATAAGGGTGCTGAGAAATCGCCACAGGGGCCAGGAACGACCACGCACAGCAGTGCCTGTGCCCGCTTCTCTTCTCCCAAACGCGAGTTCCTGCTCATCGGTGTGTGATTCTCTATTACTTGGAACATTTTCCACCCTGCAGTTAATAACTGCTCTTCTACCTCTAACAAAGGCCAAATGGAAGCCTTAAACAAGACTGCGGTAATTGGTATCTTGTTTGGAAAAACAGAGAAATTGGTTCCCACTGTAAAAGTTAAAAAAACAATGCAAAAAAGAGTGACAGCAACCTGATAGCTAATTCTGTCCCCTGGGCCAGAACAGTCCTATTTGTCTAGTTCTTGTAGGAGGCAGGTTGTTTTCCAAGCAGAGCTCTTAAAAGAAATGAACAGAAGAGAAGCGCTTACCCAGTCTCTGCAATGATTTCTGGGGCCACGTAGGTCGGGGTGCCACAGACGGTAAACAGGGGGCCGTCCACGATGGTGGCCAGTCCGAAGTCCCCCAGCTTCAGAGACTTGCTGCCATCCTGGTGCTCGTACACCTGAAAAAGAAGTGAAAAGCTCAGCTGCCTTAAAGCCAGGAGCTCACAGCTTTTCTTGAAGAAACGCGGGACACTGGGGTTTATGTATGAGGTGTTTATCATAAAGTGAAGAGTCGACCAGGCAATGCTGCAAGTGTATACGTCCAAGAAGCCCTTTCTTTCAAGTGCTATGAAGCTGGAAACCAGCCAAACCACAGCGAGCGAGAATCTGTTGAATAGAACACGGTGCATTCTACAAGGGGATGTCACTTGACCGCTACAATGGGGAGGCGAGGCTCTGTTGTTTGAAACAAATTGTGTTTGGGAAGTGAGAGCAGCGATTTCAGATAGGTTTGGGAAGAAAACCTATTAAAGAAAAAATAGAAGTGCAGGGGGAAAAGTCTGAAAGAACACAAAGCGTGGCTATGTGTCTCTGGGTGGCATGATTATGGCAGGTATTTTTTCCCTTTTGCTTATTTGTATCTGATGTTTAAATTGATTTGCATAATAAAATGCGCTGTAACAATTCTCTAGTACAGTATGTCCAACTTATGAAAATAATTACCTTTTTATTCCAATATACAAGAAGCTTTAAAAATGCAGTTCTTTTGGTAACTGAACAAAAAAACTACACAGACATTAAAATGCCTTATTTTCAGTGCCGCAAGTTTCCGACAAGATTTATTCACCTTTTTAAAGTTAATAACTGAAAGCAATATTAACATTTCATTTCACCTGGAAAGATTTATCAGGTGCTGACTCAACATGCTGCCTGGGTTTCCTTATTAAAGTCTCCAGTCCTTTCACCCAACAAATCAGGGACAGGGTGTGTGTGACTATGGGGAGGTCTGCACATGCTTACCTCTAGCCACGGTCAAACCAAATGGATTTGCTCCAGAATGTATCCTAAATAACTTCTTTTATTTAGAAGAAAAGATCAAGGGGCATTCAGAATTCTAATTCGCCGTCCTCTCTTGGAATCAGGAAGATAAAGAAGAGAAATATGCAGTAAAAGGCGAGTGTTTCCAGCACGGACCGAATTCAGGAGCTGCCTCGGGAAACGGCGGCGCGTGCAGGGGATGTGGAAGTGCTTCGCCCGACAAGCACAGCCCTGCGTGTCCTGCGCCTCTGTGGTGACCGGTCACCGGCTCCGGTAGTTTGGGCCTTGGCCCCCAAGGATGAACCGCTGCCCCGCACCCTCCACGCCCGCCTCCCTTTGCAGAATGGACAGCAGCTTCCGCTCGGCGGCCAGGTGCAGAGGTGTGGTGGCGACGCTGCAGGAGCGGCCGTGACCGCTGAATTCTGTTTTGGCAGAGCCAGGGGCACATATGCCTCTCGGGAGCCACGGTGTCTTCTCGGGGCAGAAAAGAAGTTTTTTGTATTTTCTCCACACTGCTAACTTGGAGTCTTCCAAGGCCTGGGCCATGGTGAGGCCGGGGCTGCCCTCGGGCGGAGTCCAGAAGCGAGTGGGGTCACCTGTGCCGAGAGGCTCGGGCACGGGCACCGCCCGGGCCAGGGCTCGGCGCATGGGCACTGTCCTCCCTCCGTCCTGCAGCGGCTGACCGGCCGTTTCGACCAGGAACAGGTTTGGATTCGGGTCACTGAGGCATCAGAGAGCCCACACTGTCCTTTGCCTAAACGTTCTCAGACAAAAGAGATCCCTGAACTGTGTCTTAGAATGGCAGCCCGTCTGGTCAAGCAAATGACAAGCCAACGCCTTCCGTGAAAAGGAATCCAAAATGGAAACACCGAGCAGATCATCTGGCTTCTTTCCCAGACGGAGCAGAGCCGCTTACTTCCTTCGCCCCACCTTGCGACCGGCGACCTTTCCACGACGCACAGCGGATTCTCTGGGACGCTCCCGCTGCCTCCAAATGTCTGTGGTGTGTGCCTGTGAGGCTGGACAGATTCTGGTTCACCCAACCCCACTCACACAGGCATTGTGTGGCTTGTGTCTAAACACTGTCCACACACCGAACTTTATTCAAAAGTTTGTCAAGAAAGATGTTGGCAGAGCCAGCCTTAAATCACATTTTAGTTCTGAATAGGACCATGTAATTTTCTTAGGTGTAGCAGAGGTTTTACTCTTCAGCACCTACATTTTAGGAATTCTCACATATACCCATTAAGACAATGCCAATTATATTTAATATAGCTGAACAAATATAGGTGGGAGCTTCAATAGTAAAGGAAAAAAGCACTATAAAAACGATCTAAAATAAAGACAATGAAGATTACCTAGAAGAATTACTACTTCCAAAATAAACAAAAACCACTTTAAATAAAATACATACAACTTATCACTGGATGTTCTTTTTATCTATCTTTAATCATTTCTACAATTCCCCCTCTACTTTTTTTTTTTTGCTTTAAAAACCATGTAGTAGAACTTTCATGAACATAGGTTAGAGTGATGCTCTGGGGAGACGGTAAGAGCTCAGAGACAAAAGCCCCGTCACAAGTAATTGAAAACACTTCTAGACACAAGGACATCAGGAACGCGTCAACAAAACGTTTCTGCAGGTGGCCGCGTGCCCAGGCACCTCCTTACTGTCAGGCAGGGCAGGAACCAGGCCCAGTCTGGGCTCTTCTCTGCCAGCCCGCTGGGAGAACGATGCAGGAACACGTATTCCAGCGCTTCCGCTCTGCCAATGGGGGGGGGTCTCCTTTTCTGAGTGTTATAACGAGCCTGCAGCAAAGCTGAGCTGGCTTCACCCTCGTCCCTCACTGAGCCAATCAGAGAGGGGCTCAGTGAGGCCACTTAAAAACGTAATTAAAACTTTGTTAAAATCACAGATTGCGAAATGCATCTGTTTCAGCCACACACACCCATCCTCACAGAACCAAATGGCAGCTATCAATTCACTTTGAGCCAAGCCTTTAATTAAAAGTTAGAAAGCTGAAGAGCATCTCGCAAGTCCACATTTAAAACGCCGAGCCCTTGGCCGCGTCCCCCCCAGCCGGACTGTCCTTCAGAGGGGACGTCAGCGGCTGCAAGGAAAGGCACGCCTGCTTCCTCCAGCAAGTGGGTTTCTGGGGTAAGAAGTGCTTTTGGTCATACTGTATTTTAAAGCCTCTATAAATCACGACCCACCCGTGAAGCGGGAGGACATTAATTGTCAAGGAGTAGCACAACATGAGATATAATTTAATCTTCATCACAGCCTTTAACGACTCTAGATGTCCCCCCGTTTAAGCACTGAGGGCTATTAAAGAGACGGGGATTAGTGCAAATTGCCCAGTATGTAGTGCTTTCACTGTTTTAACTCAGCAATAAAACTGTGTAATTGTACAACACTAATTGAAGGCAGCTACGCATAATTGTGAGCTGCCATATGTAGCCTATTCCCATAAAGACGTCAGTGTTTTGCTAGCTACTCTGGTGATCGCTGCAGATGGCTACAGTCGAGAAGTTTTTCTCCGGGGTTTATTACATGGCTATAAAGACATCCCATGATTTGACAGGCTAAACGTGTTAAATGGCGACAATTATGAAAAAGGTTCCAATTAAGAGCTGAAGGCATGTCAGACCAGGCAGAGCTAGAGCCAAAGGTCAGGTGTGTGGGTTTGGGCACACTGGTATTTTGCACAGGAGTTTTCTTTCCTTTTCCTCTTCTTTTTTTAAAAGCAGGGTTTTATTTGTTTCTTTTTCATTTATTTGGGGTTTAGCACAAACTGTAACTTCCTGAGCAGTAGATGTTTGGGTATATGCCTGATTTCCTTTGGACGGGAAACCGAGACCGTTTGGAAAAGTTATTTGAAATAATAAAAGATTCAACATACAGCCGTAAACTGCAGCCAGTGGCCGTAAAATAATAGGAACTCTCACAGAGAACCTGAACCCAGGCAAATGGTTTCTGGGCTCCCTGTGGAAGAGACTAGAAGCTGCTGATATAACAGATGGGTTGTGAATGCGGGAACCGCTGCTCCAGGCGGCCACGGCAGTCCTAGAGATCCCCTCAGCAGATGGAGCTGGACAGGGGCAAAGCCTGACAAAGCCTAGAGGAAAGGGCGCTTGACTTTGGAACAAATAAGGTGTCCCTTTAAAAAGACATGGCTTTCCTCCAGCTGTGGAATTGGGCCCTGAGGCCCTTCCTAAGGAAAACGGGCTGATTGGAAATCTTCAGTCTTTAAGAAGTGAAGTACAGCAGCATTGAAGCAAGGAATTATTTTGTAAAATGCACACTATGGACCACATAGTTTTGAGTTAAACCTCCTGAAAAAGATGTCTTAAAAATAAACCCCCTTTTATGCCTATATATAAACTCTTCAAGATAGCAAACTTAAAATAAATAATGAAAATAGTAAGAGTTGTACAGGAGTAGAAAGGGGTGAGTCAGAAGAGGGCTAACAATATCAGAGGAAAAAATAAAATAGCTTTTCAAAGTACTACACTGGCGATACCTGGGAAGATGTCGGAATGAATGGAACCTTCAGGAAGTCCGACTCTCACATTCCCCCTAAAATAGTTGTGAAACTGTCAAAAAAAAGTATTTCTACGCAGCTGCAGTAGATAGATGTCCAGTCCAGATTCTGTTAGGAATTGTATATCTTGTGATCGTGCTAAGGCTGCGGGAACTCAATGCCATTGCAGTTGAAAAAAAATTATGTGCAATTATGTCATTGTAGAAAAATCAGAAAAGGCAGGTAATTAAAAGGAGAAGAAATAAAACTCACCCATAATCTTCACACCCAGAAATAACCATTGTCAACATTTTGGGGTATGGATTCCCAGAACTTTCTTTCTCTTTTTTGCTTCCTCCCGCCGCTGGGCAATACATCCCGAATGCCTCCCCAGGTGAACAAACCGCCACGCACAGCAGTCTTTCAGTGCCGCTGAATGTTCCACTGCACGGACGCAGCTCCGAAATACGGCCACTGCCACCGCCCTTTCCCACGCATGCAGGGCGTGCCGGGCGGTGTGCTGAGGGCGTCTCATTTCATCTCCACGCCACAACCCCCCCCATGAAGTGCCCCCGGGGCAGGGTACAGACAGAACACGGGACGCAGTGGCGTCAAGTGACCTGCCCGATGTCACAGCCAGGGTCAGAGCCAGAGCTGAAACGCACGGATGCCTGGGATCACTGTGCAAGTGACCTCTTTGGAAATAGGGTCTTTGAAGCTGTGACAAGGGTGGGCCAGATCCAAGATGACCGGTGCCTGTGTAAGAAGAGGACACTTGGACACAGGGACAGACAGACACGGGGAGGAGGCCATGTGAGGAGGGGTGGATGCACCCATAAGCCAAGGAACCCCGAGGAGGCCACCACGAGATGCGGAAGGAGCGCCCGACAGGTTCAGCCGGAGCTCAGCCCTGCCGCCACCGTGACGCTGGACCTGCAGCCTCCGGAGCCACCGGCTTTGGCTGCTTTGCCACGGCAGCCCGGCCACGGAAACCAACGCTGGGTCTCAGGGTGACGCGCCACTCAACACTTCAGCTATATGGTGCCAAATCGCTTTCAGAAAGGTTCTCTTGAGTTCCTGCCCCACTAAAACGCGAGCTCAGCGCTGTCCTCATCACTCCCCAACACTGAGTCGCTGCTGGCCTGAAGGTGTGCCATGTCAAGGCGAGCCCACCTCGCAGCTCAAGCCCCTCGTGACGGCAGGCGAGTGAGGCAGCAGCAGGCATCCTGCCTGGACCTAGCTGGTGGAGGCTCAGGTGCGTGGAGAAGAAGGGCCCTCAGTGAAGGACGAGGCAACGCTTGGCACAGTAACTGCACTAAGTAACGTGTCAGGGAAATGGTGCTTTTTCTTACGGATTCCCTCAATTTTCACCCACAGTTTTTTTTCTAAACACCCATGAGAGATGGACACTTTCCGTGACTACAAGCTACCGTTTCAGTCAGCTCTGAGGACCCTCATCGCTCGTCCAGGGATGGCTTTCCTTTAGTTGTTTTTTTTTTTCTTTCTTTTTTTGGGGTACCAGGGCCGGGGATTGAACCCGGGACCCCGTATGCAGGAAGCCGGCGCTTGACCACTGAGCCACGTTGGCTCCCCTGCGCCGGTTTCTTCACTTGTTTACGTGTTGTTTTGGTTTTTAGGAGGCACAGGTGTGCTCGTCTGAGCCATCTTCTCGATTTCGGACCCTTTTAGAGCCCAGGCTATTTGTGAAACCCAGTTCTGCCCCCTGGTCTAATGCGCCCTCGTCTCAAGTCACTGCCCATGGCGGTTAGGGCAGCGCCGGTGGCCGGGCTGGGCGGGGTCTCTGGCCCTCGTTCACCGAGGACGACGCAGCCCACCCGGCTGTGGCACTCCCCAGGCCCCCAGCCGGCTTAGCTGTCCTGCCCCACGATGGAAGGGGGACCCGGCGTCGTGGGGCGAAGGCAGAAGGAAATCCCTTGTCTGAGAGTCTGATACTGGCTCGAGCTGGCGCTAAGGGCCGCTGGGTGAACAGAAGCACCTGCTGCGCCGTGCCACCGGCTGGGCGAGCGTGAGCTGTGCGCCACCTGGACGTGCAGCCAGGAGCCGGCACACACCTGGGCAGAGGGTCGCTCAGAAACAACTCCTGCCCCAGGGCAGCTTCTCTGGAAACTGCTTTCCCTGGGGAGTACTGGGAAGTTTGGGGGGACAAGGGTTTTGAACAGGAACTTACATTTCAAGGAAACTACTCTGTGTTTAATTCTGGAAGCCAATAAAAACCAGAGATGTAAGTTACGGCTCTGATCTGCTTAAGGAGGCTGAGGCCGTGTACACATTTTTAGAGACCCACCCAGCACCCAGGAACCCGCAGCGAGGGAACGCGCTTGCCATCTAGTGGTGACGCACGCAAACTGAGGGCCTCTGCCCCTAGGTTTTTCAGTTTGTTTCTGTTTTGGTTTTAAAGCAAAAGATTCTTTTTAAAAAATCATATACTCTCATGGCATGTAAAGGTATGGCAGACATACATGCACACACACATCATACACATATACATCATACACACACCATATACACACATATACATACCTACATGTATCATACCTATATACACACACATACATACCTACACACACCTACACACACATACCCACACAACTACATACATACCTACATATATCGTA
>JAKSZT010054335.1:12742440-12806492 GCA_026826555.1 Tolypeutes matacus | reverse complement strand
TGGGGAACGGCTCGGGCTCTTCTATGGTATCCCCCTCGCTTGGCTGAAAGCACCACCCGCTCACCTGTTCCACCCTCGACCACCTGCTCACTTTCCACTTCACTACTAAACACCACACCTGACAATTACATGTTCAAAAATCACAACAAAGTCACTGTCATAATTAACTGGGGGAAAGCCCTTACTTATCACACAATAATGACATTTTAAAAGGTATTTATATCGGTCAATGCCCACTTTTTGCCAGAATGTGGCTAGAAACATGACTGTCAATCAAATCATATTTTCTCATTAAAATGCTTCAACCTGACCAAGTGCTTATTCCTGGTCGGACCCTTTGAATTACAGAAGCCACACGTAGGGTGAAAATGGAGCCTTAAGACCACGCTTCAGCATTTTTATGTTATTCTAAAAGAATGAAAAAGAAAAGATGCTAAAAGTTCTATAGATACAATTATACTACCTAATATGGAACCTACAGCTGAATTAGACATTTATCAATGATGTTTTGCTAGTTAAATATCAAACATTCAATTAGCAAAAATCTTGCTATCGGGCTAACAATTTGGAAGGTATTTTTGAGGTCTCCTAATGAAACAGGAAAGCAAAGTGTGAAGTGATGCCTTTTAATATATCCAGTAAGTTTGCCTGTTGTAAGCTAATGGATCCAAAATCTTCACCTTAACTTTATCATAGCATTTTTCAGAAAGAGTCTATAGCTCTACATTTTGCCATGAGATGGCAAATCCATGCATGGGGAAAGAGTAAGATTTTAAAAGCATTGTCAGAAGGAGATGAAAGATGACTTTTACTATATTGATTTTATTGCTAAGCAGTTTTGTTTTTAGGGTTGATAATTTAATATTTATTGCAAGTAAAGGGGAATAAAAGGAAGGAAGTGAGCTAACAGATACATGTCATCTCTTTATCTTATAAAATCCCCATTAAATGATGGATTTGAGGCCCACAGGAGTCAAGTTAGCTGCTGAAGGACACAAGACTAGCTGGTGGAAGAGCAAAGCACTTGGCTTTGACTTTGTCAGTTTGACGATAAATCCCGAGTGCCTGGATGTGAGTGTCCAACAGCCCATGAACTTAACAGATCTCACCTGCAATTAGTGATTTATTCTTGTCTTCTCCTGTTTGTCCCTGTGATGGTTTTATCCCTGCAAAATTCACTAACTCCTGCTATCTTGTTCCTCCCAAACTTATAGAAATATAACGAAGAAAATGAATTTATGTTTTCACATAGGCAGTTTAAAACTACGTTATGAATGGCGGCAATGAAATCTAGTCCACATTCTGAAATTAGAAAAGGAAGGAAAAAGGAAAGGCCTTTTTTTTTCTTTTAGAGTTATTTAAAGTAAAATATATTCAAAAGAGCATGAGTTACGCAGTATCCTGCAAACTGTAATTTCAGTGAAAGTGCACTGCTATGTAATCACCTGCGGCATTTACAGAAATAGGTGGCGGAGAGCAGCGAACAATGGCTGCACAAAACCACCGCCAAGGGGGAGGAAGGAAGCAGGCAGCTGGAGCCTTTTTGTAAGACAGCTCCCGTGGGATGCAGGAGTAAGGAGCACAGGCGGGGAAACCGGCTCGGCTGAGGCCCCTGAGGCTGCCGGGTGTGGGATTGGGGGCTGAGAGCAGAGTGCAGCTCTGACCCACTGCCCACATTAGCTGGCAGCCTCAAGCCCGCGGTCATGGGGAACTCACGGCTTGGGTGTGTTTCTGGAATGCCTCTCTCTGCCCCCTGAACGTCATCTCCACGAAGGCCTGTGACTCTCTGGTCCCCTGGCACGACATGGGTGCCAGGAAGCACCCAATCCCCTCTCCCTGACGTGTAGCGTGTTGTGGTCTAGTGGTTGAGAGCTTGGAAGAGGTCAGAACTGGGCTGGGACCTTGGCTCACCCACTTATTTCTCTGTGGGTGGGTCATTTAACTTCTAGGCACCCCGTTTCCTGACCCGTGAGGCGGGGCACGTACCCCACGTGGTGCTGTGAGGACGGGGTGAGAGCCGAGCACATGGTGGCGAGCGTCCACCTTCGCTGGGCCAAGGCACCTGGCTCCGTGTCTTCTAAACTGGAGCCTGCGCCTGGGTCCCTGGCCAGCTCGGCGGCCATGCAGTGGTCTGGCCCTTCCCCAGACGCTGGCTGCTGGGGCGGTGGTGAGACCAGAAACGCTCAATTTTAACAGGCACCTGGGAGTGGCCCTGGCGCGGGGAGTCTGAGGACCACGCTGGGAGAAATCCTGCTTTGGAAAGAACCCTCCACTCCCAAGGTCCTGAAGAGGGGGCTGAGATGGCAAACCCGCCAGAGGGCAGAGGCCCCGTCACGCCAGATGGATAATGGAAGTGAGAACACTGACATGTTTGGGGGGGACATCAAGGGGCTTTCGTGGGAATTCCAGGCTGGATAAGAGCACAGTCACGTCACCAGCCATGTCTAGCACTGACAGCCGCCCCGATTCCTTCCTACACACTGCCCCCTTAACTGACGAGCTGGGAGACGAGCCGCTTTCGCTTGCAGAGAGCTCTCCGGGTTTCCCCAGAGATGATGGAGCTCATGGAAAGCAAACCGAGCAGCTCTGAAAAGAATATCTCCAAGTTTTACAAATCAGTCTTCATTTTCGTGCTTAGGGGACGGTATATTTAAGACCCATGGTGATTTATTTCTCTTATTATTGAGATGTAAGGTCTAAAACGGCTTCCCTTTTTCCCCAGGTAAAACCCTTCCAACGTGAAAGGCGGTGGGTAAGTCCTCTAGAGTAGAAGCTCCTCCTGTACCGTGCGTGCCCAGCCCGGGTGTGAGCTCCAGGGGGACGTCCAGCGCTCTACTTCCCACCCCAGCCTGGCTTTCACTTGCTCCTAAGTCAGTAACTGAAGGCCAGCTGGAGACAAGCCTCTAAGATAAGAGGCAAAATAAATGAAAGAAGAGAAGATAGAAAAGAAAAAGGAAATACGCGCACTCCTCCGTGAGCGCCCGAAAGCTGGGCCTCCTCTTACCAGCAGGTTCTCTGGCTTGATGTCGCGGTGGACGATGTTGAGGCTGTGCAGGTATTTGATGGCACTGGCCAGGTTGTACAGCATCCCGCTGGCGTCCCGCTCGGTGTATTTGTTCGTGGAGGTAATGGCGTCGAAAAGGTCTCCTCCCTGAGGAGAGAACGGGCAGGACAGCAGCAGGTGAACGCCTGCTCCAAGGGGCGATGGAGGGAAGGAAACGAAGTACGGGGGCACCTCGGGGGTCCCTGCCATGTCCCTCTCAAAGACCAAAGACTGTGTGGCGAGTTCCCTGCCCTTCCCCCAGGACATGCCCCCCAGCTCGAGCTTGAAGGGAGGAGCAGGCTGAGAACTCTGCCGTTCCCACAGCCTTCGGCCCGTGGCCAGCCCGTGGCAGGTACCACGGGTCTCGTGCCCGCCACCAGCCGGGTTCAAACCCAGACTCCTCAACGCCCCACAGTGACGCTGCCACCTCTCACGAAACGTTCGGCTGCCTGGTGAAACCACGGAGACACACAAGCCAGAGAAGCGGCGCTCCCTGCTCTGGGTTCAGCTCTGCAGGGGGCGCGTAGAGTTTTCTTTTTCAATAAAATGTGCTTCTTTGCAAGGAACAGAGAAAAGGACCAGAAACTGCCATTCCAAAGATGGGAAAGAGAGGGAGGAGGGAGGAGACATTTCCAGGAGAGTTTTCACGTGTGTGGGGGAAGGAGAATGATTTTAGGCTCCCCTTTGAGCTCCACTTTTTGAGCCCCTCTCAGGGAACGCGGGTCTGACTGACTTACAACGTTTGAGTGATTCTCGCACTTAATGGCCAAATAGCCGATGCAGGGGCCAGTCGTGGTCCGCTCTGACCTAACGCTCCAGGGACTCCAGCTTTCTTTTTAAATTACAAAAGCGGAACACGGCACTTCCGTGCCGACGCCCCTCGCAGCCCCTGCCTGGCCTGGACGCCCCAGGTCCTCTCGGCCGCCTCTCCGTAAGGCGCCCCCCGTGGGCGCCCAGCCCCAGCAGGTCCCACACTAAACACGATTTCCCTTCACAACGAACACGTTCTCTCTCAGCTTCCTGTTTCTCCCAGGGCAAGGCTGGAGATGAGGCTTCCAGGTCCCTGCTGCCCCAGCAGGCGGGATTTTCCCTGTGGTCTACCAGGCCAGGCAGCAGGGTGCCCGCGTCTGCGTGCGCGGCAGTGGGCGTGGCTGCGTGGGCACGGCTGCGCCTGTCCGTGGCTATGTGCACATGGCTCTTTGCACGTGTCTGTGTGCACACCGCTGTGTGTGCACGTGGCTATGTGTGTTTGTGTGCCCATGTCTCTGTGTCCATGTGGCTGTATGCCCACGGCCGTATGTACATGTGTGTGCACGTGTCTGTGTGTGCTTGACTGTGCATGTCTGTGCCTGTACACACATGGCTGTGTGCACATGGCTTTATGTACACGTGGCTGTGCGTGTCTGTGTGCAGGTGTCTGTGTGCACGTGGCTGTGTGTGCCTGTGTCTCTGTGCACGTGTCTGTATGTGCTTGACTGTGCATGTCTGTGCTGTACACACGTGGCTGTGTGCACATGGCTTTATGTACATGTGGCTGTGTGTGTCTGTGTGCAGGTGTCTGTGTGCACGTGGCTGTGTGTGCCTGTGTCTCTGTGCACGTGGCTGTGTGTGTGGCTGTGTATGTCTGTGTCTGTACACATGGCTGTGTGTGCATGTGGCTGTGTGTGCCTGTGTCTCTGTGCACGTGGCTGTGTGTGTGTGGCTGTGTCTGTACACACGTAGCTGTGTGTGCACGTGTCTGTGTGCGCGTGGCTGTGTGTGTCCATGTCTCTGTGCATGTGGCTGTGTGTGTGGCTGTGTATGTCTGTGTCTGTACACATGGCTGTGTGTGCATGTGGCTGTGTGTGCCCATGACTCTGTGTGCACAGCTGTGTGTGTGTGTGGCTGTGTATGTCTGTGTCTGTACACACGTGGCTGTGTGTGCACAGCTGTGTGTGCATGTGTCTGTGTGCGCGTGGCTGTGTGTGTCCGTGTCTCTGTGCACGTGTCTGTGTGCACGGCCATGTGTGCATGTGGCTGTGTGCGCGTGACTGCATGTGCACATGTGGCTGTCTATGGTGACCCCTCCGCTGAGTTCTGGAGATCTAGTGGCACAGCACCAGCTGGCACAGGTGCCCCCAGGCCTTGCTAGGAATCCCCGTCACCCAGAGAACTTGTCAAGGCCATTTAGGGACACGGGGCCTCTACGCGGACGAAGCGCAGGCCTGACAACTGGCCACAGATTTCCCACAAAACCTAACGTGAACTCCGGAGCCCTTTTCTCTTTTATTTCTCATCTTCAAATTTATTTTAGTCTCAGCTCTCAAAAACTGAGACCCTAACAGTTTTTTTTTGTCTCAGCGCGCAGAGAGACAAAAGGCGTCGCTGGAAGCTTTTGGTCTAAAAACTGCCGACCTTGTAAAAACACGATCCTTGGTGCCAGCAAGAGTGCAATTTACAATGTTGGTTAAATGAGAATTTGGTAATAAAAGTGCCAAGACAAAAATCTTCTGAATACGTGAAATCGGCATTTCTTTGTTGGAATAACAATTTAACATTTTTACCTCCCTCAGCCTCAAACAGATAATATCCTTGTGTTACTACAAACAACCAACCTACGATCCCTCTGGAGGAAACAGATACCAACTTGAAGTGCAGAAAATAGGCTTCATCTATAAATATAAATGACTACTAAGTAAGAGGAAATACCTGCAGAACTCACGGAAGGCAGCTCTGAATAAGGAAAGCCTTTTTATATAGTCATGGATTAGCCTATTAAATTAAATCTCATAGTTTATTAAACCTCATTGTGGTAAATTGAAAAAAAAAAAAAAAAAAACACCCACATTCTACAGTGCTGAATCCTTCCTGCCCTTGTGTGGTTCCACGTACAGCTCCTGGGACCCCAAATTCCCCCCAACCGGGCACAAAGTTGATGTAAAAGATGGTGCAGTGAATTTATGACACTTTACTAATAAAGAAGAAACTACTTCAACCATCAGTTAGGTGGAAATAATAGAAAAGCCTTGAGAAAAATACAACTGCACAAAAATCAAACCTTCCATTTTTCTAAACTTCTATGAAAAATTTCAAACAGAGAAGTAGAAAGATATGTGAGGTCCTTTCATCCTGTGTCAGCGATTATTAACATCTGGCCTCCTTGTGCTTTTATACTGTAGAGATGTAGTTTCACACGATGAGGTGAGACCGGAGCATTCTCTCAACGGCTGGAGGTCGTTCCTGTTATTCCTAGGCCGGTGCTACTTTTCTATGAGTTCAGTGGCTAAAAGGTCGAAGCTGGAGATCATTTGTGCAGAAATGCAGGTCACGGGAACCTGAGCACTTCCCAGTAACAACAGCCACAAGGATCCGGTGGCATCTCACATGGCCTGCGCCACGGCCTGCTGGAGGTGCTTCACAGAACCCCTCTGTTACCCCACACTGCAGCACTCTTAGCTGAGGGTGCCTGAAAGGCAGGCCAGGCCTTGAGCTCTTGCAGTACAATTCTGTGCGCATCCTCCTGACCACCGCGCCAAGGCACAGAAACGAGAGACTGAATATCGGTGGGAGGAAAAGCAGAGCTCCATGATATAGGCGAGTACAGCACCTTGTGTGTGAGGTTGGCTTCCTCTCCCAAATGACATACCTTTACTAATTCCATGACAAGATACAGCTCCGTTGGCACATCCATCTCCTCGATCAGAAGAACGATATTGGGATGCTTCACTCTTCTTAAAATAGACACCTCGTTCTGGATCATGTGCTCCTGCCCAAGGGAAAACGACCTTAATCAACACACATATCAAAAAACAGACGAGGAACTAACTTGAATGAGTAAAACTATCCCATTTGAAGATCAAGGGACATGTACATGGGTAAAATATAATGAATCTATTTTAGATTGTTATATTCAGATACCCCAGAATTTCCAGAAGATGTTGAAGGTCCTTCAATGATGCCTGCAAATTTCAAAACCCATCACAATGACTATAACTTCATATAGAAGGACGGAATAAAACTTAGATAACAAAAGCAAGGGAAGAAAGAAATAAAGATAAGGACCAGGTATGATATCCAGTCATTCCAACTAACTTTCATTCCAGGAATACTTATAGAATAAAGTTATACTGTAATTATAAGTATATACATATTCCACCAAAATGCAATTGTTAGGATGAACTCATTTATCTAGAGTTTATTTGGGAGCTTATCTTTGTGTTTCTTTCTATCCCCCAAAGACTACATTTTGATAAGCATAAACTTTATACATACTTTGCCTCGACATTTGCTTTTCTTGATAATTTTCAGTGCATACTCTCTAGCAGTTGACCTGCAAAGAGAAAGGTTTTTGTTTTTTAAATAAAACTTAATTTCACATCTACTGAATCATTTTGTTAGGGGTTGATTTCCTACCCAAGGATCTTACATCATGATGTAAACATGTTTAAAAAAAAAAAAAAGTACTCTTTTTTAAATTTCCTTTTTAAAAAGAAACATATAAACGTTTATGGATTGACCAAGTGTGAAGACAAGAAATATGTTGGCATAGAAAATCGTGAGCTGTTTCTGTTGACATACTTATTGGGCAGGGCATAAAGCAGATGTGCGTCTCTGCCCTTCCCTCCCCAGATGCTCCCCGGAGGGTCTCTAGCTGTGAGGTGCGGGGGGACGGTTTTCTGAGTGGCTCCCACGGCCACGCTGAAAACTCTCAAGATGCAACTCGCACTCTTCAGCCCTCAGCTCAGCGTGCAAGCCCGAAAGTCTTGCAGGAGCACACATGGGTTACGTGCTCACGGTGCATAGAAAGGTGTAGAGAAAACCAGTTTCTTGTCTTCATGCAACCCTTGGGTCTGTGATGCTGTCTCATTTCACAGAAAGAGAAGGGAGGAACAACTGAGTCAGTCGACTCGCTACAGCCACACACAGTTCCCATCAAGGCTCTCGTTGTTGGGGTCTCTACTTCCCATGCTGTTCAGCAAACAGGGTCCCCTCCTCCGTGACAGGTGTGGGAGGACGGTCAGTGACACTATCACCCAACTCATGTCCATGCATCCAAGACACTGTGAGGCCGAGCACACGGCCCTGTCTCTTGTCCAAGGACACTATCCGTACCTAAATCACAATAAACCACGACTTCACAAGCATTATTTCCATTGTCATTTCATTTCTGGTGCTAAACCAAAAGAGCTTGCCTTCTTTTTACCTGTAGACAAAATCCAATTTTGTGGATCCAAATGAACAGGATGAGAAGGAGGTTGCTGAAGGATCAAAATTTAAAATAGGATGTAAAATCTTTAATAAAGAGAATTAAAGGGGAGATTTCCGAGCTATATGATTAAAGTAATTTGCCTAGAGAGAGGAGCAAATTAAGGGGTCACATAGTAAAAGGGTGTTTCAAGGACATTTTGGAAATCATTTATGTCGCTTACTTTTTAGAAATGCTTCTTCCGCTGTACTTTGAGACCCCTGATTGGTGCAAGCTTGTGAAAAAACACTCAAACGTTGACTGAATTATAATGATGATATGTAGTGAGTAAAACTAGAAAAACAGAATCGCTTTGAAGGCTGTCTTCTCTGCTGGAGGGCTCGGCTGCTCCTATCCCATGGCTCTCCTGCAGAGCTGGGTGTCCAGGGGGCCAAAATTGCCGAAGCCCGGAGAGGAAATGAACCGAGCCCAAGGACGGCCCTCCCGCCTGGTTTTTGTGGTTCTGCAGGCTGACAGGCAGGAAGAGCTGCCATGCTGGGGGAGGAGGTGAGCTGCCACCACAAAAGCACTGGACTCTCAGTGCAGTGGGGTGGGGCAGGGTGGGGACAAAAGCCCTTCAGTAAAAGGTAAAACAAAATACGCCGCTCCTCATCATTTGCAGACTCTGTATTTGTGCATTTGCCTACTTGATAGAGTTTATTTGCAACCCCAAATCAACACTGGAGGTGCTTCCACAGTCGCCTGACCCCATACCCAGAGAGGTGAAAAATTTGAGTCACTGGATGCCCTTGTTCCCAGCTGAGTCAAAAAGGCCTCTCTGCCTCGTTTCAGCTCTCAGACTATAAACAAGCATCCTCTTCAGTGTGTCACTTTTTTTTTTTTTTTTTGCATTTTTGTTTCTGATTTTGCCGTTTAACGTGGCCTCTGAGTGTAGTGCTGAAGTGCTGTCCAGTGTGCCTGAGTTCAAGAAGGCTGTGATTTGCCTACTGGAGAGAATAGGTGGCTGGATCAGCTTTGCTCAGGTAAGGGCTACTGTTTTATTGGCCATGAGTTAAATGGCAATGAATCAACAATTTAACTTAAATAAGTCATCTCTAAACAGAAACACATGTAAATCAAGCCTATGTACTGATTGGTTGATTGAAATGGTTGTGGGCCAAGACTTGCAGAAGCAGTGGTTCAGTAGTCACTGATTCAACATTTGTGGCAACTTTGTGGAACTTAACTTCTGCGAATAACGAGAGTCGACTGTATTTAGTGTTAGAAATTGAAAGTGTACGGGCAAACAGATAAACGAGAGCATGCAATTACTCACGTACAAAGGGATTCTTCACACTACAGAAGGAACATGGGCTCTTCTTAAGGAACTTCTTAAGAGTTTGTTTACAAATTTGAAAACACTTAAGAGGAAAACTAAAGTGGATGTGTTTCTGAATATTGCTTTTCCTGAATCACTAAAAAATTTATGACAGAAAATACAAGATCAGCACACATGGGTGATTTCACATCTGGATTCAAATGTTTCATTTGTGACAGGGGGATCTAGGCTATTGGATGGGAACCCCAGGCAGGGCAAGAGAGCAGGGAGGGGCTTTGTGAGGCCCTCAAAACACAAGCAGAGGCTTCTACTCGCCACCCCCCAAAGGAGGTGGGCAGATGGTTTCTCAGCTTTGTGAAGCCCCGTGTTTGCCATTTGAGTGCCACTTCGCTTACGTGAAAGCAGTGAAGTGCTCAAAAAGAATGGGTTGGGAAGCCTGAACCCTACTGGACGGCAGCCAGCCTCAGAGCAGGGCCCCAGGGAGGGGGTGACTTTGCTGGTCCCAGAAGACCGTGCAATCCACAGCAAAGAGGGAAGGAGAGCGAAACCTGCCTGGGCCAGTCACCAGGCTTGGCAGGGAAAGGGCCTCGTGGCCTCGAACGAAACTTTACGTAATAGGAGCAAACTCTCAATTAAGTATATCCACATTTTATATCAGAGAATGGGCCCCGTACAAATATTGCAAGTTTCGTTTCTTGAGTCCTTGGGGGCAGAGCTACACAGTCACATGATACTGGAAGCACATGCTTATAGGGAAGTTGCTGGATCTGGGAAACGAGTCTAAAAACCGTGTTACGACTAATGTTTACCGTGAGAATAAAAATTTAACTGCTTGCTTCAAGCTGGTAAATGAAACCAGCTGGCAAGAAATGAAACCTCAAATAATGTATCTGCCTCCCCACAGAGCCTGCGAGGGCTGGGTGACGGGTCAGCGGGCAGTCACAGGCACGGCGCTCCGGGGGCTGCACAGGTGAGCAAGACAGGGCCCTGGCCCTCATTAAGACGATGCCAGACAACAGGGTCATTGGCAGATGCAGGCCACTTGCTCCTTTGTTCCTGAAACTATAACCTTGACATTTTCTGGAACATTCCACGGCACAACAAAAGCAACAGCAGGAGAAGCAGAACAAAGACACGTTTTCTTCCTCCTCTTCTATGGAAAACCCATTTGTAAGGTCACCTTTGTATTAGGTTTGACCAAGGCTAGAGCCAGAACCACTGGAGCGCGCCTTCCAGGGGACGATTTCACAAACCCTGACTACAGGACGCTGTCACATTCGCTATAAAGGGGTGGGTGGAGACTTACTCAGCTCAGCTTCTACCCCCGCCCCCTGCCCTGGAGTGCAGCAGGAAGCGTACCCAAGGGGAACGGGCTGCAAAGACTGCACACTTGGACTGATGTGTGTGTGTGTGTGTTTTAAGTTTGCTATGTTTTGAAGGTTTTTAAAGGTATTGTGTGGAGAAGGAAAAACACCTCCCCAAGCAATTCTCTCTCGCAGCATCCCTTGTTTCTGGGTGTGGCAGTTATCTTGCTTCAACACGTGTCAGCTGACCCGTGAGAAAGCAGCCTGGAGTGGACTCTTTTGGGCCTCGTCACTGTAAGCTTCCTCCCCAAATGAATCCCCCTTATAAAAGCCAGCGGCTTTCTGGTACTCTGCATCAGCACCCCTTTGCTGACTCACACCGGTAAGTGCCCGAGTAGAGGGGCGGCGTCAGACTTTCTTAGCGGCCCAGGCCCAGCTGGGCCTGAAGCCCGCAGCAGTTAGTGCAGCGATGGCCAGACAAGAAAGAAGGAAGAGGGTCAGGGGGCAGCACCCTTTCATCACCAGGGGACCCCAAAAGCTCCACCTCAGCCTCCTCGCCAGGGGGTGGCCGGTAGCCCAGAATGGAGGCATCCCAGGCGCCTGTCAGCGCCCGCGGGAAGTTTTATTCTGACTTTATCAGGGGCCTGTGGCTACCAGGTGCGCGAGCATCCTCAGGAAGCAAAGGTCCAGCTGCACCCCAACATCCTCCAAGCCCCAGTTTGGAAGAAAATGCCTTCAAACTATAGGTACCTGGTTCTTGTGGTGCAGAGAGGATTTGGAAGATTTTTTAGGTGAATGCAACCCATTTTGGTGGCAGTGCAGTGCCCCTTGTGTGGATCTGTGCCTATCTCCATTCCCTGCAATTCTTCAGGTTTATAGGTGGAGGAGGGGGAGGGGAAGCAGCAAGGATCCTAAGACAGTTCTGATTTCCACACCACTAAAAAAAACCAAGCACGGGTGTGGGGAGCAGGGCCGAGAGCCTGAGATGGCAGCCTGTGGCGTCCCCGTCTCTGACCTCGTGCGGCAATTCTAAACCACACGGCTCCAGGACACCAGGGAGGGGGCCTCACTGAAACGCTCTACGGAGCTCTGGCCTCCCCTCAGGGCTCTCCGCCCTCTGAGATTGCTTTGGGGCTGCAAAATATTCCACAGAAGAGCTTCCACGCTGTCCCCGTGGCTCCCAGATCAAGCCCCAGGTCACCAACTTCTTTTAGATGTCCTCGGGGCTCCTGAGGACTCTGGAAACTGCTGCTGGAGGATAAGCTGAAATCTAAATGCATCCAGCAGCCTCCACCAAATACTCCGCTGGCACAGGACTGTGGGGGAAAAAGGCCTGCGCCGAGCGCATAATTCTGCCCGTGGCCGTGGGAAACTCCTGCGACAGCGTGTCAACAGAGAAGAAACACGCTGGTTCTTGTTACTACACAGTCATCCTCCAAAATATGGCATCCACCAGCCACGGATGCCATTCAAAACCTTCTTTGTTTGCCTTTATTTTCCTGGACCTCTGGAAAATATCGAGAGAATGCTCCGTGATACCGCCGGGAGAGAGGGCACCTGCCCCAAGTCCTCCCTCATCAATCTGGTATTTGGCCTCTGAAGGTTCATACGCTGAGACCCAAGTTGCAAACTCTTGTAAAATGAAAAAAAAAAAAAAAAAAGAAAAAAAAAATTAGAAAGCAAGAAGCTAAATCTGGATGGATATGTGAGAGATTTCTGTTGTGAGAAGAGCGCTACACTGTGGGGACAAGGCGCCTCCCTGATCCGTGTAGCAGCAGGAGGAATGGCATGGGGCTACCTGTGAGATGTGACAGGCTTAACAGACGGCGGCGCTGGCCAATAGCCAGACACCTGCAGCAGGAGGACAGCACAATCTGCTAAATACAGGATGTGCTGCTCCAGGGAAATCAAGTGAAAAGGAATGGGGTTTACTGCCAGTAGAAGCATACACGAAACATGAAATCACACACACACACACACACACGCGCACACACACACCCCTCTGTCCAAGCCCTTAGCAGCGGCTTTCCCATTTAATTGCTATCTTATTTATACAGGGACAAGTGCAAGCTGCATGGTTTTGAGCAGGGTGAAGACTCACCTCGAAAGCTCTTGGGTGTTTAGGGCTACTCTGGAGTCGACGGCAGAGCTGGGCTCAGCTAAGCCATGTTCTTCTGGAAAACTCCGTAGAGAGGCATGGAAGGGCAGTGGCTAAGAGCATGGGGTGTTTTGGAATTAGAGCTGGACTCACAGCTCTGCCTCGCTACTTACTGGCTGAATGATTCTGGGCATTTAGCTTCCTTGGACTTTCTATATTAGCATTATGGGATTGTTGTGAAAATTACGTGGAATTTCCTGTGTTAAGGTCCGTGAACCTGGAATACGCTCAGGAAGTAGAGCTGCTGCTGTTTCTGGAGGCGTGAGGCCCAGGAAGTAACGGGGAAAGGGCCAGTTCAACAGGAACATGACGAGTGGACAGGCTGTGTGAGGCCAGGAAGGAGGGGAGCGGAGAAGGTAGCTCAGCAGAATCCACCAAGGGTGTTTCAAACGACACATTACCCTTCCTCGCGCTCACAGAGTGGCTGCCAGAGAGGGCCCTTGTCCCTGTCCCTGCTGGGGCACCCAACTCTGGGGTGGAGTAGAGCTTGAGGCCTGTGGCATGAGGGTGGCTGGACGAGGCTCCACTCCCCAAGGCAGGGCAGCTGGACCCCAGAAAGCCCCTGAAATCCCCTGCACACGCTCAGGGCCTCTAAAGCAATTCCCTGAGACTCTTCAGTACGCGGCACCCCCAGCTTGGAGGCAAAGCTGCAGGCCGACCCCTAAGTCGGGCAATCCAGCTCTGCTGTGGCATTATCTTTTGTCATGTCTTTATCTAGTTGTCACCGGCTCAGGATCAAAACTCAAGGGCAAACCCCTAACTCTCAACGTTTGCCTTCGCCGTGATACTTCTTAACGGGCCGAACGCTGTTTTGTTGGGATCACCATGCATGCACTTTAAAGCTTTCCAAGGTCATCGTTATATTTAAGTTTACGATCGCATATGTTAGAGATAAACTCTACACAAAGAATATTCTGACCTCTACATAAATATGTCTCAATAAAGGGCAGGAAAACGCTTTGATACGTCTTTTTAACAAAATAAAGTCTTACCTGAAAGATCTGGCAGTGTTTTGCTGAGTACATTAAAAAAAATATCAAAGCCCTTAATTTATAGATTGTCCCCAGAAAATCACTACATTTTTCAAATCTGTTGTTAGACGGCTTTCCTTTAAAAAAATTTTTTTTTTTTACATCCGGGGTTGAAACAGTAACTTATTCCACATGTGCCAGGGACTGCAAATAAAGATGCAATCTCGGAAAACAGAATGCCAAATATTTCCTTTAAAGTCCAATGCAAATGATATCCATCTCACCTTTCCACACACTCCTTGACAACAGCGAAATTTCCATCTCCTATTGTCCTGCCAACTTTATATCGCTCTGTTATCGTGGCTGGAATCTGGAAGCCTTCCTCCGACACTTCTGAAAGAATCATTAGTAGGTTTTTATTGGTAGAAAAGGGAACACAGATGTTGCAGAAAGGAGACGTTTCAAAGTACCATCTAATAGCCTGGAACAGAGTCAGAATCGATATTTCATTTTCTGTGCAGGGAGGCAGGCCCCCGCGGATGCTGCGAAAACGCAACAGTTTCTACCAAGACAAATGATAAGGGCAGAGAAGCGCCTGGGGCCTCCCCGCCATGTAAGAGCAACTGGAGCTTTCTGCGCCGAGGGGACCCTGCGGGGCGCGCTCGGCTCCCTTCCGCTGACGCCGCCTTCCCCGGCAGCGTGCGCTGGTACCCGCTGGGCACGGCGTGGCTGGCGAGGCTGGCGAGGGCGGTGCACGAGGGGCTCTGGCTGCCTGACGTCGTGTGGGCACGGCCCGCTCTTGGGACTCTGGGCCTCCCCACATCCTGAAATGGAGATCTCCGTAAAATGCCTCGTTGACTGACCCCTTCCCAGTATCAAGGAGCAGATTTTAGACAAACGTGCTCACCAGCAGCCTGGGTAGCAGATGTCGGGTGAAAATTGCAATATCTATTATGTCTGTGGACAGAACAGTTTTGTAGTTTCAATTATGTTGGCGCCACTAACACAACACATTTTCCCCCTAAAATGCATTTGGAAATATTTTACAAATGCCTAATAATGCTTTAAATATCTAAGGCCGTAAAACTAAACGGGCCCCGCTGAGGCCGGGTAAACGTGCTGGGTAACCTTTAACATCGCAGGGTGTAAAAGCCTTTTATAGCTGGACTCTGAAATTTGCAGGCTTCCAAGCTGTAAATCCTTGCTCTCCCTCAGGCAACCCGAACGCAGAATGGGACGGAAGCCTAGAGGATGCTCTAAGCGTGCTTCATCACAAACTGAGACTAAACACTTCTTCTCAAAGTAAAATCGAAGCCGTGGGCAAGTGGGCTTCCTCGGTGAGCCCCGCCTCTGCGTGGGGCTGTGTCGAGTCCTGCAAACGGCAGCCGCGACTGCCCGTATCTCTGCAACTCTGGATTCTGCACGGATGGATTTCTGAAGAGCGCTGCACAAATCTAGAACCTGTGTGGCTGCTACTTCTACCTCGGTGCCTGCGTAGCCTTTTCACTCCAACAGGTGACATTTCCTCCGGACCCAGGGGAAACCGTCTCAGTGGTCCCCGGAATAAAGTGAGAGCCGGAGCCAATCCTGCACCTGCCCCCCCACCTTCTCGTCCCCAAAGATGCCACAATGTCACCTCTATTTGGTGGACTCAGCCTGGGGGTATTCATCTGCCATCCACTGCGAAGCACCTGAATTCACAAAACCTCTCCCAGGTGACACGATCTGAAGGCTCATGACCAGCCATCACCTCTGCTGTCAGGGGTGAGTGGGACCGTGTGGGTGGGAGACGGAGGAGCCATTTCCGCCTTCCCTCTGGCTGAGGGAAGCTGAGGCGCCCACGGCAGGGCCCATGGCTTGGGGATTTTTCCCTGGCTGTTGATCAAATGTATGTTTTAGGTTTAGCAAAGGCTTAGCCAAGGACCATCTTCGTTCCATGAGGTGAATCCAACACGTTGCAACAAAAAGAGACTTCGGGCGGCTGACTTTTCATACTTCTTCCAGAAATACAAACAAGGCTGAGCGTGCACGGGAGTCAGGAGCTAACCCTTACGTAAGCCACACGTCTCACTTAGCGTGGTAAAGGCATTTGCCCTCGAAGGGTACTTTTTGGTTGAAAAATTAAATATCGCTAAAAGCAAATAAGAGGAGCTGATTCTTGAACAGAGGCTTGGCGGGATCCCTTTAAACTTTCCCATGTCCTTTCCCATCTCTGATAGAAGCCTCATGCCCGCCCCCGGGGAGGACAAGCACAGGCCACACGGTTACGGAGGAGGAGCGGAGACGTGCAGGCTCGACGGGGTGTGTCTAGAACAACCCCGTGAGGCAGTGAAAACTGGCGGCCCTGGACTCCAGGGCGTCTGGGCACATCACGGAGAGATTCCCAAGGGCGCTAGCCTGGGCCACGCAGGCCGCTGCGGGAGGGAGTCCCGTGAAGTCTTCTTGTAAAGCCCGGTCTCCCCACACAGTCGCTAAGGGACTGAGCTCCCGGCACGGTCAAGGTGAAAAGCGCTCAGGGGAGCGGCGGCGGCAGCTCCGCTCTCCCGTTTCCAACGCAGCCAAGCGCTGGCCTCCCTCCTCGGGACACTCCTCGGGACACGGCTGCCCCCGGAGGACGAGAGGCTCCACGCCGCCGCCAGCCCCGCTTCCTGCTCCCACGGGGCAGCCACCGCCGCCCCCAGCCCCGCCCCGGCTTGACCCTCTCCTTCAGCTTGGGGAGCCCTTTAGCCACCCCCCACCCCACGCCCGCCCCGGCCCTGCGCAGGGAGAACCTTCTCCTCAGACGCCGAGGACAAAGGTCATCACCTTCTCCGGGTCCGTCGTTCTCGTCCATCGAGCTGCAGACTTTGGTGGACGCCAGGGAGGAGGAGGAGCCGCCATGCTGGGAGCTCTGGATGGGGACAGAGAGAGAGTAACACTGTCGGGTCAGAGGGCGCCGAGTCGCCAGGCGCCACCCCGGCCGGTGCCCCCGGGCAGCGGCACGTGCCGGGCATCCGGCCTTATTCCTCGGGCAGGCGGGCTCTTGGACTCTTCCATTAGAGCCGCCTCTCCCTCCACCCCGTTGGCACGTTAAATGGCGAGCTGTGCCAAGCGTATCGGCTAAGCCTTATCCATTTGGATGTTCCAAGCCGTTTAATGCCCTTTTCTCAAAATCAGCGTCCCTCAGCTCACTGGCTTGGGCAGAATTTCATCACACTACCTCACCCTTGCACAGCTCACGGCAAGTGCACGGAGAAGAAGGCGTCATTCCTAGCTCCTCCACTGTTTTTTCTATTTGTATATTAGGCAAATGTTTTTCTTCAGTTTCTTTGTAGGGGAGTCTGAAAAAAAAATTCAGTCTTACCACATTCTGAGGGATTTGCTCATTCCGCTTTGAGATAAAGGCAAAAGCACCGGGCAGGTGACAGGGTGTTCAATGTACATAGCACGTCGGAGGTAGAGCAGGAACGAAAGCCCAGCTTGTCGATCCCCCAGCATTTTTAGTCTAGCTTGACCTAAGCCCCACAGAGCAAACAGGCTAACGACCACATCGGAGCACTCTGAGGATGAGACAAAACTGGTCATGTCATATCATGATCAGCGAGGGGACAGGACTTTGACAATGAATGTTTCCATCTTGGAATCCATTCTTTGAGGAAGCACTTTGTACAGGGCAGTGGTGTTTCTAACTAGTGGACACAGCTTGTCCTAAAAGACGGCCCTCTGTTGCCCTGGGCTTATCCGCTTGGCTGGCCTGTCGGGAGCAGGAGGCGGTGAGGGGCGGCAACGGCTCGTGGTGCCAGCTGTCTGTGGAGCACAAGAAGGGAAAGACCATCTGTAGTTGGATGCGAGAAGCACAGTTGACCTACTTTTCCTCAGCTGAAGTGCCTCCCTTCAAACTCCTCCCCACTCCATCCAGACAACTGTGCGTAAGAGAGGAGGACAGTTTCACACAGTTTTCTTGATGCCCAGCTGTACCTGACACGGGAAATTCAAAGATTTTAGTTTCCATAAAAAGACTCATCTGGGAGCAGATGTAGCTCAGTGGTTGAGCACCTGCTTCCCACGTTCGAGGTCCTGGGTTTGAATCCCGGTACCTCCTGAAAACAAAACAAACAAACAAACGAAAAAGCCAGCTCTCATTGGGGAGCGGATGTAGCTCAGTGGTTGAGTGCCTGCTTCCCATGTACCGGGTCCTGGGTTCGATTCCCGGGACCTCCTAAAAAACCCAACAACAATGACAGGACTAGAATTCAGAGGAAATTCTAGCTCAATCACGGCAGGCCACCTGAATCAACCCACCGTAAGAAATTCTCCTGAGGTGTGGGTCAGGATCAGCGTGCTCCATGGGATGTGTTCATCAAAGCCGACACGACTGGGGTGAAGTTAAAGCCACAGCAGAGATGCAGCTGCTTTCTTACAGAACATTCTAGAATCCTGTGGTTATTCGGGCATGCTGCTGAGACTCACACACTTCATGTGGTGTGCCCGTCAGTTTCCCCTCATAACCCCCCTGGATAAGCCTGGTGGCTTGAGCGCCTCTCGTTCAGCCTGCCTCTGCGACCTGTGGCACACATTTGGAATACGGCAGGTGAGAAAGGGATTCGGAAGGGGCCTGTGAAGCAGTTTCTGCTCATGCGACACTAGCCACGTCCTACCTGACTCTGCCGTGCTCACGGACGGCTGTGGGTGAAAACCCTGCACATGTAGCATTGGAATACGAGGCCGCTAGGCAGATATCTGAGGTCGGTGTCCGGGGAAAGTGAACGTTATCACGGCCACGTCCGAGGAGAAGGCGTGGGTTTCCAGAACAGCGAGTCCTTTTACCCCGTGGCACTGCCTTGGCCGTGGACACGAGGGCGTCCCAAGCTGAAGGCTGCCAGCCAATGCCTGGAGCGTGGGCCTCGTCTCCCGGGCTTTCTGAGCTTGGAGTCCTCCCAGCACGTCACCAACGGGGTGTGATAAGGCATCGTGGTCGGGGGGCGGGAGCTGCCTTGCCACGTGGTGTGTTGAATTTTAGGCTACAGAGATGCATTCTTTCATCCAGCACCCAAACTAACAGACTCTTAACATGTTTCCTAGCAAATACGCCCACAATGCATGTACTCAATTCCAAAAGTTTGTTCTTTTAATAAGAACATCACACGCTCAACATAGAACTCTGATCCAAAATATACGCAAGCATCTTTTAAACTGTAACATTCTATAAACTTGTGGGATGTTATGCACTAAACTGCCTTATCAACTAATAAATTGCATTTTCAAAAGGCCGCCAAATGTTTGCTGTCTGGAGCGTGGGCCACAGTGCCAGCTGCGCTTTCTCCACCTATGAACAAGCAGCTGGCTCCTGCCTGTGGCTGCTGCTGAGCCACCTAAACAGACTAACTTTGTGTTGGAACTTTTGGATTATTTTCCATAAGTCTGAAAATAGCAAGGGAAAATGTGTAAGATCTTGTTCTTCAGAATTAACCTAACGAGATTAACCAGCCTTTATTTATGGCCAATAGATGGGGAAAACCCACCTATTTTTTCGCATGCTTTAAAATTAAACAGATCTATCGTTTGGTTTTTCTGAGCAGATAAGCCATTGCATCAGTCTACCTGCCGATATAATTTTGCGTTTACTTCAGTCAGTTTGCTACTTCTGTGGCATCTGGGTGTGCAGTACAAACTGTACAGTTATTTTAGAAGGTAATTGTTTTTAATTCACATCAAGATCTTTTCAGTCTGCAGAACATAATGCCATTAGCTGCTCTCAGAGCTGTTGTGGCATTTGAAGTGTCATCACCCACAGCAGGTTTAATGGGAACCATTGGGCAGGTGGCCGGCAACTGGACGCTTTTATGGCACACCTTCCTCAAAGTGCTGCCCTAAGTAAGAACACAGCCTAAGGGAAGCGCTTCAGCTTCAGATCCTAAAACAGATGGAGAACACAGCGCACTTTCTGAAGTGAGTGAGAAAGCGGACATAACAGCTCTAACCACATTTTGCCAAGATGTATCTGATGACTGTGTAGTGAAGAATGGCTCGTTTTGAAATATAAATGGTGTGAGTTATTCCTGACATTCCTAGGAATGTCGTCACTCTGCTGGGGCCCACGCCATGTAAAGACTTTGAAAATATCCGATAGTTCTAACTGAGGCGGACAATCTCACCAGGTAACTGTGGCTGTTGGTAACAGAAGTTTCCTTTGCACGTTTTGTCTTGGCTTACAGTTATGAATTTGTTGCGTTACTATTAATTGGAAAATTATAAAAAGGAATTTAGAAACCAAGGAGTCACTCTCATATGACTTCTGGAGTAACTCTATAAAGTAAATGCTTAACAAACTCAAACAGTTTCTTAGTGGTCTTGACTTGAGGGCTACAAAATTTGTAAAAATATGATTATGACACAATGAAATCACAATCTTGCTAAAGAGAGCTTGAAACCTTGTGTATATAGAAAAACCACACATTCATGTACTTAGCAAGCGAACTTGATGACATAAATCTGCAATTAGTCTCTACTGTTTGAAAGAAGGCATGAAGAAAACACCTTTTCCCAAACTTCTTTATTTGTCTTCATGGTATGCTCGGCCTAAATGAAGTTTATGGCATAGGCAACTGTGTATTAATATAACAAAGAATGAATCCTGGACAATGTAAAATGTTATCAGGAAGATTTGCTTATATATTTTAAAAGACTGGAGAACTGTTATTCAAGAATCAGTTTACTTAGAGGAGGGGAAAATGAAAATGGGAATATTGGCATTAAGTCTATGCTAGTAGAGACAAGGAAGGCAAGATTAAAAAAAATAAATGTACCATGGAAATAATACAGAGGACCAATGAAAACAAACTGTAATTTTAAAAGTTTAAATACATCTACTAAAAATGTCAGATTTAAACCCCCCAATTTGAACTTCTATAATTACTTTAATGTAAAACATTTTTCTAACTAAGCTAGGAGAATTTGCTATTCTTCCTTATACCATATTATAAAGAAAAAAATATTATAGGTTTTTGTTCTAAATATTAAAATTGGGGAATCAAGTATTATGTATGTACGTATTAATTTATCCAGTGCTTTAAAATAATTTGCCTACACACATGCACATTTTCCCCCCCTGGAATTAGAATTAGGCATTCTTGGGAAGAAAGCCTTCAAAACCAGGAGGCAGCGAGCGTGTTTTAAAAATGCATGTTAATTTCCTTTTTTTCAACCAGTCGCCAATTTGTCTGACAAGCTCACCCTAAGACAACTCTGAGAGGAAGGTATATTACTGATTTTAAAGTAACCAACCGAAACAGAACTCTCCATTAGATACTCTTTTTAATTTTGTCATTATTGTCAATATTTTCTACTTTAGTGTCTGCAGCATCTGCAGTACCACTTGCTGATACTAAGTCACAGGAAGTCCGTGTGGATGGCTTATGAAGGGCAACTGTACACCACCACAACCATCTCAACTTCAACGTCTACTTACCAAGTTTTCTCAAAGAAACTCAACAAACAACAAAGGTGCTTTTTCCTGTTTATTATATAGTTATTCTAAGGTGGTAAGTGTCACAAAGTTAACTTCAAGAGGAAAAACATGGTCCATTGTGAAACACAAGGCACGACATTTTACAGCGCAACCACTCCACAAAGCGATGGAACTTTCTAAATCGGGGAGTTCAAGGAGGCATCCCATCAGCCTTTCGCTCTATAAAGCCCTGCTGATGGCTCAGATGGATGGGTTTTCAAATGTATTGCTGTTCAAAACATGTTGCCACCAAATCCTGGCTTTAAGAAGAGTACACAGCCAAGGCACTCAGGCTCTAAGGAAAAAGTCATGCCAACCTCTTTACAAAAACTTTATCTGAATTTATGACTTCCATAGTTTATTTCAAAGTAAAGAGTGTTTAGAACAAACAGACTCAATTACTTGCTTGCCAATGAATATAAACTCAAAATACACATTAGAAGAAAATTAACTGTCATATTTCTTTGCTATCTCCTCTCAGATACCTGCTACCCTGGCTTCAAAAACATTCTGTGGCCACATATAACACAAACACCCAGGTATTACACACTTCATTTATGCTATCTCGGAATTTATCCATCATCTACTAAAATGAACCACATTTTAAAGACACCATGCATCATGTACTCTTAAAAATTACAGCCAGGGCGTCAAATTTCCTATCTTTTCCACATGCATTACAGGCACAGAATTACAGACATTTTTTGGCTGACGGTATAACACGCTGCACCAGGCAGTTGGTGTAGTGAGTTTGGTATACCTCTAAATTTCACGCTATACTTCTGTGGGATATCATAATCAAATACAGTCACGACTAGCATGCACAGTTAGAGATGCCAGCGGAAGTAAAAGGTAAAAATGCATAAGTGGGCAAATGTATACACAGAGAGCAAATTCACTGCGACCACTTTCAAGTGTGCACACGTTGATAAAGGTATAGCTACATACCTACAGCAAGTAAAGTAAGGTTACTACTCAAAATACGTCAACAGCCGAGAGCAGCGTTTTGAAAGAACACACAGAATTGTCTTATAGGTTATCTGGCTTTACTGTCAAACTTATTTCAAATCAAATATCGTTTGGAGTATCTTTTCTATTTACCTTTCCACGTAATACTCCACTACCCCCAACTCTATAAGTGAAATTTTCATTGTTTACTGAATATTGATTAGCAATCACTACATAGCAATACAATAAACACCAAAGCATTCAATCACGTTAATAACTGAATACTAAGATGTAGCAGTATACACATTAATGTGTATTTACATATGATAGCTAACACAGTATTCATTTTTCAGTTTGTCTGGATTTATAGTTATAGTTAACCTGGATATTTGGAACCATTTTGCCACACTGGTTTGGCAAACTACTTTTGAACTCAAGCATGCCCCAACTAATATGTCACTAATAAGTGTAGCAACTTATGACATGAAGATTTTATATACGATTTCAGAAAAGCCAGTAACTGATAAGGCTGTGTCGCGAACACCACACTTGACTGATTATGGTCTACACACGGACACAAACACTGACAGAGGCACATCCACAGCCACGGGGAGCCCCGCATATTTACACATGCACCCACACACCTGCACAGATAGATGTCCCGGCAGGAAAAACTTAGTAGTCCGATAGTTAAAATATATGGAACTATTTTTCAGGGAGCGTATTTTATGTTTACATTCACTTTTACAAGGAATGTGGTTTTTAGGCTTCATTGTTTTTAAATGTAAAAAGAAAAATCCCAATCGTTTACAGCCCCACAGTGGATGCAACCAGAAAACACCCCAGAGGGTGGACACAGGGAATTCTGGTGCATAAAACGCTGGTTCAAGATGTTCTAATAAATGATATTTGGTTTTATAATACTCAGATGAGCCAGTATATGTGTACATGGATGTGTACAGCTGAGTGGATCTGACACTTCTCAAAAGCCTATGGCAGTCCAGAAGCAGTGAAGACTGTTTTCTTGCTTAACTGAGGAAGCAAGACAAAGAAGAAACACATCGCATGGCTTCCAGTCTTCTGAGCTCTCCCTGAATTCGCCCTTGATGTGTCACTAGGTTTTGCATTTCTAAAACGCTGAAAGCAGGGAAATAGTTATAAAACCTCTTCCTCCAATGCCTAAGGAGAAAATGAGTGCAAATGATAAAGTCTCAAACTTCCAACTGCAGTGCAAGGTCTGCAGGACACGGCTAAGGTTTACCATAGGGACAAAAATGCCCAGCTTTTGCTGGAGTGCTCTCCTGCTCACCAGAACGCTTTAAAAATTCAGGGTCTAATTTTAAAAGAGAATTCTCTACGTTAGGAAACCGTAAGTGCCAATAAATCACCAATTCTGTTCCCCCAATGAAGTGAAACCGTCTGGGCTGTTGCTAAGGATTTTTTATTTCTGCTGTAGGATAATGGAATTATACTCTGCATAAAAAGAGATCTCAAAGTCTGTAACGGGTTTGCTGTTTCAGTCCCCGAGGGACTTGAGTTTCCAAAAGTAAATGATATCTATTGCCTCTGAACAGTCCTTTAATAAAAGTCATATGTTCCAAAGATTAAATGCTGTGGAATAGCATTTCCCTTGGAACTGCTTGAATGGAAAATTGGCCATGATATCTCTCGGCAATTAGTATGAGCCAGTTTCTTTCTGCCACGTCTAAACAAAGCCGAGGGCTTCAAATCAGTGGTCAATAGCTGCCATTTCTCCAGAACAAATAGCATTTACTGGATCTTCCGAGTGGCAGTGCAGGGAAGCTAAAGTTACTGGGATTTATTTTTGTTCTGGACCATCTGACCCCACCAGATTTACGTTCGCTGTCCCACTGCTTTCTTTGCATTTTTTGACAGTTTAGGCAAATACATATGAATCTTTTATGGACTCAACTGTATTAAGTAATTCATTTTACAAAGACATAATCAGAGCGGACAGCACCACAGGCAGCTTCACAGATGTTTACGTTTCAGCTAAAGCAAAGCAGCCTTTGGATCTCAGCAGGAGTCTCTGTCCACTTCTGCTGGAAACAGTTTCAAACCTGAAGTCTGGAGCAGGTGTTCTTGGAACTCTTCTCTCGAGAGCAATGGTTCGCTTTGTGTTTCTTGAATAACTTGCCAGAGAAGTGCCTGTCGCTCCAACAGACAGGATCGGGAGGCACTAACTAAAAGGCGAAGTTTTCAAGCGCTGTTAGAAAGCCTGGACTTTTTTTCCCCTTTGGGTTGGAATATTTGATTCACTTGGAAAGTGCTATGGTAACATATAGAACTATAAACCAGATGGTAAAATTTGCTAGTTGAACAATTTATCAAGGGGATAAATCAATAACATTTAAAACAGTGTATGACAACTGAATTTCTCTCCACCTTGAAGCACACTTTTTTTTTTTTTTTTTTAAGCTCAGTTTCCAAGTAAAATTTGAAAAAAAATTTCAAGGAAAATTGACAAAAGCCTCCAAATCGCATCATATATTTTTAATTTATCACCTACTGAGCTACGTACGTCAAGCTTGTAGAATATCAAAGTCATGCTGTGCAAGTCTTAAATTGTTAGCATTTGAACTAGTAAAAGTAAATGATCACGAGGATACAGCTTAAACACAATGGACTGGACACAAATTAAATGGTAACATTCAGACTTTAAAATAATTATTTTATGTTTAAACAAAGTAGATTATAATTTTTAAAACAGAGCACTAGAAAAGTAGAATTAGTAGGTTAATATTTGACAATGGGTTATAACCACAGACTTACTTGATTCAACACAAAAGGAGTTTTGCACATGAAAATTCCCAAAACACCAGTGAGATCCATAATCTATCGGAATGGAGATTTGGATATGTGAGGGCTCATTTACAAAGCACCGTTTAAGAGCTTTCAGATGGATTTATTAGAAGAAAGCCCAGCCCTTTGTTTTTCTTTTAGGTCTCTGCGTGAAAAAACAAAACAAAACAAAAACAAACAGTGGCTCCTAGCTTTAGCCTTTACACGTTTAAAAAATTACACGTGATCGTAAGGACAAAACTACATTATTTGTAACAATGCTACTGAGCAAGTTCATGTTGGCATCTAGCTTAAGTTATATTTATGTTGCTTCCAATGAAAGATAATTTTAAAAAATAAAATGTCCTTGCCAGTAAAAAAAAAAAAAAAGGTCTAATGCCTAATGTTAGAGCCTCCAGGAGATGTGTCTCGGCCATAATTTGTTTCCTCAGACATATTAAACCACCGAATGACAAGTAGCTTTGTCTACTGTTCCAGGAAGAAAAAAAAACTTCATGAAATATTGTAATTATTTTGCAATATTAACATCTTTAAAAACCAACAATCCATATTTACCAAGACTATAACTTTTAAAAAAATATGTCTGCTAGTGCCATTCTAATCTGTTTTACAGAAAGTGTGGAAATATTGTAGCTATGAGTAAAAAAGAAAGCCCCTCTACAGAAATTATGACTATGCCACTAAATCATTAGCATGTCTTATTCTAGATATTGGGCCCATATATGCAGTCCCAAAGGGAGCCCTCGTGCCTCCTTCAGCACATGGCAAGTTCACGTTCAAATGCCCCCCGGTTATCAATGTAGGGGATGTAAAAAAAAAAAAAAAAGTCTGTCTTCAAGGACTAGCATCATGAATATAAAATGCCTGGATTCACTCTTCTGTGCTTTGGGCTTTATAATTTCAAGGTATGCAAAACCCTTTTGTGCATTTTGCTGTTCGACTTTTGCTTAGGAAAGCAGACCTTCGCCCAGTCACAAACCATAGACCTTGCTCCATTGTCTTTTACACTGAGTCTCCTACTGAATCCAAATCATCGGAGGAGAGGGGGCGGTACAGGCCCTGTAAGATAAGGGCGGCATAGATTTGCTTACTCGGCTTCCTTCTCACCCGCCCGGCCCCTCCCTCGAGAGGGGAGCAACCTGACCCAGCAGCCGGGGCCTCCAGACTCATTAGACCTCTCAGGCTCACCACGTTTGGATGAGAAAGACAAGACCTGAGAACCCATCGAAACAGAGGAAACGACCCTCGTTTCGCCGCCTGGCATGGGCGCTGGCCTTCCTCCGTGTCCCACCGGGTCCTGCAGCCCTAAGGGATGCCCTGGCCACTCCACCCGATGTGTCTAGGCATTTCCTCCCCACACCGGAGGGGGAGCCACGTGCCCACCTCACAGCTGGCATTCAGCAAACCCTGGTCCCGGCAGCTCAACGGTTGCATTTGCCCAAGAAGTCAACCCAAGAAACATCACCTTTTCAAACCTTTATGGTGGGGAGGCAGGAAGAATTCCCCGTTTATGCTGCCATGCCTTCCCAGCGCTCGTTCACCGTTACCCCCATCCTCCCCCACCCCTTGTCTGCACTAGATCTCTCTGCTGGTAGCCAGGCAACCGGGAGCCTATCTGCAGGGAGCATCTGGAATTGGCTTCCTTTCCCTTTCCACCCACCCACTCCTCACATCTGACTGATCGGATAATCTACAAAAGTCAGAGATGTGGGACTATAATGGACAGCTTCATTCAGCCCACACGACACAGCACGTTTCTTCCCGATGTACTGAGGAACGGGACCAAAAAAAGGTCATGGATGGGAAGAGGCTCCGAGACTGGCTTCTTGAGACCAGCCATTTAAAAAACAGCATTTTGGGAAAATGGGGAGGTTCCTGCGTACATCGCCACAAATACTTGTACGAAGAAACTCTTACTGAATAAGCCCGTTCAAAAATGTCAGAGGTGCTAGTGCAAAAATATGATTTCAAAGGAAGAAAACCTGAAAGCCGATTAATCATACCTAATATACTTCAAAATGTAGTGTTCCTTAATTGTGAAGAAAGTGGTCAAATATCTCAATATTCGTAAAACACAAACAAGCGAACTTAGGCTCCTGTGTTCTAGGATGGGTAGGAAGGGCGTGTGTGGTGGGGGAGGGGGATGGCCACCTCATTTTCCCGGCCATGTTGCTAAGCAACACAGAAGGAGAAATAGAAGTAGCTACTGTTTTCCAATTTGCAATAGAGAGTTAATTTATTCTTTGAAGTGTCTTCTTTTAGCACATGCCATCTTTCACTTATTTCGGTATTTCCTGCTTGGGAGTATAGCCAAGCATTTGAGAAGAACATTAGCCAAATCTGAAACAGAGTCAGTTTTCAGGGCTCGCCGAGGCCCATCTTAACTGGGGAGGCTGCTGGATGAGGTTGCCTGCACACCGAGATGAAAGCGCCCCTCTGAGAGGCAAAGAACCTCCAGAGCCAGAGCAGCTGGGAACGCCTCCATGTACTGACATGGTACATGCATGGGGATGCTCGTTTTTGGCCCAAATTCAAAAGTTTGGAAACTGAACCATCTTTGAGTGTATCTAGCGCCCTCCCTGCTCACAACATGTGCTCAATAAATGCTTTTCAGATGACAGTAAACCTCCTTTCCCCTAAAAGAAATGGAAACTGTTTTCCCTCTTAAGCACAGTGTTTGTACTGGTAGTTTAAAAGGCAAAGCAAAGAATCTACAAGAAAACTGTAACTTAGAGTCATTTCCCAAGTGCTGGAAATGTTAAGTCATGTAAGCCAATGGCCTCACAGCTGCCAGGAGCTGCGCGGGATCGTCTCTGCCTCAGCTGGACAAGGTCATCGTCAGGCAGAGAATAGAGAGGACAACAGAAGCAACTTCCAGCCTCATTCTGCCAAGAAGCAGATGCGCCGAGCGCTTTATATCACCGGGTGGAAGTCCCCATGGTGAGCAGGGAGGGAGAGAAGCAGAACTCCACAGAAGGGACTCTCAGTCGCTCTTTCAATCTCAACAAGTAAGCATGAGCTACATTGATAAGCCCTGAATCTGAGTTTAATTAGCTCAAAGATGGAGAGGGATTTGCCTGCCAGGTGTTCCCTCCAAAGACTACAGAACGAAAGAACGTGTCACGGAAGAGGGCGCCCCCCCTCCATGCAGGGAGAGCCCTCCAGGGGGTGCAGAGAAGGTGGCCTTCGGTGGTCTGCCAATGTCAATGCCGAGCGAGACTGCGGCCAAGAGGATGGACCCAGCGAGAGCCTTGGAGGGAGCAGGAACAGGATTAGTGTGGCTCTGTCTGGAAAGAGGAGGCCCTGGCGGAGGGCAGACTTATCTGAGACCACAGCCGTTTAGCGGGGGAGCTGGGGCCAGCGCCCAGGCCCTCTCGAGCCTAAACAAGCTGAGCCTGGTGCCAGGGGCAGGGGAGGAAGCTGGTCTGAGACGTGGTGCAGAGGCTGTGGTGGGACTGGGGACCGGCTGGGCCGCCCACCCCACCCCCTTCGCAGACGGCTGCCGGTTCTGGCAGACACAACCTTGGCAGAGACCCGAAGAGAGGGGCTTCGATCGCGGAGAGGGCTTAGATGCGTGGGACTGGAAGTTTCCTTTCAAAAGAAGTAACCTGAGGCCCAGTTAGCCCTTGCCAGTGAAGACGCTTAATGAGCACACAGCTGCCCCGGCGCTCCTGGAGATGAGGACAGGGCTCCCACTTCCTCCTGTCCCCACTCCCCTCCCCTCTCCTCTGACTGCCGCCTTGGAATTACTGGAAAAGACGAACAGCGCAGGCTGTTCCTCCATCCTGGAGGAAGTGCTAATCGTCACCCGCCTCCCTAGCATGAAGAAACCGTTTCCAAAAAACTTCCCCGCTTTGGTCTCTCAACTCATTTGCTAAAAGCTAAGCATGAGCAGTGATGAAAGGCGAGGGCTGCATGTGGGCCCTGCCACAGAACGCCTGTCGTGGGCAGCCCTCCCCTGCTCCGGGGGCCCCGGCTGCCCTGGGCCACTGCCACGGCACAGGCCACGGCCCCCCGTGCAGGAGCTCCAGGGCGAGGGCTCCAGCTCGCCAAGGCCCAGAGGGGGGGCGCCTGCCTGGCTGGCCCCGGGCCGGGCCGCCTGCTGCCACGGCCCACCTCCCCGGGCGCTGCCCACACGGGCCTTGGCCCGGAGCCGGCCGTCTCCTTACCCTCTGCTTCCGCAGGCTTCCGGGGCTGGTGGGCGACGGGCTTGGCGACTTCCCCGAGCGGGGCGTGGAGAGCTGGCTGCCAGGGGTCCCGTTAGCTGGAGGGACAGAGAACGACAGGAGACAAAGACGCCTGTTAGGGAAGCAAGCAGCGGGAGCAGGGACGCGCTAGAGCCGCCTTCCTCCAAAGCGGTGTCGCCAGCCCTGTGCTGAGCCCAGCAGCAGGCCGCACACTCACGTGTTTAACGCACTTCGCGAACCTTCCCGGGCAACTTAGTAACGACGGCCTTCCCTGGGCCAGTCGAGAGTCTCGGGAGGCCCCGGGACGTCCCCAGCGGGCTGCACCCTTGCTTCTTCAGTTCAGCTTCTGGGGACTGCCCAGCAGGGGCAAGCAGCAGCGCAGCCCGCGAGCCACAGCCTCAGCGCCTCGCTAGGAGGTCACCGTGCCCTGCCCTGGCCCAGCTGGGCCTGCCCTGAACAAGACAAAGTAATTGGCCACAGATGCTCAGCCACTCAAGTCTGACTTGGCTGCTGGTGAAAAGAAAAGCTGCTTTCCAACAAGTTTAAACCCCTGGGATTTTACCCAAGTCCCACGCTTTTCCACATGACCCCTAAGCCGCGTCAATGCCCCGAGCCCACAGAAGCAGTTCTTTCCTCTGAGCACCACTGCCCCTGAGAACGGACCAGAATCCTGAGGCAGGGTTTTGGGTTTAAAGGAGGTGCCTCCACTGCAGCCAGACAATCGGCAGCATCACAGCCTGACAGCCAAGGAGCAGACTCAGCAAGGAGACACACGCGTCCTCCAGGATGCGTAACGAGCATTCCCACCAGGGAAAGCGATAATGCATTTGACTTACCTTCTATGAGTTCTAACATGGACTCAGTCTTAGTGCTTAACCTGACCAGAGCAAGAGCGAATCCCTTCTGCGCGCTGAGCCAGGCAGGCGCGGGATGAGCTGGGTGGCGAGGGCTGTGCTCAGAGCAGGCTGAATGAGAGGCAGCAGATGCCTTTTCTGCGTAAGGCTGACGTCTTCCGAGCAGCAGTGGGAGGTGCGGGTTCTGTCTTAGCTGCAGCAAAGGTGTCGACGGCGCCTCGTGCCAACGCAGAGCCACCGCGGCCCCCTCCCCTCCGCCCCCAGCCTGCCGCCGCGAGTCCCGGAAGCGGAGCCATGTCACTGAATCCTAATGCAGTGCCTCTGGGGACAGCAGCCCCCGTGACTCACGGAAAAGAGCCTGGGAACTGCTCTGCAGTGGGGCAGGCTCACAGTCTGCAGGCGACGCACAGCACTCGCTGGTTTTCACGCAGAGGGCCCTCACGGACACTCGGGGCCCTGGGCCGTGGGAAGCGCCTGCTTTTGTCGCCTTCCTCCCAGACAAACCCACCCCGTTCAGCTCCAATCTGTAGTTTTGCCTTTGAAATGTATCTGGCACCTTCTTTTGAAGAGAAAAGAAAGGAGCCTTCTGGCCAGTGAGGCAGGGCGCCTGCTCCGGACACACAGGCTCGCTGGCCGCCACAGCCTGCCTATGTGGCATGAGCCGGAGGCCCGGGCCTCCTCGGTGGACCTCAACCCCGGCCTCGGAGCAGAGGGCTCAAAACAGACAAGGCTGGGGAGCTGGTGGACGAGCTGGAAGCTACCTGCTACCCTCCTCGCTGGCTGGAAAATAGGTTTTATGAATGTAAGAATATTTTCTTTGCCCACTTCTAACTCCATTTTAGGATACACCTAAGGACTGCACAGATTGGGAAGAAAGAGTGAAAGCAATGAGCCAAGAGGGAAGCAAACGTAGTATTCACATCTTTACTTTGGGGACCTCTAAGCTCATCAAGTTAAGAGATAATAAAGAAAGCGGGAAAATGGACTCCCAGGAAAACCGCCTTAAGAAGGCCTTGCTTAAGAAAAACAACAACAAAACAACCACAACCCAAAACTTGCATTCAATAGGCTGCCCTTATGTACAATATGTGGGGCAGGCATTGGTAATTCATAAAAACTGGTTTATATGTTTACTCCATAAATATTTAGAGACTGCTCACTCTTATTAGCACTGGGCTGGACACTGGCCCAGCAGGGAACGTGACGGTGTGGCTGACCACAAGAGCAGGGCAGTTTGCCAAACACTTGTTTCTTGCAGTCCAGTTATTGCATTACAACCATATACCCATATTATAGACAGATGATAGCTAGATAGCGAGGTGATAGAGAGATAGAATAATAGATGATTGAAAGATGATAGATAAGTGATCAATAGAGAGATTATAGATGGATGACAGGTGATCAGTGATAGAGGTAAATGATAGAGAGAGATATGTAATAGGTCGAATGATAGATGATAGAGAGCTAGATGATAGATGATTGAAAGATGATAGATGATTGATCAACAGATAGATGGCAGAAGATTGACAGATGGCTAGAATGATAGATAGATGACAGACTGATAGGCACACGCCTATACATGCCTACACTTGATATTTACCTCCCTTAACCCACATCACAGCTCTACGTGGTAGGCAGTATTCGTTCCCCCATTTTACAGATGAGGAAACTGAGGCAGAAAGACGATAAGCAACTTGAGCAGCAAACATGGGGCAGAGCCAGAAGTTTTCCTTGACAATCCAGACCCTGCCCTCTTCACCGCCTTCCCTTACCGCGCAGCCTTCCAGCGCGCGAGGACCCCTGGTAACTAAACCAGCGGTTACAACAGGGGCAGGGTGGGCATGGCCCGTGGAAACTCCGGACCTGGGTCCAGCTGGCCCACACCGACAGGGAGGCAGCGGAGCCGGGACCCAAGAGTCAGCGGGCATGGCAGGGAAGTGGCGCAGGGTACCAGGGCAGCGTCCCAGGCAGGGGCCCCGGCTCCAGCCGGGCAAGGGCAGGGAGCAAGCGCGGTCCATTCGAGAGGCCTAGAAGGTTTTGTGTGGCAGGTCCGCGGACCTGGAGGGGCAGCGCGTTCTGAGTGAGGCTGGAGGCCGCAGGGCCTGAGAGCCAGGGGAAGGAGGCTGGCCGCAATCTAGCGGCACCGAGACGCCCGGGACGGTCGTGCAGGGAAGCTCTTAAAAGCCCACCCTGCCGCCATCCAGCAAGCCATGGAGCAAACTGCCCTGGGCGGAGGAGAAAAGGCTCGGAGCGTGGAGGCAGGGGAGGGGGTGGTGCCCTCGAGGGACCCCGCTGGGTGGCGATGGTGGCACGGGGTGGGGTCAAGGAAGCATCTCAGAGAGACGTGCGTGGCAAGTGCACAGGACAGAAACCGGCCGCTGGCGAGGTCAGGGGGCGCGGGCGCGGCAGGGCATCTTCCTGAACGCCAAGCAGGAGCTTCTATGACTTCTGCAACGTGGGCTGGTGTAAATTTTTCCTGTTTTAGACGAGGAAATCGTGGTTCAGAGAAGTAACCTGCCCAAGGACAAGCAGCTGGAAGGTGCCAGAATTGGATCTCGTTTATGTCTTACTCAGAAGGCTGAGCAGGTTTCCACGGGTGGCCTGCGGGGCTGGGGACTTCTGAGTTTCTCTCTCTACCCCGGGGCACGCAGGCCCCCTGCCTCTGTGTAAGCCCGCGGGCTCGGCGCTTCCACCGTGCGGCCACCCCCTGCGGCACTGACCACCACCGTTTCTGTAGCAGAACCTGCGTGGAAGTGGGGAGGGGTCTCTTTTGTCAGGCTCAGAGTTCTGTTCAGACACTTCTCCTTGACCAGCCCAAGGCCCCGACGACTCTTTAAAACAGTGCAGCACACACCTTCCTGCTATTTTATTTTAAAACTTTGACACATGTATTTAGTCCACTGGTATTTACTCTAGGATAACAGAGTCCCTCAGTGCCAATAAAAAGGGCTTTGTTGCTTATTTAATAGAACTTATTAAAATTCAATTAAGTGGCATGGTTTTATAGAGATCCTTGTTTAAAAATGATTTTGAATGGGAAAAAGTCAGTTTAATATCGTTGCTCTGAAATAGCAGGGCTGTGTAACAATTCACCATTTCCATCTGAGTTACCGTGAACTGCTGAAGGACTCAGCACCCCTGCCTCATACCCTGTTCGCGTTCCTTGGCTCGCCCGCCTGGGCACGTTTCCCCGATACCCCGCGTTCCCTTGTTTCGCTTGTTACCTCCTGAGTGAGACGTGCTAAACTTGAGCTTGGCTTCTCCACAGATTCTGTGCTGATCAATCATCTAACTGGCCACCGAAGAGCTATGGGAGAAGTGGGACTGCAGAGTGGCCGCTCACGCCTCCTGCCCCGGCCATCCCCGGGCCCACCGGCGTGGACGGGCCACAAGCCCAGCACCCCTTGCCCTTCAGCACTTCTGGCTGGTGAGCCCACCCTCTTCCCGCGCTGGGGCAGCGAGCCCAGAGCTGCGTGCATCGACCATCAGGACACACGGTGCTGGCCTGCTCTGTGCTGGACCCTCCTGGTCCCTGCTCCCAGGACGTGTGCCCTTGAATATGGAAGCTACAGAATTCGGCCGTACGTGCTTGAATTTTACTAACCCACTGCTCCTTTGAAATGACTCTAGACTTGTGTGTGTTAATGTAGCAACCTCTTGGTGCACTTAAAGGACTTGTTCTCTCCCCAGCCTCATTCTTAGAAGCTTCAGGCACCAAGTGAACGCCGGAAGGGCTGCCCTTTGATCACCGCGTACATTTCTCCAAGCACGGCCACCTTACTGAAAGGGGAGCCACTGTGTGGACGTGAAAAACCATTGCGCCATTTCTCCGCCTTTGTGCCTCTCCTTCCGAGGCTGCGCCGGCAGGGACGAGGCTGGAGTGTGCCTGCCGACCGGTGCGTGCGTCCCCGCGCTCAGGGGGCGGGCTGCGGGCACTTTGCTGGGGCCCCGGCTGCCTGGGCCTCTCTCCCCCACTGCTCAGCCCCTAACCATGCAGGAGACTGGAAGCTCCCTGCATCTCTTTTCCAGCCCCTGCCCACTTCTTGCCACAGAACAAAAAGGAAAAAGAGAGAGAAAGCTCACGGAGTGAATCGAGACAGAAAATACACAACTGCCCAACAGAGCGGAAGAAAGGGGACTCTTGGGCACGAGATGCTCTTTTCCTAATGCCAGCTTCGGGCGCGCTCACCTCAGAGGTGAGGGGGACCCTGGTTCTCCCCAGGGTCTGGGTCCAGCCCCAAGGGGGCAGCCCGGGAGAGAGGGGAAGTGGGGTCAGCAGGAGAGCATGCTGACAGCGCAGCAGGAGGAAGGCGTGCGGCCAGCGAATTGGTTTTTACTAATTATTTACAAGGTCCTTGAGCCTCAGGGAGTCTAGGCAACTTGGACAGATCCTAGGCTCCTTAATTCAGGCACCTGTAGCCCTGCAGAACACTAAAGAGCTCCTGCTCTCCCTGAGCCCCCATTCTGGGAGGGGGTGCCACGTGCGAGCTTCACAGCCTGTGCCCGGAGTCAAGTGCCCGGGGCTGCCAGGGTGAGACCTCGCAGCCAGGCGATCGGGGGCCTGTGGGATGTGGGCAGCAGGAGAGGCCGAGGCAAAGTGACCGGAAGGAAGGCTTGAACCTGGTGTGGGAAATCCAGGTGAGCTCCGCGGGCAACTTCAGGGGAGAGGTGGGCGACCCGGCCGAAAAGGAAACCTGTGGCCGAGTCCTGACAAGGGCATGAGGCGTGACAACAAATCTGCAAGCAGAGGACCAAGGCTGGGAGTGAAGAGGCTGGGAAGCCGAGAGCGGGAAAGCGAGCACAAAGGCATGGCCAAGCAGGTGTGGGAGACTGGCGCCGAGGGGTGCAGAGGTGGGTCGGGAGGGTGGTCCAAGATGGTCTCAGGGCCAAAGGAAAAGAAACGGTTTTAATTCGACTGTAAAACAGGATGTTCTAGAGCCCTGTGACTTAAAGCATGAAATGTGCCGACTGGGGTTCGAGACAGCCTGTAGTTACTGCAGCGAGATGGGCACTGCAGGCCGCCCACGGCTCGCCGGCCAGCCCCTGGACGAGGGCACTCCAGCCCCGATCCCCTGGCCCCACGCCTCGCTGCGGGAAAGCCCCGGGACTCAGCACATTCCCAGAGAAGGCTCCAGTGCCTGTGGGTCCTCGCTGTGGGGCCCGCGACCTCTTTTTGCTCTGAAGCTCCTGGCTTCTTCACCACCCTCCATCCAGACCTCTCTGCCCCTTGCCCCCGTCACCGTGCCCGCCTTGTCCTCCGTCCCTGCTCTTGTCTGTCTTGGATTGCAGCGTTCAACGTGGCTCCATTCTCATCTGTCCTTCACAAATCGCCCTGGTGTGTGTGGGGTATCTTACATTTCTATTATTTAAAGCATTACAGATGCCCAAGTGTCCCCTAGGTAATCACTGTCGACTCACATCTCGTGACCTACCCAGCTCCCCATTCCTAGGTGCCTAATGGCGTCCCAAGGCGCCTCACACTCGACGAGTCTGGGATGGAGCTCACTGCCTCCCCTCCACTTCCTCGCTCTTCCCAGGGCCTCACCTCCACCAGGTAATTAGCAGGGCTCCCACCCCCACAGGCCTGCATTCCGCCCTGACCAGTTCTGTCCAGGGAGACTGCAGTAGCCGCATCAGCTGTCCTGGTCCCTGGTGCGTGGCCACCCCCTTCACCACTGCTCCGTGTTTCTAAAACTCGAAGGCGGCCTGCCGTGGCCTTGCTGAAAATCCCCTTCCCCTTACGCCCACAACAAGAGCATGGCTTCTCGGCCCCGTGCAGTCGGCCCCTGCCGAAGGGGCCCTTCTCTTCTCCAACCTGCCCTGGAACTCTCTCCTTCCTTTAGGTTGGTTAGCAGCCGTCCCCGAAGGAGAGCGCACACTCCACGCCTCTGTGCCTGACTCCCCGTGTCCTCAGCTGGGAGTGCCCTCCAGGCCTTTCTGCTCCTGGCAGGACCCTCGAGTTCCAACTTGAAAGCCCCTTTTCCTGGGAAGCTTCCTCTGACCCCAGCAGGGAGAAGGCACCCTGCCCGCCTCGGGGCGATCAGGTAACTTCTCGCTATCACAGCAAGTGATGCACGAGCTCGTCTCCCAACTAGAGCAGAAGCAACTTGCAAGCTAGGGCGATGGTTTAGTCATCTGAGCATCCTCGAGACCCAATCCACGCCTGCAACAGCACAGCTGACTAGGAAATATCAATTTCATTAGCCTGGGGGATTAGCAGGGAGGCGTGCTTACGGACGGCACCAAGCAGAGAGGGAGCTGAGAGGATGGCTCCAAAGCGTGAAGGGCATCTCTGAGAGCCTGCTGAGTACTCGGGGGAGTGGACGGGTGCAAGGCAAGAGAAGGGAAGGAGGACTTAGCTTAATATGCAGCAAGAAACTCTTTTTTTATTTACCGGGAAGTACCGGGAATCGAACCCCGGTCTCTCCATATGGTAGACGGACGCCGAACCTCTTGAGCCACATCTGTTTCCAGCAAGAAACTCTTAAACACAAGTGATGATCACTTGATTTTCTGGGTGCATTTTTCCCCCTACAATGCAATGCCCTTGGAGCCCCAAAGCAGAAAAGATCCTCCATAGAATGTACGTGGCTGAAATCTCTGCTCTGAAGGAAAAGATCGAGCTAAAACATAACAGCTACCAGTATGCCTTTGAATGTGTTTGATATAAGTCAATAGAATTTGACAAGTTGGACTAGCAAGCTAATTAAAATTCTCTTCACTTCCCTGGCCTTGATTCTTGTCTTATCTGCATATGTTGCATAAAATATATTTATATAACTGTAAAAAAATTAATTCTGAATATCATAAATAAAAAGACTTCAGGATTTCCGGATTCACATACTTTTAAGCCGGGGGAGCAGGGCATGGTGCTATCGTCACAGTTTAAGCTCATTAGTTGGGGCAAACTTATACCTTGCTGTGGCAAAACCGTTTAGCGACTTGGTGAAGAGGATTTGGGTCCTTTATATTTAAAAAAAACCAGAGAGTTTTAAACACCTGTTCTCATGAATTGGAAATACCTACAGACATCCGGTGCGTCCTTGTTGAACGGCTGGTAATTTCACTCTCTTTGTGGTTAAAAAGCCATGTTCCCAGCTTCCCTCTCTTTCCAAGGCTCACTCCTGCACCTCCAGCACGAGGCAGTGGGGTCCGTGTGGATGCTCGACACGTATGGAGGGAGCACTGGATGCTGTTGCCCTGAGCCACCCCACCTGAGACTGAGCAGTCTAAAAGCAGGAAGTGCATCAGCTATTGCACGGTATGGCAGCCAGCCATGGGCAGTGCAGTAAAAATGCTGCACAATGTGCAGCAGGGTTTCTAAACAGAGATGCTGTCTCCGAGAGAGATTTGACTAATCGATTAAGTGGGAATCAAAGTCCTAAACAAAAACCACAAAGAAACCCAATGCTCTTTCTAAAGGATACAACAATAAGTCAAAATGTAGAAATCTGTCAGTTTTAAGGAAGACTGCAGTAATGAAAATTCAAGATAGATAAACATGATTTTCTCTTACTTTTAAGAAAACTAAAACCAAATCTATGAAGCCCTATATAGAGTCTTGCTTCTTCAAGAAGCAACTAAATTTTCTTTTTTTTCCAATTTCTTAGAGAGACTGCATGCAATGAACGGCACACCTCAGTGCCTGGACGCTTAGTACTCCTTTGTGTGCTACCAAGGTGTCTACTTCCTTTTGTTTTCTAGTTCCTTTGCCTTCCTTGGGCGCCTTCTGTTACGGAGGCTGATAATTCAAGAGGGGTGTGGACTTCTGTCCACCGTGACTGACCGAGGGCTTTGATGTGATGCTCGCGAGCAGAGGGCGTCTCTGGCCGCTTTCTTCTCAGCTCCTGGCGACCGCGTGGCACTGGCAGGCCTGCCCTGGTAGTTCTGGGCGTGTAGCGCCACTTCCAGCATCTTTGAGTGCTGAGAGGAGGAACGCGTAAGGGCTGCTCGTCCTGGCTCTACTGCTGACTTACAAAGGCCAGCTCTGCCACCATCGGAGGCCGCCGGGAAGTCGCGTGACTTCGTCCACCGCGGGGGCTGACACTGACTATCAGGCTTGCGCGGCAAGGCTGTTGGAAACCACAGTCTCAAGCCAGGTGTTGCAGCGGTTATTCCCCAGGTAAGCAGAGATGAAGCAGCAGGTGCCCAGGGTGGCCTGGTATGCCTGGGACCCTGGGCCCCAGGTGCCCGCCTGGAATGGGCGGCTGCACTTATGAGCGCAGGGCTGGGCAGGCCTGTTCTCACCCATAAAACGGAGATGCTACCGTGCTGCTCCACCTGCCTGCCCTTGGGAGATTGTCAGAAAGATCAAAAGCAACAAGAGACCTGAGCATCCTATGTAAAGGATAATACTTCGTATAAATATTAGTTAGCAACAGTGTCAATGGCACTGCGGCATATTATAAAGTTAAGCAGATCTTAACTTTATAATATGTCCTCATTTCTGCATAATGTAGGAAGATGTGTACTGGAACAAAAACAGCAAGCATTTCAAATTTTAATGTTTTAGGGAGAAAGAAACAAAGTAAAGATTCTTTAAAGTTAGAAAGCCAAGTTCATGGTGGTTTTGGGCTTTGGGAGACACCAATAACAAAGGCTTCTGAAGGAAAATTATTCACATTCCAACATTTATGCGCTATGAAACGTGCTGACCAGGCTATTTTCAGAAGGTCGTGATGCAAGCAACATAGCGCCAACTCACTGCTGCTTTCCACTGGCCGTGGCTGAGGAGGGCAGGAGCGCAGGCCACGGCAGCTCAGGGACCCCAGGAGGGGCCCGCCCCGCCCCTGCATTTCCTAAACCTGGGTTGAGTTTTGGGGGATATTTGCATAATCCACACATTTGGGACTAGGAGTTGGCTGCTCTGTAAACCCTTTCTGTGCAGGGAGGAATTAACTTTACCCAAAGAGAGGTCTGGCTCTTGCCCTGGCCCCTGGGAGTCAGCCTCTAAGCCTCTAAGCGTTGCACCTTTCCAAGGGGTTGGAGTCAGCGTGTTAGCCACAGCGGGTCCCCGTGCTCACGCCCGATCGGTTATGCTAATGAGAGGACTCGGGACAGGGGCTGGCCATGCCAGAAGGGTCAATCCTGTGATTAGAGCGTTGGGGCTTTGAGCCACATCATAGTGGCCAGAGCTCTGGGGAGGGGAGGGAGGCTGGAGATTGAGTTCAGCCACATGGGCCTTGATTCATCAGGTCACGCCCACGTAACGAAGCCACAGCACAGACCCCGGGTGCTGGCGTGGGGAGAGCATCCCTCGTTGGCGGTCTGGTCACGCCCTGAAGCGCTGGGAAGGGTGACACAGCCTGACTCCAGGGAGAGGGCATGAAGGTTAGCGCTGGGCACCCTCCAGACCTTGCACTATGGATGTCTTCTCTCAGGCTGGTTTGGACCTGCCTCCTTCCTTTTTGCTATAATAAAACTGAAGTCATAAGCATAATGCTATCCTCCGTCCTGTGAGTCGTTCTAGCAAATTATTGAGCCTGAGGGGGTGGTGGGAACTCCTGAGCTTTGGCCAGTTGGTTGGAGGTGAGGCTGGCCTTGGGTTAGACACCCCCAAACTTGAGGCTGGTGTCTGAGGCGAGGGCAGTCTTGTGGAGGGCTCTGCCCCTAACCAGTGAAGTCTGGCCTAATTCTGACTGGTCAGTATCAGAACTCCTTGCACCCTCTAAATTGGAATCATCCAGAAGAAGGTGGGAAGATTTGGTAGCAGACCAGAATCAAGAAGCTGTCATTGTGTATCATAAGCTGCTATATAACCAGGAAATAATTGTATGTCATATCTTCTGGGTCCAAATGCAGGAAGCTGAGAGCTTTATATGCATAGAAGGTTCACAATAAACAAAATACGATGGTTGCCATAGAACAGATTTTCTGACCTAGAAGTTAAAGGTACTTTGAACAAAGTGTTAACATTTCAAGAACATACTGATTCTAGAATAGATCGGATCCTACTTTCTTTATGGAAATAAGACTACCTGGCCTGGCTTACTTATCACAAATTCCTAGTGCTGGTCAAACCAACTAGGTTTTAACAACAGTTAAAAAGGCTTCATGGAAACAATGGAAAGTGGGGTACAGACTGAAAGCTTTATGGCAATGTTGAAGTTCTTGACCTTAAATACAGTTTTTAAGGTATTTAAGGAAGATACACAAGTGAAATCCTTGTTCTTAGGAAATATACACGGAATTGTTATGTGTTCAAGCAGCGTGATATACACAACTTTCTCTCACGTGTTTATTAAATAGATAGACAGGCAAACTGAAGGACTGATAGGCAGATGGACAGAAAGAATGATACAGCCAATGTTGCAGAATGTTAAACCTGGTCGACCTGGGTGTCTGAGGCGAGGGGTATGTTGGAGGTCTCTGTATAGGTTTTATATTATTTTGGGGACTTTACTGTAAGTTTGGAATTATTTCAAAGTAAAAATGTTAAGAAAAAAGAAAACAAACTAAATTAAAAACCTTAAGAGCTATACTGCATATTGACCCCTTTAAAACATCTATAATGTAAAAGACACGAGTATTTGGCTAAATGACTCGTTTTTAGGTGTTTTGCCCCCTACATCTGCTATTTTTTCATTCCTAGAAAAATAAACTTCCTGGAAGCAGAAAGAGGAAGAAGAGAGGAAACAAAGTGAAATTTGTCAATGTCAAAATTGGTTTGGGCTGGGGACTAATTTTGTTTGATAATTGTATTAGCCAAAGGGATGCTGCCACAAAATGCCAGAAATCTGTTGGCGTTTATAAAAGGTATTGATTTGGGGTAGAAGCTTACAGTCACAAGGCCATAAAGATTAAATTACTTCCCTCACCACGTGTTGGAGCAAGATGGCGGCGGCGTCTGCGTGGTTCAGCCTTCCTCTTTCCTCTCAAGGCCCCACGGTCCCAGCTTCTTCCCCTCTCAGCTGTAGGCTGGCATCGGGCTCCTCTCTCTTTCTGGGCTCAGCTGCTCTGGTCTCTTCCAAGGCCAGCTGTGAACCATCAGGCTGCTCTGTCTTCCTGGGGCTGTGTCTATGGAGCACATGCTTTTCCTGCACATCTGCTTCCGTGTCCTCCGTTCTCCTTCTCTGTGTATTTACTTCCGAGTGTCTGTCTTATCATCCCTCTAAGGGGGCTGGGACTCAACACTGAGCTGCATGCTAATGATGTGGCTGGATCAGAGCCCTAATCTTAACCAGGCATCTCAGCTGAATCTAACGCAATCAAAGGGTTATCGCACCAGAGGAACCGACCAGTTCGTGAACATAATCTATAGAATAATATCAAACTGCTACAATAATATTGATTTTTAAAAATAATATTGGTAACATTTCAGGTAATGTGGAGTCCCTCTCTCCTTCACATTTTCCCAAGATTGTGGTAAACATCCAAAATGTGGGGGCAACAGGCTGGTTAGACTCATACCCACTTTCTCTCTCAGGGTCTACAGGGTCTGGGCCAGATGAGGCGACGGCTGTTCTTTGCTCAAGGCTGAATGTCCTCCACTGAGCTTAGTTCCAACCTGTCAGCCCACTAAAGAGCCAGCGAAGGTCCCACAGGGCAGTGTTTCAGGCAGGAATTCTGGCATTACTCCGTCATTTTGTGGGGGCCACGTCTCTGGGTGAAGGCGGTATCTCTTTAAAAGGAAGCCTTCCCAGTATCAGTTTCCGGAAGGGATGCTCTTCAGACAGAAACCCTCTCTTCCCTGGGTGAGTGGCCCTCTCAAGGCAGGCCTGGGCAGGGGCGCAGAAAAGGTGCTCTCCCTAGCTCTCTTAGCCGCAGCGTCAAGGTACCTGTGGGGTCTGTCCCTGGGCCCCCAGGGTAAAAGATGGACATGGCCACTTAGAGGCAAGCGGGGCGGTAGAACAGAAGTCATCTCCACCATGCCACTGAGGGAAGATGAGATCCAGGGTCAAATGACTTCATGTATTTATTTCCCCCTTTTCACCCAAAACCCAGTAGTTCTCAGAGTTGCACATACATGAGAATCATTTGAGGGCCTTTTTAAAACCCACACTGGTAGTCCCAGCTGCAGAGGTCCCGCTGCAGGGGTTCTAACAGATGCGCAGGGGGTGGCAAGGCTGCCAGCCTGGGGTCCACGCTTCGTGAATCACTTCCCTAACCCGTGTTGCTCCACAGGACTTGCTGAGGCGCAGCTCTGCGTCCTCAGCCTCCATCTCAGGAGTGGCGCCTAGGACGGCAAATGTCAGCATGTTCCCCGAGTGACGCTCGTGCCCGGTAACCTCTGAGCATTGCAGCCGCACCCTTCCGCAGCGCCTTTGGTGTTCCAGCCAGCCTAGGTGAGCTGTGTCACGTTATGGGAGGCATCCTCAGACCACCCTAAGACCAGGAGGGGCAGAGAAGCCTCATCACCAGCACCAGCCAAGCTCTGAGGCTTCTCTGGGAAATATTCTCTGAGCAGTTACGATATAAGCCATGGCCATGGAAGGCGACAGAGGCAGCCCACAGCTGCTACCCCTAGAGTGAGTGTCAGCGGGCGAGATGCTCTTGGGAGATGTGTAAGGAAGAGGGAGAGCCTAACCAGTGAAGCACCCAAGGGAGGGTGAGTCTTAAAGAACCAAGCAGGGCTGGGAGTCCAGCTCTCTAGCCCCCGGAGCTTTCTTCCACAGCTCACATTGGAGGTTTGGGTTTTAATTTTATTGGGGAAATTAGATGATAACATCTCCATCTGACAGCATGGAGGTAATCAATGATATGGCCAGTTGTGCCTGGGGCAGGTCCTGCAGCCCCAGCGAGCACTTTCTTCAGACTCCCTCAGGGCTGACGCTGCTGTACAATGCCAGAAAAGTCTGTGTCCCTACTTAAAAGAGCCAGAAGAGGAAGGAAAAGAAGCTGCCATGTGCATCGCCCATATGGCAGAAAAGCCAAGGACCAAGGGTGGTCAGCAGCCAGCTCCAGAATGCCACAGTCTTCAAGGATAAAGCACTGCCTTGCTGATGCCTCAGTGCTAGACTTCTCCTAGCCTTGAAATCCTGAGCCAATAAATTCCCGATGTTATGCCGCCCCATTGCACGGGGGTTTGTTTTAGCAGCTCAGAAATTAAGACAATTAGTTAAGGTGTGGCCAAGCTGAACGAGGGTGGGCCTCAATCCAATATGGCTGAAGCCACTGGACATGGAAGGAGGAGCCAGACGTCAGCGGAAACCACCGGAGCAGACACAGGAGAGAGAGATCAGTCACCATGTGATGGAGAATTGCTGGAATGCTACGGACTCAAGGAGAAAGCAAGCCCTGCCAATACCCTGATATTGGACTTCAGCCTCTAAAACCGTAAGGTAATAAACTCCTGTGAAAGCAATTTGTCATAGTAGCCCTGGCAAACTAGGACAGACGCTGATATCACTGAATAAATAACCCCTTTCAATAGTAAAAAAGACTTAATACCTAAGATACCCACCAAAACTAAAACCAAAACCCTAAGAAAAGTCTTCCAACTGACTCAGGTCAGTTCCAAGATCAAAGAAGGAGAAGGAGGCTCGTCTTGCTTGGCATACACATACTGAGAGCCCACTGAGGGAGAGGAAGAGACCAGTGCCGAGGTCTTTCAGACTCGCAATGGCTCATTCTCACCACTTTGACCACCTCAGCCATGACAGGAAGCTGAGGACCAGAATAAAAAGTGTGTTAACTAAAGGTTCAGCAAATATGAATTAGAAACTCTTCATAAACTAATCCCAGGGCGAATGAATGGTTTAACAGAGAATCCTGGGGTTGGGGCTGTTGGTCTGCTGGACTAACTTCCATGGTAGAAATGACGCAAATCAGTAGAGCACTTCTATTTGTGGGCAAAGCTGGGTTTCCTGAGTCTTCCCTAAGTTTTTTCCGATAGCGTGATGCTTTTTCTTCCAGCCAACATGCTAGACTCCAGCAAATCTGTCCAACCATTCTACCATGCTCTAAAATTATAACCAGAATCTACACTATCTTAGAAACCTCACGCACTGGGCTTCGCAAGCCTCTGCCGCGATGCAACGGAAACACGGCAGCAAGGCCGACGTGGGTCTCCTTTGCTGCTTTACCTGAGCTGGTCGACGCAGGAGACTTGCTGCGCCTGGAAGGTCCCGGGCTCTTGGTGGTGCTCCTGCGGGATGACGAAGCTATTTTGGTGTAAGAGGTGGATTTCACCACGCGACATTCTGGGGAAAGAAGAACAACACAAGTCACGACCGGGTAATGGCAGCCATCATCTCAGTGTTCAATACTCCTGGAAGCAGGAAAAGCCAGCCATGCTTGGCCACGGCTAGGTGCTGCCGGCCCAGTGTCCGGCTCAGGAAAACAAGGAGAAAGGGTAGGGTGGCCTCCTAGACACCCAAGTAAATAAGACTCCAAGCCTTATTTGGATGGGTTGGGAGTAACAGGCAGGTCAGGAGGTGCTGTAGGTGGGTTTCTCTCTACCCACTCCTCGTGTCTTTCAGCACACATGGTGCTTTCTTCCAAGAAAAGCCTTAGAAGAAAAGTTGGCCTCATAAACCAAGCTATGAGGTGATGGAAGGTTCTGCTGCTCACGACAGGCCAGAGTTTACCATTCCTGGGATCCTCACGATGATGGCTTAGCATGTGTGGGATCTGACAGCATTTGCTCAGAAGAGGCAACGGGCAAGCTGGTGAAGAGGAGGTTTCTCCGCTACAAGCACAGGGTGGGCCCTGGGACCTACTGCGGCACTGCAGGAGAGCTAGTGCTGTGCCTGAAAAGAGGTGCTGGGCCCGAAAGTACAATTTCACTTTCATCAGACTCAAACCCTCAGCTCCACGCTCATTAAATTTGACGCCAAAGATCTCGAATAGCAAAGAGTTTTGCAATTCTTTTTCAGTGAACTGCATTGCCCAATTACATTTTATGCAAATTTACATATCTTGTTCTCAATTAAAATATTATTTTAATTGAACAATTAAATATTATTTCTAGTAATTAAAATATTATTTTTATGCTTGTAAGGATAATCAGCGTTAACCGTGGATAAAAAAACACAAATAATAATAAAAAGACTTATAATGACCCACCATCAAGTGATACTTATTGGGGGGTAGGGTTTACAAACTTGTACAACTTGTTCCACTCGTTTTTATATTTAAACAAAATTGGGAGTAGTCTGTACATATTGATGTGTTACCAACCTTTTTCACACTTCACACTACTGTGAGCATTTTCCCTTCATTTAAGGGATGACTGTAGAGTGTTTTACTGATGGATATACCATAATTCATTAACCAAGTCCCAAAGACATTTAACCTGCTTCCAATATTTCACTGTTATAATTAATTACTCAATAATATCCTGGTAATTTGAGTTCAGTTCTCTGATTATTACCTTGGGATAAGTTTAGTCCCTGGCACTCAAAATTTAGTTTCTAGTAACTAGAAACCATGGGGCACATTTTAAGTGCTCAAAAATATTGCTGGATGAAGTGGGATTGGAGGGTCACAAGAAAGGGGCTTTTGAAAAGCTTTTGACAAATCGCACTCTGGACCAGCTGAACCAAATTGTACATTCACTCGAGGGTGAGGGTGGCCACTGCCTGACCCTTCCTTGAGGTTAGGTACGTCTTTTAAAAAAACTTTGCTAATTTCTAAGTAAATACAGGACTTCATTGCTTTAAATCTAAATTGGTTTGCTTGCCAATGAAGTTGTACATTTTTTCCATATGCTTATTAGCCATTGAGATTTCATCTTTTGCAATTACCTATTCACATTTTTTTGCCCAGTTCTGGTTGGGAAGTCTCTTTTATAATCATGTATTAGGGGTTTATTCCTTTGTCTATCACGTTATACATATTTATGTTTTTACGTAGTTGTTTAGATATGTTAGTCTTTGAAATGTGGTATTCTTTTTAAGCATAGTATCTTAAAATTAAGTTAATCTATTAACTTTTCCATTGTGACTTTTTAAAACATTTTATAATTTAGTAAAAAAAATTCCAGATCCAATTCTGAGGTCTGACCTTAACTTTGAAGTTTTCCTTCTCTATCCATGCAATTTCTAATTTTCTAAGCTCAAACATGTGTTTCTTTCCCTTACACATCCTATTTCATATCGACATCTTTTCTTATTTTTTCTAACATCTACACCAACAAAGTAGTTCATATTGTTTATACACACACACACACATATAAAAGCAATGTGAGTGCACTGTAAGTGTACGCGACATTTAAAAACGCTACAAGACTCGAAACAGAGTAGAGTGAAGAGTGTCCCCTGAGAGCCTTAGGGACTGAACTGCTGGAGGCGAAAAGAAGAAGGATTCAGAGAGAAGAGGAGGAAGGAACTTCTGCTCTTTGTCATCTGTGGCTCCCTCTGCCTGTTTTCACAGCCAAAAGCTGAGGGAAAGGGAACCACGGCCGGACCGAGCCTGCTCCCCGCTTCCCTTGGAGGGTGGCTCTACAAGAGATTTCCATGTCTTTAGGAAAAAAAAAAGCACACATATGCTGTACCAGCAACCATTACAAACCAGCGTAACCGAGAAACAGGACACGATTAACCTGAGAAGCTATGACTGGAAGCCCTAGGGCCGGCCACTCACACGTGGGGTGAGCTCCGGAGCGCGTGAGGGCAGCCACTGAGCTCGCGGCTGCGTCCCACGAGCCACAGCACGCTGGAGCACGCCGCTCCGGCCTCCGGAAGGATCTCGGCGCTAAGCCTTCCAGGTGCCAGAGGCGACCAGGAACAGCAGGGACTTCTGGAACATGAAACGCTTGCCACCCGCTAGCGGGGCAGAGTCTTCTAGCCCACAGGGCTCGTTTGGTTGTTTTTGTTATGGACTTCATGTTTGAAAAATATTGGTTTATGAAGCAAATTGCTTTTAAGTACTATTACTTTAAATGAAAATCAGAACTCTAATGAGGCAGGGTGACCGGGACGTTTTGTCCCAGGTCATTCAGATTTTAGAGGTCACAGAAATTTAAAACGGGAGACTCAGCATCGAGTCAGCAGGAATGGAAATAGAAGGCAAGCAGATGGCGTGCAGTTATGCCGCCCGTGTGTGAGGCACGGCATGGGCGGGAACGCCGATTCCAGGGCCTGCCGCACACTCCCCGCCTCAGGTGCCAGGACTCTGTTCCGGCTGCCTCCTAAGCAGGCCCCAGCGTGGAGGACGCGACCTCACCACCCCCAGCTGGCATTCTGCAGGATAAAGCGCTCAGCACGGCAAGCGCAGGCTTCCCACTGGGCTTCTCCAGCCCTGGGAAGGGCTCCCAAGCTCCTGCTGTGCTGGCAGAGCTCCCCTCCCTTCCTTCAAGCTTAGCTCACAGCACGTTAACACCGGAAGACAACTCACCCGGCCGTCCTCCTCCCCACTCCACTGGGTACTGACTCATTCCCGGCACAGTAACGGGAGGTAACAGCTGCTCAGTAGGGACCTCCTGGCCTGAGCTGCTATTGATCCTGCTGCTTCCTGTGGGAACCACTGAAGGAATCTCACCTCTTGTTCCACAGAGGCGGCCTAGAACCCGACTCTCTTCCTCAATGGCCCAGGTCTCCTGTAGTGGCCTCAGCAAGTTGTTCCACTACGAAGGAAGCCTGGGAAGCCTCTCTAAGTGCCCAGGGTCCAAGATGGGCAAGTCGGGTGCATGGGAATGGCGGGAAGGATGGCACACGACTAGTCCTCACAGCAACACTAAACTGAAAATGTCCGATATGGCAGCTTCAGTGCTATCAAGACATCTATCGCATCAGATGAAAGAAACAAGAAAGTCTCTTTCAGAAGTGGAGCTACAGTGAAGTAATAGCTTGGAGGGTCATAGTCTGAAAAACAGTCGCAAATTCTACAAATCTCGTACCACTTGCTCGCAGGATAAGAGCGGAGCTTCCCATGTCATGCTGGGGAGTAGAATAATTCTGAAAGGCAAAGCTCGAACAACATGAACAGAGACAAACAAAAATATAGTAGCTGCTGTTTCCTAGGGTCAAAATAAATCCAACTGAAGAAAACTGCAGCCATCAAATCCACAACAAACTTCTCTCCGCTTACAGTTCTGATTTCAACACTTTAATTAATTTAAACGGGAACTGTACTTTACAATGGTGAAAAGCATAAGGAAGAGCAGGTGCTTAGTCACGTCAGAGAGAATGCCAAGACCTGTGTCAGCTTGAAACCACAACTCAGAAACACTGAGAATCCTGTCCTCCAAGCGGCCAGCGGGGCAGGAAAGAAAACCTTTGCTCACACGAAAGACGTTTTCAGGACGGCTGGCAAGGAAGAAAGCCTCACCTCCATTCCCTCTCCAGTGGGGCGATGGCCCTTTGGGGCAGCCACGTCCTCCTCCTGACACTTTTTGACGTCCCCATATTTTATTGGCCAATCCTATGAGGGCCGCCTTTCCTCTGGCCGTGGCAACACCGGGCGAGATAGACACTCCTGGAGAAAGGCGGCTTGAAGGCCTGCAAGTCTGTCACTGAAGGCAGCTTGGTCCTCAAGATGCAGCCTCGCCGGTCAGGGCCCAGGAAACAGATCAAACACACCGACTGCTTCTCCGGTGACTGGGCCTCCGCAGCAAGCGAGTCAGGTCAGATTTAATCTCTGCTACAGAAACTCTTACGTGTAGAGGTCTATGAGGCAAAATGCGAGCCTTACGGACGTAAAATGACCCCCACATTCACGCAGGACCCCAACTCAAGGACATTCTGGGATGGACGCGTTTAGGAAGAACTGGACGCAGAGGTATAGGAGGGGCCCAGAGAAAGAACCTCGGAGTGGCCCTGATCCTGGCGGCTTGAGAAGCTCTGCTTGCACAGACTTGCCCCCCTGGGGAACGGTGGCAGGCCAGCGGCAGGGCGTGGGAAGGCGCTGGAGGACAGAGCCAGGGCAGACTCACGACGCAGCAGGGCGCTCGTGCCCGCCACGTGGCCCACACTTCTGGAGAGTCTTTAACAAGGCTGATCGTCTGGGCGGCCTTGGCTATGCTGTGTGCATTTGGACAAGGATTGTATTTGCTCCCTGAATCTCTTTAAAACCAGCCTGAATGGAAGTGCTCCCAGGCAGAGGCCTCTAACTCACCCCTATCAAAACTCAGCTGCTCGGAACTCCAGAGGAGGTGGGCATGTTCATCCAGAAGAATCCATCAGGAGCAGCAAACACTTTGTGCTTTCTGCCTTATCCTGATTACCAAGACAAACTTCCACTTAACTTGGCAACTGTACAAAGCTTCAAAATGGAACAATATTCCTCTCTGTTGCTGTGTGCAAAGAATAGTCAGGGAGCACACACAGTTCTGAAGATGTTTTATAAAAATAGCACAAGCTTAACGACCAAAAGAGAAAACTAGCCACTCTGGCTAACTCTCTAGCATGCTAGACTTCTTTTTATCTTTTCCATTTTTTTTTTGTATTGTGGTAGCAAATATACAACATAAAAGTTTCCATTTTAACCATTTTTAAGTGTACAATCCAGTGGCATTAATTATATTCATGCTCTAATGCTACCATCACCACGATCCATTGCCAAAACTTTTTCATCACCCCAAAGAGAAACTCTGTACCGCAGTTCCTGATAAGCCCTCATCTACTCTCTGTCTCTATAGATTTGCCTACTCTAAACATTTCATGTAAGTGGAATTACACAATATTTGTCTTTGCATGTCAGTATGCTTTCAAGGTTCATCCACATGGCAGCATGGATCAAGCCTCCGTTCCCTGTCATGGCTGTATACTATTCCATTGTATGGGTAGACCACATTTTGTTGGACCATTCATTTGTTGATGGACACTTGGGTTGCTTCCACCTTTTGGAGTAAAGGTATCTGTTTGACACCCTCTTTTTAATCCTTTGGGGTGTATACCCAGGAGAGGAATCACATGGCAGGTCTATGTTTAACAAGTGAGATGACGTCCACATCGCCCTTGTATGTTTATGTTTTGAGTTGGCAGGAGCCCTCGGAGAGTTATCAAGGGTACCAATTCAGCTGTCTCCTCCACTCATGTACACTCTCCTCCTGTAAGTCGCCCACGACACCTGGGCATTCACCAACTCGTGCCTCAAGGTTTTTGGAGCTTGTACCAGCCTGTTGAGTCCCCGGCTTGTCAATGTGGGTGAGATGAACACAGCATTCCTGGTATAACTGACAATGAAAGTTTTCTTCCTACAGAAACATGATTTTCGTACTTCACGGCAGCATCATAGGAAAACCCAAATGTAAGCTTCATGCAGGAAGGGTCTAGTCCTGTGCTCCAAAGAGCACAGAGGCCCACTCCCTGCTTTCCGCCTGATTTCGGTGCCAGTCCCGACACTGTAGGAAGACGCTCACCCCTTCAGGCCATGGGATTTGGGATGAGGGCTACTCTCCTAAGCCCCGCATGTAACACGTCTGGGATAAAAGCAACCGAGAGAGAAAAACTCTAAAAAGTAGCTTTTAAAAAATAAGGTATTTAGCAGACTGAGCTGGAGGAAAAGGCATCCGCTGGAGTGTCTAAGCTGGGAAGTCAAGTCCCAGAAACTGAGATTTTTAGAGGGCCTTCTAAAAATACCGCCCCGTGTGTCTGAGCCCAGCGCCCAGACCAGCCGCCCCAACTTCCCGAACACCGAGCCGAGCACCCCAGATGGCACAGAGCGTGTTCCTGCTCGGAGCGGCTGCTACCCGAGGCACCACCGGAGGCGCTGGGGCCAGAGGGAGCCTTACGTAACATCCGCAGGCCGCTCCCGGATGCTGCCCTCTGCTAACAGCCAAACAAGGGAGAAGCACCGCTTCTACGGGGTGGGTGGTTTGGCTTCGGGAAGTTGCCCAGAAAGCCAGGTCCCCATGGAGTGTCCTTGCCCACACGGACCCAGGTGGCTCCACTGCCATTTCTGAGTTCTTGCTCAGGGATGGGGGTGGGGGTGGGGGTGGGGGGGAATGCAAGGAAGCCTCCAGACACTCGGCAAGGGTTAGGGGTTGAATGGAGTCCCCCAAAAGACATGTTCAAGTTCTAACACCCAGTCCCATAAAAGTATCTCATCTGGAAAGAGAGTTTTGGGAGATGTAATCAGTTAAGACGTGGCCAAACTGGATTAGGGCAGGCTCTGAGTCAATAGGATCAGTGTCCTTCAAAGAAGAGGGAGATCTGCAGACAGAAGAGAAGGCCATGGGAAGACAGAGGCGAGACTGAGTGATGCAGCCACAAAGAAGGCAGGCCAAGGGCGGCCACCGCCGAAGCTGGGAGGGGCTGGGAAGCAGCGGCTTCTACAGGGTTTAAAGGAGCTGCGCCCTGCCCACCTTGGTTTCAAACTCCCGGCCTCTAGGACTGTGAGAGAATGCATTTCTGCTGCAGGAAAACACAACATCTGTTTGTGGTCCTCTGTCACAGCAGTGCCAGTAAAGCTGCTTGGGGCCTCGTCCTGCCAGACCCTTGTTTCCTCGCTGATGGCGTTCTCCTCTGCCCCCACATGGCCACTGCTGCGTAGTGCTGGCCGCTAGTTGCTCATCTCCCCACGTACTTGCCCTTCCAGAGTCTTCTCGGGCTACAGTGACCATTTCCTCTGATAGCCTTGCCTCTCTTTTTGTTCTCTCTTGACCTCTCTGAGGTAGTTACTTTGTCCTTCCTTGTCTGAAACTCCTGCTCTCAGGTGTCACCTCTTCTGGTTCTCTTGCTTTCACGTTTCATGGTTGACCTCATTGGTTATCTTCTCAAACTTTTCTTCCTGCTCTGGGCCCTTTATACAGCAACCTTGCAAGACTGAGCCCTGCCCACTCCTTGGCGGGGGCCCCCCAACAGACAGGTGCTTCCACATCTCCGTGACTATCTCAGCATCCCAACCCCCCACTGTACCATCTCTTCCCTCTAGTTCTTACCACCAAGGTACTTTTCTGATGTGGTCTCCTGAGAGTCTTTGGCATTACCTGGAGACAGACTTTACTTTCAATTCTGACTTTGCAGCTCACTAGCTCTGTGGCCTTGGGTGTGGTGCTTTCCTTTCTGAAGTATGTATTCCATGGACGTAAGAAGATGATAACAACTATCTTAAAGGATTGTTGAAAGGACAAGAGATGGTGCAGATGAAAGCACCTTGCTCAGAGCCTGGAATAAAGTATTAAAATAAATAATATCCCTTTTCTTTGCTTCCTGCATTATTTGAAACATAAACCAAATTCATATTTCTTCCCTCAAAATGCTCTTTTCCCTGAATTGGTCTTAAAATTTTAAGGGTCACATTTTAGTTTTCCTTCTCTTTCATCTTGCATAGGTGTTAGTTCTCCATAATACGTTTTGGACTTACGTGCAGCCACTGCCCCAGAGCAGCCTTGAGGCCTATGTGATGGGGTGGGTCCTAATTCCCGGGACCCGTGAACTTTACCATATGTGACGTAATTAAGATGTAGTTAAGTTAAGCATCCTGTTTTGGGTTTTCTGAATGGGCCCTAAATTTAATCACAAGCATCCTTTAGAAGAGAGGCAGAGGAAGGTTTGATGCAGAAGAAACCAATGTGACCACTGAAGCAGGATGCTACACTGCTGGCCTTGAAGATTGAGGAAAGGGCCTCAAGCCAAGGAATGCTAGGGATGCAGCTCTAGAACTGGATAAGCCAAGGAAAGAGATCCTTCCTGAGACCTCTGGAGGGAGTGTGGCCTTGCCCACACCTTGAATTTATACAATGAAACAGATTTGGACCTCTGCCCTCCAGAACTGTAAGAAAATAAACAAATTATCAAGTTTATGGTATTTTGTTATAGCACACATAGGAAACTAATAAACCTGTATTATTAAAATGCTAAAATGGCTTTTCTGATTGTCCAATTGCTCAGCCTGTCTTACTTGCAGCTCCCTGACAATTTTCCTAAAGCATAGTTTCTCTACTTCCCTGCTGAACTCTTACTCTCACCAAAAACCAACCATCCAAATAACCAAAGAACCATCCAACAAACCAAATAACCAAACAATCAACCATCCAACCAACCATCCATCCATCCATCCATCCATCCATCCATCCATCCATCCATCCATCCAAATAACTAAACAACCATTCAACCAACCAACCAACCAACCAACCAACCAACCAACCAACCAACCAACCAACCAACCAACCACCTACCCAACCAACCTTCCAAATAACCAAACAAACTGAACAACCACCTACCCAACCACCCACATACCCACCCACCCAACCAACCAAGCATCCATCCAAATAACTGAACAACCATCCAACAAACCAAACAACGAATCTTCATCCAAACAAAAACACAAAATCTTCAAACAGGCTTTCAGGGGGCCCTATCAGCAGGTACCATTGACCTAATCAACCTCTTATCTCTTATTATTCTTTGCTATCTCTAAAAGATCTCCTCTCCTATTATTCTTCACCCTCTCTCACACTTATTGAGCATTTGCTGAGCCAGGTACTGTGGTAAACACCCTTTTATGTTCTCTAACTCCTGAGTAGCTCTTGAGGTAGGAATCTCAGGAGATGAGCCTTAGAGAGTTTATGTCGCTTTTACAAAGTCTCAGAGCAAGTAAACACCAGAGCTGGACCTGTGCCCAGGTCAATCTTATTCCAAAGTGTTGGAGTTTAACCACTATATAATACTAATTTCTAGAAGGCTGCCCCCTTCCAAGAGTTTCCCTAATTAATTCCCCATCCTTCCATCCTACTCACCCATCCATTCATTCAACCAGTATGTACTGGCACCCACCACGTGTCAAGCATTGTGCTGTGCTGGGGATGCACAGTGAACACATGGTCACCATCTCCGTGGCCGCCACTGCAGTCTACACTGGGGAGGTGTCACACCATGGTTACAAGAGCAGGCTGGAGTCAGGCTGTGGGATGCAAACCACAGTTCCTCAGACCACTCCGCAATGTCGCGCAAATCACTTGACTGTTCTTCCATTTACTCATCTGAAAAATGGGGCTAATAACAGTATCTACCTCAGAGGCTGTTGTGAGGGTTAAAGGAGAAAAAGTACAAACAGCATTTAGAAAAATGTTAACTGTTATTATGTTTATACACAATAGAAACCTGAAAACAATGCAAACTCACATCACTTCCTTAAATAAAATGGGAGGATGAGGCAAGAATTGACTGCCATATCATTATTAATTATTGGTTTAGGAAAATATATTTGCTCATCTGGAATATAAAGTATAAAAGTGTGAAAACAGATGCACAACGCTAGGGGGTTGGTCTCCAGTGATGGCCAACGTGAGGTTAGCATCACCCTTGCAATTTAATTCTCTGACAACTAGGAATGAGGATGTTCTTAGATGTTTTGCATATATGGTCTGGCAAGTTAGAGAGATGCATAACTAAACACCAGGTCAATGTGCTTATAAGATTTCAGGTATAAAACCAACTAAATAAAACCATGCAATTTACAGGTGCTCTTTAAATATGTACTTTTTGGTCTTCCTGTTTATATCGTCTTCATTTTCTGTACATGATTTCATCATGTCCTTGTCTCAGGGTTTCTCAGCCTTGGTACTGTCTACATTTGGGGCTGGAGAGTCCTTGTGGAGGGCACTCTCCTGTGCATTGCAGAATGTTAAGCATCATGCCTGGCCTTAACCTACCAGCTGCTAGTAGCACCTCCCCACTGGGACAACCAAAAATGTCTCCACACATTACCAAATGTTCCCTGGGGGGCATATGGCTCCTGTTGAGGAGCACTTCTTGAGCTCTTGATTAGGCAGTATTTCCCCAAGGCTGGAATTCATTCTTGGATTCTTCCTTGAGGCTGTCAGTGAAGCCATCACCAACAACCTGCCTAGATCTCCAAACAATGCATTTCACCCATTCTCTCTGTTGGTTTTGCCAACAGGACTTCAGAGTTCCCAGCTTGAATGCACCTACTGCAATGGAGAGGATGCAACTGGCAGCGTTGGCCTTCTGTTATTCTGTCAAGACTGGATCAGCACCCATTGCTTTATGGGAACATGGGGCCTTGAAACACTGGTGGTTTCCTGGTAAAGAACTGGGAGGATGGAGGTGATTGTGGGGGCAAGGGGTAGAGAGAATGGCCCGCCATGCTTTGCTGGGCAGACCTGGGTGGTGCAGAAGGACCACAACCCATCACAGTTTTACACCAAGTCGGGTCCCTTCCTTCCAAGTTCCGCATGATCTCTGCAGTGAAGCTTCTGGAGCCAACCCAAGAATGGTGCTATCCAAGCCTTTTTAGGTGACCGAAAGTCCCCACACAGGAGATTTCTGTTCTCACCTATTGAGAACATGGAATTTGCAAGCCTATTTGTTAAACCTGGCAGTCCTGTCTCAAGACAACACAATCACGTTCCTTTTAGCTGCTCTGAATTCAGGATCTTGTCTTCCCAAGTCTGAAATGTAAGTGTATTTGGTAAGTTTCGTCTTCTCCACAAGAGCCCAATCTCGTCAGCATTAAAAAATGGTCCCAGAGGACAATCGTTTTTCCTGGGATTGTCCTCTGCTTTTTCAGATAAGTTGTGACTGGCAAGTTCCAGGGACTGGACTTGCTATACCTGAGGTTCCACTGCTATAGCCTAGATGATGCCACATACACAAGCCTCTCCTGGAGCATGGAGGTAGCAGTCCTCCAGGATACCCCCAGGAAATTTCCTCCTGGAAATCTGCTACCCCTCCCCTACTTAAAACCCTTCTGTGACTCCCTGCTGCTCCTTGAGAAGGTGGTCTCCTCTCTCTTCTTTCCTTCTGCCACATTATTTCAGTTTCTTAAATAGATGCCCGAAGCATCTTCCTGCCTCTGGACACTAGAACAATTAATTCCTCCCTACTACCAACTCATCTGCTTGACTTCTGCTCATACGTCCCATCTCAGCTTAAATTCATTCATTTTGCAAATATCTGCCAAGTCCCTGCTGTTGTAGGTGCTGGGGATACAGTCGTAAATCAGCAGACAGAGGACTTGCTCTTGTGGAGTTTATCCCTGGTGGAGGTATGGGTCATAGGTAAACATACACAAGAACAATAGGAGAGTTTCTGGGTGCTCTCCTGAGCACTAAAAGGACGACATGGTAGTGAGTGGTCAAGAGCGTGGCTTCTTCCATAGGTGATCAGAGATGGTCTCTTGGAGAAGCTGAGCTCTGAATGCAGGAAGCCAGCCATGGGCAGACCGGAGGGAAGAGACGGAGGCAGTGGTCAGATCAAGTCAGGATTGGGAAGACTGAATGTGGAATGTGGATTTTACTCCGAGTGATGTTAAGTTTTTGGAAGGATTTAAGCAATGGCACTGTGGCAGTTTGATATTATTTATGAATCCCAAAAAGAGATATTGATTATGTTTGTAAACTGGCCTGTTCCACTGGGTATGATACCCTTGATTTAAATTCAAAGGCTTTATATTTACTTGATTAAATCAAGATTAGGGCTTTGATTCGACCACGTCATTAGGGCGTGCAGGGTTGAGTCCCCGCCCCCTTGGTGGGCTACAGAAATGGACGCTCAATCAAGAATACAGAGAAGATACACAGAGGAAGAGAGACAGCTCCATAGACACAGCAGAGGCCCCGGGAAGAGAGAAGAGCCCTATGGCAGCCTATGGCTGAGATCGGAAGAAGCTGGACCATGGAGCCTTAAGAGGGAAGAGGAAGGTTGAATCCTTGCAAACGTCACCCACCATCTTGCTTCAACATGTGCCAACAGAGTTTGGTAAGGAAGTAATCTTGAGTTGGACTCTTTAGGGCCTTGTAACTGTAAGCTTTTACCCCAAATAAATACCCTTTATAAAAGCCAACAGAGTTCTGGGACTTTGCATCAGCACCCCTTTGGCTAATACAGGCGCCGATGTGCTCTGATTCATGATTTTAAAGCTCTCTGGCTGCTGTGCAGAGAGAAGGTTTCAGAGGGCTAAAGGAGATGTGACCACTAGCACCCTCAAGGTGAGACAGGACCTTGGACAAGGGTGTGGTAATGGAGGTGAAAAGGAGGATTTGATGTCTGTTGTGGGGAGCACGTCCACAAAGCTTGATGATGGATTGGATGGGGGAGGTGAGTGAAGGAGGCCCATTCCCGCTTCATGCTCTTTGTTGGGTGCTCTGCTGAGCCCTGGGGAGGGCCCTGCCCCTGCACCAGCTTCATGTGCCAACATTAGGAGAGACCAAGAGTCTGCCAAAGCCTGCGTCTTCCTGCAGGATAAAGGGCGGGCTTCCCAGCTCAGGACAAACGCAGTCTCCTTAGCCTACCCTAGACCTCCTGGATTAGAATCCTCCTGGAGGTTGGGTCCAGTGTATGTGAAAAGAGATCCCAGGTGATTTTGATGGTGTCAGTTCATGGACCAGGAAAGCTTCCACCACTCCCTGGTGTATGGATAAGAAAAGTACAGAAGGGAATTGAGAGGTTACAGGTTTGAAGTAATTGTGCAATATGACATTTGGAAAGAAGGACTAAACCCTGAGCATGAGGAGATGAATTAGCAAGACAAATCGGTCTTGGAAAGGCAACAATTATCTGTCCTGATTCAGACTTGGTCTCAACGCAAATTTGAAAAATCATCAAAATACCATCCTGACTGAGAGTCAACCCAAAGCAGATTTTGGGAGAATAACAAGAGATCACATTTATTGACAAATCATGACCACCTGGTTTTCATCAGCTACAAGATGAAAAGGATTTGAGAGAGACAAGAAATAAGAAAAATTACCCAACAACTGAAAGCTTAGAAAGCTGTTAAGAATGCCTCCGACGGAGGGGAAAAATCAAACACAAAACCAAAAGAAACAGTAACAACAAAAACAAGCCTGCATAGAAACCTGAACTGAAATAAAATTTGGTAGCTCCTTCCTTGGTTAAGGCCCCTGTGCCTGACGTTATCCCTCTCATGCAGAACTGTACAAGGATGAGTGGACATCTTTGATCCAGTGCTCCGAAAGCTAAGGCGTCTGGAAGGAGCCCAGTGCCCTAGAGCTCTGGAGGTCTGGGAGGGGCTCGCTGGGAAGGACAAGTGGGTGGAGCTTCTGGGCATCACACAGTGATGACAGCTGTGAACCCCCGTGGACCGCTCCCAAAGGGTGAGGTTTAGTCCCGAATTGTCCTGGGTCCCCTTCATGAGATAGTGGACACAGGGAGATGACAAAGCACTCTACACCTTTGCCGCTATGTGGTCCACGGACCAGTAGCATCAGCACTGTCTGGGAGCTTGTTAGGACTTCAGAATCTTTGGCTTCGCCCAAGTCTACTGACTCAGAGTCTTCATTTTGCCAACATCCCTGGGGACTCATACTCACAGAAAAGCTCTAGAAGCACTGCTTTGGAACTTTGGGAGGGCGCCCCTAGAGCAGAGGTTCTCAATCATTAGTGAGCAGTAGAATCGCCCAAGGCAGCATGTGAACTAGCAGATTCTTGTTCCATCTCCAGAAATTCTGACGTGGCCAGGCACCTAGGTTTTAAACCAGCCCCTCAGCTCGATATGAGTCTGGTACTTTGGGAATAATTTAAAAGGTGGGGTCACAGATAGCAATAAATAGGAATTAGTAACTCCGGAAGGGATTAGATAAACAGGCATATTCAAATGCCTTGATTTAAAGGGTAATATTTTATCAGAGTCTTTACAGGGCGATACTGTATTGGAGTCTGATATTAAGAATCACATGGGAGTTACTGGTGAACATTCAGCTTCTCAGGTCCCTTTCCCAGATGTGATGCAGTGGATCTTGGATGGGAGCCTGGGAGTTTATAAATACATGAGAAGTTGTGGGTTTACAGAACAATCATGCATAAAATACACCTTATTATTATTAACACCTTGCACACCTTGGTGTGGTACAATTTGTTACAGTTGATGATATCACTTTTTTATGATTGTGCCATTAACTGAACACCGTAGTTTACCTTATGGTTTGCTGTTTATGTTGTACAGTCCCATGGACTTAGAAAAATTTATTCTAGTAACATACATACAAACTAAAATTTCCCTTTAACCACATTCAAACATACAATTCAGTATTGATAATTAAATTCAAAGTATTGTGCTACCATCACCACCACCCATTACCAAACTTTACCATTATCCCAAATAGAAATTCTATACAATGTAAGTATTAATTCCCCATTACCTACCCCCACCCTGTCCCCTGGTAAACTGTATTCTAGATTCTGAACTCTACTGAGTTTGCATATTCTAAGTATTTCATATCAGCGAGATCCTATAATATTTATCCTTTTGTGTCTCGCTTATTTCACTCACCGTGATATCTTCAAGGTTCATTCATGTGATCAGAATATCATTCCATTTTACAGCTGAATAATATTCCATTTTGGATATATTCCACATTTTGTTTACCCTTTCATCAGTTGATGGACACTTGGGCTGCTTCCATCTTCTGGCAATTGTGAATAATGCTGCTATGAATATTGGTGTGCAAATAGCTGTTTGAGTCCTCGCTTTCAATTCTTTTGGGTATATACCTAGTAGTGGGATTGCTGGGTCATATGGTAATCCCATACTTAACTTCCTGAGGAACTGCCAAACTGTCTTCCACAGCAGCTGTACCATTTTACATTCCTACTAACAATGAATGAGTGTTTCTATTTCTCCAAATCCTCTCCAACACTTGTAAGTTTCCATTTTTAAAAAATAGTAGCCAGTCTAATGGATAGGAAACGGTATCTCATTGTAGTTTTGATTTGTATTTCCCTAATGGCTAATGATGTTGAACATCTTCACATATGCTTTTTTCCCCCCAGTAATATATATCCTCTTTGGAGAAATGTCTATTCAAGTCTTTTGCCCATTTTTAAATTAGGTTGTCTTTTTGCTGTTGAGTTGAAGGTATTCTTTATATATTCTGGATATTAAACCCTTATCAGATATGTGGATTCTAAATATTTTTTCCCATTGTATAGGTTGTCATTTTACTTTCATGATAAAGTGCTTTGATGTACAAAAGTTTTAAATTTTGATGAAGTCAAAATTAAAATTTAACTATTTTTTTCTTTTTTTTCATTCCATGTTCTTATTATTAAGAGGTCAATTCCACCCAAAGTGATTTACAGATTTAATGCAATCCGAATCAAAATTCCAAGAGCCTTCTTTGCAGAAATGGAAAAGCCAGTCGTCAAATTTATGTGGAAGCGTAAGGGGCCCCGAATAGCCAAAGCCTTCTTGAAAAAGAAGGACCAAGTTGGAGGACTCACAATTCACTGGCACAAGGACAGATAGACACATAGACCAACGGAACTGACTTGAGAGCACAGAAATCAACCCTCAGGTCTACAGCCAACTGATTTTTGACAAGGTGGTGAATCCACTCAATGGGGAAAGAAGTCTCCTCAACAAATGGTACTGGGAAAACTGGAGCTCCATATGCAAAAGAATGAAGGCAGACCCCTACCTCACATCGTATACAGAAATCAACTCGGAATGGATCAAGACCTAAATATAAAGGCCAGGAGTATAAAACTCTTAGAAGAAAACATAGAGAAGCATCTCAGGACCTTACTTTTAAATAAGTGCCCTGATGGTTCTCACAGTCAGGGAGGTTTAGGAGAACCACTTTAGCGGAAGGAACCCAGAGGAGGAAAACGTCCTGGGAGCCAGCATCAGAGCACAGTTTAGAGGGGCCTGTGCTAGGCGGCCTTCCCTGCTCAGCTCATCACCAGGGCGGCGAGAGCAGGAGGATAAGGTTCCTGGTAGGGGAGGGGCTCCTGGATCAAGGAGGCTTCCAGATGGCACAGCCTCTCATGTACCTGCTCTGGAGTGGGCATGAAGCTTTGGAACAGGCAAAGGGCACCTGCGTTTGAAGAGAAGTCAGCCGAGCCCCATTCTGGGAAAGGATGTTTGAGTCTACTTTGAGTCGGTGGAGACGCTGGGGTCACTGCTCCCTTGTCTTGTGGTAAAGACAAGACCTGAAAATATAATTCTTCAACAAAAATCATGTCTGAGCCTGCACAGTCCTCTCAAAGAGGAAAAATTAAAATTCAGTAGGGAGAACAAGAACAAAACCCCTCACAGAAGAGTCAGACTTGAACAGAAGAAAGAGATCAGAATGTCATAATAAGTGACAAGCTGAAGCTACATGGTTATGAAATGATCACGTGGCACTCAAGAATAATGGCAGAAATCCACTTCTGATCAAAATCTTACTGGAATAGCATCTGATTTAGAGATTTTACCCTGAAGGAACAGGGACAATTGCAGGGGTCGGTAAACCCCAATGCTTCAGGAAACAGGTAACAAAAACGTCGGCACCTGGCAGAGCACAAAAACTCAGAATTGAATTGGGCACACCCCACCCAAGATCTTCAAATTCATGTATTTTTAAAAATATAATCCAGGCTGCTGCTTTGTGACCGCATGATCTACAGATTAAAATAACCAGTGTCTGAGAGCGTAAGAGTGGTATAAAGTAATGGGTCCATGGTCTGAAGAAGGAAAACTTTGGAAATAGTTTGTGATTGTTTTTCAACCATAAATCATTATTATGGAGATAGTATAAAGGTATTCTGTACCTAAAAGAACAGTATTCCCTCCAGGAGGCTCAGAAGAGTGTAGCAGAAGTTCCCTTTAACATTAGGGAAGGTGGTTAGATAATAAAGACTAAACTTTTAATTTCTTTCCGAGGAGATACTTAAGAGTATGTCAGCCAATCTCGGTTCTCTGCAAGGGTTGAGAGATTGTTCTAGCTATCGGCAGGCTTCAGAATTAACGACTTCTCTGGGTATTACAGAAGTACCTACGCCGAAGAAACTGAAGTCCCCATCTGTGCCACAGAAGCAACTCCTGTTTTCTAAAAGCATTTTGAAGAGTGCCAACTGGGAGAGCCACTGGAGAACTGAAATTAAGGGCTGCATACAAATTAGTGTTCCCTGAATCAGTGGTGCCTCTGAGTTTCCAGGGTACTCTCTGAAGAAAGCAGCATGAGAGCCCAGGAAACAGGGATGAAATGAATTCTTTCCTTTTTTTCAAAACCTCAGTACGTGGACCAGATAACGCCCACGTTAGGACAGCTTTTGCAGGGTCTGTCGTCGGCTTTCTTGACTGTTCATTACTCTAAGAGAAAACAGCAAGTTAGGTTTTTCCTTTTAAAGATTAAATAATATCTTGTAAAAACCCAGAGATGTAAATCTAATTATTTATCTTGTAAAGAATTGAAGGGCGAGTTTCCGGAAGCTACACTTCGCTGGGTCATGATGGCGTGTGTTCTCCAGGGTTGCCACCTGACAGCTGAGGCGGTAACCAGGTGTTCAGCTGGATGGCCAACTCCCCTGAGTGCTACTTGCAATGAAACTGGAAAGAAGAAATGCTACGAGTTACTTCTACTTTTGGCAAAGTTAGAGTTTGTCTCTGCAGATGAAATCTCGCTGTCTAGCATTAGCAATCACCTAGGTAACACGCTTCTCGAACACACTTGATGATGCTACGTGTGACGGCTTGGGGAAGTGGCAGGTGGCCCAGGTGCCACGGATTACCTGTTGAGCAGGCAAGGAGGTGAGCTGAGCACCTGAAATGGGTATTCCTGATGACCCTCTCGGCTCTGGCTGTATCCGCAATTTGAAGCGGCTCGGGTGCACCTTTGAGCCGAAGGGAGTTCACAGCCGGCCGAGACGTTTGCCGGTGTTTTTGTGCCCCCAGTCCTGTTCCCGTGGAAGGCTGGACCTCTGGCTGAGTGACCTGGGTCGCGCACACAGCACAAGGGAGGCTGTCCCGTCTTCCCCACCCTCTCCCTTCCCCTAGCTTCCAGGAAGCCACTTCCAAAAACAAGGAGATGTGACCATGGGAAATTCCAGTTTGGGGGAGTGGCCAGTAATATCATTTTTAAAACCCAATGTCCGGTTTCTTCTTCTGTGAAACCCTGAGACAGACAATTATCCATCAGCTGATCTCGCAAGCACGCTTTGAGCACTCGTGTCTTGCAGCTAGGTTATTTTTTTAAGGTCAGAGTAATGCCAATAAAAATAGAAACCTTCCCGGGAAGTCAGACCACTCACAAATGTGGAACATAAAGTCAAGAGCAACAAAGTTTTCCTGGAGTCAAACAAATGTCTTCTTTCTATCTTCTTCCACACTCATGCAATGAAGGAGACATTTTAAGAGCTTGCTAATTCTTGTGGGTAATTCTGTGTGTCTTAGTCTGAAAACTTAAGATTTCCTTTCCTCGCTTTTGCTGGAAGTATAATATGTACTACCCTGTTTCTTGCGCTTCCTTGTTACCTCACTTACCTTTTAATGAGAAGTATCCTGGCTGTCAACTACCTAATAAAAGCCTTGACTGTACAGTCTAATTTCAAAGTACCCTCTTCACGAGCCATTTATCTATTTTCGCTTTTATTGCAAACGACAGACATTAAATTACATCTTTGGGTACATGTGATTAATCTTCAGTTCCAAAGTGAAGAAAAGAAGAAAAAGGTTAGAGACATTTGAACCCTCTTTACTGTTTTATTGGGAGAAATCAGACTATGGGTTGAAAACTTGATTTATTTCCCTTAAACCTATTTGAAGATCACCTTTAAAACAAGGGGTCAAATGTGGCTTGAAATAAATTCCCCATGCGGTACTTATGTAAGTCCCTGGGTTACAGTATTTCAAGGCTAATAAATATTGCAGTCACACAAAGGCAGCCGCCTAACACGCGAGTATAGAAAGCTGTCTGGAGGGCCCGTGGTCTTCCGATGGAATGGCTCGGGTTAGGAGGCAGACACTGCAGCCGCCTTGAGGCAAAGTGCCTGGAATCAGAGGCTGTTCTCCTGGGCTTTGGCCTCAGCTATCAAACAAGTGAGTCATCGCTGCAACCCACAAGGCAGAGCAATTCACAAAACTCCTTCCACAGATAACTTGTGTTTTGTGACTAGACTTATCTTCAGATATTTACCCGATAAGTTGCAAGGCTGAGCTCAGGCAAACCTGTATTTATCTGGCCCTTTATTTCTTTTTTTTTTTT
>JAKSZT010054335.1:12694431-12735712 GCA_026826555.1 Tolypeutes matacus | reverse complement strand
CCTGAGGGAGGGTCTGTATGGAGAACAGTGAGGGAACGGACTGTTTGAGGGGGCACTGGAGAGAGCTCAAGCTAAGGCGCTGGCTTAGAAAGTGCACATAATGCAACCATTTACGTAGTGTGTAATGCTTGAAGGTAATCTATATTACTTGTTCCTTATAACAGTGAACAACAAATGCACAGGAAATGAATAACAAATACTAGTTCAGTTTAACTGGATTTAACTCATTTCAAGTGAACCCACGATCCTGACTTAACTCCTAAGGAAACTAAAGCCCAGGAAAGTCAAACCACTTGCCCAAGGTTGAATGGCTTATAAACTTTAGAGCCTCGATGAAACCAAGGTTTCATTAATTCCAAAATGCAAGGCTTCCTTCTCTACATAGGTTGCAACAAACCTGTGGTGTGTTTGCAGATTCTCTCCTTTTCTTGACCTGTACAGACAGTGCTTATTTTCTACCAAGAATCTGGATATGGCCTCAGAATCCTTCTGAACACAGGGCTCTGGGCAGCCACCCCCAGAGAACTTTCTGGTATCTCGGCAGTGTACCGTGCTGCTTCTCCAGCAGAAAGGAAGAAGGACGCGGCAGAGATGCTGGGCTGGCGTATGGGGGCGGATGGAGGGGAGCGGGGACGGGCACCCAGAATGAAGAGGTGACACCTGGGTGGCCGGGGGAGGGGGATACTAACAAGTAGGCTGGGAGCAGCAGCAGATCCTGTAACAGCGAGTGAGGTTCGAGGTGCCAGGAACCCCTAAGTATCCAGCTGGAGGCTGCTGCACAGAAGGAAAGGGCAGTGCCTCCTGGCGCCCCTGGTTCCCTTTTAACCCGGACGCTCAGCCCGGCACGCAGTGGCAGCTGTGGTTCCTAAAGGTGCAGGGCCAGAGTCTGTTTTTTCAGGAGGTAACCAGGGATTGAACCCAGGACCTCGTGCACGGGAGGCAGGCACTCAACCACTCGAGCTACATCCGCTCCCCGTGTGAATCATTTTGAAAAGCTGCAAAACCCTCGTGTAATTCACATAGTCACCGAACAATAAAAAATTGAACTTCCATGTGCCTGGTTTCTAATGGGAGGAGTGGGGCAGGAAAAAGAAATGGCTCTTCAGCAACTTCCTCAAGGAGACTTAAAAGCAACTTCTGCAAAACTTCATAAGCTGAGCATCGAGCCTCCAATGCTTAATCAAGACAAGATGCTTTGACTTAGAGTTTGTGTGAGCGGCTTCCCTTGGTTGCCCGTCAGCCCGAGATGAAACCGCAAGGCCCTCTACCAGCCCGGCTGCTCTCAGACTTCACGATGCCAGACACACAGGCCAAAGCAAGCACCTCCTCTGAATCTGGTGAAATGTCTGGTGACGGCCAGGAGGTAGGCACACGGCTTACGGAGGTTTCGAACCTCAAAACAGGCGTGTATTCCACAATTAGCGATTTAGCATATTCAATAGGTTTCCTCTTGGTCTTTTTTATTTTTCAATCTTTGGCTTGTTTCTTCCCATTTCATTGCCATGCACTTTAGGTATGTCTTGGTCAAGTTATAAAATCAAGCTGTAACGATGCAATTTTGTACCATCTGGCTAATGTCAGCCAGGGAGCTTTTAATAGTTTCTAAGTAACAGGACACTGCAGTAAATGCTTTCAGAGCTAACTTCCATCTGAAAATCGCTGCAGGCTGCACACACACACAATGTTCTGGCATGGAGACGCTTCACCCCCTCCAAAGCCAATTTTGGATATATGACCTAAGAAAACACCAGAAATTAAAATATGCACTCAGAACAAACTACTAAATACCACAGACCAATATAATTTCTCTTCAAAACTATAAAATCACTAGTGATTCATTTGCCAGTGGGGAGGGGGAGCTGCCAGAAAACCAAAATCCTCAAGCTCACTGAAGGACCTAACAATATCAGTTTTCCTCTGTCCTTTAGTGAATTATACACATGAAAAAATATTCTGATCTTAAGAATTCTTCATATGGTTAGTTTTCAATTCCAGTGAAACATCAAACAAGGTCTTATATATTTTACTGACATGTATAAATCCATGGAAGAGATCCCAATTATATATACATATATTTAAAATTTAAAGCCCGTGGGAGCATGTGGTGAGGAAAAGGGGAGGGAGCCAATAGAATTGCACAGCTACGGATATTCTAAACCAAATGTTATTGAAACAGTATTTCAAGCAGCCCCCAAAATCATTCAACATTTCCAGTAATAAGGGAAGTTTAATAAGTAATGCACTAGGAAGAAAATCTTCTAGGGCCCTGTCCAACAGGGGACTCTTAAGCATGGCCCCTGCTGCTCTGATGAGAAAAGGGGGGGGCGGAGGAAGTGGTGGGGTGCTGGTGGGTGAGGGCCTATGAGCCCGGCCCCTCCTCCAGCTGCACCTCCGTCCCTTCTGCCTCCCAGGAAGGTCGGACGAGGAGAGGAGATGCTGAGGAAGCCAGGAACGCTGGCCTGGCTTAGCAGGAGGACATGGGGAAGGCCGGGCTGTGACCTTCCCCAGCTCAGGCCCCGGCAGCCTCCACGGGCACAGGCCGGCCAGCGCCCTCTGCAGCGGGGCCAAGTCTGCCTGTCCTCACCGCCCACCGCTCTTTCTGAACTCTGGTCTCCCGTTAAGAAGCATCCCCCTTCTGCCCAAATCTTCCGGTTACTTCCTTCATAGCACTTGTGGCAATGTGCAGTCCCCTGAGGGCAGGGCCGGCTCTGACCCCACAGCTGGAGGACAGGGCAGTGACTAAGGGGCCCCAGCCGGTTTCCTGCCGCTTCTCCCCCGAATTCCTGAAACAGTGAGCTCATGCCGCCCTCAGGCTGGCCACGGTGCTGGGAGTGGCCTCTCTGCCCCGTCACCAGCCCTGACCTCCAGGGCTGAGCCTTCCCTGGCCTAAGCCCATCAGAGCTTTCTCTCGCCACGGCGGTCAGATGCTCAGGAATTCCGCTCACGGACTGTGGACCCTGGCGCTCTTGGTGGCTGTCTCCCTCTCACAAGGTCATCAACACCGCACACAAGCACGACAAGGTGAAGAACGTTTAATGAAATCAAGCCAGGACCCTGAAACTAGTAAGCTCCTGAATCCCAGGGACCCTGGGGCCCACGGCGGCACTTCCACTCGGGTGAGCTCCCTCCTTCTCTTGCTTTTGAGCCGGTCAGAGCTGGGGTTTCCTGACACGCAGGCCATTCCCCACTATAAATCCCAGCAAGGTGCCATTCCATTACCTGAATATGCGGATATAGGTGAGTTTTAACTCTCCCAGAGTATTTATACTTAAAATTGAAACAAAGTGATCCAAATACGTCTCCCTGTTAGAATGTTTTTGGAAAGGGCTTGGACTTTGGGGTTCCTTTCCCCCTAAGCTGCCATCGTTGCTGGCTTCTAGGACCCCGCCACCCCTTTCCCAGTTACCTATGGACACACCTAAGGGGGCAGATCCTGTCGGCACTCCAGCCACATCCCATCCATAATCTTTCTAAGTGGGCTCATAAAAAGCCAAGTCACCGGGACAAATTTAGGGAGATGTTTTCTAATTTTTACTTTATGAGTTGGCCAAATAGTCCACTTTTTGTCAAGGAACAAGAGAACTACACTGAAATCTTTTGCTACTTGCCAGATGGATACAAAATGGGATGAGAAGAGCACAGGTGAAGTAAAGGTTAAGTGCTCCGAGATTTCCGAGGAGAATGGTTGCTTCTGACTTGAAGGTCTGGGAGTCTTCACCATAGAAGCTGCCTTTGGGCTGGGTTTCAAAGGAAGGGAAAGAGTACCAGGGAGTGATAAGGGGAGGGAAAGAAACCTTGAGTTGCACCTGGTAAACCGGGAGAGGCCCAGCTGGCGATGGACTCAGGTGTGTGCTCGTGAGGGGAGGAGGCGATCGATGCCGTCTGGAAATGCACTCGACAGCAGGCCGTGGGGGACTCCGAGGGCTGGGCGGCTCCATTCGGTTGGCTCTGGGGAATCACTGGAGATGCCTTAGCAAGAGCGCGACGTGCCCAGGGCCACTGCCACCAGAGCGACTGTCACCAGAGCCCTGGCAAGAGCTGGGGACGCCAGCACGCTCACCCCGTCACCCCCCGGCCCGGGCTCAGGGACTCGGGTCCAGTGTGGGTTGAAGAGATTTTGTGAGCCAGCCCAGGAGCCTCATCTCATCACCCCCTTTAATGTCATTTCAACGGGAAAAGAAAAAGAATTTCGATTTTCAAAAGAACAGCCTAAGATTTTTTTTTTTTTTGGCACATGCCTATTTGCAAGTAGGGGCTATCAGAACAGATAATTGGTATTATTATTATATAAATTATCTTTTAGTTTAAAAATAACACTTTGAAGAACATTACATTTTTTTCTCCATATTCTGGGGCTGCTTTCAGATATTAGCCTAGACATAGTCACACCCTGAAAAATGAGCTTTTTGAGCTTAGAAACTTAAAATGGGACTGTGCTGACATTATAATGCAACTCAAGAAGGAATAATCGTTGGGGTAAGCTTTGTTTCTCCTTTCTTCTGATGAGGTTTGAATTAGTAGGAGATGGATAATACAGCAGATAAATTATGGAAGGAAAATAAAAGGTTTTATAGGTATTCATATAAAAGATCTAAGACATTCTGAATAATGCATAGAAATTAAGAAAAATCCTTGGCCAAGACTGTCTATTATTTCTCAATGTAAGATGACAAATCTCTTACCAACAAAAGAGGATGTCCATTTAGTTATTCAAATCAAGTAGGAGAACATGTTGAGTTAAGGACAAAGAAAAAGGACGTGGATTATGCTAACTCTGAACTAGGCAGCAGAGAACAGGGCGCTTCAATTTTGCCCTTTCTTGTGATAATTTGCAAGAGCACGACTTACGTGAGCTACCTCTACTGGTAGCTTCGCAAGAAATATATTTTTTTCTTACAACTTTGTGCTGACAGGTGGGACTCAGATGCACAGATTTCTTGAACAAGAAACAATAAAGCTTTGGCAATAAAAAGTGTGTATCTGTATAAAGCAAGGAAAAAGAAAACATGCTTCCTGAAGTTTGCCTGTCTGGGGAGGCAGAGGCAAGCACTTTTTAAGTCTACCTATCTGCATCAGTCAACACGTATTTCCAGATCATTTCCTGGCAGCCATCTTAGGCTGCAGAAAGAGAAATGAGATGGAGATCTGGAAGAGGCAAGCCGGAGGCACTCGTCCCCTTGGTGCGACCCGCCTAGCTCTGAGCTGCCCTTGCCAAAGGGCTTTGAGCCTTCTACTCATGCATACTAATGCCCCTTCCAAACCTACAATTTCCTCCTCTCGACCCTGTCTCGCTCCAAAGAGGGTACTGGAAAGGAGTGTCTGCACATGTAAATGGAAATCTGCACACACGCATGAAACCCACACGCGCCAAGCAACACAGCACAGGCCTGGCATTTGAGAGTCCGCAGGGGCAGCCCGGCTCTGCTCCTCGCCCAGGGGGGCCCGGGCAGAGCTGCTTCTCCAGGTGTTTTGTCCTCTGTGAGTTAGGTGGGATTTGAGACAGTCCGTGGGCTCAACCCCGGCCTACTAGAGACCCTCAATAAGCTCTGGCTGTTGCCTGCTATGGTTGATGACGACAAGGACTCAGAAGAAAAAGGATTCCCGGGGAAAAGCCATCTGCCAGGGATGTCAAAACAGGGGTGAGGAAGGAGGCGAGTGTGGCAGCCTCAGAGCGGGGGGCACTGCGGGTATGGACCAGCCTCCTTCCCTGCCCACTGGGAAGGGTGGAATGATGCCAGCGGCCCCAGACTTCACGACGCATAAAAGGAAACCCTGTCCCCAAGAACGGGACGGCACCGCCGACACGGAGCAGGCCCGCGCCCTCGGCTGTGCTTGCGAAGCTGCCGGGGGCCACCGCAGCCCCCTGCCATTTTGCCTCCTCTGCTTCGCTTTGCCCTCCTCTGCCGGCCGTTCCTGAAGGTACTCAGGAGGGAAGAGCAGAAACAAAGCTAAGCCCGCGCTTCCCAGCTCCTCCAGAGCACTCTGTTCACCATGGGCACCTGGGAAAAGCTGACCCGCAAGTTACTGCTCCCCCTCAGCTATCACCCATTCCAGGGGGACGCGACCGGTCATCAAGCCAGCAGCAGCAGCCACCACACTGGAACGGGCCGCCCCTCCATCTTTCCACATCTCTCTGGAATCTCCTCTTGACAGGAGATGGATGGCAGAGAGTCGCCGGCAAGAGGGTTTGGGGCAAACTCCTCAGCCCGAGGGCACGCGCTCCGTCAGCCAGCGGCCACTGGAAAGGGGCTCTGTATTTCAGAAATGAGAGGGTGCCACTCTGGAAATGTCCCTCCTGCCTTCCCTGTTGTCCATACTGGAAATGGAAGAGGCCGACACCCATTCCTTAAATCACAACACTCCTTAAAACAGAACATCCCCGAATTCCCGGGCCCCACAGATCTCCCACAGAGAAGAATGGCTCTGCTCTGACTTTCTGGGGTCTCCGTGGCAGCCCCCCTCCCATCACAGGAGGCACAGCCATGAGCCCCCACCCAGGAAACGGGCCAGAATCCACGGAGGCAGGGAGGGGCCAGGGAGGCGGCGAGGTAGCACCTCTCTTCTCAGTGCCACTGGTCACTGAAGAAATCCACGGAACAGACAGGAAGGCAGAGACACCGTGCGCCGATGCAGGGCAGACGTGGACGCTTGCAGATGAATCTCAATTCTTGAAAAACACATCGGAACACCTCTCTAGGGACAGTGAAATTTTGCCAGCTCTGGCCGACGCTAGGACGACGCTGCCGTGGCAGCCTCTGTGCTTTGAGTCCTGCAGAGAGAAATGCTCCCGTCCTAAGTCCAGAGAGAAATGCTGCCTGGAGATGGATCGGACGGTTCCTGTACAGAGGCAGCCAGACGTATCAGGAGCTGATACGACGTCCTCTAACTGACCAGGGCTCCAGAGAGCTGGCTGGGTAAGAGGGCGTCTCCCCCAGCAGGGTGCTGGTGGCGTGGTTTTTGGAGAGTGGACGTCAGACAGCCAGGGCAGACCGCCAGCCCTGCCCTCCAGCTGTGGGACCCTCCAAACCTCGCCTTCATGCTCGGGGAAGTAAATTCCCAGAACCAGGGAGCAAAACCCTAAGAATCCCACAGGCAAAAGAAAAGCGAAAACCCGATAACCAACCAAGCTGGGCATTTGAACACAGAAAGGAGCTCTCCCCCACCAGCCCTCGCCCAGAGAGAGCTGATGATGGGTCCAGCAACTCCGACATGCTGTGGCTTACAGCCACGAGAACTTCCAGGGGCTCCGGCTGCTTCTCCAGGCCTCTGCCCCCCAGCTGTGCTCTCTCCCTTTCCCTTCTGACCCTTTCCTTCCCCCTTGAGCTGATGCCCGGCCCAGCTTTAGCAGAGAGCTCACAGCAGGTGCTCAGTAACATTGACTTCCACTCTCTAATATGACCTTCACCTTCCTCTGCATCTCCTTCTCCTCTTCCTCAGTTATGCTTCTCTCTTTCTCTCCCTCTATGTTCCTCTAGACACCCCTTCTCTAACAAGTCGAATAAACAGGCGGACCTCGCTTTATTGCACTTTACAGATACTGCGTTTTTCACAAACTGAAGGTTAGTGGCAGCCCGCACTGAGCGAGCCTATCACTGCCATTTTCCCAACAGCATGTGCTTACTTTGTGTCTCTGTCACATTTTGGTAATTCTCACAATATGTCAAGCTATTTCATTGGTATCATATCTGCTATGGTGATCTGCTATCTGTGATCTTTGACGTTACTATTTAATTGTTGTGGGCACCACGAACTGTGCCCATAAGATGGCAAACGATCAATGGATGGGTGTGTTCTGGATGCTCCACCAGCTGGCCCTTCCCCGTCTCTCCTCTCTCCCCTGTCTCTCTCCCCTCTTCTCTGAAACATAACAAATTGTAATTAGGCCAATTAATAACCCTACAATGACATCTAAGTGTGCAAGTGTCTCTCATGTGGAATCAAAAGCTAGAAATGACTAGCTAAATGAGGAAGGCATGTCCAAAGCTGAGACATGCTAAAAGCTGGGCCTTTCGTGCCAAACAGCCAAGCTGTGAAGGCAAAGGAAAAGTTCTTGAAGGAAATTAAAAGTGCTGCTCCGTGAACACATGAACGATAAGAAAGCAGAACAGCCTTATTGATGTGGAGAAAGTTTCAGTCTGGACGGAAGATCAAACCAGCCACAACATCCCCTTAAGCCAAAGCCTAACCCAGAGCAAGGCCCCAACTCTCTTCAATTCTACGAAGGCTGAGAGAGGTGAGGAAGCTGCAGAAGAAAAGTCTGAAGCTATCAGGGGTTGGTTCATGAGATTTAAGGAATGAAGCTGACTCCATAATATAAAAGCACAAGGTGAGACAGCAAGTGCTGATGTAGAAGTTGCAGAAGTTATCCCAATGATCCAGCTAAGATAACCGATGAAGGTGGTTATCTTACAGGTTTACACTAAACAACAGGTTTACAATGCAGGTGATCCAGCTTGTATTGGAAGAAGATGCCATCTAGGATTTTCCTAGATAGAGAGGAAAAGTCAGTGCCTTGCTGCAGAGCTTCAAAGGACAGGCTGACTCTCTTGTTAGGGACTAGTGTAGCTGGTGACTTGAAGTGGAAGCCAGTGCTCATTTACCATTCCGAAAATCCTGAGGTCCTAAAGAATCATGCTAAATCTCTGCTGTCTCTGGAAATGGAACAATAAAACATGGATGATGCACATCTGTTACAACATGGTTTACTGAATATTTTAAGCCCATGTTAAGACCTACTACTGAAAAAAATAAAGATTCCTTTCAAAATAGTACTGTTCATTGACAATGCACCTGATCACCCACGAGCGGTGATGGAGACGTACAATAAGAGTAATGTTTTCATGCCTCCTAACACAACACCCGATTCTTCAGCCTAGGGGTCAAGGAATGACTTTGACTTTCAAGCCTTATTATGGAAGAAATACATTTAATAAGCCTATACGGCATAGATAGTGATTCCTCTGATGGATCTGGGCAGGATTCACCTTCTAGATGCCATTTGAGAACATTCATGGTCAAACCCTCACGGATGACTTTGAGGGGTTCAAGACTTCAGTGGAGGAACAAACTGCAGATGCGGTGGAAATAGCAAGAGAACCAGAAGGAGAAGTGGAGCCTGAAGATGTGACTGAATTGCTACAATCTCATGATGAAACTTGAACAGATGAGGAGTTGCTTCTATGGATGAGCAAAGAAAGTGGTTTCTTGGGGTGGAACCTACTCCTGGGTGAAGATGCCGTGAACATTGTTGAAATGATAGCAAAGGATTTAGTATATTCCATAAACTTAGTTGGTAAAGCAGTTTCAGGGTTTGAGAGGACGGACTCCAACTTTGAAAGAAGTTCTAGTGTGAGTAAAATGCTATCAAATAGCATCGCATGCTCAGAGAAATCTTTCAGAAAGGAAGAGTCCATTGATGTAGCACATTCCATTGTTGCCTTATTTTCAGAAATTGCCACAGCCACCCCAAACTTCAGCAGCCACCACCCTGATGAGTCAGCAGCCATCGACATCAAGGCAAGACCCTCTACCCACAAAAAAAAATTTCAGTTCCCCTAAGGCTCAGGTGATGGTTAGCATTTTTTAGCAATAACGTATTTTTAAATTAAGGTATGTTTATTGTTTTTTAAAGACATATGCTATTGCAAACTTAACTGACCTCACTACAGTGTAAAGATAAGTTTTATAGGCACTGAGAGACCAAAAAAATTGTATGACTCATTTTATTGTGATGGCCTGGAATCGAATCTGCAATACCTTCAAGGTGTGCCTGTAGCATCCATCCACCCATCCATCCATCCACCCATCCATCCATCCATCCATCCATCCATCCATCCATCCATCCATCCATCATCTTCCATCCATCCACTATCCATCTATCTATATCTTTATCTTTAGAAAACGACTGCTGGATTGCACAGATCTGAACCAACCACACTGCACTGAGTCTGGGCTTTGTTTCTACTTGCCTGGTTTTATTTTGTTAAAATGTCCCCAGGACCAGCGGTGCTTCACCGGAAGTCTGAGGCTTGTGCCAGGCCCTGTCACCCCAGGAACAAGGCTCAAACACGCCAGCTCCACCTCCTAAGAGAACCACCGGCAGGAACTTAGGGGGTGGGGGGCAAGGCTGCGAGGAGGCAGGACTCAGAAGGCAGAAAGCCAAGGCGGTGCTGATTCAGTTTTCTTCTCATTGTGTTTCAAATTAAACAAGAACTGAAAACAAAAAGGAAATGAAAGCCTGTAACCTGGAGACTCACTTAATTTGAATCACAGCTGCCTGCCCCTCCTCCTACACGTTTCAAGTGCCATGGTAACTCGCGTTTTTAAAATAATTAGTTATCCTGAGACTCTTTCAAGCAGAGATTAGCATAGCATTTCCCAGGAGAGCCGCTGGTTGTTCTCTAGCTAGCTGGAAACCACACAATTGGCCTGACACACTTTTCAGAAGCCACAGAGACTTCTGGAAGGTAAGGGCAGCCCTGTGGAAGGCAGAGAGCCTGCCAGGCCCTGCCTTCTGCCAGGCAGAATGGAAAACAAATAGCCATGCCCAAACCCTGCCTTGGCTCTCTGTCACTCTTTTTGCAGAAAAAAAAAAAAAAAATATATATATATATATATATATATATGCATAAGGTCCAATTGTAGGCTCGTTCTTAACACGGTCTACTAACACGTGCTGTTTTCCAGCATCAAGCAGGAAGAATGAATTTGTTATTAGGCATCCTCCTGTAACTTGATGAAAATGTCTATTTCTCTTTCTAAAATGCAGTGAAAATAAATTTGGGATAATTATACTCTTACCCACAAATCAAGAAACAATTTGCCCTGTAAGTTGTATCAAATTTTGTAGTAGAAGGAACACAAGGTGTCCAGAGGTGGCTGCGACAGGTACACCTGGCAGGTCCCCCATCTAGGAGGTGGCAGAGGCTCAAGCCTGAACTGAGGAGCAGAGAGGAGGTGAGCGGGCAGAGGCCTGCCCTGCTCAGCGGCAGAGGAGAGCGTTCCAAACGCTAAACTGATAGAGCAAGCGGAAGAAGCAAATGGATTGCCTCGGTCCCGGGTGTACCTTGTGGCAGTGGCGGCTTCCGTGGACTAGGGCCCTGGGATCGTCGGGGTGGGTAAGGCCAGCCACTGTGCAGAGCTGACCTCCACGCCTGCCACGCACCACCACATGCAGCCGTTCAGTCTGCTAAGCGACGACTGTGTGCGAGCACTGGACACAGAGCAGGGAGCAGGAGACGTGGTCCCGGGCAAAGCGCTGCTTTCCCAGCCTGTTGTCAGGGCAGTGAGGCAGGCAGCGAGTCATCACCACCAAGGCCAGCAAGCAGGGCCCACCCCAGTGCCCGTGAGCCAAGAACAGGCGAGCAAAACGTGGGCTATTCAAACCACGGCACACGATCTGGCCACGAAATGAATGAAGTGCTGACACACGCTACCACGTGGGTGAACCTTGAAAATGCTATGCTGAGTGAAAGGCCACCTATGATACGAACTGCCCAGAAGAGGAGACTCTACAGAGGCAGGAAGGAAGGAGGGCAGCGGTCTCCCAGGGCTGGGCTGGAGAGGCAGGCACTGGGGGGTGACGGCTAAGAGGGGTGGAGAAAACGTTCAGAGATTTTGGTGATGGATGCACGACTCTGTGATTTGTACACTTAGATGGGTGAGTTGTAAGGCATGTGGATTATATCTCAATAAAACTTTAAAAAATAATGTCTGGCCTAACCTACCTCACAGGAAGCTGTAAGGCTCAAATAAAGAAATTTATGAAAACCTTCTGAAGATAAAGTTCCTATTTAATTAAGAGACTTGTAATTTGTAAAATGGCCAAAAGGAAATTTCTTTCCCAAGAGTTCCAAAATAAGTTTTGTTGCTGATTTAACTTCAAAGTTAAAAAGCGCGTTTATTGTTTATGCTTTTTGTTTCACTGTTTGCAGTCCAGAGCCAGCAGATCCATTTCTTTGGGAACAGCACACATTCCTTCCTTGGTCTCAGGAAGACTGCTCTGGGCTCCGTATCCAAGGCAGGGCGTGGTGCTAGTTCTACGGAGAGGTCAGCACCTTCAGTACGTCAAGGACCTGCAACCCTGGATCCAGTGGTTTCACACTGTTTCTTCACAGGGAATCTTACCCAGAACCCAAAGGTACACGCAGCGGCCAGGGGCCCTGCCTGGGGAGGGCCTGTCCTCTCAGGTGAAGGCTCAGAGGTTCTTTGGGGAATCCTGGGGCTCCCCAGAATCAGTTTGCAAATCACCCTCAATTTCCAGCACTCATCTGGACTGCTCCCCCATTTCCTCTTCTTCCAGAAAACTCAACAGCATGAGGGCTAAGAGCGAGGGCCCTTGGGTCAGGCAGGCTGGACTTTGATCTTGGATCCACCAACTAACAGTTTACCTTCTCTAAACTACACTCCTCTTCTCTGGAAAATGGGGAAAGTGACGGCACCAATCTCAGAGGGTTATCTTCAGAGTTACACAAATGGATCCTTGTAAAGTGCACAGTACAGAGTCTGGCAGATAAGAACTCATTAATTAGTAGCAATTGTTTTCCCCTTATATCCATCCATATGGCGTGGCCAGATTAATTTTTACAAATTACTGCATTTCATGTGTCAACCTCCTGATTCAAACTTCACATGCCTTGTCTCCACTTGTTATGTACAAAGAAACACTGAACCTCCTGTCCAGGACACATGTGTGCATTCACGGGTAGGAAATGTCTCTCCAACCACATCCACCTCTGGAGAGCTCCCATCAGACTCCAACCTTTTCTCTAACTGCCTCATCTGCCATTCCACAGACCTTCCTTCACGTGTCTTGATACATACGGAGCGTAACAATGCAGAGTGCACTGTGGAAGGGTCTGGTTTGATTTCCCAAGTGAATCAGAGAGGCAGGATACTCAAAAGGAGAGAACCCAGGGCGCCAGGCAGGGAGCTCAAAGCGCTAAGCGAACAGCCAGGTCAGACGCTTGGAGAAAGCAGGCCGGGCGGAGGGCGTGCACGGGGGGCCGTGGAGAGGGGCCGGTGGACTCGAGGGAAGGAACTAAGGAGAGGCGAGGTTGAGACGGCAGGGGGCAGGCGTGAGGGCGGAGGGCCAGGAGCCTGTGGGCTGTGCAGAGTGGGGCGCGTGGGAAGAGACGGGGGGCCACCTGCTCTGGGGGCATCTCCACCCAGGTTTCCCACACATGCCAGAGCGGATCGCACCTTCTCCCCCCGCACCTCCCGCGCAGCTCTGTGTCGTCAGCACCCGGCCGTCCAACCAGGCAAGGAAAGGGGGCTCCCTCCTCACCCCAAGCCCCTCCAGTCAGCAAGTCCTCACGGTCACTCATCCCCACTTTCACCCGCTCTTAACCCCGCTCACTGCCTGCACCCCCACTGCCCCAACCCCGCAGGTCGCCATCGGCTCTAAAACGCCTCTTCCCACGGCCACCCAATTGGCCGTCCCGTGTTCACCCTTGGATCCCTCCAGTCCAATCTCAACTCTGCTTCCAGAGACACCTTCCAAAGCTGTAAACTGGATCAAGTCACACTCTGCCTCCTGCGCTTCTCAAGCGATCCCAGATCCTTAAAGGGTTTTAGAAGATTCAACACAGCCTGACCCCAATCTCCCTTCTTACCGCTACTTCATCTTTCCACTCCAGTTACCCTGGATTCCTCTTTCCAGACTCTGTGGCATTCGAACATGCTTCCTCTCCACGTGAAATCACTTTCCTTCATCCCAGCCCCCACAACACACACACACACACACAACACACACATATGCACACACACATATACACACACACAAACCAAATCATCCAGCCCCACCTCTGTGGCCTGGCTAACATCTTCTCATCCTTCACTTTCAGCTTAAACTCGACTTCCTCGAGAAGTCTTTCCTGACCCGAAACATCAGCTTGGCTCCACATACATGGTCTCCTGGAGTCTTGTGCATCCTTTTTCGTAACGCACATTATGCCTCACGTCTCCACCTCACACTATACTTTCAAGGCCCAGGAAGCAAGAATCACATCTGGGAAGCAGATGTGGCCCGACTGGGCTCCCGTCTACCATATGGGAGGCCCTGGGTTAGATTCCTGGGGCCTCCAGGTGGAGCCAAGCTGGCCTGCACCGCGGAGAGCTGACACCCTGCGCCGCAGAGAGCTAACGCAGCAAGATGACGCAACAAAGTGAGACACAGAGGAGAGAGAGATGAGGTGGCTCGAGCAATTGAGTGCCTCCCAGAGGTCTTGGGATCGGTTCCCAGTGCTGCCTAAAGAGAAAAAAAAAAAAAGTAAAACAAAGCACACGGTGAATGGACAGAGAGAGCAGACAGCGAGCACAAAACAAGGAGGGGGAATACATAAATAAATCTTAAAAAAAAAATCACGTCTGCTTGCGTAGCACGTCTCCGATGCCAGAGCGGTGCCTGGCCGGGGCGAACGCTCCAGGGATATTTGTTGAATGAATGAAAAGAGGAACGAGGTCACTTAGAGGCTCCTGCAGTGACCCAGAGATTGAAAGAACGATTTGGAGATTTGGGAAGATGCATGGACGGGACTGATGGCTGTGGGAAAGGGGGAGGGGGCATGAGGTAAAGGTAAGACCAGAAGACAAGGCAGATAAAGGTAAAGGGGGAGCCCCTCCAGAGCTGGGAGGAGATGGCATCCACTAAGGCAGCTTCCTGGACTGGGAACTGCAGTTTGGAATTCGATCTGTCGGGTGAGAGATAAAAATGAATAGGAGAATGCAGCCAAGAAGAAAGTTTACCAAGGCTAGAAACCCTGCCCCCGCCCTGAAACATACAGCTACTCTGTTATTTTTTAAATTATGACTCGAGCTGAATCAAGCCTCACTTTCAAACTGTTTCCCTTAAGATTATTATGAAAAAGTGACTGAAAACATGAATCGCATTTTAAAGAGTAGACAATAGGCGCCTTACTGTCACAGCCCTGCACGCCGTCGGTACCTAATAAACATTTCTTGGGGGCAGTAGCCTGTCTCAAGTATCTCCTGCTCGCCACCCCTGCCAGCCCCCATCACCTTCCTTGGGAAGAGGGCACAAGCCGTCCATAACTGCCGAGGGCCCCAAGCTCAGGGCTGAGCAGAGACAGAAGATGAAGGAATTCACTGGCTGTCAGAAACAGAAGAGCGCGCTGGCTAGAAGTCAGATCTGCATTTTGAACTGATTGCTTCAGCTGTACAATATCACTAAAAGCCTGTATCTGTAGCAGGTAGCAGGTTGTCACGAGGAGTGTAGACGCAGTCTGAAACTGCACAGAACACGGAGTGTTATTAGCACAGCCTGGCGTTGTGGAGCTGGACTGAGCACCGGCCCAGGGCAAGGACTGCCCAGGCCTGCTGGTCCCGTGAAGTCACAAGAGCCCTCTGGAGGACAGGCTCTGAGCAGTTAGACATGTCCCCGAGGGCACCTGGCGTGAGCGTCCAGTGGCCCAAGAGGCGCAGAAACAGTGTCTGACCTCAAAGTCCAGCCCTTGGCTCTAGCCCTGCAGCAGCAGCTGCCGGATGTGACAGACAACGGGGCAAACACAACCCTGCGGAGCCGCGGGGTCAGCCAGCTTTCCTCGCTCCTGAAGACGGCTCGGCTTGCATCCTTGCTTTAAAGAACTGGAGTAACTGCCACTGATCAGTAAATTAAGCAAGACAAATAGGTCGGTCAACCAGGGGACATATCAGTGAGGACGCCTTGAAGGTCACCCAAAGGCCTGCACTGGGACAAAGGAGAACGGGACACAGACCACTGCAGCCCGTGGCGCCTTCCGGAGCAGGGAGACAGCCCTCCTGGACAGTCGCTGAGTGCCCTGCCTGAGGCCACGCTCCGGGCTAGTGCAGAGAGAGCCGCAGGAGACCACCAGCCCCGTCACCCCTGAGCAGTGTAAAGGGCATCTGCGTCACTGGGTGGGCTGCCTGGCCCCAGGAGCAGGGAGAAAGCGGAGGCAATGGCTGCTGCGGGCGCTGGGCGGGCTACAGGAGCTGCAGGGGGTCCGGTGACAAGGCTGGGGGCGCCAGCCCGAAAGACAGACAATGGCCGGCCCTCTGATTCACCAGTGAGTCACAGGCTGGGAGCGGGGAGCCGCGGGCACAGCCGGGACGGTGGTTGGAAGGGGCAGGGAGGCATGCTTCCGGAAGCCCTCGCGCTCTCCTCCTCAACCATCAGAAGCAGAGCGCACAGGCATCACCAGCCCTGCTCTCCCAGCGATCAAAGGCGACGCAGGCGCTGTCGCCGCCAGTTTTTGAGTCACTGAGAGGAGCAACTGGTCCCAACCAGAGGGCGGCCTCCAGGCACTCGGGCTGCAGCCGGTCCTGCTGCTGGGAGTGTGCAGGGTGTCCGCTCTGACCCTCGGCTTCCTCACTCCCCGGCTCCCGGAGGAAGGGAGTGACAGCGGACAAACGAGCGCACTGCCTGGCGCTGGGTAGTCGGCGGCAGCCGCTCGGCTGGCAGGGGCACGCCACACTGTACGCTCCTGTGCTCGGCCCCTGCCGAGGACCAGGCACCCGTGGGGTGGGCAGAAGGGACCCACCTTGGTGAAGAGTGACCGCAGGACAAAGGCCCCCCAGGGTCTGCTGCTCCTCGTTCCCCGAGGCTTGGCTGTGCCCAGGCTCAGTCTTCGCCGGCCGAGCAGCTGGACTGCAGCGCTGGAGCGTGCCGCTACCAGCGGACTCTGCCCAGCCCAGCTCCTGCACTAGGGCCCTGCTAGGACGCACGCCAGAGGCGCCGGACACAAATGCTCGTTGTCTCCTCACCATCATCGTCAAGCACCTACCAGTGCTGCTACGCCCTGGCAGTACCCCTGACACACCCTATTAAATTCTCACGATAAGCCTACGAGCTAAGGTTGGTACTGCTAGGGCCAACTTACAGGGGAAACCGAGGCTCGGAGCAGTTAGGTCACGAAGCTAGCACGGGCTGAGCTGGCGCCTGGCCGCCGCACCGCTGCGCCCTGGCTTCTGAGCAGGGAGCAGGCTTGCCACGTGAAGACACCTGCAGGCTGCCCGCGTGTCACCCTGACACCAGCCTGCGTGCAGGGGACTGGGATGCTAGAACTTGGCTTGACTGGGCCGTGAGATCAGCTCTGAGACCAAGCAGAGTCAAGCAGTCCACCTGCCAGCTGAGGGCCCTGGCAACGAGAAGTACCCACCCCGCCAGCCGTGACTTCTGGAAAACCAACCGCTGCACCCCACCCGTCTCCTGCAGAGAGCCTCACCCTCTCGGCTTGCAGAGAAGAGCCTCCCAGGTGCGTGTAGGCAGTGCCCGTGGAGAGAGGAGCCGAGGGTACCTACCGTCCCGCAGACACCTCCGAAACGGGCCAGGGACTCCCACACTGCTTAGCAGCTTCTGCCTCACACTGACTGCCGAGTCAGAGAGAGCTCGGGCAGGGCGCTCTTAGAAAACACACCCTTCTCTTCTGACGCTACTTTTCCACTCCCGTGCCCCATGTCCTCTTGGTACCCTCCACCATGAAGCACTCGAGAAGCGAGTGCCCACACGCTCCCGCCCATGGCCACATCCTGGACTGACGGGGTGCAGACACACAGGGTACAGTGTGATCAGGCTCGCAGGGGAGGCAGGACGCGTTCCAGGCACACGAGAGACAGCCCTGCGCTCCACCCAGGGTGGAAGGGGTCCCGGGAGGTTTCTCAGAGGGTGACCAGGAGATCACCGGTAGAAGTGGGAGAACCCGAGTGACCCCAGGGGCAGGGACGGGGGGCACATGCAGCTCAAGGGGCAGTGCAGCGCGGCTGGGGGTTGAGTGTGGACAGGAGTATGGTGGGGGGGCTCCAAGAGAAGGATAAAGTCCCTCCCTCCCTCCCTGCAAATGGCTGTCCCAGACCATGCATCCGCCAAGCCGTTACAAAACCCACCCAGACCAAGGGTTCTTGGCCTGTATCCAGGCATGGGGTTTGAACCTATAACATCCTGAAATTGTTATGCTGTGCACTGCATTTGTGCAGGTGTGTGTGTGTGTGTGTGTGGCACAGGTGTCTGAAGGTGCTTATGTGTGGCACAGGTGCCTGAAGGTGCTTATTTTTCTTGCGGGGAGGGGGGGGAGGGTGTCCTATACCTTTCATTAAGTTCTCATGAAGACACTTTCCCCAGAAGATTAAGAATCAATGATTACACCAGGGTCAGCAAACTATGGGCCAAACCTGGCCCACTGCCTGTTTTCTGAATAAAGTTTTATTGGCACACGTTCATGTTCAGGTGTTTATCCATGGTTGCTCTTGCCCAAGAGCAGTGGAGTTTAGTTGTTGCCACATAAAGCCTAAAATATTTGCTCTCTGGCTCTTTACGGAAAAAGGGTGCTGACCCCAGACTGAGACAGTATCCTTTAGAAACAGCCACGATACGTGAGCCATTGCTTGTTAATAACGCATCACCAAAACTCAAAGGCGAGCAAATAACTTTAGAATCCACGTTTCCCTGCTCTGATGTGTACTCTGCAGATTAGGGCATCTGCTGTAGACTGGGCCTCATCCTTGGACGTCAGCTAGGCAGAGCGACAGGAGGGACATCAGTCAGAATCCGTCAACGGCCGCCCATGGCAGGCTGCCTTTGCAAACAGCTAGAGAGGAGGTAGTCAGGCAAGACAACAGTCACCACTCTACTTCCAACACAGTCCTGCTGCTGGCTGCAGACCGAATATGAGAAACGACATAACTAGCAGCAGCACATCTAAATGACCACGTAGAATATGCTAGTGTTCTCACCACAGTAAGGCAAAGCTCAGAAATGGTTCCAGCTGTTACCTGGCTGGCAGGATCAGACCCAGCGAAGAACATCTTAGGTGTATTTTAAAAATATGATATTGATCAATTTGATAGAATAATTTTCTTGGGCTACAAGTTAACAAAAAGTCTCACTCCATTGTAATGTGCTTTTAAGTTGCTTATTTCCATTTGGATGCATTTTTTGATGAACAGTGTTTTATCTTAATTTCATTTTCTTTAAGTCAGGAACCAGTTTTTGTCTGGTTTTTGATGCCTCTCATCTATCTGATCTACCCACAGGCAGATCGTTTTATGCATATGGACTTTAATTATCCATGTGCGAACTCCTGAGCGACTAGACAGAGAACAAAGCAAGCAAATATCATCAAACAAGAACCTCCGACTACGCAGCATTATTCCACCTTGGTGTCTCCCATGCTTGAAAATTCCAGAACTCTACACTTGCTCAAGACCTGCAGTTTGCACATGACAGAGGCCTGCACAGGACCTTGCACCTCAGGGCCGCTGCCCTGCTGTCCTTCCGCCCAGGCCACGCCCCTCTGGAGAGCCTCGTGGTTGGTGCTTACTGAAGTCTTCCCCAACGAGCTTGTTTATCATTGCACGCCTTGCACACGCCATCCCCACACCTCTCTTCCTTCTCCCTTTCATTCTTCTTCTCCTTCGTCCTCTGATACGGCATGTGATGTGTGTGTGTGATTTTGTTCTTGCAATATCTTCCTTTTTTGGAATGTTTCTGTCTCTTTAGTTCACTGTTACATGCTTAGAAAAGTGCCTGGCACGGAGCTGATACTCACTGAATATTAGCTGAATTGAGCTGAATCTGTTTCTATGCACATAGCACATATATTATGAGATCCAGCTCCTGTGATAAAAATACTGCCTTTGTGTTCATTGCCTATAAACCCAACTAATTTTCACATTTGGAAATGCCGTTGCATAAGGTAACATTTTATATTTCACTTGAGGAAGCAGAAGCAACAGTACTCCTTTTTCTGTAGGTATTTTTAAATGTATACTAGTCTTTAGATGTTTAATGCTATTCTCAGAATAATTCTGGTGAAAGGTTATCAAGTATGAAACAAAAAACGTTTTAAAGTATATATTCAGCTGAGTTGACATTAAGGTCGAGGGGCAAACCTATAAAAGAAAAAAGTTGTTTTCTCCAGAGCTACTAAAGGGAGACGGTCTGCAAGAGCTCGCCAGAGTTCCCTGCCGTCCATGGGTGGGACACCCCAGCAGTGGTATGGGGGAGCCCCCCGAGGGAAGGACAGGCCACGGCTGAGTCCGCTGCCCTCGTGGATCAGAACAGCCAAACGAAGCCTGCGCTGGGTGGGGCTGCCCAGAGCTGCCGTCTTCTGCCCCCGCCTTCCACCACGGTTTGTCTCATGCTCTCGCTCCTCCATGCTTGTATTTGTGGATTCTTGTGGCATCATCGCTGGCAATCGGCACAAGGCTGCTGTGTTTCTTTAGCTTTGCAGGTGGCTGTTGTAGCTTTTGATTCAGGTGAATTTGGAGCATCTCTTTTCAGCTCTCCCTTAGGGCTTCAGGAAGGGTGACTTCTGACTCCTGGGTCATGGAGCTAAGTCAACCACACCCATCACCTTATTTTCACTAAAAGCTCGCCAACTTGTTTATTTTCCAGAGATGGCAGAGAAAATCTAGCTTTAGGCAGCAAGGAGTCATACAGTATCAGCCTCTTATTATGTTTTAGTTACTCAGAAAGCTCACAATAATGGAATTCCATAAAGACAACCTGGAGCCACACACCCACCTCAAATGATTACCCCATTTGGAAAGTTGATTTTGAAGTCCCCTTAACATCAAGTATTTTCCCACAGTGGTGCTTTCCATTTCATCCTCTCTTATAAGGAGATATTTTACTCTCCAGAACTCCCTTTGTTTAAGCCTGAGAATGTTTGCCATGTGGTGGGCTCTTAACACAGGCTGGTTGTGGGAAAGCAAATCGGCAGGTTTCAGACAGGAACAAAACCCCACGTGCTTGTGCCCGGTGGAGCCAGCTGAGAAGGAAGCCTACCTGCCCCTCCTGGGCTCGAGAGCACGTGTGGCCAGTGCAGGGCCAGGGACCCTGCCGTCCTCCGCGGGACTGTCACCCAGCTGGACCTCAGGCCTGCGGCTTCCCTGCCGCTGGGGCCGCGAGGAAACGTAAGCTCGCTGTAGCTTCCATCTCGTTTTCCTTTCATCTGAGAGCTCTTAGGCAGCTGTGCTGCCGACCCTAGGCCAGACAGGACCCCTCCCCACCGCAGCGTCACTTAGCTGGGAAGAACAAAGGCCTGGCAATCAGGCAGCCCTTGCTTCAAATCCCTCTTCTGCCATTTATTTATCCTCAGGCAGAATCTGGATGACTACGGCTCTTAAAGGGCTGGCGCTAACGAGTAAAATTAGTAAGATGTTATTTGGCATGGATAAAATTAAAGGACTGGACTGAGGTACAAGGACCAGTGAAACAAGTAGAAACCGGCTTGACCTCACGTCAACAAGCCCCAGGAGCGGACAGCAGCCTGCCCCTTGGGGTCACCACGTCGGAGACCCTAACCACGCAGGCCGCGTTTGAGCAACTTGCATGCCTCTCTGTTCTCTCACCATACGCGCTCAGTTCTGGGTGCTATTTTAAGGAAGATATTGCTGACTACTGAGTATCCAGAGAAATGCACAACCAGGTTGGGGGGTGGCCTTAAGAGAAATGGTTGAAGGAAGTCAGCCTGAGCTGCCTGGAGAGCTCAGCTTTGAGGAATCGCCTGTCTGCAGGGTTGACAGGTGGCAGATTCCTTCCACAGTCATTGATCCAGAAAACATTTCCTGGTCCTTGCTGCACTCTGAGTGTCCTGCTAGGAGCTAGGAGATGCAGCGACCAGCGAGCTGCAGGGCCAACCTCCAGGGACGTACAATTAGCGGAAATGCAAAGGCTCGCAGATCCTGGGTTTTCGTCCCAACTCTGCTACCAGTGGATGAGAGACCTTGGACGGCTTCTTGACTTCTCTTCATCTGAATCCCCTTATTTGTTTTCCTTAGGACTAAATGATATTCAAATAGTTATAAACTGGATCTATTTTTTAATCTATAACACAAGGTAGATTTTAAGAATCTTGTAATAGAGAAAGAGCAAAGAGCTGTGTAAAAGAATGAGGACTCAGTAATTGGTTGAAACTGAGTAGAATTCAGGAATTCTTAACCAGGGGTCTGTGAGCTTGAACTGAAATTTAAAAAAGCATTATTCTTGTGGTGACATGTTGGTACAGGTGTGATATATTTATTAAATACCACATAGTATAGTGTAGACTTAGTAAGGGGTCCGTGGTTTTCACCTGACTGGCAGAGGGGTCTGTGGAACAAAAAAGGTTAGGAAACCCTGGAGTAGATGGAAGAAGATTTACAGAGAAGGCAACTTTTGAGTCCTGCTTCAAAGGATAAGAGGGAGTTTGATGGGTAGTGAAGGGGGATAGGAAAAAGAGTGTTTCAGGTTGATGGGACAGAACGAACAAAAGTGGAGATGTTGAAAATAATGGCCTTTGGGAGACCAACAAATAGTACCTCGTGGCTGGAGCACAGAGGAGGAAGGAAATGGTAACAGCTGGAGAGACTCTACGTAGTAGGGCTATGCCACCCTGGAGTGGCACTCCAAGGGGCTGTAGTCAGTGGAGGGCCATTAAGTGGGTTTAGGAGAATCAGTCTTTGCTCAAGCATGGAATGTAGCTATTGAAGACGGGAACTGGGAAGGCAAATTAAAGAGTCCTTTATACAAATCCAAGTAGGACATTCCGAGGAACTGAGCTAAGGTAATGGCAGTCACATTGGGAAGCAAGGGGGCAAAATGTTGGAAGTGGGGAGTGTAGGTGAGGGGTAAGTAGGAGAAAGCCCTATGCTTTCCAGCCTGGGTGGTCAGGGGGGTGTTGATGCCATTAACTGACACGGGAGGTGAAGCAGGAAGTGAGTTCACAAAGGAGGTGATGAGCTCCGTGGTGGAGTGTGTTGAGTTTTGCAGTGTGGAATAATCACAAGTAAGCTCATAACAGAAAGTTGGAAATACGGTTTTGGAGCTCATGAGAGGAGTCAGGGATAGAGCTGTAGGTTTGAGAGGGGGTAGATTTATAGGTTAAGAATGTGTCATTAGAAATGGATGAACTTGGATTTGAACTCTGCCTTCGCCACTAACTAGCTGTGTGGCCTTGGACAAATTATTTATCATCTTTTAGCCTTAATTTCCTTAATTGTCAAATTGGGAAAATTATACATACTTCAAAGGCTTTGCTGATTACATGCCATCTGGTTACCATTTGTCACCGTCACTGTCTACCATAACCAGCATTGCTGAAGCCATTAAAATAGATGAACTTGGCTAGAATAAATTAAGCAGAAAAAAAGGGTTGAGGGATGAATCTCAGGGAACAGCTATTAAGGGATATATGGCAGAACAGCGAGCCTGAAAGAAGTGGAGAAGTAGACTAGAAGTAAGACAAGCAAGTATATCATACTTGTCTTGACCAAGACAGCAAAATATCATGAAGGTCAAGGGGAAAGAACATCAGGAAGGGTGTGACAGTTTGAGGTTATTTATGAATCCCCAAGAGAGAGATTATATTTGTAAACTGGTCTGCTCCTCGGGGTGTGATACCCTTTGAATGCATCAGATTCAGCTGACATGTCTTGATTAAATCACCTGTTAAGAATAGGGCTTTGATTCGACCACGTCAGTAGGGCGTGACTCAGGGTCGAGTCCCCACTCCTTTGGTGGGCTGATATAAACAGACACTCACTCAAGAAGACACACGGAAGAAGACACGAAAGAGGAGAGAGCTCTGTCATGGTTGATCCTGGGGCCCCAGGGAGAGAGAAGCCATTTGCCTGATAGTTTGCAGCTGAAGAGAACAGAGCAGCTGAGCAGCTGATAAGGCCTGGAAAGAAATGAGCCTATGCCAGACTCATATAGGAAGCCCTGAGAGATGAGCCCTATGCCAGCCTGCAGCTGACATCAGAAAAAGCTGGGACAATGGAGCTTTAAGAGGAAGAAGAAAGGAGAGACCAGGCAGAGATCACCTGCCATCTTGCTTCAACAAGTGGCAAATGGCTTTGGTGAGAAACCATCCCTGAGTTGGACTCTATATGGCCTGGTAACTGTAAGCTTCTACCCCAAATAAATACCCATTTAAAAAGCCAACAGAGTTCTGGTACTGTGCATCAGCACCCCTTTGGCAGACTAATACAGAGGAAATCGCCAAAAATTTCAAATGCTGCAAAGAGGTCAAGAAGATCAAAGAAGAAATTTGGAGAACACTGGATATAGCAGTTTGAAGGTTAGCCTTGCTTAATGGATTATGGGATGGCGAGTGGCAGGAAAGGAGCCAGTTACAAACGCAATGGGATTCAACATGGAAGTCTCACTCAGACTCTAAGGGGATGCACGTCAGAAACCAAAGCCCGCTGTGAGATGGCTCACCTTACAGACATCGCAAAGCAGGACATCTGGGCACAGCTGTGGGCCGAAGGAAAAGAAACAGGAAAGACCGAGTGAAAAACAAATCCATGAGAAAAATAGGAAATGAATGCCCATAAGGAAGGTCACAAAGGAAAGAGAGAAGACAAAACCAAGAACACTCACTGGCTTGAGAAAGGGAGACTCTTCCTCCTTTGAAAGAGGCGGGGAGCAGGGAAGAAGAGGGGTGGAGACGTGAGAAAGGAGAAGAGGGTTTACCCTGAATGGCTTTCAGTGCTCTCAGAGGAGGGGTCGTCTTCTGAGAACAGGAGCAATGGGTGTGCTTTATTCCTCTGAAGGGCAGAATTAGGGCCATTGCTTAGAGATGGATTTGTGCCCAATAAAAGAAAGAACCTACTAGAAGCAGCGCTAGTGGGCAGTGGAACTGGCCTTCTTCTGAAGTTCCAAGTTCCCAGCAACAAGAGCGCCCCGTCGAGGCTGGGTGACATCCGCTCACACCCGGGGAGATTTCTGTGGTGGAGGCAGGGTGGACAGGTGGCCTCTAGGACCATCAGTGTCTAGGGCTCATTTTCAGTGTTACATTTTGTAGGGTTTTCCATGCCAACATCATGTGTCACTGTTACTTTATGCAGTCAAAGCAGCCCGTGAGGACCGGAAGAGAAAGTGTAAAGAAAAGATGGCACATGTTATTCAAACTCTTGACTTCCTAAGTAGAAAACCATCTATTTGTATTAAAGGAACTAGCTTATGCTTCAGTTAGATTCTGCCTCCAAGGTACAATTCCCTATTTATCTCCATAGCTTGGCAGTCGATTAAATTAGACAATCTCACTATGTTCTGGAAACTTTATATTTATGCATGAGCTAAAGCGTAGCGATGGTCGAGAAAGTCTCCAGAAGCCCTGTGATTTTCTCACTGCTTCAGAAGGAGCTGCAAAGCATGTTAGCCAGGGTGTTCTCCATTCGGAACTCACACACACACACACACACACACAACCTTCCTCCCCCAAAACTCTCTCAAGCACGGGCTGCAGTACACAAACCAGTTCTAGCAGCAGGAAGGGGCATGGCAGATTTTATGAAATGCTGCAGAAACGAAGTGATTCTTCAAAAAGACAGTTCTCCGGTTTCGTTAGGAATTATACTTTCCTAGAATTAATATCTATTAAAACAATTTTCCAGCATTGAGATGTGCCACGTATCTCAAGGAAATCCTTCCACAGGTGCAATTTAAACTGCATGTAATTCAACTCAAATGTAAATCTATAAAGATCTGTTGTTTGTTAACTATTAGCCATTGTACCACAACCTTTCTCCTAAGAGGTAAAACGCGCCAGAACGATTAGCAGCATTTAATACTCTGAGTGGAAGTTCAGGACCTGAGCTCCTCTGATGACTTTGAGAATGGGCAGAGCTCGTGGCCGCCTGAAGGGTCACTACTTCTGTGAGTGTCACCGTCTACAGCTGTTTGCTCCTGGCCCACGGCCCCGCGCATCGACACGCGCTCCCTGGGTGAATGCCTGCACGGGGGAGTGCGCGCAGAGCTGCTGGTCGGCCAAGGCCACTCTGAGGAGCCCTGGGCCTCACCCCGGTGCCCCCAGTGCCCCCGCTGACCTTGGGGTTCCCACACGGCCAGCCTTGGCAGACAGCGGGGCCCTGGGGAGTTCTCTGACCCAAAGAGCCCCTGGGCTCCAGCCCTGGTTGCTTAGCAGCCTGAGCGACATTTCTACACACCTTCCCCAAGGGGCTCCTGGGAACCCAGCCCCAGCGAGGGCCACAGAGAAGAAATGGCCCCTCTAGAATCACCTGCCAGGCAGAACGCTGTTCTCAGAGGCAGACCCCACACCTCACACGCACACACATACACACGTGTGCACACACTCATGTGCACCCACACATAGTGCATGTGCATGCACACACTTGCGCACACACATGTGCACATACATACCACCTGCATCTGCATGCACACATGCACACACATATACACATGCACACCCGCACATGCGCGCACACATGCACACGCACACACACGCACACAGCACATATTCACATCTGCATGCACACATACATGCACTGTACACGCATACACACGTGTGTGCTCATGCATGTGCACACACATACACGTGCACCCCTGCACACACATGCATGCAGACTTGCACACACATGCACACATGTACACGTGTGCACACACGTACACATGCACGCCCAGCACCCTGGAAGTCTTAGTGTAGTTTTAAGCTTTCATAACTTCAGAAGGATAACTGCCACTAACTTTTAAAAAATACCACTTGAAATCCTCCTTATTTAAATTTCTTTACTCCTTCAGTGTCGTGAATTTTGCACGTCTTTAACGTCTCTGTTTTGCTTCAGGCAGCGAGTGCCGTCCTCAGCCAGAGGGCTTGGAGCGTGTTGTACCCTATGACACGCACATGCGACAGCAGCAGTGTGCCCACCGCACGACCCCACACAAGCACGCTGCACGCGGCCCCCTCCCAGCCTCGCAGGGCCGAGGGCGCTGCGGCCAAGCGCTCTGCTTCCTGCATTTTCTCTTCTCAGGGCCGCCCTGGTCCTCAAGGCGCCGCGTGCTGCGTCCTGCCCCATCCCCCCTCCTCCTGGGCAACTTCATGCGCACGCCACGGGCAGTCACAAGCGGGCACTGTCAGTCCTGCCGGACGACCCGGTGCACAGGACTCCCCTGTGGGGGACTGCGGGGACACGGCCCCCAGGGCGCCGGGCTCGGCGGCAGGCAGCTCCCCACGGCGTGGTGGGCATCAGCGCCCCACCAGCCCCTCTCGGATCGTGACCTCCGCAAGGTCATGGCCAGGTCCTGAGCCCAGTCCTATGGGTGGGAACGCAATGGAAAATGGGAAGCTGGGAGATCCCGTTAAGATGAAGCCAAATGAAATGCGGGGGCGGGGCGAGTCCACTATGCAGGGAGGCCGTGAAAGCAAAGGAGACCTGGACACAGAGGTGGACACCAGAGGGGACAGCAAGAGGCGGCCAGGGGACGGAGGCAGGGCCTCAGCACCGTCAGAAGCCCACCAGCCTGCTCGCACCTCGACTTTGGACTTCTCGCCTCCAAAATGTCGGAGCCAATAAATTCCTGTTGTTTAGGCCAACTGGTCTTTAGGATGTTGTTACAGCAACCCTGGCAGATTAAGATACACCTCATCCATTTAAAATACCCCCTCCATAGCATGCAGACTCAGATTTCCATCGTGCAGAAGCGGTTCGAATGCATTGCTGAAATTCGTGGCCCACCCAACAGCATTTCCCTGACCCTATAAAAGGGGAGGCGAGGGGGCAGCTTATGTATTCTACTAATAAACCTGAGTTTTTACCTGGGCAGACCCAAAGACAGGTCAAAACAAACCATTAAAAATTAACCTCAAGCCCAAGTTAAAATAAAATCTGGACAAGCAATAGTTAACCAAAAAATATGTACATTTAAGCAAATTCCTATTAACATCAGAATCGAAAGCACTCAGGATATAGTTAATCAAAACTAAGAAGGAGCTTAGAAAAATAAAGGTGAAAACGGGATGAGAGCTTTTTAGACTCCTGGCAGGGATGAAGACGCTGACCAACGAAGCTCGGAGACGCTGGCTTTGAGGTGGGTGGCGGCTGAAGGCCAGGGGGGTTACGGGCTCAGCACACGGAGGTACCTGCCCCTTCCCAGGTGCGAGGTGGGCAGTCCTCAGCAAACTGTCACCTTCGAATGGCAACAGATCACAGCCTCGTCAGTCGCCCTCCACGTAGAAGCGCCATCCTTCTGCGCTGCTCTCTCGTCAGGCAAGGGAAGGCGCCATGGGCGCGTCGGCCGCTACGTCTAGAGCCGCAGCCACATCGAAGGTGCTGGGAGGCAACGCACGATGGCGGTATGGCTAAAATGGTCTCGGTCCGAGCGAGGACAAGGAAGGTTGTGTGTGGAAACTTAGGGGAGCAGGCAGGCTCCCTCCCAGTTTCTACCACTGAACTGGGCCCGTGCAGCCCCACGAAATAAACGTCTTCAGTGGCAAAACTCCTGGTGGGCCGGACTCAGATTCGAAGGCCTGGAAGCCTCCCAGCAGTAACGGGGGGCCTTGGACTGCTAATCCTGGACAGAGTGGCAGGTTAATTCTGAGAGGGAATGAAACGCTGCCCTGTGGCAAAGGCCACTTCTTGGGCCCATAACTCAAGCCCAGCCCTGCACGGGGTCAGACGTGTAATTCTTCAAACGTCTCTACCTGCTACAGACGCTCCTTTTAAGGAGCTACGGTCGAGCAGGCCGCACGCGGCACCGACGTGCAAACACCATTTAGCAAGTACAGGTGAGCCGGGCTAAGTCAGCTCAGCGTGCTCTAGGAAAGATTCAAGCTGCGCTGCGTCGGCACTGGGACGGGCCGCCGAAAACAGGAATGCTGCAGCTGTCAGCCTGCGAACAGACTCAGGGCAGATTCAGCAACTACGGAAAACCTCTACTTAGATGATTTTCCCAACTCCCCGGCACGCCCTAGTCCACGTATTTCTGTTAGATGGGGGAGGACCTTGTTACTAAGTCAATGTAATTCAAACCAAGAGACTGCTAGAATCCAGTCATCCTGGAAAGGCCAAGAGATGTGAGGTTCCCACCAAAGCAGGGAGAAGTCGCCCTTCCAGGGCCAAGCCGCAGAAGACGGGCAGGCGTGCTGGCACACGTCTGTGAGCGGTGCGTGCACGTGCGTGTGTCTCTGAGCAGGGCCTTTCTGATGCAGAAGGATGTTATGGGGAGCTGACTAGGATTTTCTGCTAGTTTTCTGCTCCACTTCTCACGGAGTCTACCTGTCCGTGTGTTGCAGATAGACGGGTAGACGGCAGCATCCTGGGTGGCGAGGACATGCCCGGGAGGGGAGCGGCCAGCTGCGGGAGCTCACTGAGGCGGACACATGGGAGCAGTGGCCCAAATCTACCTGGAGGCTGGAGAGCCAGGTGGGCTTGAGAAACTGCGACCCACTCTGCGTTGGCTTGAAACTGAGCTGTCTTCCAGGTGAGTGTGACAGGTTGTTTTCTGTGTCAGAGCAACAAATGTAACTTCCATTTCAGAGCACATCGGGTTTTTTGGACCATTCCATCAGAAGCAGCTATTTCCTTTATATTGAAATCAAACCAGTTTATTTTTCTTCTCTTCTGTCTGCCTCATGCTATCCACTTGTTTGACATAATAGCAAAGTTTATGCTTAAACAGGGGTGGATGGATACTATCCCTAAGAGCATTTATGTGCTCGATCTATTGACATGTATTTGCCCCAAAGAGTAGCTTCTATCAGAGATAAAGATGGAATATATTTGGAAAAAAAATACTTAGAGGAAGGGAGATACAAAACCACTCTTCCAATTAGAATCCTTGAACCAAAATAATTTAAATCTCTTAAAATTATATATATATATATAATTGGGGGGACATTTGAAGTTTTCATGATAAAGGGACAATTTTCTCTTTCTTATCCCTCTTTACACATGCTTAGTCATTTTAAAATGATGAAATAATTACAGTATATTTAAATTCATAAGAGATGTATTCATAGATACAAATCTATATACTTAGTTTATATATATGCACGTATATATTCACACTATAGCTATTATATAATCCTATATTTAGATACTATATACAGACATATGTGAATATACATTTGTTAGGGTGGAACCATTACATTATGTCACTTTTCTTATTTTTATTAGTACTCTTTTTTAATGTCAAAAGCTCACTAATTAGTTTTTTCTACACTCATCTGTACAAAAATTCATTATCACCTCACAAAGCATTTCCAACTAGACAGAATTGAATTGTCGATAAATGTCATATTTACCTAAATACATTAGAATTAGGAAAAGTCTTTGTTCTGTGCAATAATCTTCTCCACGACACTCTCAAGATTCAGAGACCGTTTTTAAAATAAAACTTTTTTTTCCCCAAATCACAATCTTTCCTATGCATCTCCTAAAACACTTCCTTCTCTTCTTGTCCTCTCTTTACTAGTTACAGATGATCCCATTCAGTTTCTTAAATAGAAGGAAGCTACCTTCCTCTTTTTTGATGCCTCAGAGATGCTCACGATGCACAAATTCTGAAGTAGTAAAAGGAAAAGGGATACCATAGCACTTTCCCAATTATGAACTAAAGGTGGCCATGTGGAGGTTTAGCCAAGAGACACACTCAATAATTTTAAGAATACAAGTCTCTCAATGATAATTCTTGAGAAATACATATATATATATCATTTAAAATGTAGAAATCAGCACTATTCTTTTCTATAAAACAATAATTTAGCTAGTAAGTGGTTGTCAATTAGCCATGAGCAGTTTACTCTTCTAAATGATGTAACCTTTCCAATTATCATTTCATCTGTTTTCTATATTTAAAAAATCAAAGAAATTCTAGATATGGAAAAGACATGCAGCTTGAGAATCTGAAACTGATTTGGTCGCTTAGGAATTGACATATTTTTGGCCCAGTGCAGCTCATTTTAGAAAGCTGCCTCAAATTTCCCCTGGTTTTGAACTTTTTTTTCCTTACCACTTTCATCTAGCAAGAAATCATCCTGGTAACGGAACTTCTCCGGTCCACATGCAATAAAAATGTCATCGTCACCAAAAAAGTCCTGAAGGCACATCACCTACAAGAGAAAAGCATGGCACTCAGCAAGGGGTCAGCAGAGTGACAATTGCAACAATGTATCTCAGCAAGTAGACATCTGCATAGAGCCACTTCCCATCTAATGGAATCAACAGGGCACCTTCTCCCCAGTAATTTCAAAAGAGGGTTTCCAGCATCTGTTACTAGTAAGAAACATGTTCCGTTTCAGTTGTGCAGGAAGACGGGAAAAGGAAAATAGAACTGGTAACTGTCACATTTATTACTTGATATATCAATAGGCTGTGAGGCAAGAGCCCTTTGTTTCCATAAAAGAGTGGCCGCAGCGACATGTGGAAAAAAGAGTTCTTTTGAATGTAATACTCCTTGACAGCAGTTAAAGTCGGCATATGGTTTGAGCAACACACATGTTTTTTTGTAATTGAAGTCATAGTACACACATGACAACCACTGTTCTGGGAAACTCCTGAAGAAAAATGTCTATATTACAGTATTAATACCATTATCTCCTCTGGACCCATCTACCTCCAGTAGAATGAAAAACTGATACCCTCGATAATAGGAATAATAGAGAAACGAGGTCATTCCGGAGATTTAGACACGGAGACAACAGCGACTGCGTGCCCACACCCAAGTGATGCCGAGCGCTCAAAGTCCTGCGGCACCCAACTCCTTGGTGCCGTGCAAGAGGGAAGCTTCAAAACCACCTTTTGTTTCTTCTTCAACTTGCCCTCCAGTAAGAACGCTATGAGAACTATCTGTTTTTCAAGTGAGTGCTGTCTGAATGAAGGGTTTCAAGCGCATTGCTCTCCGTCTTTAGCCACATGGTGTGACTTTTTGTTCACGGCACGTACAACGTCACCAGAGGGCAGTGGGAACACTGCTGGTATCTATTTTCAGTGATCTTTGACCACTTGAGCTTATCACCAGGCGACCGATTGGAGGCAGCCATTCAGGGCGCCGCGGAGACAGACTTTCTAAGACATCTGAGGAAAGGAGACGGGCCTCCTGCGGCGTTGGATCTCCTGGCCAGCTCCCTGCCTGCGGGCCTGCAGTTTCAGCTGCGGCCGCTCTTCGTAGCACTACGTGGCACGGGCATGACCGCTGGCAGGGGGACAGGAGGTGGTCGGGAGAGCGCAGCATTCAGTCTCCAAATGCAATGACGCAGATGCTTCAGAGAGTCTTTCCAAGTAACCACTTAGAAGGTTTTAAAATGAAAATCTCACAGCAGTTTGATAACAAGCACTGAGTACGAGAGAGGTCCACCCACTTGAAAAGGGGCCCTGCGAGGGCGACACGCGGTCCCCGAGGATGGCGAGGGAGCAGCGAGCTGTCCCCACCTTCCACGGAGCCCCGTCCCCGTCTCACCCCTGCCCTGACCCCGCTCATCGTTACCCGTGACACTGGACGCCCCCCCAGCTTCCCCGGGTGGCACTGGTGTTGCTCCAACCTACGCCCCACGCGCCAGCCATTTCCACTTTAGCTGCACCCGTCTTCACTGAGTGCATCCCTGTGTCAGTATCTTCAACCCCAGGTAGGTACCAAAACGAACAAGACATGGTCTCGCAGACCAAAACACCGAGCAAAGGACCCCAAAGATCAGGGCTTCCCAAAGTGTGGGTGGTGTTAATAGGTTTTGTGCAAAAAAGGGCTCCACAGCCAGTTAAATGTGGGAAATACTGAGTTAATCCAACGAAAACAGGTTTCTCTGTTTCGGGACTTTCCAGAACCCCTAGTATGCTAATGTACTCAATTCCAAACAGGAGACGGAAAACTCTGGGATTTCCCAGACTCGGCTGATCTGTAACTCTGCCCTGGAGCCCCCTGGAGCTGCTCTGGCAGCAGGTGGAAGGACACTGGGACACCCAGCGGAAGCACGGAAGGCTCGGCCACTGCCTCGCAGCGCCTGCTCCCTAGCTGATACATCTCATTTGCTGATTCGCTCGCTCACTCACACACTTGGGACGGGCCTCCCCTGTGTCAAACGTTATACCTGGCAACTCTCAGGCAGATGAAGAACATTGCTTCCCTCCAGCACGGTCGCCGTCTGACCTGGAAGCGCAGGTGTAACCAGGCCACGTGCATCCGTGTGCCCGCGCTTTACGCCAAGTGGCCACGTGACTGCCATCAAAACTACAACGCGTGTGCGTGGGCTGTGGCTGGCGGCCCTACTCCGTGGACAGCAATCCGCCTTGGACGGTTTAGGTATAATTCTGTCGGCAAGCCAGAAAGGAAACACGAACTTCTGCTGTCCCCTCCCACTCCAGTATCTCGAGAACGTTAAAGAAACGCAGCGATGGTTAAAGAAAAGTAACTGTCATCACGCAGCACAGAGAGGGTGGGAAAGGGCCCTGCGACGCCCAGCAACAAGCACTCAGAGGCCTCTCGGCCTCCAGCGGCTGAGATCCGCTCATCTGCTCCACTCTCAGAAACGCTGCTGCGTTTTATCCTTTCTGCTCTGCACCCGGAGGAGGTGGGGAAGGGCAGTAGATCCAACTGACACTTACGAAGCTGCTCCTTGGTAGAAGCCTTGGTAAAGACTTGATTCCAGAGGAGGCTGGAACACAAGTGTGATAAAGATGGATTTCAGGTCACCTGCGCACTCCATCACACATCACACTCGCCATTCTGATCTACACCCCGTCTAACAAAAGCGATAACGGCGGAAGGCATCTCACCTTTCCTCTGGGCAAATGCACGTTGAAAAGGCTCCTCTAGGCAATACAACTGATGTCCAGGAGAAGTACATGGAAAACTGTGTTTTGCATAATAATCTGATTTTACATATCTGTACAGTGTAAATCCTTTTTTAAAATTTGATATTTTCAAAATTTGGTGTGGTTACCAGTTTTAAAAAATAAGTTCTGTGTATGGATAAAAAAATACTTCTTGCTACAATGGGATGGTAGCAGCTGACCTATTCTTTCATGAAATCTCTGCTCAGTAGGTATCTATTTTGTTTTGCCAGGGCTGCTACAACAAAGAGCACATCATGATTGCTTTCAGGATTAAACAGAAGAAATGTGCCTGGACGGGATTTTTTAAGTAATGCCTCCATCATTTGCTGAGCTGCCTTTTGTCTGTTATTTTATTTTTTGAAGTTGAAATAAAGTTTAAAATTTTTTAAAAAAACTTGTTTTTTGTTTATTAGTAGTATTATTATTGAAATAATGAAATCTAATGATGATTGAGGTGATGAATGCACAACTCTGTGATTATACCAAATACCATTGATTGTGCACTTTGGATGAATTGCATGCTTTATTAATATATATCAATAAAATCGATTAATTGAAAAAAACCCAATGGGTTAGCTTAAACTACTATTTATCGCTGCATGGTTTGGAGGCTATAAGTCCAAAAGCAAGGTCCCCACAGGCCATGCTTTCTCCTGGTGTCGTGTCCTGGCGCCGGCTCGCCACAGAGCCCTGGGCCTCCCGCCGTGCCTCTGTCCTGGCGCCTGCTCGCCCTCCACGTCTCGGTCTTGGGGTCCTCCCCCGGCTTACCCCGATTCCACCAGGCCTCATCTCACGAGGCTCTGAAGAGCCTCTTCACGAGCGAATCCACCCTGACCAGCACCATCTTCCGAGGCCCTCTTTACAGCTGGGTCCACGTCCACGGGAACGTGGTTGGGACTCGAACGTGGGGAGCGCGTCGGAGGCTGGAAGGGAAGGCGCGAAGGCAGGCACGGCCAGTCTGTGGAGAGCGCGCCGTCGGCTGGTGGCTCCTGCCAACCTGCCCTGTGCCGCCACCGTTCTCCCGGTCTCCTCAGGAGAGCTGGTGTCGGTGCCTGCTCCCCTCCGTCGTCCCTCCACGGCCGGGCCCTGGCGTCCCCATGGTCCCCCCATCCCTCCATCACCGGGTGAGTCCAGAGCTTATGCTCCCACCAGTGGCCTCAGCCTTCCCGTGTGGGTTTCCTCACCCCACCTCCTCTCTCCAGCCCACCCTGCCTCATTCTGTCAGTGACCTTGCCCAGTTCTCTCCAGTGCTCAGAACACCATCGTGGCAAAGTTTCCCTCCCTGATCCGGCATTCCAGAACCCCCAAATCTGGCTCTAACCTACATTTTCAGGCTTATAGTATTTTCAGCTAAGGCATACTGATACTTAAAAAGGATTTGTTGGATGGATGGATGGATGGATGGATGGATGGATGGATGGATGGACAGATGGATAGATGGACTATTCTCCAACCTGAAACACATTCCAATTTATCTGCTTTACTTATTCTTCTTCAAAAAAGGCTTGTTTCTTCTCACTTGTGTGGTTTTTCATATGCAATGTTTTTTTCATTTGGTGTCCCCTCCTACCTATTCTGTGTCTATGCAAACACCTCCTGAGGCCAAGGCTCAGTTAAAGATTGAAGGACTACCTTCCTAAAGCACTCTACCCCACTCCGAACCCCAGCCAAGATTCAGCAAGTGTTTATTGAGCATCTACTATTGGCCAGCCACTGCGCCCAGCCTTGAGGGTACACCTGCCTGCCCTTCGCCTCCTCTGTGTGTACAGCTTCACTTAAAGGTTCGTAGCACATTCTTTCAATCAGGAAGACAGCAGAGAGGCACCTGCATTTCTTCCCAGGGTGTGTGCCAGGCCTGGGGTCAGGAGGGCTGAACCCAGCTCTTGCTCTGAATCCATCGTGGACTTGGGTGAGTCAGGAGGCCTCGGCCAGCAATCCGGCTTCTGACGACCCTACAGTCAGCCAGAGCTTTCTTAGGTGGATCTGGACAACAGCGAGCAACTCTGTGCCCGCCAAGATTCCGGGACAGGCATTCCCAGCATTCCCATTTGGGGAAAGGCATACATGGCTTCACATCAGGGACACGGGTGTGGCCGTGGGAGCTGCTGGTGGACGAGGCCCCTGGTTCCCATCAGGCTGCCACGGAAACGATGCCGTGACAACCACCTGCAGCTGCGCTCCCCAGACACCTCAGGGACAGTTCTAGGAACCAGGGTCGGAATCTGTGCCAAGACCCCGGTTTCACGGGAAACACGGACCTGTAGTGCTGAGAAAACTGTGCTCTGCCAAAATGTCCCTACGCTGGAGAAGAAACTGTATAGGTAGTAAGTGCAGTTCATCAAGAAGGCAAACGATGCTTCACGTCTATTGATTAAATTTTGGGTCTTGCCTAATGCTTTGATTATATGAAAACTTAACCTGCCCACCCCCCCAAAAAAAAACAAACAACAACAGTGCTTCCTGCATCATAGTTTACCTCTGATGGCAGCCACAGGACGCCGTGCCCACCACACCGCAGAAAACACGGGCGATGATAGTTGCCAGATGTGCTGAAAAACGGCCTCCAGGGGGGACCAGGAGACCTGGCGTCCGCATGTAGGTCAGCTGTAAGCACCGCGTGTCCTAGGACAAGTTACTTAAATTCTCCTGCTAATCAGCTTCTGCACTGGTTCTAATATAATGTTTTACCATAAGTAATTACACAATGAAGATATCAAGAAAAGATGGAAATTCTCTTCTTGGTGTGACATGGCAGCAAGCACAGTTTTATACACAGCGTCTGTCCCATTTAGGGGGCAGACTCTATTTAACAATATTTAGGTGTTTGTATCTACATTTCACAGATAAGGAACATTAGCCAGATTAAATCACTTCTGAAACCACTAGGAATTGGAAACCAGCTCAGGTTTCAGATGCCAGGCTCTTACCTGCCCGGTCACAGGCGGAGCCAGCGTATTCGAACGCACAGGGACCTGTGCCCTCACGTCGGGGCTTAGGAATTCCACTCGGCAAAGCCATCAGAATCAAGTTATCACATTAATAGTATCTAATCTAAAGTGTTTTTGTTTTTTTTTGTTTTTTTGTTTTTTTTTAAAGCACGTTTGACTTATTTCTTGAGCTCGAGGAAACCATATCCATTTTCTGGAACATGAATGCGAAGCTTTTCCACTGATCTGCCATTACGCACAGTCGTGCCGGAAGCGAAGCTGCGTACAGGGACCCAAGCCCTGCAAATATGGGCTTCCTCTCCCGGCAGCTTCCGGCTGGGGCGGCTCTGCCCGCCAGACAAAGGCCACGAGAGCATCTGCTCCTCACACGCGCCAGCGCGTTTCCACGGCGACGCTAGTCACCGAGGGGCCTGGCGCGGCAATTTCCTTCCGGGAGCGCCCTCTGCAGACGGACGGGGCGGCCGTCACTCTGCAGGGCTGAAATTCCTTTCTGTCACCCACTTGGCATTTTTAAAATGAGATTATAAACAACTCAAAAATAAAAGCCAGGAGGAGATTTAATCCATTTATTCGTATCATCGAGCATTGTCACATCCTTCTGTTTCAGTTTTCCTTTTAAAAAAATACTTGCCGCTACTCTCTCCTTCTTCTTGATAGCAGCTAAAGATACGTTTAAAACATCTGCTGTTCGTATTTAGTGGGATGTTCTTTACGAGAAAGGAGCGCTTACACCTTTGTAATAAAAGAAACTACCACCAAGCTCCAAGGCGCCAGCCAGCCATCTCCCCCTTTCTGCCCAAGTCGTAACCTGTTATAGCCTTGGCCCACATGGGCCCCCAAATCCTGTCAAAATTGAATTCAGGGTAAGGTCTCCTTTTCCAATTTCATTCCACACTTGGCTTCTTTCTCCAGCCTCCGTACCGTGCATCGGTGAGCCACGTGATATTACAAGCCAACCACTGTGAATTCTTCCATTCTGGAATCTCAATTCGATATATTTCTGGTCTAAAATATGTCTGCAATTAGTTCTATAGCAAATGTTAAGAATGTGCTATGTGTTTGTCATAAAAAGACATCTCTCCACTGTCCTTTGACTTTGTCACCATTTCTTTTCTTTGATGATAAACTTATACAGATAATAATTTATTTTACAGTTGTTCTTCCAGCTAGAAATTTCTGGTAAAGGTAACTCCTTTAAAGAAATGTTGATTCTTGGGCAAATTTTTTTTTAAAAGAGATGAGAATAAAGATCTCAAATTACATTTTACCTGTTTTATGCAATGAAGCGCTAAGACACCTTTTTGCAAAAGTGGGTAATATTTTTGAAATTCAGAATAGGTTAATAGTTAACATTGGAATGACAGTTGGGTGATTAAAAAAAGGGAAAAAAAAAAAGGAAATTTCCTCCTTTGAAACATGAGCAATTTAACCTGAGTCAATCAGGGGAAAACAAAACAAAACAAAACAATTACGGAGCTGCACGTGCCTTCGGCGTCGAGTGCGGCTTGGGTGACACGCTCTGTGGCAGGCGAGTGCCCCCCTCGTCTGTGGGTCACGTCTGCCGCGGACTCAGAAGCACCTGGGGGGCTGCAGCCCATTCTGAGTGGTGCCTTTCATTGCTTACTGTTTCTATACCACCACCGTCCTTTTTCATGTGCACAGTGACCTCTGGTAACAAGTTCTGACCAGGTGCCCCAGCTCCGCCCCTTAGTCGCGGGGTGACCTTGCACAAGCTATTTAGCATCTCCCAGCCTGGGTCTCCGCAGACGTGCCATGGGCCGAGCGTGCACAGGGGAGGGAGCGGGCCTCAGCAGCTCAGCAGGCCACGGAGCCTGCGATGGCCATCATTCCCAGGGATTCGGGGCCACCGTTTACAAATGGAGGATAAAACCCTTTGGATATCTTGGAGAAAGGGTGTGAGGAACAGAGTTGACTTCAGAGGTCTCCAATCCTGGTCTTGCCCCAAACTGACGCTGCACCGACCCCGTGGTGGCACGGCGGTTCCCTCACGAAGCCATCCTCAACTGCTGGCAAACACGGCTCTAGGACAGCTTTCTCTACTTGCACTATTTCACTACAGCAATCGCTTCACAGCCCAAGAAAACAGAAACTGCCACACCAGGAGCCTCTTTGGAGAGAGCACAGATAATTTCTGATCTGAGCTCAGAGCACAGCTGACCTCAAGATGGCTGGTCAAGATTGAATGAGTCCAAGCTGGAGAACTGGCTATCAAGGCTAGGAAACTTATCTGCTGTTGCTGAGAGGATCTCCCGAAAGATCTGCACAAGTCGGCAACTGAAATTGCAGGCACGGTTTCTAACTGGGCAGAAAGACCCATTACGATAATTGGAAAATAAACTATAAAACTATTGTGAGGATAATTTCACGTGCCAGCTTGGCAGATTACGGTGTCCAGTTGTTTGTCATGCAAGCACTGGCCTCGCATTTACCGGAAGGTATTTCACAGGCAGGTTTGCGTGCACAGTCGGTCAATTGCCTTCACAGGTGACTGCACCTACGAGCACAGGAGCCTGCCCTCAGCTATGGGGGCGTCCCCTCATCTAATCACGTCGAGGCCTTCAAGCCAGAACTGAGGATGCTGGGAATCAGAAGGAGGAACTTCTGTCGCCAGCCCGCTTCTCCTGGGGATTTCAGCTTCACCTTCAGCGGAGTTTCCAGCTGGTAAACCACCTTACGGAATTCAGCCATGCCAATCCCACAGGTGTGAGCCAGTCCTATTGTCTTAAAATTTACCTATTAATAATGGGCTTCTCTGGAGAACCCCAACACTGCTATTAGGAGAAACATGAAGCCATGGGACACTGAACACAGAGCCTTTAGGAGTAGAGGAGAAAAACACTCCTCGAGGGGAAAAGGTGGCACAGAGTGAATTCCTGGCTGTCCGCTGAGTAAGAGGGCAGTGATGCTGGCATACTGCCGCCTTCAAAGTACTCTGAGCAATGCCTCAAGCTCCCATCAGCAATGCCAAGTGTGTCGTCCACAGCCGGAGCTGCAACACCAGGCAGGTGATCTGGATGAGTGAAGTGGGCTGAGAGGGGTGCCAGGCAAGCCGGAGTGCAAATGCCATGTCCAGAGCGGGCAGCAGCAAGCACAGTGGGCTGGCATATCACTTTACTTAATTATTTTTAAAAGTAAGATTGCTGTTAATTTAACATTCCCCAATGAAAAGAAAACAAACACGACAATGCTAGTGAACCCTTAGTGTAGCAGCTTGATATTATTGATGAATTCCCAAATAGAAATATTGGATTATGTTTGTAAACTGGTCTTTTTCTCTGGGCGTATTAGAGTGTATTGGATTCAGAGGTTTTACTTTTACTTGATCAAATAATTATTAAGGCTTTGATTGGGCTATGCCAGTAGGACACTGAGTCCCTGCCCCCTTGGTGAGCGGGACTAACAGAGAAAACTACATGGCAGAGAAGAGCGTTGGAATCTTGAGGTGGAGTTTTGAGCTGGAGCCTGGGAAGTAAGCACACAGAGGCGCAGAGCGGCTGAGCCGGGAGAGAATCAAGCCCCAGGGAGAGGGACAGGGCCGGTCGCCTGATAGTCTACAGCTGGCCTTGTGGAGAGAACAGAGGGGCTGAGCCCAGAGAGAAATGAACCCTGGGAAGAGAGGAAGGAGCCCAGGAAGCCTGAACCCTCACAGATGTCGGGGCCCATCTTGCTCTGACACGTGGCAATGGACTTTAGTGAGGGAAGCAACTTACTCTTTACGGCCTGGTACCTGTAAGCGCTACCACAGATAGACACCCCTTTATGAAACCCAGCAGATGTCTGGTATTTTGCATCAGCACCCCTTGGGCTGACTAATACACTTAGAAACACTCCTCTGGCCTGGATTCAGTTCATGCAACTTCTGATCTAGAAGCATCAGTATAAAGCTCCAGGAAAAGAACTGCATCTTCACGAAGACTCCTCAAAGCGTGCTATGTCATAAATGTGTACCCTGGGTCTCTGTGTTAGGAAGTCACCATTTTTCAATGACAAGAAGCAGAATGAGGAAGTGATGTTTCACAAATGCTCCTACAGAATGTACATCATCCTGGAAAACACCATTAATGGGACAGGTTTGGGGCGAACGAAGCGCAGAGTGAAGGAAGTGGGTCCACAGTCAGCTAGCGCACCGCTCTCAGCAGGCAAAGTCAAAAAACACGCAAGACAAAGGTCAGGCTTCAAACCCAATGAATAAACTGTATAAAGTGACACCCTCAGATGTAGTTTTATCTGGGACAGGAGTTGAAAACTTACTTAAACTAGTTGCTCTCTTACAATTTTGTCGACTCTCATTCAATATGCACAAGACCAGTGAATCCTGGGGCTGAGTTTCCCTCCAGCTGTTCTAGAAACTGCCCATGACCCATGGAAGAACTCCCAAATGCCACAATTACATTGATTCCTCACAGTAACCCGCTGGTAAAACCAGATTTTATAAAATTTCATGAGAAAATCACAATGGAAAGAATTGGCATATATTTGAAGGATAAAAACAAAGATCACTTTTCCTTTTATATTCTTGGCCACTGGAGCTTGTTACTTGACGTTGCAGGAATAAGATACTGTCCCCAAAGCCACTGACATGTGCTTCTGCCTGGAATATCTGTAAATGTTGCTTGACATTGAAATACGGAGTAGCTGCTTTAAATATTTCTACTTCTAATCTACTTGTCTGAAAATATAGCTTGGCATTGAAAGGAATTTTTAAAATACAATTCAAATTATTCTTCTCAAGTGAGTGATGTTTTTCAAACAATGACAATCCCAAAAAGGTTACGTCACCAAAACAT
>JAKSZT010054335.1:12670398-12694031 GCA_026826555.1 Tolypeutes matacus | reverse complement strand
CCACCACCACCTCCACCACCACCACCAGCACCACCACCTCCACCATCACCACCACCACCACCACCACCACCACCACCACCACCACCACCACCTCCACCACCACCGCCACTACTGCCATCACCCCACACCTCTACCGTGAAAGCCCCCATGAGACTTTGGAGAGCTTTTTTGAAATGAGCTAAGGGCAGAACCTTTTGTTTCTCATATGTTCTGTGAATGTTGGTCAGGGTTACACTCATTGGGTGCTTAACCACTTCTAATTAATAATCATCCCAATGACTGTCAGCACAAACGCAGCCTAAAGTTACACTCTAAAATTATTGTAGGAAAGAAAATACTTTTTTAAAAAAACAAATGCAGCTAATAAAGTTTACTTGGCTTCAAAAATATTACTGGAGGAAAATACTTATTCTTCTAAAATATATTTGAGAGCAAGTCAGCTTTTAAAATTGTTAATGAAAACATTCTCTGGAGTTGTTTGAAAATAACGTTTTTGCATAATTGCATTAAGATCTAAATGCAACTGATAAAAGGTTGAGAGAGAGAGATGGCAATAGTAAGATGAAAAAATTTACAGTCTAAAATGAAGGCTTTTAATCAATAAATGCAGTTATGGGTATACAGCTATGAATATGAACTTGGAGATATCCCTTACTCGGCCTCAAAATAAATAAAAACTACACACGGTGACCAAACACCTGATGCCAACATTTCTTCTTTGTCTTCACCCTCTGCTGGATCTACAGAGCTTTTAGAACTCCCTTTCTGTCTAAACTGAGAGCTGAGCGGATACCAAGGGGCAGGGCGGCATTTCCCCAGGGTGCAGGGGCTACAAGCCTCGAGCATCGGGGCTTCGGATGCCCACAGGGGCCAGGCCCACTCAACGTGGTGAAACACGGCAGTGGACCCGGGCAGGGGAGAGGAAAGCGCGGGGACCCGGCTGTGCTGGAACATACCTGAACGGGGCAGCAGCTACTCAGGGAAGCGGGCCTGGCGCTGCCAGACCCACTGGTTTTCTCTGAGAAAACGAATGCAGAGTTTTGTTTGAAAGCTCCTGGTTTTAAAAGTTGGCAGTTAGCTCAATTTTATGAAACACCACGCACTTTACACAAAACACACCTTGTTATGGGTTCCACCAGCCAGCAGGCCGTCTCCGGCCTCAGGCCAAGAGGCCACTGGGGGTGGCTACGGCCCCCAGGGCCTTTTCCCCGTGGCTGCACCAAAAGCCCAGGGGAGACTCCAACTCTAGAAATTTCCAAAGGAAGGCAGGGTGCAGTCAAGACTTCTGGAAATTAGAGACCATTTTTAAAAAGCAACACAGCAAGTCTTGGGCGAGGGAGTGTGCGCGCGTGTGCGTGCCTGGGCCGGCGTCCTGGGAAAGGGTGGATATGTCAACCGAGACGGTTCCTGTGTCCTCTCCCATCCCCCCACTGCCTGGCCATCTGCCTCTCCTTCGCCCCTTCCTGGGAGTGAAGGGAAGAGAGACAGACAATGTGGAGGCTGCATAACAGGAAATTCCAGCTCAGGGGGATGGGGCAAAATTAAACTCCCCCAGAGAAGACCAGGAGCGCATTCCACTTCACGCTCTCACCCCTGAAATCATCCCTCGGCCACCAGGGCTGACGACCATGGCTTCAAGTTACCAGCGTCGGCTTAAAGGTGAGAGGTTCCTCTGAAGAGCACGAGTTGGCCAGAAGCTGCGATTTTCCCCGTGGTCACACGTGGAGACCACAGGACACTAAAAGCTAGGGGGGTCGTTAGCGCTCGTGGAAGGAAGAGGCACTCGAACTCGGCCATCTGGGGAAAGAGATTCAGGGCCTAAGGCATCAGCATGAGATAATAAAAATCAAAGCTTGCCACAAGTCATTTCTAGGGGCTGGCTTTTATTTATCGTAAAATGCTACCATATTATACCTAAAATTTTTAAAAAGATACTTAGGTGACATAAATATTATATAACTACTATAGACTCTAGCAATGGAAGAAATTATATCACTGATGTGGAGGCAGTGGCCACTGGACGTGCTGAGGGCAGGGAGAGGGAAAAACAGGTGTAATATAGGGTCATTTTCCAGACTTGGGAATTGTCCTGAATAACGTGCAACGACAGATACAGGCCATTACATATCTTGCCATAATCTACAGAATTGAGTGGGAGACACTGTAAACTACAATGCAAACTATAATCCACGCTTAGTGGCAATGCTCCAACATGTGTTCATCAATTGCAATGGATGTACCTCACTAAGGAAGGATGCTGTTAATGTGGGAAAGTGTGGGAGGGGTGGGAGCGGGGCATGTGGGAATCGAATGGCTTCTAAAGGGTCCAGTCCATTTATGTAAGGAACTTCACCTGGCACATGGAAATGGGAAATGCTCATGTTATATAGACCCTTTTATGTCCCAGTTCTCGTGGAGCAAGGCACCGCTACCGAAGAGAATACAGTGGCTTTGGAGTCAAAGAAACTCAGGCCTCAAACTTGACGCATTAATTAGCTGATTGACTTCGAACTCCCACGTCTTCCTAGGTGGAACTGAGATAGTTTGTACCTGTCTCCCAGGAAGAGAAAGAATTTGATGAGAGACCGCACAGACCAACCTCAGCACGTGTCAGGCACACAGCAAGAGTTCCGTGATGGGCAGTGACCAGGAGATAGGCCTTGAGCTCGTGTTGGGGAACCACAAACTTCCAAGACCACTCTCAGAAAAGCCAAAGATCATGAAATGGAATGCAAAATAAACCAGCGGTTTCCAGCTTGCCCTTCCCTTGTCCTTGTTTGATACAGAAAACTATTCAGCCTAGCAGTGGTCAGGCTTTCGGCACCTGGAAGGCATTAGGACGCAATCGACACTAACCAAAGTACGTGAAAATGATTTTCTCTTTCCATCATCTTACTCATTTTTTAATGTGCTAAGAAAAGAGCATGGCAACTGAATAAACACAAGATATTTGCTTGTATCCCCTGAAAACCAACCATGTTTTTTGAAAACTTGACAAGCAGATGAATGAACATCTCTTCCCATGCTGAAACATGTGCCCGTGCCAATTGTAACTTTCCACATGTGAAAGGAAACGCATTCTAAGCAGGAGATACCACAATGGGCAGTCATTTAAAGTTTTAAAACCATAAAAATGCATAGCCATCCAACGTCAATCACAAAATTGAGGTTCTCTCCTCATTTGTCAAGCTTCAGTGGGAACTGGTTATTCACAAGTTTTAAGTCTGATTCTACCATTAGGTCACAGCAAAGATAAAGAAGGTTAAAATCACTTTATGCCATAGCTATGGTAATAAAACGCACTGAAAGCCATAACATCATGCAAAAGGAAGTTTATAGCTTGATTACATAATTTCTAAAGTAATCCAGTGGTAAACTTCTTTTTGCATTATTTGCAGTGTTATACTGCCATTCAGTGTCCAAACACATGAATTGTTAACAAATTTTGTGGAGCTCAAGAAATGTCTTTGCATGAACCTGTCCAGTGGACAAAACGGTTACCTTAATTTTTGTAATGCTTCAGAGAAAGGTGTGTGTGTCTCATGCACACAAAAATACAGAATAACAAGAAAAGAGTCCCACAAAACAAGACTTTGACTGAAAGGATAAAAAGGACGTTTTGGACATAATAGAATTTAAACCTGGAGGTTTGTTAGCCACATTAGCTGTTAGTGACTTCATTTCCCACCGACCTTAAATTCTAGGGGATGCTAGAGACAAACTCTATTAAAACACTGTAGATGGTCTGCGAGCCTGAGAGAGAGGCACACACGTGGCTTTTATTCATTCCCCATTTGTGCCAATTGTCACTTATGCCTTGACGAGCAGTTCCTGACATTATGAGACTCGTCTGATGGCCGGCGTTGCCCAGACTCTCGGGCTTTGTCCTTTCTGCTTTGTCCATTGGCTGCGTGGTCTTCTATTACGTGTGCAGGTTAGAGTGTTAACAGGGAGCCTTCGAAGGCCACCTCCTCGACTGCTGAGGAAACGAGACAGGAGCAGCGGTCCGTGCCCCAAACCCAGAAGTCAGTAGATTCTTCCCCTTGGCCCTGCAGACATCACAGCGTGACCCTGACGCCGCCTGCTCTGTCCTTTCTAAAGGAGCAGCAGCAGGGCCCCTTCCAGCTCTTTTGCTCCATGGATTACAAAGGAACACAAGCAAAGGACAAACCTGGAGGCACTGTGCCCAAGGCACTACAGAGAGAATAGTCTTCCTCACCACTTCCAGGAGCACCTATACGTAGCCCAGAGGGTGAAAAATGAGAATGTAACTAATTGATGTAATTAATTCTATAATTTACTAAATGCTCTTATAGAAAATTTTGCTATGGTAGGAGACCGACAGGCAGCTTTGTCTAGCCGTGTTCTGCGAATGCGAAGACACGATTTCAAGAACTGTTTATATGCTCAAAGGTTAAAGGTTATTACTAACCTTGTAGCACGTCCAGTCAAGGGTAACCTTAAAATTTAAATATTCCAGGTGTTTCTAGAACCATGAAATAGTTAAATTATTACTGCAGTACTATAACAGCTTGGGAAAAATAATTTCTTTTTAGATAAAAAATATTTCTAGAACCAGGAAATAGCAGTTAAGTTATTACAATTGTATTATACAGTACCACATGGAGAAAGCAGAATTTTTTAGATTAAAAAATACTTTTAAGCATGCAATAAAATCCTCTTCCATTAAATTATAAGAAGATAATTGCAAATAATCAAGAATTATTATGGCTCCTTTTCTTTGAAGAACTTCTGGAAAAGAATTAAATTTAGAAGATAAGGGGGTGTGTGAAATTGCAGAACTGAAGACATTCAAAAGGAATATGCAGTGAAGTGCCAGGTTTTGAAATTTTATAATATAGGCTTAGGAGGGGGAAAAATGAAACAATTTTCACTGACAATGAGACTACAAGAATTTCAGGAGCAAATATTTTATAAAGGAGGAAATGAATGTGCAAATCGTATGAATGCATGCTTTGAGAATTCATGGACGCTGCCGGGATTTTACCACCTCCCTCTTGCTCTCTTGGTTTGCAGGCTTGCTTTGTACCTAGACCCCTGCCCTGGTGAAGACATTCAGTGCAGCATACCAAACTATATCGAGGCACGTGGACTGAAATATTTATTTTCATCTCATAAATTCATATCTTTGTATGTGAATATACTTTTTAATTTGCTTAAATCCAAGTTTTTTTACACATACAAAAATCTGAGTATCGAAAATAAGCATTCTTGGAAGCTGTGACCTGAGGGTGGTAAACGGCAGCCCCTCTGTCTAGTTTTGTACAGCCCACGAGCTAAGATTGGTTTTTATGTTTTAAAATGGTTGAAAAAAAATAAAAAGACGAGTACCATTTTGCATCAGGTGAAAACCATATGAAACTCAAATTTCAGTGTCCATAAGTAAAGTTTTATTGGGACACATCCTTGCTCTTCTGTGAATACACACGGCTGTGTATTCACCGAGGAAAGCAAGAGAATAAAATTGTTTTAAGATGTGGCCTACATAATAGAGGCACTGGCTTGTCCACTTTGCCCAAAGTCCAGGCTGCTACTGCCTTTAGCACCCCAAGAAACACTTTGGCCTGGGACAAACGAGGATAGTTGGGCCGCCTTAGGTGACATTTAAAGGAAACAAAATTAATAAAATTATTTTAAAAACAGTTGGGGAACAACCAACAAGATGGCAGCAGAGTAAGGAGCTCCTAGAGTCAGCTCATCCTATAGGGCAGTTAGTAATCACCCAGAGCTGTCCAAAGCACCTGTCTGGGGGCTCCAGGAGACCAGAAGTGCATCCTGCAACATCCTTGAAAGAATGGAAGGAGGAAACTGCCCATCTGCAGAGAAGATTCATGAGTAGAGCCCTCCACGCCATTGAGGCTGGTGTCCATCCTCCACTGGTGGCACAAGCTGCCTCAGGAGATATTCCGTGGCTGGAGTTGGAAGCTCCATTTCCCAAAAACAGGGGAGGAAGAGGAGGTTGACCACCGACTTCAGCTACTGATTAGTAAGTTCGGTGGGCTAAAGTATAACCCTAAAAACAGCTAAAGTTTGAACCTGTACAAGTCAGAAAAAGGCTGGTAGCCGCCATTTTGACTCCGCCCCCAGCATGACGGGAAGCTGGGCTGACTGAAAATCACTGATGGTAGAGACCGGTTTCTTTCACCCAGATCAGCCTGCAGCTCTAGCCTAAGCCCCAGGCCTGTCTCCAGCAGGGAGGAGGCTGGCGGGCCCTGCACCAGCCTCTTCAGGTAACTGCAGGTATATTCAGCTGGCACAGACTGAGTAGCTTGGAGTCTACCAGGGCAACTGTGGTCATCTTGGACCTGTACGGCATAGATTGCTGCCCACACCTGCAGCTCCATCCCCGCCCCAGGCAGGGGAGAAAGGGGCGTGAAGCTTCATCAGTCTCTCTGGGCAAGTACAGTCTAGGCCAGCACGACTTGGATTATTACACATGGCTGTAGCTCTGTCCCTACCCCTGGCAAAGGAGTAAGTTGGGAGAAGCTTGGGGCAGCTTGAGCCTCAATAGCTTATAGCACCAACTACATCCTCAGCTCCTCCTATACAACCAGCAAGGGAGAAAGGGCAAGAAAGCCCTAAGCTAAAGAGAGAAACTGCTTCCAGAATAAATATATCTAGTAAGACAGATGCCAAGACACCAACAAAAAATTACAGTCCATACCAAGAAAGAGGAAGATATGGCCCAGTTAAAGGAACAAGAGAAACCTCCAGATGACATAAAGGAGTTAAGACACTAATCACAGATGTTCAAACAAATCTCCTTAATAAATTCAATGAGATGGCTAAAGAGATTAATGATATTAAGAAGACACTGGATGAGCACAAAGAAGAATTTGAAAGCATACATAGAAAAATAGCAGATCTTATGAGAATGAAAGGCTCAATAAATGAAATAAAAAATACACTGGAGTCATATAACAGCAGATTTGAGGAGGCAGAAGAAACGAACAGTGAACTTGAAGAAATGGCCCCCGAAAGCGAACATACAAAAGAACAGATGAAGAAAAGAATGGAAAAAATTGAACAGGGTCTAAGGGAACTAAAGGATGGTGGAGACATGCAAACATATGTGTCATGGGAGTCCCATAAGGAAAAGAGAAGGGAAAAGGGACAGAAGGAATATTTGAAGAAATAATGGTAGAAAATTTCCCAACCCTATTGAAGGACATAGATATCCATGTCCAAGAAGAACAACGTACTCCCATCCGAATAAATCCGAATAGACCAACTCCAAGACACAGACTAATCAGAATGTCAAATGCCAAACACAGACAGAATTCTGAGAGCAGCAAGAGAAAAGCAGTGCATAACATATAAGGGATACCCAATAAGATTAAGTGCCGATTTCTCATCAGAAACCACTGAGGCAAGAAGACAGTGGTATGATACATTTAAGATACTGCAAGAGAAAAACCGTCAGCCAAGAATCTTATATCTGGCAAGATTGTCTTTCAAAAATGAGGGTGAGTTTAGAATACTGACAGATAAACAGAAACTATGAGAGTATATAACGAAGAGACCAGCCTTACAGGAAATACTGAAGGATGTGCTACAGTCTGAAAAGAAAAGACAGGAGAGGGAGGCTTGAAAGAGAGTCTAGAAATGAAGATTATATCAGTAAAAATAACTAAAAGTCTCAATAGAGTGGTGAAAATAAAATATGGCAGATAAAACCCAAAGGTCAAAATGGGTGAAATAAGAATGGCCTTTAGAGTAATAACATTGAATGTTAATGGATTAAACTCCCCAGTCGAAAGACACAGACTGGCAAAATAGATAAGTAAATATGAGTCACCTATATGCTGTCTGCAAGAGACTCACCTTAGACCCAAGGATACCAATAGATTGAAAGTGAAAGGCAGGGAAAAGATATTCTATGCATGCAGAAACCAAAAAAGCCAGAGTAGCTATATTAGAGGAAATAGATTTTAAAAGATGCTAGTAACACACAGTCTGAGGAGGAAGTCAGGAAAAAAATTCCATTTACTATAGTCACTAAAAGAATCAAATGTTTAGATATAAACTACACCACAGATACAAAGCACTTGTATTCAGAAAACCACAATGCATTGTTAAAAGAAATTTTAAAAGACCTAAATAATTGGAAGAACATTTCATGCTCATGGATTGGAAGACTAAATATCATTAGGATGTCAAGTCTACCCAAATTAATATACAGATTCAATGCAAACTCAATAAATAGAAAACACAATTATCAAATTTATTTGGAAGGGTAAAGGGTCCTGAATAGCCAGAAACATCTTAAACAGGAAAGGCAAAGTTGGAGGACTCTCACTTCCAGACTTTAAATCACATTACCTAGCTACAGTGGTAAAAACAGCATGGTACTGGCATAAAGACAGACACATAGACCAATGGAACTGAACTGATGGTTCAGAAACAGACCCTCACAGCTATGGTCAGGTGATTTTTGACAAGCCTGTCAAACCCACCCAGCTCAGGCAGAACAGTCCATCCAACAAATGATGCTGGGAGAACCGGATATCCATAGCCAAAAGGAGGAAAGAGGACCCCTATCTCACACCTTATACAAAAATTAACTCAAAATGGATCAAAGACCTAAATAGAAAAGCAAGAACTATAAAGCTTCTAGAAGAAAATGTAGGAAAACATCTTTAAGACCTGGTGGTGGGTGGCAGATTCTTAAAGGAGATAAGAGGGCCAAGATGGACTACTGGTGCTTAATGCATGTAGAGGTTTTAATTAACTTTACTGTAAAAGTGTGAAAATGTTATAGAGTTGATGGTAACTAATTATAGTGAGTAACAGCTGGTTTATAAATGGGAATGTGGTTGGAAAGGGTAGTCTAGGGATGTAAATGTCAATTGAAAGAAAGCTAGAGAATAATCTAAGGACTGAATAATACAGTAAACCCAGAGGTGGATGAGGATTGTGGCTGATGGTACAGATGCAAGAGTGTCCTTTGTGAGCTAGAGCAGATGTTCATCACTATTGCAGGGTGGTGGGGATGTGGAGAAGCAGGGGAAAAATACAACTGGAGAGACCTATGGACTGTGCTTAACAGCAATGCTGTAATATTCTTGTATCAATGCCAAAGATGTACTGTGTTGATAATGGGGGAGTATGGAAAAAAGTGTGTGAAATGTACACTATGGGCAATGGTTGGTGGTAATAGCTTGATGATATTATCTCACAATCTGTAATAAACGTTCCACCACGGTGTCGTGTGTTGATAGAAGGGTGTTGTAGGAGAATTCTACACATGTGCATGATTGTTTTGTAAGTTCACAACTTCTGTAATAAAATATACTTTAAAAAATAACAGGGTAGGTTGGGGGAAAAATACACCAAATGTAAGATATGGACTATAGTTAGTAGTAAGATTTTTGATGATGTTCTTTCATAATTTGTAACAAATGTCTCACAACATGGCAAGGTGTTGGTGGGGTTTGATGTGTGGGACCCCTGTATGATGTTATGGATGTTTGTTTTGTAAGTTCACAACTTCTACTACACACTTATTGTTTATGTATGTTCATGTATGAGTGATATAAAATAATAATAATAATAATTTGGTGGGTTGGGGGAAAAATACACCAAATGTAAGATACTTTGGTTGGTAATATTTTGAGGAAGCTCTTTCATCATTTGTTAAAAATGCTTTACAACAATGCCAGGTATTGGTGGTGGGGTGAGGTGTGGGACCCTGTGTGGAGTTGTGCTCGTTTGTTTTGTAGGTTCACAACTTTTACTATACACTTATTATTTATGTATGTTTATAAATGAGTGATATACTTCAATACATTTTTTAAAAGAAAAAAAAAACACACAAAACCATTAAAAAACAAAAACAAAAGACCACAGGGGAGAAGGGCTTTTCTCCCCTGAAGGCCCTAAGCAAAGGAAGGGCAGAAGTAGCATTGGTGGAGCACCCGGCCGGGGAGGGGCACAGCGCTGCTTCCCGGGATTTCCCCAACTTCCTGGCCCACATCAGAGAAGAAGACTTTAAATCACATTGCCAGCAGAGAGAGCACTGTGATGGAAGTCAGAGGGGGAGTGTGGGAGGTGATTAAGAAAGGGGGGAGAGCGAGCGGGAGGTGGAGGGGAGAGGGGAAGAGAGGGGAGGGGGGGGAAGGGGGGGGGAAGGGAGGGGAGGGGAGGGGAGGGCGGGACAGGGGAGGAGGAGGGCCTTAGAAAGCTTTGAAGGCTTGTACCTGGCACAGCGTGCCTTTTGAAGGCTTCTGCCACCCCTGGATATCCCTGCCTCACTTTCTGGTGCGTGTGTGTCTGGCACCCATTCCCTGGCCCAAAGGTGGCCACCGTGATAGTCCACTGGGCTTCCCAGCCTCCCCTCAGCCACTTCTCTGTCCAGAAGGGAAGGAAGAAATTTGACTGGTGTGATGGTTAGTTTCATGTGTCAACCTGCCTAAGGGATAGTGTCCAGTTGTTTGGTCAAGCAAACACTGGCATGATTGTTACTGTGAAGGCATTTTGTGGATGGGTTTGCATCTACAGCCGTTGATTGTATCTACAATCAACAGAGGAGCTTTCCCTCAGCAATGAGGGGTATCTTCTCATGCAATTAGGTGGAAGTTTTAAAGCCAGAACTGGGAATTTCAGAAGGTAAAAGAATTCCTGCCTCTACTTCAGCCAGCTTGCTTCTCCTGGGGAATTCAGTTTCACCTTCAGTGGAGTTTCCAACTTGCAGTCTGCCCCACAGGATGTGGATTTGCCAATCCCCATGATTGCATGAGTCAATTCGTACAATAAATCTCTCTCTCAGACACAGATATAGATACAGGTATAGACACAGACACCGCTTGGGGGTTCCTTTCTCTGGGATACCCTAACACAGCTGGGACCCCCATCCAGGTGTGAGTGCTCGAATCGCCTCGGGCGTTAGCCCTTTTGAAAGAATATGCTTATTGAGCTCAGCACACACTTTCCTGGGAATTTTTGCCAGGCAAGAGGTGAAATGAGGACAGCTTGGAAGGCAGGCCCGAGTTTCCATAGCTTCTGCCGCTTGAGTCTTTTTTCACACCGAGGTCACCAAAGCAGCTCCAGACAGGAAGGCACTGGCCTGGGGTGGCGCCAGGCCCCCGGGGCTTCGCCTGGAACCTCGGTGTCAGGCGGGAGCCCGGCCCTGGCCCCCTCGGAGCTCAGGGCCCCCCGGCGCCCTCCTTCCCACGGGCGGTTCGAGGCTTTGTTTCCTCTCTAGCCACAAGGCATTTCAGTTCTGCCACCAGAGACCCAAAGAAGGTCGAACTTAGTGCGCATCTTGAATCTGCATCGAGACTTTTAATTTCAAAATCATTGAGATGAAGCAATAACAGTTTAAATCCTTCCTTCAATTACAACTTTCCATTTGAAGGATCCCGCCGCTCGGCTCTCCCGACGGCACGTTTGCTAAGCGCACGCCCTCTGCCGGAGGCCTGGGGTAAGTGCAGCTTGGCCGGCGGCTCTCCGGAGCGCCGGGGAGGGGAGGGACGGAAGGAGAAGGGATGCGGGTGGCTTCAGCAGGCCCCGCGACAAAACGAGCGACAGTGTAACACGATGAGGGAAATACCCCAAAGAGTGCATGCAAAGGCCCGGAGCTCAAAAGCGATTCCAGAGGCAGGCTCAAAGCCGGAGAGCAATTTCTCAAGAAAACCACATGACGTCGTTGGCTTGGGTTTGGCTTTTAATATAGTTGGGGGAACGAAACACTTCGGCTTAAGTCTCAAAACAGAAGGCACCTTTCTTTTAAGCCATCAGGCAAAAAATGTGACGCGTGCCTCCCACGTCCTGGAGGTGCCCTGAATGCTCAGGAGAGGGTCAAGTTCAAGGGAAAGAGGCAGGGACAAAGGTCGGCGGAGCAAAGGGGAGCAGGAGGGTGGACACGAGGTGCCCTGGGGCCCCGGGTCCTGTGCAGAGAGACCCCTCATCTGCCAGCTCCTCCGGCGGGATTTCCGTGGATCCACTACCGGCTTTTTCCGAACGTCAGCTGAGGCCGCTTCCGTTTGCCGTGACCGTCCTGTGGTATTTGGCACGAAGCCAGATCAGGATTAGCAGCCTGGCGCACTGAAAACGGAATGGCGGCATGGGGTGGTGGCCTGCAGGGCTGCGGAGCCAGGGGAAGCTCTGGAGCTCGCTAAAGGGGCAGCTGAAACGCTTCAATCCCAGTGCGGCTGCAGGCTGGGGTGGCCCCACCAAGTTCCTGGCTTACAAATAAATATTTCAGTATGTTATAGAGTCTTTGTCTTACTCGCCAAGAGGAAAACAAGACAGAGATAACAACACATGACGCAGCTCAACAACAGAGGCTATTCCCCCCACGTGCATTTCAGGAACTTGGTTTTTCTCAGATCAGCACCAACGCTCCAAAGCCCGGGTGCCCTCCCAGCCACGAAACCCAGCCCACCAGCCCACCAGCCCGATGACAACACAGAGCCTCTGCTTCGAGCCCCCTGCACCTGCAGCAAAATGCCTCAGGCCTGCAGGAAGCATCGCAGGCAGTGGCCACAGAGAGCGACAGGCGTGCACGTCAACTTCGGGGCACGCGGTTTTGGAGTCCACACAATCGGAGGGTCTGAAGCTCCGGTTCCTCTGGCAGTGCAGTGGGCTGAATGGCGGCCCCCCAAAGAAGTGCCCAAGTCCCACCTGGTACCTGTGAAGTGCCCTCATTTGGGAGAGGTCTCTGCTGGTGGGATGGACTTAAGCAAGTCAAGACGAGGCTGGTGGATCTGAAATCCAATGACAAGTGTCCTGATAAGAGACGGAGGAGGAGAGACATGGCTGGAGAGAAGCTGGAGGCCGAAAGTGGAGAGACGCGGCCACAAGCCGAGGGCCGCCTGGAGCCACCAGGAGCCGGAGGGGGCGGCGAAGCTCATTCCTAGAGCCCTCAGGGAGCACAGCCGGTGACCCTGGCTCCTGGCTTTCTAGCCTCTAGAACCGAGAGCGAGTAAACGTCCACCAGGTTGGTGGTGGAGGTTTCAGCAGCAGGAAGCTAAGACCCAGCGCCCCCAGAGGCTGCACGCTCCCCAGCGTGGCTCCCAACTCCCGCGCACGCAGCTGCGACGTGGGCCACGTCTGTGGCCCCTCTCACCATCCTGAGACCCCTTTCTCTTTTCCTTCTGGGAACCAAGACCCTCACTTGTGCTTTTCAGGCTGCCCGACTTGCCTGGGCCTTGTTAGTCTCCCCAGAAATTCAACAACTCCAGCCAGAAGTCAGGTGTGGAGTGCAATTTCAGATTAAAGCGGCCCACTCTCCCCCAGCTGGACCCACTCATTTGCCCTTACCATATAAGGCCTCCATGAGTTTATTTTTAAAGGGAGGATTTTCCTAAACGCTTCTGATTCTAACATTTTGCAAAAGCATAAGAATGGTGAACTTCACAGCTACTGTGACCAGGGGAGAACGGGCAGGGCAGGAGGCGGGCCTGGCCTGCGGCCACGCGGGCTCCACCAGCACGCAGCATGGCGAGAGCGAAGCCCTGCGGCCGGGCGGCCGGGAGCACTGGAGGCCGAGCAGAGGCCTTGCCGGCTGCAGAGAATCAGCCCACGCTGATGACGGCACCTCCTGGTGGGCGCCAGCTCACGGCAGCCGCGGGCTGACCCTGCTGTTCCCACGCCTGGACACGGCGCATGACACGCCGGCGCAGTCCCTCGCGGACGCCCTTCGCCTGAACACTTCTTTCGGCCACGGGGAAGGCAGGCTGGATGCGCTGCCACTGGCGCGCCGAGCAGCAGTGTCTGCGAGTGCGGAGAGGACTTCGAAGGGGGTTCGCTGAGCCCGAGGGGAGCACTGCACTCTTGTTCTCATCTGAGGGTCAACCGAGTGATGCTGAAGCAGGGGCTTGGAGCCCAGAGGCGCTCCCGTGGGAGAGGGTGGGAGGTGAGAGGCCGCTCTGAGCAGGAGCCCACCACAGAGCTCCTCACACGGGGAGGGTCTCCCATTCCTGCAGCTCCCCTTCCGTTGGCACAAAGTCAGGGACCAAGGCGCAGACCTCTCCTGTCTTCTGACATAGAACAGTTCTACCTGGACTTCCTTTCCAGCCGAGAAATCCTGCCCGTTCATCATCAGCTGCGCTCCCAGGAGCCCCTCCTCATCCAGCCACAGAATTAAGTCCCCACCTGTGCATCGGTGACCCTGGGCCTGGCCTTCCCACTCCTCAGCCGCCTTCTCATCTCTGCTTCCCTCGGGCTCAGCCCCAGCACCTTCTAACCCAGCCCCAAACCACATCTTTCTCTTCTCTCCCTCGGGTCCTTGAGGTGGCTCCTGATCACCTGTCAGCAAATTCTTCCCTATGTTGATTCTCAGTCATTCAGGCCAAGGAACCACTGGGCATGTCCATATCAACTGCAGACCAGGAGCTTAGCCTCGTGACTCTATGTGCGTGTGTGTCTGTGTCTGTGACAGAGAAACAGAGAGGGAGACAAAGTGAGAGGGAGAGGAGCTCCCTACCCCAGAATCACGCATCACACATGGTGCTCAATAAATATTTGCTAGTGAATTTACAAATAAATCAGGAAGGGGCCACGTTACAGACAGCCTTGAAAGCCCAGCAGAGGTGATCTGCCTTGATATGAGGTGGAATTGTGAGGTGCCATACACGAGAGACAAGAAGCTGGTGGCATTCTGGAAAGGCAACAGGGAGAGTGGGCTGGAAGCAGAAATGAACACGTCTGTGAGGATGAACCAGCTTCACCTGCCGGTGAGAGCATAAACACGATGCAGCTCCATGTTCAGTTAGGGGGGCAGGGGAGGAAGACGGGGCGATCTCATGGACCGCAATGGCTGCAGGCTTAAGCACCTGTATGCTAGTGGCTCCCAGTCTTCAGGTTCTGACCTGATCTCTCGCCTCTCTCCTCTGCCCAGCAAATGTCAACAGTCACGAAAGAAGAGACTCCAAGCAAAACCCCCAGTGCCTGCTCTTCCCATCTTTTCATGCCATCACGATTCACCCAGATACACCTAGACATGCACAGAAGATACACATCCAGACACGCACACACAGAAAAATACATACCCCACACACACACTCAGAAAGATATACACCCAGACACACACAAACACACAGAGATACACACCCAGACACACACAAACACACAGAGATACACACCCAGACACACACAAACACACAGAGAGATACACACCCAGACACGCACACGTAGTGTCTCTGGGGGACGATGCCTGCACCTGCCTGAGTCAGCTCCCAGGACATTCTGGGGGCCGGCCTTGGAAAAGCATCTATGAGGAAGACCGAAAAGGAGAGATGGGAATGGGAGGAGACAACCAGGAGAGGCCAAGGGTGGGGCAAGGGGCCCAAGGAGGGGAGGTGGTCAGTAAGATAAGGAGTGTAACACATCCTCCGCATTCGCTTCCACCCCACGTACAGTGAGACATGCAGACTGTGCATGGAGGGCAAATGGGAGCTGGCCCACTCCCAGCTCTGCCCACTCAGAAGGCCTCCCTCCTGTTGCCTGCAGGCCTCTGACTCCTCTGGGACCTCCCCACAGGCCCAATACCCCAGCACACAGCCCAGGTGCCTCTTCCTTAGGAAAGCTCCTGACGCCTGTGTCCTACACCAACTTGGGCGTTTCTCCACCGCAGCACATCCCATCACCTTGAGATAACCTGTTTCCTTCTCCACCTTGGGGCCATGGAGAGGCATCTTGATCGCCAGTACCTGCCCAGTGCCTGGGAAAGAGAAGGTACTCAACAAATGAAGACACAGGCCAGGAAAAGGAGAACACTGAATATAGAGCTTCCTTCAAAAGTTGGAAGAGAAAAGGAGCAAAGAGAAGACTCAACAGAGAGGAGGACAGGCAGAGCCAGGGAACGAGAGAAGGGCATGGCCTGTTGAAGGTGGGAGTGGAGGGGTCGGTGTCCAGGGGTTGACCAGAGAGAGGGAGCAATTGCTGGCCCCAGGGTCCTGGAGGAGAGGGCTCAGGGGCGCAGAGGATGGGAACTTGCCTGGAACGAGGGGAGCGAATCCTCACTTGCTGAGACTGGGAGGAAGGTGGTGGACTCAGGTAGGTTGTGGGGGCTGGAGTGTGGGGAATGGTTTGGAGAATGAATGAGCTTATGCCTCGCAGCCTCGTTTTTCTGAGTAAAGTAGGGGAAAGGGTCCTATACAAAGTAACAAGCGTGCTGAATAAAATGCTAAGTTACAGCTAGAAAAAAGTGACGGAAGTTGCGCACTCACTACATACCAGGCATGGTGACAGGAACTTTGAGTTCTGTCATTTAAATCGCCAGCCGTGGGAGGCGAGTGCCACTCCTCTCCTTGGTTTGCGGGTGTGGAAGGCGAGGGGAGAGCTCGAGCTGCATCACCGAGGGAACACTGGCTGCACGTGGCCCCTCTGTACAGCTCCTGGGGCCGCGGCCTCAAGTACTGCCCTTAGCATGGAGTGTGGAATCACGTCCCCAACAGACGGCACGTGGACGAGCCTCCTCCGTGCCCCGTGGTGAGACCCCGCTTGTGGACAGGACCCTGTGGAGAGGCGTTATCTGTTGAGGTGTGGGTCTCCTGAGAGCCTGTCGAGCATGGCCCAGCTTTGGCAGGTGGGGTGGGGTCTTATCAAGAGAAGAAATCCAGAAGCCGGAAGCCAGTGGAAACAGGGTGGGCGGACGCAGGAGAGGAGGTCATCGCGTGGCAGGAAGCGGAGACACAAGCCAAGCGAGCCCACAGCTAGGGAGAAAGCGTGGCCTTGTGCACCTGGAGCTTGGCCTTCTGGCCTCTAAAACTGTGCACCCCTAATTCCCTTTGCTCAGCCATCTGTTGTACGGTATTGTCATAGCAGCCTGGCAAACTAAGACTGTGGGGTTAGCAGGGGCAAAGGGTGGGAGGCTGAGAATAAACAATTACTGGGTTTAGAGTTTTCTGCCTCACAACGCTCGTTGTTCTTCAGTAACTATTAGGAGCAGTTGCACATTCAAGGGCTGACTCCAAGTCCAATGCCATCCCAACAGTAGAGAAAATGGCAAAAGTTGTCCTTTTCTCTCTGTGTGGGAGAGCGTGGGAAGAAAGAGCTCAGACGTGGCTGTGGGTAGGATAACTGGCCCGCTCCCCGAAGGACACAGTCACGTTGTCAACTCGGTCCCAAGTGTTCACGCACCTGCCCCATTTACAGGCTGGAGTGAAGGTTAAGGCATTGAATAGCATAGTCCCTGCAAGGAGCCTTACAGCTTGTGCTTAAGGACTCATTATAAATCAGTGTCAACATCAAATGCTTTCAATGTCCTGACGTGCTATAAAATAACACGTGAATTAAACACGTGCCCATGTAAGAAGGTCTTCTGCCCAGTGCAAGCCCGCCTTCCCTTCCTTTATTCAGGACGTCTACACGTACTGCTTTTAGAGATGGGCTCCCCTTCTTTAACCTCACTCCCCCAGACGAGACTGCAAGGAAGGGAGAAGAACTCAGATGATACGGTGCCTAGGAGAACTTGCCATTTTAACAATGAAATAGAATTCTGAAACTCTCAGAGAGCGGCTGCCATGTAATATCACAGGCCTCCACGTGATGTCACCAGAACGCTGGTCGAGTCTAAGCGTGGGTCTATGCTCTATGGCACTAAACGTCCTCAAACTGAAAACTACATTCCACTCCCACACACTTTAAAAATGTAAGTGCCCCATTTCATGCGAAAATATTACAAAATGAGAACGGAATGAGTTAGGAAAACAGTGGAATTGTCTTTGAAAAGGGCATAAACTCAGGTCACCTGCCCGACCTCACCCGCCCCTGCGACTTCCGGCCCTGATAACCTCCCTTTATTGTGAGCCAGCTGCAGTGCTGGGAGCTCCTGGACGGCCACCCTCCTTAGAGCTAACCAGCCCTGCTTGCTTTTAACACGAGGAACTTGAACCCACTGCCCAACGTCTTTGGCTCTGCTTTAAGGGCGGTGGCACAGAGGGGGACAGTACGTCCAGCCGTGGAGGGGCAGCAGTCCAAGGGCTGTGAACCAGGAGCCCACGGACTGTCCAAGGCGAGATTTCAGAATCATCTGTGACACAGGAGAGCTGAGGATTCTTGGAAGACGAGAGCCTCAGCTGGACCCACACCAGGGGTTTACAACTGAGAGGACCAGAGAGGGAGAATGGCGATGGGCAGAGAGCTCCTCAACAACGGCTGCCATCACCTGGCAGATGGGTGGCAGCCAACCCTAAACGCTCTTGTTCTCAGAAGTTCCCTTGCCTGGGAGATCCATAAAGGCCCACCCTTTTCTCTCTGCTTTTCACGTCCGGTGCCAAAGTACTGACTCATAGCATTTGGGGCTAAAAAGGATTGGACCGGATTTTTTTTCCCTTTTCTTTCAAAAAGATGCTGAGACAGCAAGATGGTCAAAAGGCGATGGTTCACTGGGAACAAATCCCCCATGGCCATTTACCTCATTCGGATCTTAACAGCTGGAGAGCAGTGAGGTTTCGCAACATGTCCCCACGCAGGAGGTGAAAACGGCCCCTGTCTGCAGAGGAACCGCATGCCAGAAGGGAAGAGTGCGCTGAGCTACTCTGGCATCGAGCCAGCTGGCCCCGGGGCACACTGACTCTTTTGTAATTCTGGGTAGACCATACTGCTACTTAAGGTTGGCTTTTGGAAATTTACTCGGGACCAGAAGAGAATTTTTTCTTCACAATAAGCATATTTTTCAAGACTTTAAGGTCGAAATTCTGTGAATTTTAAAAAGCCCTGGGGGTCGGATGTGGCTCAATTGGTTGGGCGTCCGTCTCCCATATGGAGGGACCCGGGTTCGATCCCCGGGACCTCCCGGTAAAAAAAAAAATAAATAAATAAATAAATGAAAAATAAAAAGCCCTAATTATAAGACCCTGGAGTAGAACTTAGTGGCTGCCCCATGCATCGTGCAGTTAAGATTTCAATCACTCACAGCCCGTCACGAAGGTGCAGGGTGCTGGGTGAATAATGGAGGGGTGGGGGGTGGATCACAGACCACCACCACCCCTGCCCCCGCACTCAAAATTTTTGACAAGGGAAAGAAGGAAGCAGACACTGACCACTTCTGGGAGGGCTTAGGGAAGTCACAGTTCGTAAAGTTCCACAGATTTCCAAAGCTGGAATGGGCCCACTTTGTGACACCCCAAGGTGAGCATCAATAAAACAACACACAAATTACTATAAGTAACCCAGTGCACGTACAAGCTTTTCTGTCGGCCTTCTGGTTAGTAGTATGATTTTTCAAAACTCTAAAACCTGAGTGATAAATTACATAGCTGGAGCAGGGAGGTACAGCTGATTCAGGACTGCCCAGTTTTCAAAATCCCATTCCCTGCGGTGAACGGCTCTTCACTCACTCTATCCATCAAGAATCCCGGAGGCCGCGAACTCCTTAAACAAGCCAAGAAACAGACGGGGAGCCCCCTCCCCAGAACCTCTTTCCTAGGGGAGGTTGGGAGAGTTACTCTCTGGAAAACCCTTCTCAGAGGAGCCAGGCGTGGCAGGCTCGTGGCTGGGTCCCCCGTGGCCTCTTAGCAGAGTCGAGTTCCGTGCAGACTCTTCAGCCTGAATCCTTCCCTCAGGAAGTGCAGCACCCCATAAAAGAGGGATTAGCAAATACAGCAGAGACGACCCTGCACTCTGGGCTCCAAGTGCCCTCTCGGCAGCTTGCTCGGCCATTTCGAGCCGCATGTCCGCAGCTGTAAAGCGGGCCTGATGCCACAGCTGCCCCCTGTGCTGACCAACACGTGCAAACTGCCACTCAGGGCACGGCTGCTGAATCCGGAACCGGAGACCCTGTGACTTTTACATCTAGGACTAGGAGATAACCAGCGAGTTCCCGGCTCGCCCCTTCCAGGGAAGGTGACTCTTAGTTAACGCTTTGCCTTCCCTCAATAGTCGCAGAGCAGATGCGACTGAATGTGCTGTTTGAGCATCCTCCCACAGCCCAGGGAGGCTCAGAAGAAGCGGCCGCAGGCCTCAGGCCCAGGATCCACACCCCGCCTGGGAAGGCTCGGTGTGCCCCCACCAGGGCGCCCTGTTTCTCCAGTAGAGCAGGGGGAGGGGCCGAGGGGCCCAGGGGCCACGGAGCAAAGGCTTCACGGGCCCCGCAAGTCCTGACGGCCCCTGGCATCATCTCACCTCTTCTTCCTGTCGGGCTGGAGGCAGGAAACTACCAACTCGAGTTCCAGAAAATCTCTGGCTCTCAACTCACTTAACCCCCTGCCTCAGCTTGCTGATGACTTTTCCCCATTTCCATCTCTGCCACCATAAGTGTCTTAGTTTCCCAGCTGCTAAAGCACGGACCCCACAGTGGGCTGACTTAGAAACAGGGCTCGACTGGCTCAGGGCTGCAGAGGCTGGCGGGCTGGCTTCCCCCGGGGCGGTACCGTGCGGCTTCCGGGCCATCGCCGGGCTCCCTTGGCTCTGTCTCGTGGCCGTGCACACGGCAGCGTCTTCTCCTTTCTTCTCTGGGTTCCACTGATCTCCAGCTTCTGGCTGCTTCCTATGACTCCTTCCATGTCCACTTTCCTTGGCTCCTACGGACTTCAGCCGTGCTGGACCCTCACTCAGCTTGGGCACACCTTAACTCAAGCATCTGCACAGGTCCTGTTTACAAGGGGGTGCACCTGGGGGGGGCAGGGAGCTGAACTTGCCTTTTGAGGGGGACAGGATTCCATCCCCAGCAACAAGCCTTTCAGAAGAAAGCGGAAGTGCTCTGCAGGGGAACGCCTTTTTCCTTGTTCCCCTCACATTCCCTTTCCGCTTCCAGTTTCTAAACTCCCCTGATGCGGGCGTTACTGTGTCCCCCTAAAAGGCCTGCTGAAATCCTTCCCCCCAGTACCTCTGAACGTGGCTAATTTGCAGATTGGGTCCCTACAGATGACGCTGGGGCAGTTCCACTGAGGTCAGTCCAGCGCAGGGCGGGCCTTAAGCCCAAGCCCAGGAGCACTGGACACAGGCGGCCACATGACGTGGGGCTGGTGACTCAAGTCCCCGACCGCTGCTGAGCCCCGGAGGCTGGGAGGAGGCAAGGGGCGCGTCTCCCCACAGCCTGCACCTCTGGCCTCTGGCGCGGCCAGGCCACGTGGCCGGCTGTGCCAGGCCACGTCTGCGGCACTGAGCCGCCAGGTGCCGGCTCTCGTGGTCCTCCCCCTCCCCCCACAGCTCTCACCAGGGCATCTCTAGGTGGTGCCTGCCCAGCTCCCCCGCCTTGCAAGCCCCTTCCCCACGGGGCCCTCCTCGCACACACACACGCACACACACAGGAGAACCCCCCGGCACGTCGGGCACCCAGGTCCCAGCAGCACGAGACTAATCCGTGTCTCTGCCCTGCCTCCCATCACCATGGAAACGAGCCTCTGCAAGGCTGCAGACAGGCAGCCATTAGGGTGGCCAGTGTCTGCCGTCCAGAGGGGAGCCTGTGTGTGCTTAAAATAGAAGCTCCTGGGTACCAGCAGGGGCGGGGAGGGCGGGCACTGTCTCTGAGTGCAGATTCACCAGGCCCTGCTGCGGACAATTTCCCTTTCAGAGTCCTTCTGCACCCTCGCTCCCAACAGAGGGTCAAAGCCCTCAACCCCCCGCCTTCCCCGGCAGGGACCAGCCCTCCTTAGGGATTTATAGGCCCCAAGGACCAATGACCACAGGTGGGGCACTGGCCGTCCCTTCAGCAAACTGACACTGACCCCTGTCGTCCACTTCAAAAAAAAATTGGTGCCCTTGAAATACAAAAGGGGAGAAGAGGGCACATTTAGGATTTGAAAAGTGAAAGGCAACTCAAAAGACTCTGAGACATACACACCAGGAAAGCAGACCAAGCTGAGCGAGTTCAGCATCTGTTTATTTTGCTACTAGCAAAGGGAACTGACCCTGCCAAGTGGTGACCCCTGGCTTCTCCTGTTTGCTGTTCCTGCAGGAGAAGCCACTGCAAGCCCTGGTGGGTGGGGCTGAGGGCTCTGGCGGCAGGAGCCCAAGGAGAGGCTGGCTGTGAATGTCCAGGCCTTCTATGCTTCCCTTTCCAGAATCTTCCTCCTCTCCACACAGGCGGTAATGCCAACTAGCAGAACATTACGGTTTCTTTCTAACATTTATACTTGAGGCCCCCGAATATAAATTCACTCCACTGGAGAAAAAGATGCTTTCTCAGGCTCTATCCTCTCCCGGCCCTGTGGGATGAGGGTCTTTGGAACATGTACCCCCAGCTTTAAGAAAAGCAGGGGATCTGAGCTGGAGAAGACAGCATGAGCTGCTGCAGTCTGCCTCACCTGGAACGAGGACAAAGGGGCACGTTCCTGCGAGCCTACTCGGACCCCACCCAGCTCGTGCTCACCTGGCAGGCTGGCCCGTGAACCTGGGGAGGCTGGTGCCCATACAGCTTCTCAGGTGGGTGCACCCACCGGCACTGCCAAAGCGCAGCTTGTCCTCAGGCCTTTGCTGGGCTCCAAACAACAAGCCAGAAACAGCACCTTCCCCCTCGGGACAGGCTGCCCTTTGGAGACGGTTTTGTGGGCAGCTCCCTGCGTTGACATCTCTCCAAGAATGACTTGGGCGGAGCAGGGAGAAAGCAGACACGGCGAGACCCTCGGAATCCTAGCAGGTAGCCCTGTGCCCTTCCCTAACCACACTCTGCCTCTGCAGGAAGGCCTGCCCTGGCCTGGGGACGTGTGCAGAGCACGGGCCAGGAGACGGGCATCCTCGCCTCAAGGAGCCTGGAAAATCGCTTTTAAAAGTCACCTCTGCTTGCACGGAGAACGCTCAATGTTTTTGTGAAAGCTCCATTTTCCTAATATTTGGTTTGGAAATGCCTTTCCCTCTGCTCTCTTTAGGAGCCGGGAGCTGTGCCAGGGCAGAGCTGGAGATCGGCCGCAATGAAGTATTGACTGTGAGTTCCCCGTAACAACGCTGACACACGCTCAGGCACCAGCAGGCCACCGTGCTCAGACCACATCAGACGTGCAGGTTCCAGCATCCCCGGCAGCTTGGCCAAGACCCCAGAAGGACCTGGGAGGGTCTCCCAGAGCCCAGAGTTAACGCTGATGGCGGTCTGCGAAAGCGCCACACCCATTCCTGGAGAAGCTGCTGGGTCCAGCTGCTTCAAGGGCCACCGCCTGCCCTGGCCCTCTCTGGAGGAAGGAGAGGTTAAGCAGGCAGCCTGGAAGAGAGCGCGTTTCCCTTTTACTCATACCCAGGAGGTGCCAGTGGATGGGTCTTTTGGTATCTTATCTCATTTCACATTTTAAATGACCCCGGCGGGGGAGCCACTGCCATCTCTTTTTACAGATGAAATGAGGAGAGGCTGAGAGAAGGCGTTTAAGCTGCCCTGAGTAACCCAGGATGGAATCCAAGTCTGTACAACTTCTTTTGAGATTTTAGGTAGCCCAATACATGTTACATAGACCAAAGGTCAAAAGTTTACAGTAAGAGGAGTTACTGCAATACACTACCTTTCTATTACATTTCCGCCTAGAATTTTCTAGAAGTGATATTGTCTGGCTTCCCTGTTATTTCCCACTTCCATTCCACCCCAGCCTGGGCTGTCCGGCACGCCAGTTCCACCTCCCCGCACCTGCTTCTGGACCCTGAGCTTTCCCCTGGCCCTCTTTACCCACATGCCCATTCCCTGCACCTGCCCCTCCTTACCCCCCATTCCCTACACCTGCCCCTCCTTACCCCCCCATTCTCTG
>JAKSZT010054335.1:12655226-12665398 GCA_026826555.1 Tolypeutes matacus | reverse complement strand
CCCCCCCCATTCTCTGCGCCTGCCCCTCCCTGCCTAGCCCTGGTGGGGCTAGAAACAGCCGTCCCTGCACCTCCTGCCTCCACCCCTAGGCGTCTAGGAAGTGCTGGCTGAGCCGTGGCGCCTGCCCTCTCCCTGCAACCAGGAAGCCATGTGGAAGACGTCTGAGCCTCACCCACTCGCTGTCCCACCCACAGGGCAAGTCATCGCTCTGGGGGTCAGAGAGTAGGAACTCAAGTTCAGATTCCTATCTTACAGCTTACTGCTCATGTTACCATTTATGACCTCATTTTTAAACCCCAGAGAATGGCCTAACAGTTTCCCAACCACAGGCAGATGACTTTCTCTTTACTCATTCTTCCCCAGTCTGTGCTGCTTAAACCTATTTTTCAGCAGCTGAAGTTACAGGAACTGCTCACTCCTTGCTGTCTCCTGAAATGCGCGTGTCTTGATAAATAGCAGTTACCATGGAGATGACAAAGGAGCACTACCCATGTTGCAACTGGCTTCTGATTTTATCCTGAGCCATTAGCTTTCATCCCGCTCGTTCATTATTCATCTGCAGTGAGGAAATGGCGGAAGCCCAGAACGCACAGGCCACGAGGGACGGCTGCAATCCTCAGGATTTTAAGCAGGGGATGACACACTTAGTGCTCTCCTACCTGCGGGCACAGCGTTGGTAAGATAAACCCAACGTTTCAACAGCGAGGAATTAGGGACTTTACCGAGGGCCCCATGACCCGGAGGGCACCGGGCTGCCGTCCCCAGGCGTCTGGAGCCCTCACACTCGGTGGCCTTGGCTGAAAGCTCTCCTGACGATAGCAGGTGTGCCGGAAGCGTTCGTGGGCAGTGGATGTTTGTAAAGAATTGCATGCTTTGGAAATTCAAAACATGACCCGTAGAGAGACAATGCTCACGGCTTCCACCTCTGAAGCGAGGAGTGTTTAATCTGAAAAAGAAAATAGCTGCTATATCATAAAGTAAAAGCTGACAAGGGCCAGATCAAAAAAATTCAAAGGGGAATGCTTAAGTCCTAAATGAACATTTTGGTTTTCCAGGAAGAAAGCACAACTCCTGGTATAGCCAGTCTGAATTATATCTTTAACTATGTCTACTAGAAACAGAAAAATTATGTCTGATGGCACACGCTCTTGGGACTACAGTAAACACAGGAAATAAATTATGGTCCCATCACCCCATTCCCAGCAGCTTCTCCCTTTTTCTGCCATGTGTTATTGTCTCTGCAGATACAAAAGTCAGTTTAATATCAAAGTACGAGCTCTACTACCACTAAGTGCCAAAATACAACTTATAAAACACTCGATATTTTTGTGTTTTTAGATATTACATCTCCTAGCACCACACTTCAAAACGATGGCATCTATTCACTCTCCAGATCCGGGAACCCGGGACCCCCACGGCCGCTGCTCTTTGGTTCTGACGCAGCCCTTTCCACATCCTGCCCTGCAGGAAGCCGAAGGCTCTGCTCCTTTCAAGGCAGACACGTTTTCCAGAGCTCAGCAGCTTTGTGGACAAATCAAGGCCAGGGGGCCATTCAGTAGAGGGGCTCAAACCGAGGGAAATGCACCGGTGGGAGTCTGGCAGCGGGTAGGAACGGCCACGGGCCTCTGGCCTCATCAGGAGCCAAGGCACCTCTCCCGCCTGGCACCTCCCAGGGCCTGCAGCACGGGCTCCCCTCAGAGAGGCTCCAGGGCCCCAGGCGCCAATGCCTGGAGGCCTCCAGCTCTGCCTCGTCCCTCCCCCAGCGAGGGCCCTCTGTCCTCTCCAGCCCTTGTATAACCGACACGGTTCTCCCCAGGCCTGCGGACCCGGCTCTGCAGCCCCCAGCACCTCCAGTACCTGGCCGCCCCTTGGGCTGGGCTCAGACATCTCAGGACCCCTCAGGGACTGCCTGCACTCAGAGAAGCCTCTCCACCATCCAGTGCCACGGTTTCTAAGCTCACTTCCCACTCCAAACACTTCCCATGCTATTGCTTTTTGTTGGTTGGTTTGTAAACATATATCCAAGGCGGGGAAATTTTTTAGGGAGGTATTTCTGAATATTTCAGCAAAGATTTGGGTTTTAAAAAAATTTCTCTATCATCCCATCTTCCTAAACTGTGGTAAAAACACATGTAAAATTGACTATTTTAACCCATTTCAAGTGTACAATTCAGTGGCATTAAGTACATTCACAGTGTTGTGTGACCATCACCATTGTCTAGTTCTAGAAACTTTTCACCACTCCAAATGCAAACCCCATACCCATTAGGCAGTCCCTTCCCATTCTCCAGTCCAGGCAGCTCCAGGCATGCACAAACCCGCTTTCTGTCTCTACGCCTTTTATTCTGGCTCTTTCATATTCGGCTTCTTGCTCTTAGCATTTTTCAATGCCATCTACATGGTAACATGTATCAGGACCTCATATTTTTCCCAGCTGAATAGTATTCCATTGTACGTATATACCACATTTCAGTTACCCATTCACTGCTGACGGGCATTGGCTTGTTCCGCCTTTTGGCAAGTGTGAACGTGCTGCTATGAACATCTGCGTGTGCCTCTTTGGCCGAACACCTGTTTTCAACTCCTTGGGTACATTCCCAGTTGTGGCGTTGCTGCGTCATGTGGCAATTCTATACTTAGCTTTCTGCGGCACAGCCAAACTGTCTTCCACAGTGGCTGGATCATCTTACATTGCCACCAGCGAGGAATGAGTGTTCCTGTTTCTCGACATCTGCACCAACACCTGTTATTTTTCTTTTTTTTTTTTTTTAATAATAGCTACCCTAGTGGGTGTGAAATGGTGTCTCATTGTGGTTTTGAGTTGCATTTTCCTGATGACTAATGGTGTTGAGCACCTTTCCATGTGCTTATTGGCCATTTATATATATTCTCTTTGGAGAACTGTCTATTCAAGCCCTTTGTTCATTTTTAACTGGGTTGTTTGTCTTTTTGTTGTTGAGTTGAACCAAATTATTTAGAATTGGGTAGATTCCCTTATACCTACTGTCTACAGCAGAGGCCTGAGCAGTAAAACACTAACTATGGAGAGTGACATTTCCAAAGGCCTGTGTTGTGCAGTGAAGCCTCTGGCTTCCTGGTGGAGCTGACTCCCGAAGGGGCCAAGTCCTCCCAGCGGGGGCCTCAAGAGGGTGAGCATAAACTACCTGCCCTCCTCCAGCCTCATGGAGCAAGCTCGTCATCTATTTGGAGAAAATGCAAGGCAGTGCTTTAAAATGGCATGATAAAGCTCTTTTAAATGCCTAGAAAGGGCTACATAAATCACTTGAAATGCCGAAAACCTAAAGGACATTTCTAATCACAAAAATTATATCTTATGATGCAGTGGCTTGAATATATCTTGGATTAATTGCCTCTCTGAGAAGTCCCCAGGCACTGATAACAAATGGCCAAATCCTTTCTGATCTACAATGAAATCACTGACAATAACTTGGTTCAGACACACACGCCTTCCTAGTCCCACGTGGGCCTCCTGAAAACCTTAACTGATAGCAAGGAGACAGCCAGAAGTCATGCCTGCTGGGTTGAGCCTCAACACAGCCTGAATCCACTCAGGAGACAAATAAACCTCTTTGATGTGGGAAAATATACAACACCTTGCATTAGTGAACGAAAGCCTCATGTACATCATGAGCTTTAGACAGTATTTCCAGCTCCGTTTCTAAGAGGAAGAATTACAGTGCAACACGGGGCAACACTAGGAAGAGGCCACCAGTCTTTATCTCCTGGATGCACTTTAGGGAAAATGCTTTTTCTTTTTTTTTTTTTTTTTAAGTCTGGGGATCAAAAGAGGAAGCAAAGATGAAACTGGAATGATATACAGAAAACTGTTGTGCATTTCTAACTTTCCACTGGAAATCTACACTTGACATCCCATTGACATTTCAAAACCGAAAATACAAGATCACTGGTCATTCCACAAACTAAGTTTCCTGGCTGGCTTTCTTTCTCTTGCCAATGGCAGCACACTCTTCCCAGACTCATCCCACTTGCCCGGGACAGTTCCGGGGTAGGCCTGTTGCCCCAACCTCCCGACTAGGTTAGCACTTGTCCTAAGAAATGTCCCAGGTTGGATAATAAATTAGATGTTCAACCGATTCGTTTCTCCTGTCCCTCCAAATCCTGTTGATTTTTCCTTTGTGATACTTGGTCACCCTACCCTTCATTTCAACGCCCCCACCTTGAGAAGTGCCCTGAATCACGGCCCTCTGTCTGTGATCTCCACTCTCTAATCAACCATGTGAACCTACTGCTCAAAAGCCCTCAATGTCCTCATGTTATTTGGTGGATAAAGTCCAAGTCCAGGCATTCACGATGCTTCATGTCCTGGCCCTTGTGCTACTTTTCCAGGCTTGTTTCCAGTTAGTCTCTTCCATAACATGTGGGCTCAACAAAACTGCTTGCCAGGTTCCCCTGAACTAGCATGTGCACCTGCTTCTCGGATGCCACTGCCCAAACTGCTCCTGCTCTCGCTCGTCTAAGACCTGCTCTCTTTTCTAGACCCACCCCAGGCTTCACCCCCCGCCCCCGAGCTCTCGCTGATTCCCCTGGCTTCAGCCGCCGCTGCGTCGTGCTATTCTCACAGCTTCCTGAGAACCCCTCGTGTAGCACCGGGCTTAGTGCAGCCTGGGTTCTTCATTGCCTCTTTCGTGTCTCCGCATGGAGACGTTAAACTCCCGGAGAGCAGGGACCCTATCGTTTAATTCTCCCCCTCCCCACAGTAGGCAGGAAGCACCACAAAGCACAGGGAAAGCGCGCAGGCTTTGTCTTAGCTCTGGCACTCGTCAACCGTGAGGCCTTGGCAAGGAGCTGAACCTCTCATCCTGGGATTCCACATCTCTACAGCAGGGGTGATGGTGACGACGGTGATGATGGAGATGACGGTGCCGCTGCCACCCACCAACCTGACAGAACCAGGTGTCGTGGAAACCAATAAAGTGACAAGGCCCTACACATGCGCGGAATCAACCGGCACTTCTGATAACTAACAATGGCATCCAGTCCCAACCCAGTCAGAAGTACATATCACACGGTCCATCGGGACTAGGGTGACTGCAGGGATCGAATTCAATCGCTTTCTCTGAATACTCACGAAAAACAAGCTAGGAAATGTGGCGGCCTTGAGGTTACACGTTTTGTTTCTGAAGTCCTTCAAGAGCCGAGGAAGAACACGGAAGGCAGGGAGAATAGGGGACGGGGCCAGCTAGCATGTCTAGTCCTGGCACTTCAAACTACTGTCAAGTCCTTTTCTCTCACCCCCAAACCTCCTTCTGAGATGGCTGGAATCAGTACTGTGCGTCCTTCGAAAAGAAGACAGAAGAGCACACTCGTGTGCCAGCTACCCAGTGGGGGTAGAGGGAGGGCATGGGGAATCTGCAATCAACCACACCTTACAACCTCAACTTCAGGCTTGAAGGAGGTGTTCCAGCCATGCAGCTCTTCTGGAACTTTCCGTGTAGCAGAAATCCATGCACTGATGGATGTTTGTGTCAGGAGTCAAGAGAGTCAGATAAAATGCAAGCATGGAAGCAGGGAAGTGGTTCCACTGAAGATGCTTTTTCTTTCTGTAAGCTTCTCACATCACAGTGTCATCACTCACAAGAACCCACAAGAAAAACCCTGAAAGAACGATCAATGCCCAGCTGACCTCAAACCACATATTTTAACTAACAAAACATCCTTGCATTAACTAGCAAGGACACAGACTGAAGCTAATGTAAGATACCTAATTTGCAAGACACTTTGTCCCTGGTAATGACACTAAAAATAAAAGAAGGCAGCCAACTGGAGAAATGGTCTATTCCTTCAGCAAAGATATTTCATGTTCTCTCAAGCTTCATTATCAATGACTGGCTTCAACGAGGCTTCCAGCAGCTTTTGCCCAAGACCAGGCTTGACAAATGTGGCGTTAGTTTGGCAGCACTCAGGCTGTGATTCGCTCCTCAAATAACTGGCACTGTACATGAACTTCTGAACCTGACCTGAAGCTATTACGTGCTTTAAATTTTCAAGCAATTGCACCATTAAGCAACCAGCATGTGACACCATTACTCTCTTATCCACTGCCCAAGTACCACCGTGAATTTAAATGCAATCGGCATAAATCAGCAACGAAAGGCACAGAGGACAGAAATGGCGCATCGTTATGATCTGTTCAAAAGCATGCAGGTTGTAATTGTAGAACATTCCATTTGTAAATGCAGATATCCCACAAATTCGGAAAGCGGTAAAGAGCAACTTGTGAATTTTCATCAAATAGCAAATGTTCTGGGCAGTTTTTTCCAAGCGTTTTCAAAGGTAACTTGGTAGTGCTGGAGCATCTTCCTTTTCTTTTTCAAACCTCTGCTCCAGTAGAATAAGATCAAGAAAATAGGCAAAGGCTCTAAGTTCAATGATAACTATCAGGATCTTTTTCATATCAAATGCCTATATTTCCTCATTTATCCAATATCAAATTGGAAAGATACCACCTAAGTCCCTGTCTGAAAGAATTCAATGTGGAAACCACTTACTGATTGAGTGAACTAAGTTCATGTCATTACTAAATCTAACACTCTACATTTTCAATATCCTAGTTAATGTGTGTCATCTTTATAATGGGCCACACCAAAATATAATAAAAGGAATGGAAATAATTCAAGGAACAAAGAAAAGGAAACCAATCTGGTAACTTTGTTTGAAAAACCTTAAAGAATAAGCACAGTTTTACTTTTATATAAATATTCTTTTATGTTCCTTTGTTTTTGATGAGGTCAATTCAAATGTTGGTGAAATGGCCCTTTGATATCATCAATCATTAACAGAAAATTTTCATTCTGAGTGAAATTTTCCCTCCTCCTGAATCATTAGCCAGAATACATAGGCTTTTCTGGCTAAATCACAGGTGGGAAAATAATAGAGGAAGATTGCTTATTTTTAGTGGCAGGCTGTGATAGCCAACTTGAAAGAATATAAATTAACCCCAGAATAGGAGAGCACGCACATTTTCCATAAGTCTTTGTTTTCTTATCGGTTTTATATAAATGCAAATCTAGTAGAAATGTTTCAAACATTAGCAAACAGATTAAAACAGCTTGTCTAAAATATCTTCTAAATTAGATTTCTCTTACGGTTACCCATCTTTTTGGTCTACTTTAGTTTTGAAATAAAATTATTACGGCCCTAAGTAGGAGAAATACCTGAAGTCTTGTCTTCCTGGGTTCACTAAGTGTGTGGTGGGACAAAGAGCAAGCCCTGGGACAAGCAAGGCCATCCAGACCCCCTGAGCTGAAGGATCACGGTCATCTGTCCTAGATGTGGATGGCGCCACTTTGTCTCTGCACACTCAGTACTGAGCGTGAGGTTCCATCTGTTGGCCTCGGAGCTATAGGTATTTACCTGGAGTTTTTTTTTTTTTTTTTAAGCACTCTGATTCCTGCACTATTTATTCTGTGTGCAGTTAAGCCCTTTAAAGCCATAACCACTCCCCTGTGCTTGCCTGAGCGACAGCAGTCTCCTCTAGGGTGGAATGGAGTTTGATGACGCTCAGAGTAGAAGATGGGATGGAAAAAGCCAGTTTCCAGAACGGCCCCTCTCCTGCACAGCCTCACCTACACGCAAATGCCAGACCAAGGATAGCTCAATTCTGGGCAGCCTTGGGGTCCTTTCCCCTGAGTGCAAACGCCTGTCCTCAATGACAAAGAAACGTGAGACAGAGTATTGCCAAGACAGCCCCAATCCAACTGAGACCCAGAGGCTGGAGCGGTTGCCTCAGGCTCTTCTCTCATCTCCCATTTTAAGGGGAAAGGTGAGCAGAGAGCAGGAGGCTGAAAAGTTGCTTTGGGCACAAAGAACATTTTCATTTTCCACCTCTTCCGGGCTCGGGCTCGAGTGGAGCAAACGTGGCTCCAATTTCAAGGCTGCTATTGTTCTGACAAAGGAAAACAGTCCAACAGCCAATCATGTGTCTACATCCATCAGTAGCTTTTAATACCGAAGGTCAGGAGGCGATGCTGGCCTGAGCAGTTTCTCTGACCAGACTGAAAATCACCGGTTTGTAGCATTAAAATTCTTTCTCATCTAGAGAGTTCCAATTAAGTTAGGAAGGCACGAGACTTGCAGTGAAACGGTCTTTAAAGAAGATTTAAAAAACCCAAAATAATAAAAACCATGCAAAACATGGGTGCTCCTTGGGGATTAGTCATTGGCAATTGCTTTGATCGTTACACAGAAATACTCAAATCAAAATGCAGGGGGGTCAGGCAGGGCGCCGGCAGCCTGATGCCCTCGTCGGAGGTTTAGCATTTTTGTTTCAAACTTTTCCACTGAAAATTGATGTACAGCACAGCCAGCCTACTTTCCTGCTAAGTATGGTTGTCAGTTTCCCTTATGCCAACTGCTGACTCCATATAACCTTATTTGGAACTTTCTGGATGAGAAATTTCATGATCTGGAATGCTCGGCATTCTTGGTGCCTGCACACTCCGTCTCTTCCTTTCCTGCTTTTTCACCAAATACAGACTTTCCTGAAAACTTGAGGCCCCACCATCCTTCTCCCCGCTTCCTTTATCCCGTCTGGGCAACCAAACGAGTCTCTCCTCTCTCTCTTATACTTTAGGCTATCGTAGTTTCAGCCACAGAATGGAGCTGAGTGCCACACACATAGGACACCGATAAATCTCTGCTAAGCTGGAGTAAACATAAGGTGCATTCTTATTACGCTGAATGGGCACCTTGCGGTGCTTCTGTCAAACTCTGAGGATCACAGGAGGTAGAAGACGTGCGTTTACTCCATCGAGACTGACTGTTTAGGGACCAGCTTCTGCCCTGTACCCAGGGCTGGCAGAGCAGGCACTTGAGAATTGCTGGTTGCATCAAAGGATGAATGAATGAATGAATGGCACACTATCAAGTTTGCTTTATAAGCAAATCTCTCATACGGGTTTTTAAAATCTATCAGTCTTTAACTTAGAGGTGCAGTGCATGAATTGGGGGATTATCACTAAACTTTTAGGTAAGATAATGGCACTGTGGCTCTGCTTAAGAGAAGCTCCCTTGCCCTTTTCAGAGACGCAGCCTAAAATGCTTCTAGATGAAATGAAAAAGTGCAGTGCAGAAAGCAGGGCTGTTAGACGAAGCTGCCATTCCTAAAACCTTAACTCCTAGAATGTGGAGCCACCTAAGTGCTAATTCTAATGGTGATAAAGAACTTCAATTTTGGGGTGCAATTTTTAAATTCCCCAAATACACATCTGCTATAAAATTAGACAATCATGAATATCGCAGCTGCTCAGCACGACGGAGAGCCTAGAATATTCTCAGAGATGGACCCGCGCCTCATAAAAGTCTCCTGAAAGGCTGCCAGCACTGCCTCCCTGAGGTGAAGGTCAGCGGCGGTCTGGGGGCTGGCCCAGAGAGCCCAGCCCCGGGAGCCCTGCTGCAGTGCCACCCGCCGTCCGTGTCCCCCCACCAGCTGGGCCAGCCTCCAGGCTCACCTTGCCCTGAGGCCTTCCCTCCACCAGGCTGAGCTGGGCCCGCCTCAAGACGTCTTTCCCCAGGCTTTCATTCTTCCTGCCACCATCACTGCGAGGCTGGAACACTAAAGTAAGCAGACTCCTCTCCCAGTTCCTGCTACCTGAGGCTGCATTATCCCTAGAGTTCAACACTCCTGGGGGAATTCCAGGGCCTGGGGGCTGGGTCTCCGGTCAGCACTAACCTGGGCCCCTGTTTACAGACGACTGAGGGGATAAGCGTGGCTGGATCTCCCAGATCCATGCACAAGGCCTTACGCCCTAGAAGCGGTGATGCTGGGAGAGTGGCGAGTGTACTGAAGTGGCTGGACAGGGAAGGAAGGAGCAAATTCTGAGCCTTCAGTCAAGCTAGGCCTCTCCCCTAGTGCAGTCCTGACAGGACTAACACGTGGCCCAGCCTTTCCCCTCATCTTTAAGCCCCTCACAATCCAGAGGCCTTGAGAGCGACGCCCCCCGGTGACGACACCCCTCAGAGCCCCAAGGTGCACTCCCTCAACAGCTGTATCTTCTCGCGTTGAGTCCTAGAGGGCAGAAACGGAGCAGTGGTCTTGGGACCCCAGAGCCTCTGGCATGTCCAGCTGAGGGGCCTAGACGGAGAAGGAAGGAAGACCCCAGCTGAGGGTCTAGAGGGAGGAGGAAGGAAGA
>JAKSZT010054335.1:12544860-12646198 GCA_026826555.1 Tolypeutes matacus | reverse complement strand
GTGGAGCCTCCCGCCCTCGTGGAGCCTCCCAGCCACACGGAGCCTCCGGCCCTTGTGGAGCCTCCCGAGGAGGCTCACCAGCAGCCGCTGCCTGGGAGTGGCAGCGTGCACGCCGCGGCACCTGGCCAGGCCTGGAGAGCCTCGCACTGCCCGAGTTTCAGAGCTCCAGCTCGGCTGCAAACGCCCCACTCGATAGGGTGTCTGACCTCTGACAGTCCCATGCGGCCAGTTCTGCCACGGTCCGGGGGGGGTGGCAAAGAGCCAAAGCCACGGCCTCAGCAAGTCCCGGAGCAAACAGAAGTGCCTACCCTTTAAGCCTAACTCCAACCAGCGTCCCCCCGCTCAGCACCCAGTCCAGGCCTGGAATTCAGCCGTGAGGCAGCAGGCCCGAGTTCGGATCGACTGGTCGATGAGACGGTCATGCGACCGAGGCATCTATTCGGTTTACACACACATCACTAAAATAAGAAACCCATCAGGTTGTGCTTGTGAATCGGGCACTCTGAGAGCTCTGCTTCAGTGATTTTTAAAGTGAATCTGAGTAGGAAATGAATAATGTGTTGGTTTGCCGTTATTCAAGTTGGAAATAACCTGACACTTGTCAGCTCTTTTTTTTAATACGCCTAGAGCAGTGAATACTGAACGTTCATCATGCAAAAATGTCTTCAAATGTGTCAAGAACTTTACATTAGCAAATACTTTCTTCATAGATAGTGCAAAAATAAAACCCATGTCCAATTACCACAAATTTGAAATAAGTGATATTTCACTCTATATAATGTATAGTATATCTATAAATAGGGAAAGCAAAAGTCTAGTCAAGTATTCATTAGCATGTCCCTCTTATACCTAAGACATGAATTTCAAACCCATGAATATATCCGAAAGGCTAATCGTTTGCTTTGCACCAGGTAAAAATGTGTTTAAAATACCTTTTATGGTGAGTCTATTAAATGGAATCAATTCTGTAAAAAAATGAAAACCTCTTTTAATTGTCAGTTTAGGGTTTTGGGGGACATTTGAATTCACATTTTATAAAGGATTGGATTATTTCTGGCAAACATTTTTGTGCTACTTTGAGTGTACCTTTTGCTGACAATGAACCAGTTGCCCTGGAAACAACCACTCACAATTCAAATGAGCGGGAACAATCCTCTCGGTCAACAGTTTCTCAAGTATTATTACAAAGAACTGGAATAATGCGCTTTATGATTGGAAGTAATACATTAGCTGGTAATACGTTACTGTAGTGTGAGAAGCTCCATACCCAAAATAAGGCATGTTAACACCTCAGAGACCTTCCCGTGTTTGGGAAGTAATCATCAAATCCCCTTGTTAAAAAAAACTTTACAAGGTACTAAAAAAACTTCTTTCATTGTTTTTCCAATTTCAAACACTAGCTAAATTAATGGGGCTAACACTTACGGCCTCGAGCAATTTTCCCACAGGGAGACTTTTCACTGCAGCATTATTTCTGTGCTAAAATTAACTGTAATGAGATTTGACATGGGCTGCTAAGGCATGGCCTCGGTAATACCGAGCTTTGGGTGCTGCATCAATCTGACAGCTTCAACCTGCACATGCCCACTCTCCAAGGTAACCACTGCAGCTCTGGGGTCCACACAGACCAGGGGAGTTAAGAATTTAAAGGAACACACACTTCTATATGTGAAGAAAAATATTTCATGTAGCATATTGACTGGGACAATCACTACCTATGCTTTTTTTGATTATTGTGCTGGTATGGATGGAGTCATATTTGATTTTGAAGTTAATTAAGTTGTTGGTTTTAAAAGTCTTGCTTTTCTAACTTAATTAAATTATGAGATGTAATTTGCATTTCTTGTGAACCCAGCTCCGACTACAGCAATAGCAGTTCAGTGGGTATTTGTCATGGATCAACCCCAGGAGAGTCACATTTGATTTCTCCAAAACCCAACTGCATGGTGGAATTATGATTCGAGGTTGGATTAAGATCAAAACACACACTCTATTCAGATACTCCTTGGAGGCCCAAAGGCCACTGTGGGTGGGTCTCTCAAAGCAGCTCTGGCCTACCTCCCACCTGCTCACAGGCGCAGCGCTTCCCTGGCTCCCTCCCGGCCCCCTGGCCTCACCTCCCGAGGCCTCCAAGCTCACCGCGGTCACCTGGCTTCCTCCTGCCCGTGGGCTCCCCTGCCGTCCCCTCGGCCGGGAACTCTCCTCTTCCCTTTGTCCCTGTGACTCCTACTTCCTTCAGGCCTCAGCCCAAGAATCTCTTCCTGGCCCCCTGGCTGGGTCTCATCTCTCTGTGGCACCCCTCGGGGTTCCTTCCGAGCCTCAGTCGTGATCCCAGGATTGCTGTTATTTCCCTCCGAGAGTCGGGAGAGCGGGTCTGTCTTTATCCCCCGGTGTAACCCCCTCTGTGTGGCCCGAGGGTGGAGCACTGTGCCAGGTATCTGGGAGCAGGTGAGATGTGCTCAGTGCAAAGCAAACGGATCTTGTTCTGTTATCTTAAAATCCGTATCGGCATTATGCCGCGCAAATTAAACACATTTTTAATGTAAAATGTAATTTTCTATTTAATCCATTAAAGAAAGCACCAGTATATTACTTTTGTCTGATATAGGCAGAGCCCACTTATCTTAAGAACCTGCTTTGAGACACCACCATAGCAGAAGGGGAAGGTTTAAGAGAGTGGGATTAAGAGAACACTGCTAGCGCCAGCTCTATTTGGGGTCAATACTCTTACCTTTCATTGGGCTCCCATGAAGACATAAGAGCTGCTAGGCAAAACTTGCCTTTCACGCACTATGTTAAGCATCCCTGTCTTTAGTGATAGTTCCATTCCACTTTTTATTGGGCAAATAGTGCCTGAATGCACATCGCAAGGCAGGCATCGTCCTGCTTCACATATCATCGACTATCGTGTGATTCCTACAGCAACCTGGGCCCAGCATTGATTAACCCCGTTTTACAGAGGTGGTTCGGAGAGCTCAAGTACCACCCTGTGGAGCTAAGGCATCGGCCCAGATCTACAATGGCAGAGGCCAGGGATTCTTCTCCTTAATGAGCTACAGGGCCTTAAAAATGGATTGCATCCACAATTTTACAAATATTTAATGAAGCAGGGTGGTAAACTATCACTAGATTTTTCATTATTTAGCAATTCATTCAGGTAAAAAAAAAAAAACACCCCCCTCTGAACCATCCTGTCACTCGAGGGATCATGCTCAAATGTTTAAGAGCTACTGGGCGCAGAAGGACTGCTGCCCCCCGTCTCCCTCTAGCACCCTGCACCAGGGTAGGACTTAGCCATTAGGGGAACAGTAGCTTGGTTGAAGTTGAAGGGAAAACACCTCCCTAAAAACAATTATTATACTCCAAAGCCAACTTTTTCATCAGAGAAAAGCTTCTTATCAGCACATGGCATGCCAAAAGCTGTTAGACAAAGGTGTGTATTCAGAGGTGGCTTCTTTAAGCCTCTCTTCTCAGATGGTCAGCAGAGATGCAGGTCCCAGGGGCCCTCACCGGCCTAAGCGCTCCTGTCCATTCATTCCTTCACTCACTCACTCATTCCTGTGTTCTCCACAGCCCAGACGTGGTGGTTAGAGGGCTTGCTCCCGCTGGCCTCCAGTACCCTTTGGCGCCCTGCATTCTGCACGCATAAGCCAAAAGCCACGGGGCTGAGGGCCGAACGACGCATGGGGCACGCTTGCCACCGTCTGCACAGAACTCCTATACTTTCCCCAACGCAGCCAGCATTGCTCAAACCCCATCTCTGGAGTTTAGGCCTTCATAGTCTGGGCCAATTTTCTCAAAAAACCTAAAAGTGGTGAATCATCATTCTTTGAATGTGAACTTGACTTTGGGAAAAAGCCTAAACCAAATTAGCAAATAATGTGTGTGCTCTAAATGCATAATTCCATTTATGCTTTTTTAAAAAGTGACTTTCCTGGACTAGCTTCAATGTCAATCACAAAAAGGAGAGCTTCAAAATCACTTTGCTCTTCTACAGTTTGGCTGAAAGAAGTTTGAGCCCTGCAGTGGTTTCAACAGGATCGGGACTCACCGATAGAGTATAGATATTTACCTATACGTACACACACAGAAACCCATCTATGAAACATCACGTGTGGCTATATATTCATGCACACACCTAGGCATACACTCAGATATAGACATTTTTAAAAGATGAGTCTTAATTTTCTCCCTACTAATTCCCAAATTATTTCCTTTTGTATATAAATTTTAATAAATGTGATAACGTAAGGGAGCTCCTTATTCCTGTTAGACAATTAAGAGTGCCAACTGTTAAGTTGTAAAGGTGAATTTTGCCACCTTGGGTCTTATTTATAATTTTATAAACAGATCCTCACTTAATGGCGGGCTGCTGTCGGCTGCTGGGAGCACGACCTCTGGTGCCCTCTGCCCTCTTTTGCAGTTGTTGGTATCTGTGGCCGTCATTTCACCTTTGCACCTGCCCAGGCTACTCTCTGCCACCTCACTCCCTGCGGGGCCACCTGCCCAGGTGCGGGGCCACCTGCCCAGGTGCAGGGCCAGGTGCTGAGGGCAGCTGGATGTGCAGTACCACATCACAGGGAGTTCAAGAGAAGGAAAGGAAGAGGGCGGGGGGCAGGGCCCCTCCAGACCCTCCGGCATCTTTCGGGGCTGCAGCGGGTGGCTCTGAACCCTGGGGTGGCTGTCAGCTGGAAAGCAGGTGCTGGGTTCCTTACATTTTCTTTCAATTCCAGGCATGTGTTTCTTCTATAATCAGAATTCAGTGCTTCGGGGGATTCACACCACTCGGGTTTGGCTCTCCTAACTGCTTTTCTAACCAAGCCTTTCTCTCGGCTGGGCCTCCTCCTGCCCCCAGGGAGGGGTCCTCTAGCCCCTCTGCCCTCCCAACCACACCTGGAGAGGAGACGGGGAAGGGGTGCTGAGCCCGCCCAGCAGGGGCGCCTGTGCTGCCTTCTGCCTGTGGCCTCATCTCTACTTTCCTACTTCCTTTTATTGCAAAGGCAAGGTACAGTATGGGTGAGAGGAAATCATTTCCAAGGCTGGCAAAGAATAAGTCCTTACAACGAAAACAAATGAACTTGGGGAGTTATTGCTTAACAAGTTCAGCGTTTCTGTTGTGGGTGATAAGCAAGTTTTGGTAATGGACAGTGATGCTGGGGACACAGCACAGTAAATGCAGTCAATGCCACTGAATTAATTGTGCAACTGAAAGTGGTTAAAATGGCAAATGTATGGCATACATGTTACCACAACAGAAAATGCAATGAGTTCCCAGAAATGACAATAACAAAACAAAGCAAAAACAAGAACAAATGAACAGACAAAAACAAAACTTCGCCCTTTTCCTAAGGCGGCAGCCAGGGACCAGGGGACCACGTGTGGCCGACCCCTGCCAAAGCTCACTGCAGCCAAGCGTGCCGTTCTGAAGGAGGCACAGGGCGGCTGAAGAGCCCTTTCCTGGCTGGCATCCTAACTCTCAAAATATGAGCCACGTGAAGACATTTGCAGGCTGCTTCAAGCCAGAAGCAGCTTTTAGGAGACTGCGGTCACGCCTTATCATTTCACATTAACTCAGATGTGATGACCTCGTTTTAATTTTGTTATTGCTCTCTTAATTTTGGCCACCTGGGGAGGGGCACTGGCGAAGTCAGAGGACCTGCCCAGCTCTCGGGGTTTAATTCACTTATTGTCTCTAAGCCACTTTTTAAACGTGACTGCAAAGCAGTGATAATCTCTGTTCTGTATTCCACACAGGGTAACAGGAAGATTAAAATCACATAATACTTGTTCGGTGGGCTTTTTTAATTTGAAGGGCTGCCCTAAAATATCTCATCTACTATGTATATATTCTGATATTTGAAAGAAAAAAAAAAACAATTGTGGGAAAATATTTAAAGATACTCATATTTAACGGGGACTTTTAGAAATATGAAAAATTTTCCATTAAGGTATCAAATGGTCTGGTAATAAAAGATTAAAGTTAACCTTTGAATCATGCCAAAAAAAAAAAAAAAAAAAAATCACATAATACATGGGAGGCAGCATGGCCCCGTGTAAAGAACACGTTTTGCAATCAAACAGGTTAAACCTTTTGTACTTCCTACTGGTGTGACCCTAGGAAGGTAACAACTTTTTTGAGTGAGGATAACAATACCTGCCGTAGGGGGTCGCTGGGAGGTTTTATGAAGGTAAAGAATATAACAGGCCAGGGGGCGGATGTGGCTCAAATGGTTGGTGTCCATCTCCCATATGGAGGGAACTGGGTTCGATCCCCGGGACCTCCGGGTTAAAAAGAAAAAAAAAAAAAAAAAAAAGTAACAGGCCAGCCAGAGACTGCTTACAGAGCTGGACTCAAAAAGTATAAGCTGCACTTAAAAATAGAAACCTTGAGCAAATATAACATATTATAATAATATAATACCAAAAATAATATAAACTTAAGTACTTGGCTAACTTTGAAATCCCTGAGAGACATCATGGAAAGAGCAGAAAGCCAAGAGGTGATGGATGTGGTCCATGCAAGGTCACCAGTAAGCAAGTTAGTTTAAAACTGATTCAAATTTGTATCATTGAGGTCATGAATACAAAAAATTTAAAACCAATTAATTAAACTCCATCGAAAAAGAGGTAACAGGTATTGTGATGGTTAGGCTAATGTGTCAGCTCGGCCAGGTCACAGTGCCCATTGTCTGGTCAAGCAAGCACTGGGCTAATTGTAATACAAGGGCATTTCATGGACTTTAGTCACCAGTGAGCCTACTGCACAGATGGCTGGTTCCATCTACAATCCACGGAGGAGACTGCCATCAGCAGTGAGTGACCTCCCATCCAGTCGGCCCAAACCCTTAAAAGGAGAAGTGATTTCAGCATTCAGGGAGAGAACTTCCCTCTCTACTTCAAACAGCCAGCATCTCCTGGGGAACTCCTTCACGAGAGCCCCTGGCTTGCAGCCTGCCCTAAGGAATTTGGACTTGTGCATCCCCACAGTCATGTGAGACAATTTTATAAAATCTCATACTATTTACAGATATCTCCTGTCAGTTCTGTTTCCCTAGACAACACTGACTAATACAGGTATATTAATGCAATTGTAAAGATGAAGACAAACAAATGAAAGGATAATAAAAGTTTCTTCATTGTTTTTCCCCCAGATGGAATCAATAGTAATTAAATCAGAATTGTAAAATCATTATCTACTAAAATTAGCATAATGAGTTTAACTCTGGAAAAGTATTGGACAAAATCCTTTTCCCATGCTTTTTTCAATTTCTGAACAAAAAGTCAGTTCTCAACAATTTATCCAGTTCCCCTGTGGGGCTCTCCTGGAAGGGATGAGAAGCAAGCCTTTACTATCAAATACCAAATGCGGATGTTCGGGCCCTGTATTTGCACACTGTTCCACTTTCCAAAATTATCCCAATGATCAATTTCATCCCCTAAATCCCAAAGATTTACGTCATGAAGTCAATCACCTATACTAATGAGCAGGAAACAACAGGAATTCCATACAAATTGTATCCAGCCACTCAGCGCTATGCTGGGAAACCGAATGTCCAGGAAAAAAATCAATCCTCAGATGCCCATTTCCAAGGTATAAATCCCCTAGCAGAGCTGATGTCAGGCTACCAGCAGTGCGACCACCAGCTCACAAAACTTCGGTATTTTTAGCACGGGCCGGGGAGTGGGTTCCAGCACCCCCCCCTGCGTCTTTCCATGTGACAATTATTCGATGATTTCTCACATTTTCTGTGCTTTTGAACCAAAAAGGGCACGTGTGTATATAATTATAGTTAATTTACATGGAAAGCTACAAAATTTCATATATGTAAAACATTACGCACTCTAGACCGAGCTGCAATTTGAATGAATCCTAAGTTCACTGTGGACATCATTTCCTTCTGGTGAGGTTCCATGGCCAGCAGCAAGTGGGGGAGGGACAGAAACCACGTGAAACGTCCCGGGCACCCGGGCTGGGCATCACACCAGAAAGGAGGGGAATGAGGGGTGACCTCGAGCTTTGCTGAGCGTCCTCTCCTTTCCGACCATGAAACTCTTACGCAGGGGCGTGCAAAACGCCGCCATCTTCAACCACTCCTGCCCACCTCAGCAGGCTGCCCCCGCCGCCCACCCCCACCCCTCACGCACTGCTTTTCTATCACATCTATTTGATAACGTTTTCAGAACCACATTTTGAGGAACCTGTTCATATCCACCTCAGCTCCCCCCCATTGAAAACTTAAATTGGTACTTAAGTCACATTGCCTACACTGTAGCCACAAATGGAGCCCTGGATAACTTGTTTCTTTTTCACTGTGAGGTCCTTTCTTTCCCAGAATTTGTCAGAGCTATTACTATTAAGTAGTATTAACGTACAGCTTGAATCTAACCCTTTATCCAAGATTCAGTCTTTGCGTACATCATTTCCTGTAAAAGGACATCCAGTTGTACTTACGCCACCATTTTTACTCTCTTTTTAATAGCAATCTCAGGAAAGCAGAGGTCAGTTACAGTCCCAAAAGAACATGGGGGCAGTCTGAGTTATGTGCCACGTGGAACTGATATGCGAGAGAACGTGGATTCTCCCCCCTTGGCCACATGTTGAAACTTATGAAGACAACGTTACCTAAATATACGCTATTTCCAAAAGTATCTGTCGTTTTTCGTTTGTTTCTGGAATTCTTGAATGGCAAATCTAATAATACCTTGATTTTCTGTGTAACATTACTCCAACATCTGCTGCCGATTTCAATTAACAATTATTCAATGATTCCTCACATTTTCTGTGCTTTTGAACCAAAAAGGGTATGTATGTAAATAATCATAGCTAACTTACATGGAAAGCTACAAAATTTCATATATATAAAACATTACGCACTCTAGACCGAGCTGCAATTTGAATGAATCCTACGTTCATTTTGGACATCGTTTCCTTCTGGTGAGGTTCCATGGGGAGGTAAAAAGAGTACAAGGTATTTCCTCTACCCTTAGAGAACTTCCAGTATTGCTAAGGAAATTTAACATACTCCTAAAACAACTAGAGAACTAAAAATAATAATAATAATAATACAAAATTGCGCATCACAGATAGTTAATATAATAAGAATGACAAGATAATCTCTGTGGCAGAGGTAACAGAAAAGGGAAGGTCCTGGGGAGAGAGAAAACTTTCTGGAGGCAGCAACCATGCTGTTCATTTTTACTTAATATATATATCCAAGAAGTTCTTGAATGAGAGGGAATGATGATGATGCAAGAGAATGTCAAATAGTCTTTTGGAGCTTTCTCATTTTACAGATGAGCGGCTGGGCCCAGAAAGGCAAATGGCCCTGTGGTTACCTCGCTTGCTCAGCCGTTTCCTAGAGATGGAGGGAGGTGGAGGGGCGAAAGAGCAGTGGGTGGGGGTGTGGTGGATCTGGGTTTGTGAGATGGTTGAGTCTTGCACAATGTTTGCTACGTGGTCGTAAGGGGTTAAATACTGTCCCCCAAAATCCCTGTCCACACAGAACCTCAGAATGTGACCTCTAATGGAAAAAGGGGTTTTGCAGATGAGGTCACACTTGATTAGGGGGACCCCAGATCGAATGTCTGGTGTCCTTGGAAGAAAAGGAGAGACACAGACAGAAGAAGGCATGTCGGGGGAGGCAGAGATGGACATGGTGCTTCCATAACCCAAAGAGCGCCGGGTCTGCAGGCCACCGCCGGTAGCCTCCAGAAGGAATGGAACCTGCCGAGAACCTTCCGACCCCCTGAACTGTGCGAGAACACACTTCTGTGGTTCTGAGCCACCCACCTTTCGGCACTTTGCTATGACAGCTGAAGGAATGAGAACTTCCCTGGGGTGGGATGGAGAATCCAGAAGAACCTGATGCGATCACAGAGCTCCCGAGACCCGCTCCGAACAGGGAAGAGGCAGGAATGGAATAATACCTGAAGTCAAGATCCACAGAAGCATTTCTGGCATTTCTTGGCATGTACTTTTATTCTATTTTTTTTTTTTTTTTAAGTCAAACACATAATCTGGGAGGTTTTCCTAATATGTGTTCCTAGCTAATTTATACACAAGCAATCTTTCAGAAGTAACATATTTGACGGAATGCTTCAGGTAGGTGCTGGCAAGTTTTCTGTAAAAGCTAGCATGATCACAAAATAGCTGACATTTACTTGATCTTCACTATGTGCGACAACGAGCAAGGTACAAATACGTTTTGTTTAATGCCGAAAACAACTGTCTGTTGGGTACCATGGTTGTTTTCACTGCACAGGTAAAGAAACTGAGGTTCAGGGAAGCTGGGGGAACTTGCCCGAGCTCACACAGCTGGCCAGTGGCGGAGCTGAGGTCTAAATGGAAGCTTCTCTAACTCCAAAGCCAGTACCCCCAGACACCCATTTTAGAACGTAATCCCCAGTTGGCAGGATTTAGCGTTCTACGATTCACGGCACCAGCCATATTCCATGAATAAAGAAGGTATTTTAGATGACTTAGTAGACATTAGTCAAGCACTACCAACAGAGAACCTTTTCAAATGTTCGCCTGGCTTTCTGGTCTTTCACTGTTCTAGAAGATGTGGTTTTCAACTCTAAAAGTGGCTTAGTTAAAATACATATATATATATATATATAAAGCCTTCATTTCAGGTAAGGAATGATTAGGGAACTGATTTGGGAGCACAGAGGATCTCAAAAGCAGAGAAGTCTTTAAAAGAAAATTCCAGAAATAACTCTTAGCCAACCATATATTTCTGAAGTGTGAAACTGCAACCCACTGCCAGATCCTCTGAACAAAATCTTTAAAAAGCAAAGGACATAATCTGGTAGAATTTCTTCTGCCATTCGAGTGTACCGGGCTTCAGACAATTCTGGTTTCAATGATTCACTCTTCCAAAAGGCAGCAGCTGGCCTCTGGTATAAAAAGCAAATTGGTGAATAAAAGTCGCACGATTCAAAATGTGTGAACATCGACGAGTTTTTCAGTACTGCTTTCCTCCAAAGCTAAACCAGGCAGGCTAATATTGACTTTTGAAAATTCATTTTTAATTTAAATTTCCGTCAATTTCCTTGGTGAAATGTCTGCTTTACAGCATTACATGGACAGGGTTACTGGTGTGTCTGCGTGTCAAGACACACGTCGACACATGTGAAACATAAAGGCACTGTCCTTTTATCCTCCAAGACTCAGCTATAAGCCAGAAAGACCTTTGGCCCAGTTACAAAAGGACCACATTTTACCTTAAAATCCTGGAGGTGCAACTGAGACATAATAAACACGTTGCTGCATAAAGTGCATCATTTACTAGCCAAGGCTTCGGAACGCAGTGTCTGATAGTGCGTCTGTTATTGGGAATTGACGTGGGTCTCCTGAGGGCCAGGCATTTACATAACACAAACAACTTCTCTTCAAACTCACCACATCAGTTAGATTTGGGCAAGAAGTTAATTAATAAAATTCACATTCCCCCCCACCCCTTGGTTGGACAAAATGGCAATATTTAAATCGCTTCTATTGTAGAAATATCTTAGGAAACCTGAGTATCTTCCAGAACACAATTTGCTAGAGGAGATAAAGTTCAGGATAAACCTGTACATCCATTGAATTTTTTTTTTTTGCTATGAACACCCAGTTGCCTACATTTAAAAAAATTATTTTTAGAACAGTTGTCTGTTTACAAAAAAGTTGAGAAGATAGTACAGCGAGTTCCCACATACCCCGTACCCATTATTTCCCCTATTATTATTATTATTATTATTATTTATTTTTTTTTTTTTTACCGGGAGGTACCGGGGATCGAACCCCGGTCTCTCCATATGGTAGACGGACACCGAACCTCTTGAGCCACATCCGTTTCCCCCCTATTATTATCTTATGCTTAATATAGTACATTTATTACAATTAATGAACCAATACTGGCACACTGTTATTAACTAAAGCCTATATTTTATTCAGCTTTCCATAGTTTTTACCTAACATCTTTTTTCTGTGCCAGGAGCTCATCCAGGAAACCACATGACATTTCATCTTCACATCTCTGTGGGCTCCTCTTGGCTGTAATGGTTTTCAGACTTTCCTCACTTATAATGACCTTAATAATTTTGAGGAGTACTGGTAGAATGTCCCTGACTGTTTTTCTGATGTTTTTCTAGTGATTATATGGGATTATGGGTTTTGGGGAGGAAGACTACAGAGGTAAATCGCCATTTCACCCCATCGTATCAGGGTACATACTATCACCATGACTTATCTCGTTGATGTTGACCTTGACCATCTGGCTGAGGCAGGATCTGCCACATTTCTCCCATGTAAAGTTACTCTCCCCTCCCTCCCACTCCACATGGGGCTTTTTGGAAGAAAGTATGTGCAGCCCACACTTAAGAGGTGAGGATTTATGCTCCACTTCCTTGAGGGTGAAGCATCTAAAATAATTATCTGGAATTCTTCTGCAAAGGTTTGTCTCTTCTCCTCCATTCATTTATGTATTCAATCATTTACTTACATCAGTATAGGTTCACAAATATTGTTATGGTTTGGGTTATATTCCGATACTGCTTTACTTATTTTGTTCAAATGATTCCAGCAGTGGCCCTGTGGAGCCCTCCCACTTCTCTCCTGTGCCTCTGACAAGCCCCCATCACCGTATGTCATGTGTGTGTGTTTAGCACTTGCTCACTTTTCTGGCACCAGAAGATGCTCCGGGCTCAGCTGTATACTTCCTGCCCCAGTCCTAGAATCAGCACGGGATCCTTTTATTGAAGAGTGGTGTTAGAAACCAAGCTGTGGCTGCTAGGTGTGCTCATGGCCCTCTCTGCTGACAGCGCTAAGAAAGATGTGTGTGCATAACCCATGGATAGACACATAGCTATTAATATTTTTATAGGTAAATATCTGTGTCTATATTAAGCTAAGCAAGAGTTCATACTGATGTCTCCGACTCTAATATGTTACCATTTAATTTCAGCCTCTTCCTCTTACTTATCTGTAACCTCACACTCCAACCGTGAGAACCCTGGCTCCCACCTCTGCCTTCCATTTACCAATGGTCCATTTCCAGTACACATTTCAGCAGCATTGGAATTGTTACACCACAACTTTATCAGCCAGAGTACAGGTTCTTTTGCCTTTGGTCTAACAGATTCTACTCCTTTCTAAAGCTACTTCTTTTAGTATCTTTCCCCTCAACTCCATCAGTGAAGCTTTTCATACATTTGAAATACAATTAGATTGCTTTGTCACACCCCTTGTATTTTAATAAGAAAGGAAGCTATTATATTTTGCTGTTTTATTTTATCCAAGATATCAGAATATTAAAAATGTAATTATAATTTATTCTCAGTGCCCATATATTTTAAGCTCTATATTTAAACTCTATGGCTATGGAGTTTGTTCCTGATGCTTATAACACACACGTGTGCACATGTGGGTGCACACACACACACACACGTAAAACTATTCATTATAATGAAACTTTATATGAATCTAAATGTTGAAACATGTTTGGATTTTAACTTCCAGTAAGATAAACTGTAACTTTAAGTAAATAATTATATGTTAGAAATAATCTAAAAATATGTACTCTCACTCTCTGACATGACTCCACCTATAAGGATTTTAATTGTTATTCTCCCCACCCCACCCTTTATTCATGAAAATTGGAGGAAACATTGCCTTATCTATTTGTTCCCCTAATGACTGGAACAATTCAGATTTGAGACTGGATAGATAGTGACTGTGAACAAAGAACAGAATCAGAGCTTCACTTCAGGGTTCAGCTCTTTCCTCTAAATAAGGGATGCTGACATACAGACTGAGGGAGGGGCTGCACGTGCTGGAACAGGTGGCAGCTTTGTCTGGTTTTACAGACGTCCCGAGGAGAGCTGTTATGGGACTGTGTCACAGGCCACTTCCAGGCATATCTTAAATTTCCCAAGCATGGCTGTGAAAGTCTATGTATTTCTCAAGAAATGAAGTATTGCTTTCGTCTCTTCTTCTCATTGTGATCTGATTTCACAAAGGGATGTTTGCATATTAACTAGGTTGAGTTACTGGTGACAGATTTGTAACCACTACGGAACCCTGGAAAGTGACAATTACTTAACCTCAGTGAACACTCTCTACTTCCCACCCAAAGTACTATCCATTCTTCTTCTGTGCATGCCCTTACCTTAACAAGAGCTGGCAATGAAGGTGGCACCCAATGCTTCTCAAAAATAGTAAGCCAGAAGAGTTCAAATGATGATGCTGTGAACAGGGCTTATAAAAGGGCACAAACAGCCACAAAGTCACAAAACACAGCCAAATCTTAAGGTCAACACTGCCAAGCCAGAAGCCTCCAATGAAGGAGGTTCAGGTAGGCATCTAAAGAGGCCAATGGGAGAAGATATGCCGCATGTGTTCTGCATTTGGAAGAAACAAAGGAGACCATAATGTGAACAGGAAGGCATTCGTTTTTAAGAAGTCAAAGGAAATGATTTGTCTTTATCCTTTCCACTCAATTTCATTTTCATAAGCTTTTTCTCTAAATGAGTTCTGGACTGCAAACAAACACTCAAGTACACTTGCTAGGTGGTCGCTGAGATTAGTTATTCCCTTTCTTTCAGAAAAGCCCTGTTTTCTTAACTCATATTCACTCTGTGGTCCATTTAAAAACTTGGGGGAGCAATAACACCACATTTAATATTTAATATTGAAGCTTGTTTTACATCTCGTTTACTGTAGAGCAGTTAAAATGAGAAGGATATTAATAATTTCAAATTTTTCTTGAATTTAGTTTTAGAAAATATTAGAAAGCAACGATACAATGACTAACAGCACCCACAATGGGTTTATTTTTCCAAATAAAAACTAAATTTGGAGAGATTTAATTGACCACAGGAAATGTTAATTTCCTCAGAGTGTTAAGAAAAGTTACTGCATACGTGAAAGGCGACGGGATACTTGAAAAAGGATCGCCAGAGGAGTCAGAAAGAGCCCTTAGAGCACTGAGAAATTAAATATCATGAACATGAAAACTTTATTGGAAGGTGAAGTCAAATAAATCTCCCAGGAAGTAGGAAAACAGTGTAAGAAAAGGTAAATAATAGAATATATGAGAAACATAGAGGATCAATACAGGTGGGCCAACATCTGACTTATGGATGTTCTGACAGAGAAGAACAAAGGAGAGAAAGTTATCAAAGAAATATTGTGACACAAATCAAAAGAACACTTGTTTCAGGATTTAAAGGGTCCACTAACAATGAATAGTGAAAGCTACAAACAAAAATATACTATTTTTTAAATCACCACAAAATTATTCCACATTTCAGATGATAAGTAGAACCGAAAAGTTTTTGCAGAGAAACAAAACACGGGTTATATAGAAAGAAGTGGGAGTAAAGAGTGGCGTTAGATTTAAAATAGCAACACTGGAAATGACAAGATCTCTAAAATCCTGAGTTCTGAAAATGTATATCCATAATAAATAAGGGTAGAATTTTTAAAAAAACAACTGCAGAGGCACAATACCTCAAGCATTTTACCTTTCATGCATCCTCTATTAGGAAATCACCAGAAAAACCAGTCAGAGAAAAGATAAGATAGAACCCGGGAATTTATCAAACAGGAAGGTCAAAAGACCATGGTGACGGGGCAGCTCAGGATTATGGCTGCCTAAGAAGGCCTTGAGATTCCAGACCTGGAGCGGGGAGAATGGAGGCCCTAGGAGAAGTCTCCAAAGAAAGGTGAGTGGTAACCTCCCTGACCAGGTAGGCAGAGGGAAACACTGGTCGGTGCTGAATATGTCTCAGGAGCATTTGGAGAGGTATACAGAAAACTATGCAATGAAAAAATAATAATAAGTCAGTTCATAACCCCAAGTAAAGATAACAAATTGTGGAACAAATGAAATAATTTGTTTTGACTATTTGGCTCAGCAAAAAATGTAAACACTGAATACTGATTTAATTTTAAAAATGTGTTATATGGATGTGGAGGAATGAGGAGGGAAATTGGGAAAGATAAAAAGAAGACAAATCTTCATTTATCAAAAAAATTTAAAAAAATAATATCTAAAGTTGATAAATCAAGAAATAGCAGAATAAGCATATTCTTAAAGAAATATGGAAGTAAATATCTAAAAGAACTTTAAAAAATGTAATGTCTACAGGACAAGACTGGCATGGGAGGGGACAATAGATCTTTTAGGACTAGTTGGTTTCTAAGTGCATATATTTATTATTTTGCTACAAATAAAAATAAATATATTCCTTGCATCAAAAACTAAGCGGTTTCAGAAGCAGTAACAATACTCTATTTCTGAAGTTGAGTAGTGGTATTAATGATTCTTTTTAAAAATTGTGGAAATTTTCAAACATACAGAAAAGCTGACAGGACTTTACAGTGCACATCATTATATCTAATATTTACCATCCTCGCCCCATAACACCTCTGTCCATCCAGTCTTTCCACCCGAGACCCATCTTCTTTATTCCTGCACTTCAACGTGAATTGCAGACCACAGCGCCCTCCCCACTAAGTACTTCAGGAGACAAATACATGGTTCTGAAATTTTAAAAAGAAATAATGAAATCAAGCAAGTTAATGAATAAAGTACAAGTAACAAGAATATATTAATGTATGAGCCTTCTCAATCAAAATTTCATTTTGCATATTTGAACTTTTACAATTTTATCATAAAATAAAAGTCCCTCAGAGCCAAGGAAACAAGCTGCTCAGTCAATGTACGTCAAAGCCAGCCGGCATCTCCCCTCCCTTGGTGCCGTCCAGGCTGGCAGGACCGACGGCTGGCACCCTTCTTTTTGCAGTGTGGCTTTTTAAAAACACAAATCCTAAGTTTACAGTTAAATTCACTTGATTCCTCAAGTGTATCCTAAAAACCGAAACGTTAGTTTGGTAAAGGAAGTTATCCGAACTGGCTGGGATGAACACTTACTTCCCTTTCTAAGAAGCACCCCCCGCCTTGTCCACTAAGCGTGCAGTACGGGCTTACTGGGATGGCCAAGGTTTAGTCAGAGGCACGTGACTAACTGGAATGTCATAATGCAAATTGCCGAAGTGATTTTAATGGGACTTTATGGTTCTCTAATCATCCGACAGCATCTGAATTAATGCAAATTACAACACAGGCAGCCAAAGAGCGCCTGAACAGTGATAATTTTAGACAAGGCTAAATCTAGCACTTCCCTTAAAATACTTCTATGACTTTGTGGCACTGCCCAGATCCACAAATCACATTCTCAAGGAAGCCAAAAAAGCAAGCCAGTCGCTTGAAATCTCATTAACCCTTTGCTCTGAAACCTGAGGGCTGCGTCAGCATAGAACAGTGAGGGGAAAGTGACGGCAAACAAGATTAAGTGGGACAGTCTTCATCGCACAGATGAAGCCACGGCTCAGAGCCCTCGGGGAGTGGATGGTGACCCCATTCCTTTAGAGTGACTGATTTTTCAGTCCCCAATTTTAGCAACTCCTGACTTAAAATACAAGAAGTAACTGACTGCAGGGAGAACTGAGGCCAGGCAGACCAGACTGGCAGAATGAAATTGAAATGCGAAGCCCCAAACCCGTCTTAGGGGTTGAACCACATCCTCCCAGAAGGACACGGTTGAGTCTGACCCCTGGTGCTCTGGACGGGAACTCACTGGTAAACAGGACCTCTGGAGACGTGGCAAGCTGAGGCGCGGCCTGCTGTCCGCATAAGCGGCACCTGGGGCACTTGGCCACGGCAGCCCTGGCAGAGGGAGGGGACGTGGAGAACCAGGTCTGCAGTTGCCTGCAGGGGAGGCAGCCGCGCCTACTGACCTGCCCACCGCAGGCCTTGTGGCCCGGGCGGCTAAGCGCCGTGAGTCCACGTCACCTCCTCTGTGGCTAAATGTTCAGTGGCCTCTCGGTGCAGTGGCCTCTCGTTCAGTGGCCTGGAGCCCTCAGCACTGGATGGGGGGGCCAAAAGGGCACGCCATCAACCAGGAAAGAGGTTCTCGAAAAGACTTTAAAATTTAGCCCCAGAAATAAATAACTAAAAGAAACTACAAGTAGTCTTCTTTCCATATAATAAGCTTTATTTTCAAAGAAGTTTTAGATTACAAAGAAGTTACATCGAATGTTATTTTGATGTTGCCTAGGAAATCAACAACCATTAAACGTCTTGATATGTACTGTTACCTTACATGGAACAGTTTCGCTTATCGTTTCCTCTGCATTGACCATTTATGGGATGTAGATCACATTTCCACTTTCTGATCTCAGAACATGCCCCTGCTGGTAGAGCCTGCATATTCTCAGTCTTGCATTTCCATCGCTGCCACGAGGTTGGAGCCCACAAGAGCCAATTGGCAGATGGTCTCACGCACCTAAACAATTATTTCCAGGGTATTTGTGGACTTAAATGGGGTCGTATTTTCAATTCAGTGGTGTCCAAGTACAAGACACTAGAACCAGCGATTAGTAGGGAAGTAGGAAACCTTATTTCAACTCTACTAGCAATGAGCTGTGCGCTCTCGGGAAAGTCAACTTCTCTTTCCTTGAGTGCTGGGCCAAGAGCCTGCCCAGCGCTCAAGTCTACCACGGAATTTTTCTTGATCACTTGCAAGCTCGGGTCACAGCATCTATGGACAACCGCTCCAAAGTCCTTGAGACTCAGAGTCTCGGGCTTTCTCTCTGGAAACAGCCCTGGTTGGTCACTCTGGGGGGTCATGGGTTGGCAGAGCAAGGGTGGCCTCGAGTAGTTTCAAGTGTAAATTTCCATTCTACCAATTTACTCCATCTTCTCCACTCACCCCATTCTGTCCCTTCCCTCTCCCTTTAAACTCATAATATCCATGTACTTTCCACCTTCTTTCCAAAGACAATACGCAAGCCCAAGAAAATGAAAAGCCCAAAAGAAAACCACAGACAAGGAGAGGCTCTGTGGTCTGGATTGCCAGAGTCTAAGCCGCCGCGCTGAGGAAACGGTGTGCTCTTTCCATCATTTTGTACTCCACCTGCCCCTGCAGGCAAGTGCGGTGGCTGAAGAAACAAGGGCATATTCAGAATATTTTCTAAGAACTCACCAGTCCATCCCCAAACTCTGATGACCGACAGAGGAGATGCATATCCGAGAGAATCTAACAAACTTTCAGGAGACATTTAATGCACTGTGACATAGATCCCTTCCATTAAAGTATTATTTTCTAAAATATACTTTTCAATTATTTGTCTCATCTCCTTTCTAATGTTCCAAATCCTCTAACATAGCTCCCTGGTTGCACCGCGTGGTCTAACTATTTTAAAAATAAAGAAAAATTCATATATTCCTACCTTAATTATCTATTACCCTTTTTAATCACTTAATATCATCTTTTATGCAACCAGGTTTTATCTCTGGGAAAATGTATCCTAAAGAAGTTAAAAGTTTATCCTAAATCTGATAAATTATTCAATTTCATACTTTAATTTTCCTTAAAATCATATTTGTGGCTTTTTTAAGTATTTTTCAAATATAGTATAAATCCTTACTCTTAAGAAATTGTTTGTGCAAACATAGCAAAAGAAGAAATAATGGTAGGTTGTCATGATGAAAAGAGAAAACCATAAATTACGGTTACCAAATATATTATGCTCGGTTTAAAAATCATTCAGTAAAAGTATGACTAACAGTGGAGTGCTGGTAAATGTCTAACAAATGATTTTCTGGGGATAAAAAGCCCTGATTTGTAATGATTGCTGATTTCCACAGTATAAATACTCCATGGTCAATTTCAAGCCACCATCTATTTAACAAACGGCTCGGAAAATTCTTGAAATTTTAACCATCAGCTTAGCAAGTCCAGGACAAAACCGGTGTCTCCCACATTTAAAGCACTGTTAAACTTTCATTTTATAGTCAAGTAACGATTAGCATAGATCTGGGATCATTAGCGTCTTTTGGCCCACCAGTAATTGGTTCTTTGATGCCTTTTAAATAATGAAATCGGTAGATTAGGTAAGAGTGAGATTTTTTAGCCAACTTCATATATCTTGATATGCTTACAGCTACTTGAGGAGGGCAGAAATGAATTAAATAAGCGTATGGGTACCAACGCAGGTATGTGAAACTAAATTGACGTTCACCGAGGGATACAGACTTGCTGGTACTGCTGGACCCAAACAACAACAAATTGAGTTTGACAGTGAGAGTCAGAAAGCACTGATTTAAAGATGAACACTGCTTCCAACGGGAGGGCCAGCTGTATTAGTCAGGGTTCTCCAGGGAAACAGAATCAACAGGAGAGATCTGTCAGTAATATGAGGTTTTAGAAGAGACTCTCACGCGACCGTGGGGATGCACAAGTACAGGTGCCACAGGCAGGCTGCAAACCAGGGGCTGCACTGAAAGTCCAGTGAAGGTCCTTGATGAGTTTCTGGAAGACGTTGGCTGTCCAAAGACGAGCTGGGAAATTCTCTCTGAATGCTGAGATCACTTCCCCCTTTAAGGCATTCCACTGATTGGATAAAGCGTCACCCATTGCTGCTGGCAGTCTCCCTGGTTGATGCAGATGTAACCAGCCATCGGTGCAGTAAACTCACTGGAGACTAAAGCCCATAAATGTCCTTGTATTACAATTCGCCCCGTGCTTGCTTGACGGAACAGCTGGGCACAGTTACCTGGCCCAGTTGACACATCAGCCTAACCATCACACCAACCAACACCAGAAGACAGCAAAATCATCTGAGGTTCACAACCTTTGAGAGCCCCTTATCAGGCCATAAACAGCTCCACATGTGACGATTACACCCCATTATTTCATTTGTTTTTTAAATGTGCTTTCCCTTTGTAGCTGAGGATTAAGCTAATTCCTCCTCCATTATTCATGAGGCCTGAGTCTTTCACAAAGGATGGGATTTTCACTGCTGCACACCATCTCCACCAGCGTCCCCTGGATTCCTGGATTGAGGAATCCAGGGGATTGCGCCTACATTTGCTGAGCATCTTCTACCTGGGTGCCGAGGACCCTGCTCTCTGTTCCTATGGTGGACCGTTTAGAAGCCAGCGCGAGCAGCTGCAGGAGGGCCACATAAAAACAAGAACCCTCGGTCAGCGTGAAGTGATGCCACCCAGGCAGAGCCGGATAAGGAATGTAGAAAATGAAGAGAAGATCAAAGCTTCCACCATGTAGCAATTCTTCTGTTAGCCTCGCCACAGACGCCCCTCCTCCCAGCCCACACCTGCAAGTCTTTCAGGGCTCATTTTCACCTCTGGTCAACCTTCAGGGCTCCCACACATCAGGATGAGAAGCTCCAGGGACCCCTCAACTGCCAACCCCGCCATCATCCTACCTAAACAACTAAGCTTGCGACCACCCGCTGCTCGGCAGTATTCACACCTCCAGGTAGCAAAGGATGCTCTCTCGCTCTGGACAGGGCAATGGAGTTTCTCGAAGGACCACGTGCACGTCCGTCTGACTAGATTCCTGCCAGTCTCACCCGCAAAAGCCTCTCCGTGTCGGTTCGCCCTCACCCCCAGTCTCACGTGCACTCACTTTTGTTAACAATCACGGCAGCTTTTTTAATTCACTGTTCTTTCCATTCCGTGCATTCACTCACTAAAGCTCATCCAGCTCCCGGCACTGCCTTTCCCTCTGAAGACTGAAATAAAAGCAGAAGACGGGCAGCTTGCTTTACGATCGTGAAAAACCCAGGCAATGCTGAGAACCAACACTGAGGGACTGCTCGGCCCCACCTTTCTTCAGGTACAATGCCTGTTTTCCCCCAAAAGCAGCCTCTGAAATCCAGTGCTCTCCCCATCTACATAGCCACCTAGAAAGCTGTGTTTACTAGTTAATAAAAAAGACCCTTAGAAGGGAACGAGTCCGTTGGTAAAGAAGCGCTAGCCTACGCATGAGGAAAAAGACGTTTAATGACATATCGATGACCTCCTGAGAATTCACAGCTGCCATTCGGAGCAAGCCTGAGCCTCCCAGGTGAGGTGGAATTAAACTCTACCTTTGACTCCCATCACTTTAGGGACAGCCATCCTGACTGCTACTGAATTTTTTAAGCAGCCCCCACCATTCAGAACTCTTGGTTCTTGAGAAACCCAGCTGCCTCCTTATATCCCATCACTGAGCTTGTTCTCAAACTGAGCTCTACAGCTCACTTAGTGGTAACTTTTGAGATGCCTCCTGGTTCATGAACTTCCTCACCTGATCTAACAGACTGCCCTAGACAAGGAGAAAGGCTCATCCACCAGCGAGGACAATGGCACCATCTCACAGAGTCAAGGATGAATTTGTTTCAGAAGGAGCAGAGCAGCAGTGATGGCATTTGGGAAAGAAAGAAAATACTTCTGGGTCGCTCAGCAAGTCCAGGTAGCAGAGGAGCCCTTTGGATGCAAGTGTCAGTAATCTAGGAAAGGCTACCTCTGACTGATCATTCATTCCAGGAGAAACCAGTGAGTAACTAAGACTCTGGGCCAGGCACTAGGAACTGGAAATTAAGTAAGACATGGCTTCTGCCTAGAAAGACAGGCATGTAAACAAATGTGAGTATGAGATAGATTTAAAATGCTGTGTGATTCAAAAGACAAAAGAATAGAAGCCCAATCCAAAAGGAGAGCAAGGAAACGGCAGCCCTACCTTCAGAACCTCTCCTCTTCATCGTCACGTGATGGATGGACAACCGGGGGCACATGCAAACACAAGTCGCAGAATCTCAGTTGTGGAAGGGATTCCCGCCCTGCTCTGTAATTCTGCACGTGAACCTGCTGCCAGTGCTCTGATGAGTCACCTGAGCTCTGCGACTCAGTGCTCAGGCAGGGATGCTCGCTCTTTGGAGGCAGTCGCTGCCTTTGGGAAGTTCCATTTCTTCTCCCTTACTGTTAGCTGGCATCTGCTTTCTCTTAGCTTCTACCCATTGGCACAGGTTATTTCCCCCCAATTCTTCTTTTGAGCATGCACTCCACTTACCCAGGATGCAGAGCTAGGTAAACACGTTTCACAAGGAGGGCAGTACCCAGTTACCAGGGCTCCCGTCTAGTGGAGAGGTGGGGACAAACCCCTGTAACAGAAGGCAGCGCAAGCTCCTCGCCACGGAGAGGCCGCGAGAGGACAACTGAGGTTCAGCAGGTGGCGAGAGCACACTTCACTTAGCAACCCAGAAGGGCCGTGGAAAGAGTGAAACGCCCGTTTAGCTCTCCGAGTCAGCCAATACTTCCTTTCCACCTTCTGCTTGTCAGGCACTGTTTCGGGGATGGCAGCGCAGCAGAATATCAAACATCAAACTCGTTGCTTTCAGTCAGCTGAGATTCTCAGATCACAGGCAGGTAAACGTGTCGCAGGTAACAACGATCACGGTAGTGAGTGCTGGGGAGCGGCGGCTTCTGTTTTAGAGCAGGGAAGGGCCTCCCTGAGAGGAGGAGAATGCACTTCTCTAGGGCAACGAGCCCGAGCATGAAACGCACAAGGAGGCCTAAAGCAAGGAACCCACAGGATACAGGCTGGCGATGCACAGAGGAAGCTGAAGAGTGACAGGAGGTTTGGGGGCAATCCTCCTTGGTGTTTCGACTCATCGTGTGACAGCTTTTGTCCCCAACTCTCTGCAAAGATATTTGTGTAGCAAACAGCCTTGGAAGACAGAGGCAACGTCAGATTTTTCCTGGCCAGGATAATAGAGTGTCTCTCTCTGGGGCAAAGGTTTGGTGGCCCTCTCCAAGCTTGAGGTTGCTCTGCTGAGACACAAACCCCCGTGGGCACAGCTGCCTGGGCCATGCCACGTTGCCCCACGGGGCCGGAAGGGGAAGGGAGCCGACGCTGCCTGCTGTGCTGTGAGCCACGAAACCTCTGTCTCCCTCAGGGGAGACTCAAGTCCGCTGCAGCACCTAGGGGGCCGTGGCAGGCTAACCTGGGAGCTAGTAGGTAGGTGAAAGCTCAGGACCGCGGCGCCCGTGGGGCTGCCGCCGAGCGCTGGCCTGAGGAGCTCGCGGTTCAATTGGGAGGGGGTGAAGCCACTGCTTGTTTTCAGAGCCATGTCCTGTGAGATGAACTTATCAGGGTAGCTGGGGACCAGCTTCCTGTGGAAGCTCACGCCTTCTGGGCCGGGGCTTGGATGCATGAACTCGCTCAGTCTTCACAACAGACAGTGTCAGTATTATTCATTCCTTCAGTGAGTACTTATGGAGCATCTACTGTGTTCCAAGAATTGTGAAGTCATTTGGGATACGCTGAAGAACGAAACAGGAGGGAGCCCGGTCCTCAGGGGCACACAGACAGACAGATTCCTGACAGAATGCCAGTTGGTCACAAATGCTGCACAGGAAAATAAAGCAGGACAAAGGGACAGGATGCTGGGGACGCCATCTTAAACAGGGCGCTCAGGATGGCCTCTGTGAAGAGGTGGAGTTCAGCAGAGACCGGAAAAAAGAGCGGTGGCAACTGCTGTCTCTGTGGAAAAGGTGGGAAGCCCAGGAGGAACCAAGAAGCCCACCCCAGCGCCAACGCTGCGACCACCGCCCCACCCCGCGGTGCGGAGGCCAGGCGAGCAGAAACCGGGCCTGTCAGAGGGAAGAAGGGCCAGGCTTCCGCTGACGGGCTGCCCAGGCGCTATGGGTTGGGGTGAACAACGGGAATTTATTGGCTCATGGTTTTGAGGCCAGGAAAACGCCCACATCAAGGCGTCACCCAGGCGGCGCTTTCTCCCAAAAGACTGGGCTGTTCTGGCCGGCGGCCTGCGATCCTCGGCGCGTGGCTTCTCTGTCACACGGCAGTGCACATGGCAGCCTCTTCTGGCCTCTCCGTGCTCCTCTGGGTTCTGCTCAATTTCGGCGCCATGCTCCCTGTGGCGCGCTCGCTCACTCTCGCTCTCTCTCGCTCTCTCTCGCTCTCTCTCTCTCTCTGTCTGAATGTCATTTTGCTTATACAGGACTCCAGTCACAGGATGGAGACCCATCCTGGCTGGCTGGGCCACACCGTAACCGAAGCAGCCTCATCAAAAAGTCCTACGTCCAATGGGTCCACCCCACAGGAATGCATTAAGTCTAAGGACATGCTTTTCTGGGGCACACAGCTCCAAGCCACCCCAGCCAGAAACACAGGGAATGAAGCGGCAGTTACAAGAAGGGGAGCATATGAGAGACAATGCCGAGAGGGATTCCACAAAACGTGTCCAGAAGGTACATTCAAAGAAAGAGAGGTCAGAGAGCAGACAGAATGGTGGGTAACAGACCCAGGGGCTGGAGGGAGGGCGGGAAACGGAGAAACAATGATTTGGATTCGGACACACCAAGTATGTCGCATTAACAGGACAGGTTTGAATGTCACCTCAGATATGAGGTCTTACGGACTTTGCTCCTTGCCCTCTACTGCTCCTTGGTCACCTTCAAACGCTAGTTCTGTCCCAGACATTGGAACCTACTGGGAAAACAGGTGGAGAAAACCAAGTGTTCCCTGCTGGTTGTTCTTAATCAGCTGGCACCCTTTCTTTCAATGCACCGAGCTGGGAACTCAGTGCCTATTTCTTCTTAATAAATTTTACATTTTTCATTTCTTGTGGAATTGAATAATAATAGGAGTTTTGAAACTTTAGCATTTTCCATGCTTCTTTTTATGGGTTCTCTAGGAACCAGTGTACTGGTGTTCAATCTTTCTTCTCCACTTCCATTTGATATAACAAATTCAGACACCATGCAGCCATAAATCCATGTCCTACTGTATCCTTTTGTGTCTACGGTGGAAATGCCTAACTTCATTCTAACGTCTTCAAATCTTGCCAAACCACACTGGGGTTAAAGTTAAGTAAAGTTCCTTTAGATGTATTTTGAAAGAGTTCTAATTTATTTCAAATTTTGAAAAATAGAGGAGGTTAAAAATATAAAGAAGCATGAACTTTTAAAAATTAATTACCTGTTGAATAGATAATACATGTACCTGGTTCAAACACCAAAGAGTATTCAAACATAGGTCATGAAAGCATATGCGTGTACACTCACGTGTGCATGAGTATGGGTGTGGCAGTGTATGAGCAAACCTTGAAGACGCAAGCACAGTATTTTAGCACTTCTGCCATGGACGTACCCCTAGGTAGACACACACATGTAAAATACGGTCAGTGTTTTCAGTTTTAGTATACTCTTGGACTCTTGCTGCTGTCTTGGCTCCGTAAAGCACAGTCCGTGGTGTGCACCAAACGAATCTTTCTTCCGTGGTAACATCAGCCAGAACCATGGACAGTGGCTGTCCCCCACCCCCCGCCCCTGCCCTTTACCCTTGGCTTCAGAATGATTTATTCTTTCAGATGCCTGACTCTGCTCCAGCCTCCACTTTCCTCCTTTCAGAGCTGCAGGCATACGCGAGGGCTGCTGCAGAGGCCTGGGCTCTGAGAGCATCAGCGTGGCTGGCTTAGAAGTGTGCACACCCCACGACTGAGCAGTACTGAAAGTGGAAGTCAGCTGAGGAGCAACAAAATGTCCAGGGTGAAGCCCTTGAGGCGGAGCATTTAAAATGCGGTTTTAAAGAGAACTAGGGCTCTGCTCAGGCCTTGCTTCAGGTGAAGGCGCCCCTGAAAATCAGGTGTAGTTTTAGCCTGTGTAGAGCTCAGATGCGCGGCAGCTCAGGATGTTGAATTTATGGGTGGATTAGAGTCATGCTCGCAGACTCCAGCGCGGGCTGTGCAGGGATCCCAAAGCTGTGTGTCCGGGCTGGGCTGACCTTCATGCATGGCCACTCCGCTCTGACAAGGGCCACAGGGCCAGCCTGTCCTCAGGGCCTGTCTGCAAAAGGCCGCTCAGAACAGGACGCTGCCTAACGTGATTCCGCCTCCAGATCCTTACAGAGCGTTTGGGGGTAAAAGCAGCTTATATAAACGCTCACGTCTTCACCCTCGTGCCCAGACACCTTCTGAACCACAACCCTAAATGCGAAGGGATTAGGACAGATGATCTGGGGAGCCTGGGGGCTGGAGGTCCTGAGAAGCTGTGAGGAGCAGGCAGGATCTGAATGAGGTGGGATTTAGACGAGGGGCTGGAGACCAGCCCCATCCCCTGGTTTGCGCTGGGATCACTGTAAACCTGGCCGTGAGTGCCAGGTCCAGTTCGGGGCTCTGGGAGAGCCCGCTGGCTGGGAGGGGCTGGTCCCAGAGTACCAGGGCAGGCTGGGTGAGGGGCAAGGATGGAGTCGACCAGGGCTGGAAGCCCTGGTCAGCGGCAGCAGCAGGGTCAGCCGCAGGGCTGAGCGGTAGATTTCATCTGAAGGTGAAGCAGCAGGAGTGAGTCTGGAGTGAAGAATGCCCTGAGGAGGGGGGAGTCGGTTTTACACGCAGGCTGAAAGCCGGTGAGGGTGGGAGAGGTCTACAGGTCCACGGAATGCCCCCCGTGGGTTGTGGCAGCTGGGACAGACTGAAGGACACTGTGAAAACACACTCAGGATTTGGTCACTGAGTGAGAGAAGCAGGGACTGTTTCAAGGATTTGAACCTCAGAAGATAAGGAAGGCCACTGAGAGAACCCGCACAAGGGCTTGATCTTGCTGATGTAGAATTTGACCTCCGGGCTGACGCATAACTTAGTCAATGAAACTCCAAGGCTTGAACTCCCTGTACAGGTCAGAAATGAGGTCTGGTCTCCTTTACTTCCCCAGGACGGGTTCTCAAAGAGCAGTAAGTCTACTGGATTTCTTGATTAGCACCCATGTCCAAAAGGGGCAAAGTAACATTTGGTTGATGCCATTACTTTTCTAAAAAAATGTCCACCCTGAAAGTATGTCTTTATAGGAAGAGGCCCCTGCTCTGAGGGCTTAGAAATGTTGGAATGGCTTCTCCAAATGAGACGGCAAATCATATTTTCCAAAACCAATCATGAAACTCCATCAGTCATGGTGCGGTGGCCTTTGAAAGCTTCATTTGTTGGTTAGAAACCAGAGAAAATTAGGGGACAGCCCCCAGGGTGACACTGTGTTCTTGGGCTCTTTTGTGTAGATGAGGATAAAATCTGAGAAGGTCCTCTGTGCTCTGCCCCCTCTCCTCCTGCTTCCTGAGCATTGCTCCCTTCCTCGTCCTCTTGTCACACAATAACACACACACGCTTTATCACTGCAAAGAGAAATCTTAATGCTTGGAACTTGGCAATAAACAATGCCTCCCTCCTGAAAAGCCAAAAGCAGCTTTTAAGCCAGTATTCCGTGAAATCCTCAGTGGGCCTGGGAATAAAATCAAGGCCCCTCCAGGAAACTCAGTAGCCAGCTGTCAGCTTCAAGGGGAAGAACGCCTAAGCACCTAAGATGGCGGCTTACTTGTACTCCAGGAATCTGTAGACTATGGAGAGCTTGGCCAACACTGCGTGAGGAGGAAGAGCCAGCAGTGGGTTCAGACGGACTCACCAGCGTAATCCTCAGCTCCCAGCACAGCAGGCGAGAGTCCGGCAGTCGGAAAGGGGAGCCCTCTTGCTACTACTCACCCACACGTCCCCTTCTGATTTGCGGACTGCACCACAGCCTGAACACGCGCTCCACGGGAGGACGTCTTCCATTGCAAAGATGACTTAATTTAAAATCCTCTACAGGTGGAATGTCAGTCTTCTAGTTAAGCATGTGAGTTGGGCTTGAATTCCATTTTCTTAATATAATATAATAAAATGCCTATTAATTGACAATTCATACAAACATTTATTGTCTACGACGTACCAGGTGACCCTTTCCCTACCACAGCTGACCAGCTGCCTTTTAAACACCACTTTATTCTCAGTGGTACATTCTCATTCTCAGCCTCATGAGCAGAAGAGTCCACCACTGGGGCCTCCTTGAGCATGCAAATAGAAACTTATACCCTTCAAGCTCCATATTTCACATGGCTGATTAATACGTAATCATTAATTCTCACGTATATGCTACCATGGCTCTGTGCGTGTTGATCAGCAGAGATATTTTAAATGCTTCTGTGGTATATTTAACTTGGCACTCCGAGAGTACATGGAGCAGCAAAACAGCCAACAAAGAGTTACTAACAAGGTATTTTTAAAACATGGCTGGTTAAAAACTAGACTGTGGCAAGTACTTCCTCAAAGAATCATCCACATAAACTGGTGAAGGTAAGAGGACACCAAGCAAAGAAGGATAGAGCTGTGGCCAAAACTCAGACCGCCAAGGAGGCAGGCAGGCAGGTGCACACAACACAGATTTTCTGTCCAAGGGGGCCCCAGATGCAGCGACTGGCAGGAGGAGCGGTGAGGACCGCGGGTTAGACAAGGAGGCGATTGCGGTCAGCTGCGAGGAACGCGCCACTTAGGGAGGGCCTGTTTAAAGCTGGCAAAGGTGACAGCAGAGAAAGCCTGGGGCGTCGAGCATAAAAGCCCTAGCACGCAGGCAAGGTGGCCTCACAAGGATCTCTAGAAGACAGAGAAAGCACGTGGCGGTTATTGCGGCAATGAGGCTGGACAAACACGTCGCCAGCCACGGTCAGTGGCTTCAGAGCCACGGAGAGTCAACTAATCACACACTGACAAACTGAGACCTGGAAGCTCCGTCCTCCATGACCAGCTACAAGGCCAACTTTAAAATAAACCCATTTTGAAATAAGCGCATTCAAGGAGAAAAATGTCTCCTGTTAGACTTGTCTTTCTATTACAGTACTTAAAGAGGCCTCTCCTCTCTCTTCTGAAATTGGATTACAGAGGAAGCTGTTCACACCACATACGTGACTTCACTTCCGACAACTCAGCACTAAAACAATATGAAAACATCTTACAAGTCCCAACTCTACTTGGCTTCTTTTTGTTTCAGCTACTGTGCTCTCTTTCCACTTAAAGAATGACTTACAAATATCTCTAGCAGATTCTACCAATCCACACAACAGTTAATACGGATAACATTATATCTGGAAAACTGGAAGAAATGGTTTCTAGTGTAAATACTGTCACACAGATAGAAGTGAAGTGACAATGTGTGAATGTAGATTGGCTCAAGTGAGAACTTGACACCCCAACAAATCAATATTCCAAACAAACCAACGTTTCAGTCAGCATACATCCACTCCAGACCAAGTGGCAGCCAGAGATTTCCTGGCACCGAGTCAAACCCCAGCCAATCTCAGTGTCCACTTTTCATTAAATGCCATTTGAGGCACCATGATTCCTTGAAAACCTCTCGCCCAAAGCCCTGTGTTTCCAGACTCTTCGTCCATTAAACAGCCCTCTGGCTGTTGAGACCCCGGACTCAATTTGGAATGCTCCATCCACTCCAATTCTTTTCAAGTCCCGGCTGCTAGCCACACTTCAGGTGATTTTGAAACGTTATCCTTGCCTGCCAACATCCCGATTCTTTCACCCACGTTTACTTACCTAGTGCCTTTGACGTTTAAGAAACACTGCACTTGGTTTTGATAGGCCCAGAGATTAGAGAGTTGTATTTGAACAGCACTCGTCAGTGACCGGCATGGAGAGTTTCAGACAACGCCCAATCCCCCCGCCCCCCAGCCCTGGACGGCACCTGGTGTCCACGGGAAGGGGTATCACAGGGGCAGGGGCTTTCGTCTCGGCTACCGCTCAACTGCCAGCGCAGGGACAGTACTCTAAATCGTTGTTGAGCGACTGAATCCATGGACTGCCACTAAACAACCCAGAGAAGCAGCAGGGTCACGACCAAACACCAACAGAAGGACATGGCGGCTCTGGGAAGGACTGCCCGCCGGGGGTTCCCTTTGCAACCGCAGCTGTCACTTAACATGCGCGTTAAAGGTGACTCTAACTCTCCACATCTGTTGGTTGTCCCTCGAGTTGGGAAAAATAACCTCTTGCAGCAGAACTTCTGTGAGAACTAGAGACAACTACATAAAGTACCTGCCTGACACACAAAAACTCAGAAATAACAGCTGTGGAAATGATGTCGATAATGATTCACGGAAACGCAAACTCTGATGGGCAGATGGAAAGGCAACAGAGAAGAGAAATGGCCACAGTAAGAGTCACTGTGGAAACTTCCAGGAGGCTGGACTTACCTACCTCACATAAAAGCTGAACACACAAGCCATCACTCCAACTTGATATTCCAATGTGATGAAAGTTTAGGTCACTCTGATGTCTCAATGTCAAAGTAGCAATAACCCTGACCCAACCGCACCTGCCAGCCTGGCTGTGATTCCTCAGGTGACCGCAAAGAGAGGCAGGCCTTTGAGCACGTTTGCCGGCGTCTGCACGGCGTGTCCTCGGGTGGCTTGTGGACCTCACTGCCAGCAGCGCCACGGAACAGGACCTATCCGGAGCCAGCACTGCACCACAGGCTCATGTAAACGACATGGTTTTGATACGGATCCTGATTTCCATCTTCTAGGCTCTGATAAAAATTATCAGCTTTTAGCAGAAAGGGCCTCCAGTGTCCCCAGGATACTGCAAAGTGCCTTTGGATCTGACGCTGAGATACTGTGGAACATTCTGGATGACCACTTCTGAAGTAGCGGTCCCAGGACCATTGCAAGGGGTGGAAGAGAAAGGAGTTGGAAAGCCAGGGGGGACTTGGCACCTTCCTCCCCCAAAATGACTTCTCTGCCTCACAAGGGAGAGCTAGATCAATGGCTGGCGTTATACTGAATATTTTCAACGTACAGGAAAGAAGAAACAAGCAGTTACTTGTTTCTCAACTCAAGGTCCTGCAACTTTCTTATTTTTGAAGGTGTGGCACAGGCCTCCAGGACAGGGGCAAAGAGACCGAAGAGGAGCACAGGTGTGCCCAGCATGTCAGCCAGGGTTCTCGCTTGCTGGCTAGATGGAAATGAGGGAAATGGTCAGCAGAGGAGAACTGGTTTCTTTTCACCCAAGAGGAAAGCTTGACGGTACCTCTTTAGAAGAAAATGTGAAAAGAGCTGAATAGAACAGTTCTCTTACTGGACGTTTTTTCAGAGTATCTAGCTAGGAATTTAATCTTCTTTAAAGGCTCTCAAGTAACAGGTTTACTAATTAACGTACACATAACCAATTCCTAGCACTCAGCTTGGCACGTAAGATGCAGACAATACATGTGAGTTTCCTAATCCACTCAGCAGATGGATAGTTTTTAAACATGACCTGCAGGGTTGGTCTTGGCACTTTGACAGCTGTCAGTGATTGGTAATGATGAATAAAATGAAAAGTAATGAAAGGATGACAAAGGCTCTCACAATAAAAGTGAGTGGACACTGGAAAGAGCCCTGCACTGTGGCTGAGCCCCCCATATCAAGACCTGGCTGCGAACAGAGGCAGGAGGGAGCCACTGGATTGAACAGACAAGGGAAACAGCGCTGCTATTCGTCTGAAAGCTCGGAAAGCTCCAAGAATCACTGAGCAAGCTATGGAAGCTTTGCTGCCAGCAAGTTCAGTCCAGGTGCTTTATCTCATCCAGTTCCAGCTACTAACTCAGCTATTCCTCTAGTGTTCAGGAAGATACACAGAAAAGCACAGGGTAAATGGCGTGACTTGTTGGCTGCCTTTTCCAGTTATTTTATTTTTTTTTGTATTTGAAATAAAGTGATTAAAGCACGAATCATCGAGCATACTGCAGTCGAGCAAGGGGGCAGAATGAAATTTGCATAGTGAATTGTTACCCTAAGTTTGCACAGGTTCAATGCTAATGCCATTTAGCTGTGGATAAGACAAACATCTATTTAACTTAGTCTATCAGAATGTAGGAAAGAAACAAAGGAAAAGAGGGTCTTCATTTTCACTCTTTACAAGAAATAGGGTATATTGCACAAAATAATGGAAGTAATGAAGCATGAAGATTGTGTGTGAAATCACCTTATTTATTCCATCATCACAGCGCTGATCTTCTATATCTGGATATTATTCTTGAGGAAAAACAGCCTGGCTGTGGCTTCATTACCTTCTACCAAACGGGATGAAATAATGAAAGGCGACGGTGCTGATTCACTGACGTAGCTGGGCAATTTCTCCAGACAACCTCACTCTGAAATCCTCGACCTTAGAGGGACTGCAAACATCTAACCGTGGGACAGAGGATCCAGGTGGTGACAGGCTAGTGAGTGGCTTCTGCACCGCATGTGAAAGCTAATGCCTGGGCCTTCCTGGGGAATGACATGGGTCAGTCCCAGCTCTACCACTTACTGTGTGATTTTAACCAAGTTACTTGGCCTCTCAGTTCACTCCTCTACCAAAGGGGGATAATTGATAGCACCTATCTGATGAGCTGCTGTGAAGACTAAATGACATATGGTTTGCTAAACACGCGCTGGGCACAGAATAACAGGAAACGTTAGCTGCCACTACTCCGGCTTGGAATTGGAATTCTACATAAGAATAAAAAGAAGGTAGGAAAGGAAGAGCGATTCAGGAAGACCACTTTTCGGATAACACCGGAAGTGCAGGCCCAAATCCTTTCCGTTTCTGGGAGCCTATCTGTAAGATGTAAGACAATTAGGCAGAGTAAAGCGTTATCTGGATAATCCTGCACTTTCTTTGAAATTTCTGCATAAATCTAAAAAGCCAACAATTAAATAACTGCATTAGGCGAACATGAAAATGATATTGTAAAATGGAAACTATTTATGCCATAATATTAAGAAAAAGGAAAAGAGGAATATATAGCATGACATTTATGTATATTCTGGATCACTTACATATAGTTTGAGGTTCTCAAAGAGAGAAAATAAAAAGTGCTAACGGCAATGATAAACCTCTGAGGTGTGCGATTATGGCTAGTTTTTATCCTCCTCCTTGTACCAAGCACTGCATTCTCCCAGAAAAAAAGAAAGCAACTGTAAAAACATCAGTCCCTGCTATCAGGACAGCGATGGCCCCGCCACCTCACTCTGAGCAGCGTTTTACAATTTGCCGAGGGCCACGACAAATCCGGAGTCCCCTGCACCTCGGATGTTCTCACGACGCGCGGGACACGGACTAGCCTGTCAGACCAGCCCTTTCCCACGCGGGCGGCGACGGGGACAGAGGCCAGGCAGCTGCTTCTGGGTTCTGGGAACATAGGGTCCCCCTAGGCGACAAGCTTCCCAGACAACAGAAACCAAGCCGGCGCACGGGCATCGGGCGCAGCCACTGGTCGTTCTTTCATGCCAAGGTGCCCTAACAACCGCAGCGTGGCTCCAGCCGCCGGGCACATCCCCTTCCGTGGCAGATGGGAGGTGTGGGAGCCTTCCTCCCGCCCCCTCCCCTCCTCCCTTGCCTCTCCTTCCTCCTCTTTCCAGTCCCTCTTTCTGTCTTTGTCTTTTCCAGCATAATTTTAAAAGTAAGGCATCTCATGGATTTGGGGGATGGGGTACTGGCACCACACAGCTCTGCATCCCAGCGGGCGCCTCACTGTGACCAAAATGCAGCACCCTGCCCTCCCGCGCGCCTGCTCCATGCCAAGAGGAGACGCGGCTCTGCACGGCACGCTCCCCCTCCCTCCAAAATCACGATATGAAATGAGAGGGCCCCCCCAAAAACCCACAAACCTGTGCTGTTCTTCAGCAGACGCTTTGTAAGGGTGCTGGATAGCTGGTTTCAGAGGAAAACTGGATTTTGAGAATAAGTAATACATGTACTTGGTACATGCAGGAAAATGTTCATATTTTTGAAGTGTACAAAGAAAAACAAGCATTGGAAAGAACGCAGCCGGCGAATATGGCCAAGCAGGCGAACACCGCTGAACGCCACAATGCCGTCTTTGAAGGCCAGCGTTTTACATTCAGTTCCTGAAAATCTGTGGTTATAACACAAACAAAAAGAGCCAAATTTGCTAAGTCTGTAGAGAATACCGCTCCAATTATTCTGCCAACAGATGAGCTGGCTCACTCCAGGCTGGGCTACCATGGGGAATTTCTCTGGTGTCTGGGAAAAATGCTTTTGACGCTTTGGCTGGCAACACTGTCTCGGTCTCAGGTTATAAATAAGAGGCATGGAAATCAATCCTAAACTCTTTACACAGGCCACAATAAAAAGGTCTGCTTGATATTCAGTCAATATGAGGCTCTCTAAATAAAATCAACTCAGCTTTGACTGACTGCTATGTAAAACTCGTACAATAGAGTTTTTACAGGCAAGAGTTAAAGCCTTAGATTTTCTTATTCTGTTCTTAAGCTAGTTCTTTGTCTGAAGCATGGTAGAACAGTCTATTATACAAATGTTCATCATTCTTGAAAAATAAAATCTCCAATAATCTCCAATTATTTAATAACTAGTTGACTTGAACAGCAATGAAAGCTTAAGGAAAAATAAAACTTCTCATGACAGGGCATTAGACACAATAATTCAAATTTAAAGTGTTCTCCACAAAACCTTCTGGAACATTTTTTAAAAGATGCCAAAAAGAAAGAAAGGAAAAAAAATAATAAAAACCTCATTCTTTTCACTCGCTTCAAACCAGGTCATTTCAAATCCTCTTCCCAAGGGCATGACTAATGGGTGCTATGAAGTATTTGGTCTATCAATACATAGTAAACTGATTTGGCTGAACTGAAAACTCCAGGTTAATGTGAAGTGAAGATAAGCCAAGACAAAGGGGAAAATACTAATAAAAGACATGTTTCTATTCCAAATAAGAAGTCATTTCTATGCATTTAGTACTATAATGTCATCTTCAAGTTGTCCGGGTACAAAGTTTTCACTTTGCACTATAGTGCCTAATCTTATCTCCCTGATGACTCCACGGCACACTTATCTAAACTAAGGCACCATAAGAATTGAGCACTGTGGAGACAGAGACCAAACATAAAACGTCCTGGGAAAAGTAGAGCCCAGAAAATAATGCTTGGAAAATGTTACTTTGAACTGTATTAAATTGGAGAAAGAAGCTCCAAGGAATCTAGATCTTTCTAAAACCCAGCCCTCTTCCCTCCACCCAGCAAATCCCACTCCTCTTCCCAGGGTCCCCGAACCCACGCCCGCCTCCTCCCGGCCTTTGCTCCGGCTGGGTCACGTGGCTTTGTGTGCTGCTTTCACTCATCACCTGACTGCTCGTCCCGTCCATCCCCGGAGCGGTGACAGGCTCCTCCGGCGCGCGTGGGAGGGCCTGCGGCGGCCACCGAGAGCAGCAGCGCGCTGACCGTCCCCTGCGCCTCGCCTCGCCTCGCTGCAGACGTCGGGTCAGCACCGGCTTCTCGACCGTCAACCGGGTGTCGTGAAGACAGAGTGAGGGCAATGCGCACTCTCACCGGAGGGGCTGGTGTTATCCACGCAGTAAAGTCCGCAAGGATCCCAGGAAGCTCGGGACTCTACAGCACACATCTCTAGCCTGACATGCCCGAAGAGGTGAGAAACCATCAAACCACCTCCCCCAGCGGGCTGGCCCCGGCTCTGGCCCCAGGCGGTAACGTCCCCTGACACACTCACCAGGCGGTTCTGAGAATGTGGAGCAAGGAAGGCCGCGGCAGTGTTCTGGAAAGCCCTGAGTAGGCACAAATGCAAAGCAGCAGTCACAGCCCGAGTATCGGCCGCTCTGCACCCCAGAAGGATGACCACGAGGGCCCCACAGCGACAGAAGCCACCGTGCTTGTCGGTTTCCATGGAGCACGGCCATGCCACCCTCAGTCCTCTTCCTCCGACCCTGTTCTGATCTGATGGGCCAACCTCAGTGTCCTGCATGCGTGGACCTTACCAGCTGCTGTCAACTATTTCTCTCCCTCTTTAGAAAGATAGCTAAGGCAAGTGGCATTCTGGCGGGAAGGTAAGATTGCTGGGTGACCCCACGTAAGCTAGCTTACTTGTCCATGTGGAAAAAATTCTGATGTAACTGCAAATATGGATACGAGGGTCCACACGTATCCTTCCGTTTGTAGCATCTTTAAAGTATTTTACCAAAAGTAACAACGTATCGTATTGTTACTACTCATCTTACTGCTGCCACTACACTACTTCATTCCATTTGAAACCCACATGTCCCATGAAATTAAACACTTGAAATTGCAAAAATGTATTAGAAGATTTCTCTTCTCTTAATATGTAAGTCTAATGGCAGTGCACTAATATATTTAAAAGACAATCATCTCATTTTAAATAAATGAAATTAATATTTGTATGACACTTCATGAAGTAAAATGTTATTTTATCAATATCATATTTAATCCTCTATTAAGTACTATATTATTCGTATTTCAGATATGAGAAAGTAAATTCAGCAATGTTAAGTAACATGCAGATGGTAGGTAGGGGTAGCAAAGCAAATATGGCTAATTCCAAATCCCATATTCTTTCTGGAACACTATGTTCCATCATGTCAAAGTATAAATTAACAGCTATAACAACTGCTAAGCGGTATTGGGAAGCTTATATGGATGTTGGACACTGGGCCAAGCACTTCCATTGCATTTTTCATTTAAGACTTATAATAATTCTACAAGCTAAGAATTGCCGACATCCCTGTTTCACAGATGAGGAAACCGAGGCTGAGAAAGCCTAAAGCATTTCCCAGCCCCCACAGCTGTTAAAAGCAGACCAGAGACTTAGACTCCGTCTGAATGACATAAACACAAGCTCTTAACCGCAAGACTACGCTGCTTTTCTGCTGGGGGGAAATATTTGCATTAATTAATCCAAATACATGATAACTTGAATTTGGTTGTTCAAACTGCCAACCTGCAAGTTCGAGTCTGAAAAACACCATGAGGATGTGGGGATCCAGAAAGGCATAACAAAAATTAAAATCTAAGTCACTCCACACAGGCCAAATTTGCAACGCTTATAGATTCCATCTCTGATTAAAGCCCTCCTTTCCACTCTTCTCCTTCACCAGCTTCCCGCATTTCATTCTGAACAAATCGGCGCTTGCTGCCATTCCTCTCCTTTTCGCGCAGCCCCCTACCCACTTCAGGCTTTTGCCCCGCCTTTCTTCTCAACTGCTCTTGCCTAGGTCGTTCACCATCTCAGGGCTCCGCTTACCTGCCGTTAGCAGGGGTGACCCGGTGTCCGTCTGTCCTCCACATCACGTAGGTGCTTTTCCTCCCTCCAACCTACTTTGGAGCACCCAGGGCCAGTCCTCGGACTGCTTCTCTCCTCTAGTGACTCATTTCTTGGGCTCATCCAGCACATGGCTTTACCATTATGGGTATATAATAGCTACTCATATCCCAAACTCAATCCAACCACCCACTCAGCTTCTCCACTTGCGCTCAGTTTCTCCATTTGCACTCAGCTTCTCCACTTGCGCTAAGCTTCTCCACTTGTGTGCACGCAGATGCCTCAAGCCTAACGTGTCAAATGAGAGCCCCTGACCCTCTCCAGTCAATGAGCTCTGATCACAGCCTCTGTCGCCTCCGGCAGTGGTTGCTCCAGCTTTCCAGTGGCTCAGGCTGCCCAGCCCACCCTGTGCTCTTCTCCTCTCCTTCAACCCCCTCCGGCCGATCCTGGAACATGCCAGAAAGGCGCAGCAGCATCAAGCACATATACCGCCTTCATAAAAACTGTATTTCTAGTGTGTGTGTATAGATGTATATATAGAAATGTGTTCGGTTTGGTGCTTAGTGTTAGCCTCCCTGTGCCTGAGTGTAAGCTCCACGTAAGGCAGGCATTTTTGTCTTTTTTTTCTTTTTTTGTCTGTTTTATTCACTGGAATGTCCCAAACACATGAAGTATTTGTGAGATCAGTGAACCCTTTCACCCCACATCCCGTCCGCTGCTCAGGAGTGACATCCTGGGGCCTAAGCATCTTCTAGGTGAAAACACGGACAATCGCTAGGACAAGTGATACCCTAGACTGAAACTTCTCTCGGCAATTTCATCCAGTCTTGTGACTTCCAATGCTATCCACGGACGACTCTCAAATCAGACTCCTGACTCCTGGACGGATCTCTCCAGACTCACGAAACCGACTTGCTACTTTGTATCCAGCTGGGTGCCCAAGAGCCAGCTCAAAGGGGACACAGCCAGGCGCAGCCGAGACGGCTCCCAACCCCAAACCTCCCTCCCGCTTTGCATCGACATCACCAGCCGCCCAAGCTAAACACTTAGGAAGTCTCCTTCCCTCTTCCCACGCCCAGTCTATCACCAGCGCCTAACAGGCTTCTTTCTGCAGAACATCTGAATCTAACACTTCTCAACCCCTTCATCACGACCACCCAAGTCCAGACTGCTTGACCCACCTCTCAGAGTCCATCCTTGCCCTCAAGCAGGCAGAACCAGTGTCACAAACCAAAGCTGGATCATGCCACTGCTTTGCTCAGAACCTTCCGGGAGCAGAGTTCACCATGGCCAACAGGCCTTACGTGGCCTAGCCTCTGTCTGTTACCGCTTTCCTTACCAGCCACTCTGGCCCAACCCCACGTGTCTCCCTGCTGTCCCCCAAGTCTGCTGAGTTTGTGCCCTCTACTTGGAATGCTCTCCCTCCAGATCTGCACATGGCTCACTCTCTCACTTAATGCAGGTCTTGGCTCAGAAGTCAGCTTTCTGGGAGTACTTTCCCATCCAAAATAGCTCCTGTGGTGGTCTGAAACTGTATGTACGCCCGAGAAAATCACGTTCTTAAAGCTGATCCATTCCTGTGGGTATGAACCTATTGTAAGCAGGGCCTTCGGAATAGGTTACTTCAGTTAAGGCATGGCCGAGGGTGGGTCTTAATCCTCTTACTGGATTCATTTATAAATGGAATGAATAGAGAGAGAGAGGGAGAGAAGGAGAGAGGGAGAGAGGGAGAGAGAGCACCACAGAAGCAAGAAGCAGGAATCAATGAAACCCAGAAGAGAAGGGAGAGACCAGAAGATACTGCCATGAGCCTTGCCATGTGGCAGCAGAGCCAAGGATCGCCAGCAGCTGGTCTTCGGGAAGAAAGCGGTGATGCCTTGACATTTATCAGCTTCAAAACTGCAAGCTTGTAAGCTAATAAATTCCCATTGTTAAAAACTAACACATTTTATGCTATCTTCTTTGTGCAGCTTAGCACACTAGAACAGCTCCCAATCCTATTTATCTTCACAGAACTTGACAGTGCCTTACGTCATGTTCATTGATCATTGATAAATGATCTTTCTGTTTGTTCCCCCCACTAAAATGTGAGCTTACTAAAGACAGGTACTTTCTCTTGTTTTCAGCTGTAGAGCCAACATCTAAAAATCACTGGACGTGTCAGGTGATGAGTAACACTGAAGAAATGAAAAGATGAACGGGATTCTGAAAGGCAGATCAGAGTGAGACACCCTGCAAGCAGCAGCTCTAACTTCTTTGAAGGGACTGAGACTGAATCTGTTATAAAAACACAGCAATTGCTTTGCTGCCCTTACATGAAAGTTGAAGGTTTCTACAGAAATTGCAATATAAGATAATCACAAAAAGTGGTTATTTTCTGTTGTATTGTAATATGCACACACGTACAACAGGATCTTGTTGTAATCCATGATTATATGGGTTCTGGTCTATCCTGGCTTAAACAGCATCCTCTAAGATATTACTAATATGCTAAACAAGGTTTAATTCTCAGTCATGGCACAACGAAGGGCATCCCCTGGGCCCAGTGATTATTCACAGGGACGCATCCATTTATCTGTTCACACCAGGAAGTCTCTTGCCCTATCGAGATGACTTGTTTTAAAAATTAATAAGCATTACAGCAACTCAAAATGCTTTACTTCTTCTCACCACAGAATTAACATTTTTGGAGAAACATAAATACACAAATGAATTATTATGTCGGGGTATTAAAATTAAATCTGAAATTAATGTATATGCCATCTCCATTTAAATTACAATAGAATAATTTCAAATTAAGCAACAAATGACTTGACAAGAAAAAAGGAAAGGGAAATCCACTAACAACTGCTACTTTTTTAAACAGCTTTTTGAGGTGTCATTTGCATACCATAAAACCCACCCACTCCAGGCGCACCACGCACGGGGCGACCACCACATCTGGTTCCGGAGCTTTCACCCTGGCCCATCCGCAGCCCCCGCAGCGCCCAGGCCCGCCCCGGCAAGACGTGCTAGCTGCATGCCTCTGCCTTTGCTGGGAAGCAGGACCTTCTTAGGGGCCTAGCACGGCCCAGATCCTGGCTCAGCACCTCGCAGGCGTCACCCCGCTTAGTCCTCCACGGCCACGTACGGGCCTCGGGCCTGGGGCTAGGCGACGGCAGCCAGCCCGCCCGAGGAGAAGCGACGGCCTCGGGGAAGCACCGGCCTGCAAGGCCTGTCTGTGCAGGGCCCAGGGGCGAACCGTGCAGGTCAGCCGAGCTCAGGGACAGGTAGCGCTGCCCGGCCAGGCTCCCTCCAGCCGCCGCCGGCGGGACACAGGCCAGCTCCCCGCCGGCCGTGCCTGCCCCTCGCACGGCACGGCCCCCCCACCCGTGCGCCTCACTGCTCCTTGCGTGACACACGTCCACAAATCGGGCTCGGCAGGCGGTTCTGCACCTGATTGTTTTGCCTAAAACAGCTTACGAAACCATAGTCTAAGAATCTGTGTGACCCAGCTAAGGACATATTTTTTTTTTTTTTTTTTTTCATTTATCCCCCCCTTGCTGCTCGTGCTCGCTGGGTCAGCTAACCACGCCGTGCGGGCGGGCCTGCCCTCACCAGGAGGCCCCGGGAACCGAACCCAGGGCCTCCCATATGGCAAACGGGAGCCCCACTGATTGAGCCACAGCCGCTTCCCTAAGGACATATTTCTATAAGAACTGCAACAGCTGCTGCGTATCAATAAAGAAAACTCTGGTTTTAGTTTTTAAATCGGAATGATCGTTTAGTTGTGGTCCAGACACGTGTCTTATCATCCCTAGCCCTTCCAACTGGACCGTTAGAAAATGCACTCATGCGGCCCAGCACCCAGCAGCAGGCTACCACGCGTCTGTGCAAGGAAGCGGGGCTGCCTTTCGTTACTGCCCACTGCTAAATCGGAGAAAAAGGTGGTATTTTTTCGAATCTTTTAAGTGCAGCAATAGATTCTCTTTTATTGAATAAATCACTGACATCAAGTGAATGACGGAAGCGAGATGGGGGCTTGGATGTTCTGCGACGCTGCACGATTGTCGGTTTCGAGAGGCCCCCAGCTGCTCTGCGTCAGGATAAAAAGGTCAGGAACATCCACCGGAATCCTGCGTGCTGAAAATCCAGATGGGGGGCCCACTGGCAGGAGCGCGAAGCCCCCACTGCCGCCGCTGCCAAGAGTGAAGTCAGCGGAGCAGGCGCCCAGCTCCCGGGGCTTTGTGCAGCAGGGGCTGCTGCTTAGCAACCGATGCCGACAATCAGGTTTCCAAGGAAACCAGCAAGCCCGATTGCTAAAAGTAAGAAACAAAGCAACTGTGAGGGCTGCCCTACACACAGACGGTAACTCTACTCTTACCGCTGCTGCTGAATTCCCGCCCGCGGAGTGGCAAGGATATTTTATTTTTACACACTGAAGGGAAAAAACCTAATTCTTCAGTGTACCACACGAGCTATTCCCAGCCTTAGCAGCTTTCCCAAGATGGGATGGCATTTTAGGATTCAAATGAGGGATAGCCTCAAAAATTGTGTTTTAAAAAATAGATAATAGACGGTTCTTCCAGATGAAGGGTATTTTTAGAATCATCTACAAGGTGTTAATTCCATTCCAATCGCAAGTAGAAATCCAGTGATTTCCCAGCTGTACCAAATCTGTAGCATGAACTTTGCAGGCTCATTTCTATTCGTTCTTTTATGCTATTTCTATGGCTTCCTGAATAATACATCTTTCCCATGCAGGGGCTAATTCATGGAAAAACAGGGTGAGATTAAATACGAACGAGGAGGAAACAGATAAAAATATCAGCTGCCACTGAGTCTATTTGGGAAACATCCACCAACTGCCTTATAACTTAGAGCTCAAAAACAACTTTATAAAGTCAAGGGAACAAACCATTTCTACGAAAAATATCTTTCTTCTTGCTGCATAGCCTGGGGTCAGTTACTCAACCTATGAGCCTCAGGTCCTTGCCCATAAAACTTGGGTGGAACTCATAAGAATTTAATGAGCTTATGTGAGAGTATATGTACAGTAGCCTAAGTACAACTTAGGCACTAAATAAATGCTAGCACTGTCTTCTTGACCCGCTCTGCCATTTATTCTTGTATTTCTAACACTCGTTGTGCTTCTTTTTAAATCCCCTATACTATTTTCTTTCTCTTAAGAGTAAATAGAGTGACCCTGCCTCGAACATTCTTGAAAACTGTTAAACAGAAAAACAAAATGTTTCACAAAGAGAAAATAGTGTTACAAAGTGTATGCTGAGAATGCTGAATCAAGTAAGGTCACTGCCTCAGCATGTGAATAATGTAAAAGTTGTCATACTTAGTTTGTCTCCGTGGAAAAGGCAGAACTTCTATCATCCACTGTATCTTATGGGCATACTCACAGCTGTCACATAGCTTATTTTCAGAAATCATCTTTATTTCTCCAATCTCCCCTATGAATCAATCCAGTTCCCAAAAACTGCTGACCATCTAATTCTGCAAAATAACCTGAAAATTAATGCAAGTGCTCATTTACTGAATTTCTAAAAAAAGCTGATTGCATTCAAATTCTCCTTCCCTCTCTGCTCTTGAGCACTACTCTGAGTACGCCTGAGAACCCTCCCGCTACATATTTTAACATAAAAACAACTTTTTAACCTTTTTTCTCCCTGGAAGAATTTTTAAAAATGCCTCTGGTTCTCACAGAAGTGATAAGATTATACTGATTCAATGGCTTGCTGGCAGCTCGGCTGGCACAGTGCCATTCCAGGTAGTAGGGAAGGACACACAAGAAGAGGAGAATTTTCAATTTAGAAGGGACTTTGCAGCGCCCAGGACAATTCTCTCTCCAGTGGGGAAATTCCCCCACTCCATCCCCGAAGAATGGGACTCTGCTACCCCAGCTCTGCTGGGACACTTCCCTAAGGATGGGGGATTCCTGATTCCACCCGCAGCTCGGCTGGCTAGAAGCTGCCTTGGGATTTACGTGGGTGGCATTTATGTGGGTGGCGCCTGCGCAGGACCCCTGAGGCAACACAGGCGCGCTGCCACCGTCTTCTACGTGGGGCTCTCCAACGACAGAGCATGGCCGGTCCGTCCAGAGAAGAAGAAGGGATTCCAGTTCCTTTTCCCATGTCTTCTAAGAAATCTCAAACAAATCACGTAGCCCTTTTAACCTTGTCTTCTTCATCCATAAAACAGATATAATAACCTCCGTCTGGAGGGCTAGAGAAGAGTTACGGAAGGAGGAAGAGGGGGCAAAGAGTAGAGGAAGGAACGCCGCTTACTTAGCGCTTGCACCCAGCACCTTGCCAAGCCCTACGTGCTTCTCAGCCAGGCAGGGGGGGCCCAGTTTCACAAGGACATACTGAGACGCTCCCAAGGTCACGCTGCCTTAACTCCATCTCCTTTCTCTAGCCCATGCTCTGTGCTCCAAAAAAGTATAACATGGGATGCCAAAGTACAAAATTAGGTTCCAGCCTAAACAATCCCACTTCCCTCAACTACTCCTTACATAATTTGGATTCAAGAATTCTTGCCAATCTCCTTGCCCTCCTTGGGACACTCTCCGGTTTTCCAAGGTCCCTGAGACAATCCAGTAACTGTTGAATGAGAGGTTATTAAATACCACACGGTCTGCCAACGCTGGAGAAAGCAGAGGTGAACAGTCAGTCCTGGCCCCCAAGCAACTAAAATGCTACCAGAACAAAAAAATACATGACTAGGAAAAATAACATGAGGAAAATTGCTATAATGAAGTCAGGAACAAGGTGCCATGGTGGGAAGTGGAAGGAGGGCCAGGCACAGCCCCCATCCAGCTGTGGACTGGCCGCTTGGAGGCCATCTCCGCCAGTGGTGTGCTTTGCTGCACTTGAATGCTTTAATGGGTCCTAATACATGGTTGGTTCATCCTGGTGAAGGAAAATCCACTTCATTGTCCCATGAATTCATAACGTGCCACTGCTGTCCTAGCCAATACGTACAGAACTGATTATTGGGTCACAAATGCAGAACATGAAAAGTAGCAAATATGAATGTGACTTTATAAGGTTGGACCCATAGTTTTACTTCATAATAATCATTTGATTCTCTCACCAGCCAGTCCCCTAAGACAAGCTCACGGCTGACCTGGGTCTTCTTCCAATGCACTGACCAAGGGTTCCCAAGATGGTGCTGACAGGCCCGGGCGGCCCTCCCATCTCCACCCCGCCCATGACCTCCTTGGCTATCTGCACCAGCTGGATGGACTCAGGTCTTCAACGAGTAGAACTCGCCCACCATTCTTTCATCTTAGCCACTAGGTGAGAAGAGCATTTTGTTAAGTTATTGTTGAAGGGGCCTACTGGTTGCACATGCTGAAAAATGGCCAGGGAGTTAGGAGGAAGGGCCTATGCACAAATGAGGGTCTAAGGGCGAGCGGGTAGAGAAACGCAGCAAGCGTGGATGGAAATGCAAAGGAAAATCAGCTTTGGCTGAGTTTTTGGATGGCCTTAATTCTATGTGAATCCGAAATGTGGCACAAAACATCAAAGGCGTTGCACACAATTTAACACAATGTGAATCATTTCCAAAGAGAAAAATTAGCCCTGAATTTTGTGAATTGTGAAGTTTCACTTGGTCTTTAGGAATGCACCCCTCATGTAAAATGTGATCCCCCTGCATGAAGGGAAGGCAGTTAGGACGAGGTGAAATGGAAGGACTTGACGGACACGAATTTTGAACAAAAGGGCACTTCAGCCAGAGGGAGAAAGTGAAAGGGCAGCGCAGCGGCCTCAGCACACGTGGCATTAAAGGGCCTAGCGATAAGGCTCTCAGCGCAGTTGTGGGAATGCCTGGAAGCTGCCTCTGCAGGGCCACCAGAGGTCCTTGCGGGGGAAACATCACAACGGCCGTCTACAAAACGGAGGCTGGCGCAGCAGCTCCAGACTGAAGCCAGTGGTAAAGAAATGAAGGAAGCGTGTGCATGAAGATTTAGTGGACAGGGAAAGTAGAGAAGAGGAGAGGTGGAAGCATCTCAAGTTTCAAAGACGGGGCATCGGCACCAACGAGACCAACACAGTGTTGTGTTTCCTAAAGCAAGGCAAAGAACTGCTCTAATTTTAAACACGCTCTTTCAAGTGCTGAAAGAATGTTCTATCAATATCTGAGATATACATAAGGGAAAACAATTAAGAGATCATTAAGTGCTGCTGAAGTGTGATGTTCTGCATAAAAGCAGTCCAGTCATCCCTTACCTAATGTTTGGGGAGCCACCCGAGTTTTGGAATTCTGAATGTTTCAGACTCTAGGAATCGAGCCCAGTACATATGACAAGCATTACTCATCGCTGCCCAGGGACTCTGCACATAGTCCCAGTGGGCGGGGAAAAAAATGACCATAAAATAATTTCCCATCTATTGCGGCTGGGTTTGCCACAAAATCAGTTATGGGGGAAAAAAATCCTGTATCAGAACTTTTTGGGTTTGGGACTAGCAGACAAGGGATTGAGGCCTATATTTAAGGTGACTGAGCTAGCAAAGAAGGGAGAAAAGGACAAGCAGGACTAGTGCCTAGGAGCCAACGGTGATGGTGGAGGGGCCTCTGGAAGGAAAGCCCCTCAAAGGAGTTCCATGAAAGCAAGTCAGGTACCATGGAAGAACAAGGTAGAACGAAGATGGATGGCATCTGTGAATATCAACCAAATCCAGGAATTAGGAAACGACTCAAGAAGCTCTAGTCTACCTCCGGTTCTCTTACACAAGCCCAGAATATTATAAATACTTAAATACTCTGGAAATACCCATCAAGGCTAATGGCATTTCAAATCTGATATGTCAGTGTTCTTTAGTGGTATAAAATTCAATTTCTGGTTTTTTCCAGATGATATTCAAGATAGTCCTTCATTCTATATCAATCTTGGTCCAGAAATATTCTATATAGAAGAAAACATCTTACTGATCCCTATATTGTTTTAATACTTAGCCTGACGGTTTTGAGTTTTACTTAAACTAGGACTTAATCTACAATAATTTTAACAGGGGAAGATTCCCACAGATATTCTCTTCTACCCACTGATTTTACTTTCACCCTCTTTCTGGGGGAAGAAAGGATAGAGACTAAATCAGTGGCTCTCAGCTAAGGCAGTCCTGCCCCCAGAAACATTTGGAAATGTCTGAAGACAGTTTTGGTTGTCACAGCTGGCGGGGGGGGGGGTAGGTGCTGTTGGCTCTAGTGGGACAGAGGTTATAAATGCCACTAAACAGCCCACAAGGCGCTGGGGAACCCCATACAACAAAGAATTATCCAGGTCAAAATATCAGCAGTGCTGAGGCTGAGAAAACCTGATTTAATAAACCACAAACTTTATTTGTTTGGTAGAAGTCGTGGATCACTCATATCACAAAACAAGCATTTCGGTGCATGGAAAAATTTACTGTAACATTAAATGGTTACAATGAAACCGAGTTTTAAAAATATATATCAGAATTAAATAATTATTGACATCATAAAGCTAAGAATTCAATTGGACTCAATCATGTTTTTCCCAAAAATTATTCCTTTTCCTAAAAAGTCATTAATACATTCTAATGTCATACAGGCTTACAAAACCAAAGTGAATTTGGAAGATACAATCTTATTAACTAGTGCATTATTAAATAACATCTTGGCCGCATTGTAAAAGGCTTAATGAAGCAGGAAAAAAAGAAAAAAAAAAAAAAACACACACACACACAACATAAAAAAAAACCTTTCCAGTCACAAATATTAAAAAATAAATAAATAAATAAGTATGCTGAAATCTACTAAAGACCACCCATGGTTCAAAAGAATAGAGGGCCAACAGGCAGCTTTGAAATGCAGATTTGAAGAGTTCCAATCTAAGCCACGCCCGGATAATGTGGTCTTAAAAAGCAGGTACTCCCGTCACAGAAATGGCATCTCAGCAAGCTCCTTTGTTCTGGAATTCTAGCCTGTGTCTGGGGGGGAAACAGTGAGAACTGCCCCCCGGCCCGCCCACCGCACTGCATCAAGCCCTCGCTTCTCCCAGGAAAAATACCATCTATTCAACTTAAACTGAACAGTGGGCTGGTTTAGACAGGCTTCCTCCAGAGAACACTTCTTCTCCTTTAACAATTCGGTTCCTCTAGCCAGCTGGGGGAAGGAGTGGCGACGCGGTAAGACCAAAATGCACTGCCAACAGCAGTACGCGGGAAACCTGCCCTCTCCAGACCAGCTGCGCTCCGTCCTCACCATTGCAGCAACTGCTGGGCCGTGTCATTGTCACTGAACGTTGCAGAAAGGGTCTAAGACGAGTCATCTTCCCCAGACGCGCTGCACCCCAGAGCCCTGACGGGGTTGCTGAAGGGCTCCTCTTCTGGAGCATCCGCCAAGCAGGTAGAGGGCGCGGAGGGACAGCCCCAAGGCTGCCTGGTCTACAGGCTGCAGAAAGCACTAAAAGTTGCTAAAATATTTTCCCATGGAAGAGAGTCCAATTACACATCTGCCCTAAATTCAAGAGGGCATCGTTTGCAGATCCCCTGAAATGGTGCCGGCTGGAGACCATTAGTTTGCTCCAACCATTTATTTGTGGGAAACCCTTCCCTGCACTGGATGAGACAACACGCTGAGCAGGGAAACCCCAGCTCCCCATCTAGTGTTGTACCTCCCTTCCTGCTCCCCTGTGGACAGAAGGGGATATAATTAGAAAGGAACAGCTAGAAAAAGGCAATGGCTGCCTCAGAAAGTGCTTCTGTTGAACCCAAAGGAACGGGCTCTGATCGCAGAAGTTGTTTCCTTCAGAATCCTTTGAGCCTAAGAATCCCTGAAATCTCAGCTGAATTCACCCATCACCTGTTGGGTGTTAAATGCTGTAACTCCCATTCCAACTTGATATTTAGAGTCTTTGTGGAAGGAAGGGTCAAGGAGCAAACAGTCCATTCTTCAGTAGGCCTAACATCCTACTGGGGAGAAGATGGTGGGTTATCTTAACAGGTCTGCCCTACACGGGCTCTGTCAGAGCTTTTCAGTTCCAGGTCGGTTACCCCCAAAAGGGTTAAGAAGCTCCGTAAAATACAGTGGGGATTCTGCTTGTATTCAGCCGTCCCATGTGTTCACGTCTCTGCCCCTTCCTTTACATCGATGGCTACTCAGAAAAGGCCCTCGTCAGGTCACCGCCAGGCCGCGGACTGGCCCACAGAACCAACGGGGTGGCATTATAACTTATACGGCTGCAGTGAAAGGCGCGTGGCTTAGGCTATCTGTAAGTGCCCACGTGGTCATCAAAACAAAGGTTCTGTGAACTTAGGGAGATCGCTCAACAAGATCCAATGCGCAAGAGATCCTAAGAAACCCACTGTGTCAGCCAGACCCCAGCCAGTCTCCACAGAACTCCTTCAAAACAAGCTTCCTCCTGCAGCTTTCCCATTCTCTTATTTTAATTATTCAACACACAGTCACTGAGGGCCCTCTGAGAAGGAGCCACAGCGGTGCTTAGGAGCTGGGCTTCGTGCCCACACCGGTTTCTTTAAGAGGTGCTGCCAATTCTCACACCACACACACACACACACACACACGTTCTTCAGGTCAACCTTTCACTCCCTCCTGGGTTTCTCTAAGTTTCTTTGCCGTAGGTGTTTTTATAGCATGAGTCGGATGCGCTGAGCAAGAGATGGGCAAACTCAGCCCACCCTCTCTCAAACAACTGTTTGTATCAAAAAGGAAGAAAGCTAAATTTATTTTGTCTCTTGGCTCTCAAAAATAGATCAGGGCAAAGAGACATCTCAAGTGAAGTCAAAGAATTCCTGAGGCATTCAAAAACAGACGTAGAACTGTCAGTGAACACCGACGAGTGATTTTGCATTGGCGGAATGGAAAGGGTGAGGGTCTCTGAGCAGGGCTGCAGCCTCTGTCCTCCATCTCTGACCAGACAGTGATTCTTTGCTCTAGAGATGGGCCCACAAGGGACAGCAAGCTGGAGGGTTGATTTTTCAAATGACTGATATACATCACTGGGAACAGGGAGTCAAACCCTGCAGCAAAACTTTTGAAAATGCTCACAGATGGTTTACTGAAAGGAATGGCTGAAAAGAAGGGACAAGAAGCAAACCTGAAGGAATGGGAGTCGTGTTAGAAGAAGTGCTAAGCTGACAGCACAGAAGTGGAAGGAACTGAGTTATAAAGGCAGGGGATAAAACACAGATCTGGAAATAGTCTTCTATTTCAAGATTTGTCCTCAAGAACTGTACTTTACAGGAAGTTAATTACACCTGTGAAAGCTACAATCATTTTGTCAGCAGCTACGTTCCCACTGAATCGCTATTAGAAAGACTGCCTACAAGCAATCAGGATATCACATTAAAAAAAATAAAGACCACGGCACCGTCCAGGAACTGATGTGAGAGAGGCAGGCTCCAAAGCAAATGCTCTTCACAATTATTGGCTAGATGACACCTAGTTTAATTTTTGAAAATACTGTCCCTATGATATATCTGCATATACAACCTGACCATTAAAAATAAAATTAAACTATCATTCCATTTTTTAAAATATCATGTGATGATAAAAATCAAAATGACATTTTGAACACAAAGCTACCCTACAAATAGATATCATCTTTCCAGGGAAAATATGTCTTGAAACCCCCTTATTGTCAAAGATAAATTATTAATATCTGATATTTCCTTTAAGTATTCACCAGTAGATAAACTCAGACATGACAAATATGTGCGAGGAGTCCCAAAGCAACATTCTTCATCAATATTTTCAAATATTGGTTTTTAACTCAAAGTTATACCAATAGCACAGGGTGGTATTTTCCCCTAGGTGAAGTGTGAACCTATAGCCTGCATGCTCTGAAAGTCATCTTTGGATACGGTTGCCTTTCCTTCTCATATTTAAAAGACACGAATGCATTTCTATTGTGAACAAGCTAAATGACACAAAGCAAACAAACTCTCTATGGACCCCAATCCCACCTTCTCTCCCAGAAGTGATGTCTCTTAGAAATTTAACTCTTCTAAACCTTTTTCTGTACATTTACCTAATCCACAGGAATTTTTTGCTATGAAAGGGATTACACTCGTATATATTCTGCAAATTGCTTTAGTAAAGGTAAAATTCAAATGGGAAGCAAAGGTTAGAAGTCTGCTCTGTCCCACTGTCCCTAAAGAAGTAAGAGTTCATCAATAATTACCTTTCAAACATCCACCACAAAGTCCCCATGACTTCTCACGCTTGCCATAATTTACCCTGACAATGATAGCGGAAATCAATTGTCTTGGAGTCTGAGAAACTGAATACACAGAACCCAAAATAGAATATTTCATTTGCATTTTTTAATTTTCTGTTAGTTATCCTGTGATGAAATGCATTACTGCTGTGGAGAATTCTTCAAAGAAATATCTCTATACAGACCAGACCTCATGGCACTCGGCACAAGCTCAGACACATTTTATAAAATTCTGATTATCGCTCTTCATCCTTCATAAAAAGATCATCCCGCCTCAGCCAAAGTTGGGTCCTCTTTCCCGTGTTTACCTCCTCCCTGCTCAACTCGGCAGCGAGGGTCACTGTCAATACCTGCCGTTATTTAACTGGTTTCTAGAGCAAGCCAAGCTACTGGGGGAGCCGCTTCTGTGCCCTCCACCCCAGCCCTCGGGGTCAGCCTCTGTGCAGCCCACGATTCTGGGGCTCCAGAGCACCTCAGGTGAGCTCAGGTCTAGGGGCAAATCAAGCGAGTCCTGGGGAAACCCTGCGTGAGACGAAGGCCTGGTGCCCCAGTTGGAAATAGAGTGGGTCCTGGACAGCTTCTACGGCGCTCTGGGCGCTGCAGGCAGGTGGGTTCCCACGTCCGCCCACAGCAGATGCTCATCTCCTAGCATAGGTGATGCTATAGGGAAACCGGGCCCCGGTAAAGGAGCCTGCGAGCTCTTCGCCCACGTTGGGATTAGCGGGCAGTTAGACGATGGTGTCGGGTATTAATCTGTCATCTCCTAAAGGCAAGCGTTGCTGGGCCCAGAAACACAAAAGCCCCCTGCCCTGCTCACAGGAGTTCGCAGCCTAAGGCAGGTACAGCCGTGCGGAGCTCGCTGGAACCGTCGCTGCGGAAACACCCGGCACCCGGTGCTCGTTTCGGCCGGAAAAGCGCTTTAAGAAGCTGGTGGCTGTGGTGGATTGAGTTACGGCCACGATTCGGCGGGCCTCGTCCTGGAAGTGAGCCCACCACCCACGGGACCTCGGCTAGATGTTACTTTTAGCTCAGGTGCAGCCAACCGGGTCGGGGGGCTTAATCCTATCCTGGAGCCCTAAGAGACAGAGGAAACCAGAGCTGGGGTTGGGGAAAGCCACAGGCAGGAGCCGGGAGCCACCGGAGCAGAGAGAGGAGAGGCCACGGCCACGCGCCAGGACCCGAGGCTCGCCGACGCCAGCACCAGAACGCGCCAGGAAAGCGCGAGCCTTGCGGGCATCTGGAGACTGGGCGACTTCTGGCCTCAGAACCATGAGCCAGCAGACTCCTGTTAGGCCCCAGCCCACCGGGAGGGGCCTTCACAGCAGCCTGGCAAATGGCAGGGGATGCAAAGGCAAAGCGAAAGCTCTTTTGAGGACGGGGTTTTAACAGCCAGGGGGAGTGAGACGCTGCAGAGGAGCTGAAGGGGGCCACGGGCGAGGCTCTGCGGACTGCACTGGCTTAGGAAACTCCCTTTTCACCTAGAGAGGAGGCTCCGGGGCGCTGGCACCTGACGCCCAGGAAGGTGAGAGGGCACGGTGGGGGCACTCCTGCTGCCGGAGGTGAGCTGGCCGTGGCCGCAGCTCCAGGGCCAGAGAGGGACATGGCTTAAGGACCAGAAGCAGCCACACAGAAGGTCCGGGCTTCGGGCTCTTCCTTTGGCCTTTATGTAAAACCTTCCAGAGACTCCCTAAAATATCAAATTTGGCCTTCGCTACCCTGTGGGGGTGGCAGGACAGGCTCTTTTCCATGTTAGAAAGAAGTGATGCAGCACAGAAAACCATACCTGGGAAAGCAGGTAGGAAGAGGGCGAGACCAGCTCTGTGGAGGAGCAGGGAGCACCTGCCCCAGACAGCTGGTGAGGTGGGGAGTCCACCAGGAGGGCCTGCCAGGCACGCACCCCTCCCGGGGGTGCCGGGGCCTTCGTGGGGAGCCAAGCCTCGGCAGCCGAGCTGGCACGTGGGAACGCTTGGTCCTACAGGTGGCAGCTCATGCCCATCCCATCTCCATGCAGGTCCTGGCTCTGACGACCCTGAGCCTAGGCTCCCGGCAGCCGCGTCCTCGGCACACTGCTCACTCCCATTCCACTCTCTACTTTGATGAACGTATGCTTCTACATCTTTATGAATCCACTTTAAAAAGTAGATGAAATGGCAATTGCCAGTAAATGAGATAAAATCCTACTCTGTAATAAAAACAACACACTCTTGATCTCCTTCTCCTCATTGGTGATACTTACGTACATATCAAATACACATGGGAGAAAAAACTATCAAGTTATTTTAAACGGCTTTTACCAGAATCACTGACGTGGTCCGGCTGCAGTTTTCGCCCTTTTTCCTAATGTCTTCAATGGGCCTGATCTCTAGCCTACTTCAACTGGCACCGCTCTGTGGCATCTCTTATCTCTATGAAGAAATATGGGAGCTGTCCCAGACCAACCAGAAACTTCCATTATAAACGGTGCGGCCGCCAGGGACCCGCTGGCCCGACAGCCCTGGATGAAACACTCTTGGAAGCAGAACCTTGGACCCAAATCCAATCTGTAGATGCTTCTCTTCTGGGCAACTCTCTCAATTATTCCATCCCTCCCTAGGCTTCTCCGCAGGACTGTCTTCCAACAGGGACCCCGGCTGACCAGGCGCTGAATTTACGCGTTTGTTCGCTGTTTCTTCATCACCCACTTAGTTCCACCTGGACCCTCTGGCAAAGGCTTCTTTTTTTGTACAAAGAAACTTACAGCAGGTAGTGTGGCCATTTAAGATTTAATTTCTCTAATTTCTCTAACATCCTGTTGTTTTTGAGGCACCTAACACCAGTCGCGTCAGCCCAATTTGATTTTCTTTCTCTCCAACATTTCAATATGGAACAAGACAGTGTCTTGTTTCCCTGGTGCAAGAGTAGCTCCAGCCACACCCAGCGGAGAGGCGGCAGGTGCACCGGCCTCCGCCTGCAGCAGGAGGGAACGGCAGCCCTCGTCCCTGCTGGCGGCTATCACTGCCCGAGGTCAGCAGGGAAGAGCAAGGCCTCACAGTAACCCAGGCTGTGTCTGCAGTTACCATCGTCCCCAAATGTGCCACGCGCAGGCTGGCAGCCCGCGGCTCCTTCAAGAATGGAACAGCACTCCCCCTAAAAGGGGCAGCCCTCTGGCCACAGGAGCCCTGACCTGGTAAGGACCTTTCCCAGCCTTTCCTGAACACCTGCAAGTTTCAGGACACGTCCCGGGTCTGAGGAAGCTCGCAGAGGAAGGAGGGAAAAGAGGCCCTTGTTAGGGCTTTCTAGGTGCACATCCCCACAGGAGATGGCGTGGACTGCCTGCCACGGGGTGGCCAGTGAATGGGCAGAGGGAGCAGGTCCGGGGAGGAGCGGGCCGTGGTGGGGGCAGTGGGCCGTGGGTGGGGCGGTGGGTCGTCGGGGGGGCAATGGGCGGTGGGGGGATAGAGGCAGGCCGTGGGGTGGGGCGGGCCGTGGGGGGATAGGGGCAGGCCGTGGGTGGGGTGGGAGCAGGCCGTGGGGGTCGCACTCCGTGGCACTCGGCACCTTGCCTTATAATCACTGCACTCCTCCACTCTGCTGGGAGCGTCCGGGCAGGGCCCAGCCTCGTCACCTCTGCACCCTGGCGCCTGGCACATGAGGCTCTGTGATGTGACAACTGACAGAGCTTCAGCTTTTAGTCGACACTGGACACGAAACCGGAAGACGACAACCAAACTTGCGAGAAACGTTCTCTATACGTGCACGCGTATGCCTGCAGGATCCAGAACATTCATTTAGGGCATGGAGACGTATAAATGCGTGCAGCACACAGTGGACGCAGAGGATGCACACGGCCGCCACTCTTCTGGGACACATCCGTCGGAGAAAGCCGTCAGAAGTGACCGTCCTGTTCGTCTGCATCTCCCCTCCCACTCGCTCTACTAGCTGTCCATCCTCCAGCTGCAAGGTCACCTTCCACCAACTCTTTCGTGTTTATCTATCTTCGCTCCCCAAATCCAATGCACCAGTCCTCACTCTAGACCAGGGGCTCTTAACCAGGGGTCCATGAGCTTGAATTGAAATAAAAAACCACCTTATTCCTGTGGGGACATGTCGGTGCGGCTGGGATACATTTATTAAATCACACGCAGTACCGTGTGGACATCGTAAGGGGTCTGCCGTTTCCACCTGACTGGCGCAGAGGTCCATGGAACAAACAAGGCTGAGGACCCTGCCCAGGCCATTAGGCCCAGCTATTGTTTCTGCCAAGAAGGCCATCTCTCCATCTCTCCTACTTGCCAGCATGCTCTGGTCTTGTTTTATTTAATTACGCAGCACACACAGCTTCAAATCTGCTCCCTTTTGCCCACTGGCAGGCCAGACTACACAGTGTTCTGGCTTTCTAGCTGTGCTGCCTTCCTAAACCTCAACCTCCCATCTGGAAAAGAGAAAAGCAGCACTTGCCTCATAGGACTGGCGTGAGGGCTGGATTGCAAGGCGCAACGACACGCTGGGCACATGGACCCTCCCAGCGTGGCTCTGCATGCGATGCCACTCAGCTCGTGACAGCCCCACCCCACCCCCCCGCCGAGGCACGCCCTCTGCCATCCCCTCTCCCTTTACCCTCCCCTCCCGGCCAATCAGTCCATCCTATAAATTCTACCTTCCAAATATCTTTTGCATATGGGTCAAGAGCCCAGGCCACACAAAATAGGCAGGAATGGAGTGAAACAGGCCTTGCAAAGAGGCCAAGTCAAGGGGAAAAGTGGCTACAGACAGGGAGGTACTGCTGACATTGCTGATGACAGACCTTATTGAGTAAGAGACTAAAGCAAGAGCAGGGCTTCGAAACAACGAACAGAAAGGGCCGTGAGAAGTTCCGGAAATTCTTCTTTCCATATCCAACCTTAACTATGTAAGCGGACGTTTTATTTGAAAACAGCTGAGAAAGGAGTGACTTGACTTTTAACGTTGGCAGTGTGCCTTATTTGGGACTGGCAAATTAAGACGTATGGCATGAATAATAAACTGGACATATTTATCATTTAGATTGGGATCTGTGAAAGAATATAATGCTACATAAAATAAGTGTAAATCGATGCCCTGAGAGAAGGCATTGGGCAGCGGCAACTACGGAAGCGTGCAGCGAGTGCTGGTTGAACCACGCGTGTCCCAGCCAAGGGTTCCGGAAGTGGCTACAGACCAGGGAAGCTGAAGAGATGGTGAGAAAGCCCCATTTTTAAAATGAAAACATCAGACGATTCAAGTACCACATATTGTACATATATATATATATTTTTTATTTTTTTAAAGATTTTATTTATTTATTCATTTATCCCCCCCTTGCTGCTTGTGCTCGCTGGGTCAGCCAACCACACCGTGCGGGCGGGCCCGCCCCCACCAGGAGGCCCCGGGAACCGAACCCGGGGCCCCCCACATGGTAAACGGGAGCCCCACTGATTGAGCCACAGCCGCCTCCCTGTACATATATTTTTAACAGAAAAAATACCAAGCACCATTTCAGAGACTCTGAGGCTGACTAGAGTAAACAGGGAACTCTGTTTCCAATTATATTTTTAGTTCAAGAACCTATTCAGGAACTCTCTTACCTACTGAATACCCAGACAAAATTTTTAATGATTTTTGACTTAAAAAAAAAAAAAAATCATTACTCTAAATATTTCCATTTAAATCAGGGTATTAGAAAGTGCATTAATAAAACTTGAATAATATTTGTGAAAAATAAATACAAAAAGAAAAATAAGAAAAACAAAACAAAACAAAAAATAAATACAAAGTTTGTTCTTCCCAATTAACGTTATACATTTTTAAATAATTTTAATTTATAAGGTAAATATAACAATTTAATCCCTCCAAATTTTGAATGACTATATCTCATTTGGTATTGGTATCAAATCTATATTAAAATGTAGACAAATAAAAATATATGTTACAACATCAAAAAACCCTGCTTTTTTAACCTGACATATGTTTTGCACCAAAAAAAAAACAAAAAAACATCTTGTTTAATCATAGAGGGCATAGTTTTAAAGCCAGTAGATAAAAAACTTAATTGGATAAAATTATCATATTTCCATTTCACTCTTCTTTTCTTCAGTACTAGAAACACTTACTGTGCTATATAAAATCCCGATTAAATCAATGCAGCTTACACAGACAGTGGGGAATAAAGTGGCACTCTAACATTGCACTCTGCTCTATGCTAACTTCCTATAGTAAACCAATGGCTCATTATGAACATAAAAGTAACAGTATACGGCCTAACTACGTGAGGCCAAAACAACCACATATGCCTGGCAGGGTAAGAGGTGCAGGGCTCCATCCTCCCACAGAAGCTTTGAATAACAAGCAAGAACTGGCAGGAACATCATTCTCGAAGCTCCAGAGAACAGTTGAAGGACTCCAGTCACAGGACGAGTGACAAATCAAGAAAAAGGCCACTTGAAAGCGAAAAGAGAAGCCCTGTCCCAACCACGATGGCGGAGCGAGACGCTTCAGGGTCGCATCCCTACAGAAGCTTTGTGCAAACAGCAAGAATGGCAGAAACAGCTTCTTTCAAGTTCCAGAAATCAGTTTAAAGGACTGCAGTGACAGGCGAGTGCCGAATCAAGAAAGAGGCCATTTAGAAGAGGTAGGATCTCAGGGCTCCCCTCACCAGCCAGCACAGCCACTGCAGATTCCTGATCCCATTTCCAGAGGGAGCAGAGTGACCCTCACGCACGTCCTGGGAGCATGCATGTCTGGCCCAATCTGTCTGGTGATGGCCTGAGGGACTCACCATCTCAGAGCAAAAGGATGTTCTCCGAGCTCCCCTACAGAATGCTGTGGAGAGCAGTCAGCTTGTGCTGTCTGGGGCAGGAGATGGCTGGCCATATGGTGCAGTACCAGAGACTGTAAGGAAACGGTTTCCTTGGGAGAAGTCATTCATATCCATGTAAACGGGGAATTCCGAGGGCCACACATGAATGCCCAAGAAGAGACACATGCACAGAAAGGATCAGGGAGGCTCCTACACTTTGGCCTGGAGCTATTCTCTAACCTCATCCTGTGGATAAGGCCTGAGGGAGAGCACTCACACAGGTCAACCTGCAAAGACTAGGAAAGGTGTTTCCTTTTTTCCTTTTTGCTAACTCCTGGCATTCAAGGAAAGTTCTAGCATAACTCTAGCTGGATGCAAGCTTAACAAAAACACACCTCAGAGTCTAAATTCCAGCAACAACACATTAAAATATCAAAATGCTCAGTTTTCAACAAAAGGTTACAACACATACAAAGAAATCAGGAAGCGACAGCCCAGGCAAAGGAGAAGATTACAGGATTTGAAGCCATTCATGAAGAGGGATCAGACCTGGCACATTCCAGATAAAGAATTTTTTTTAAATGATCCAAACTATGCTCAGAGAGCTAAAGGAAAACATGGACAAAGAACTAAAGGAAATCAGGAAAATGATGGATGAACACGAAGAGAATATCAATATAGAGATGGAATTACAAAAAGGAAACAGAACTCAAGACCATAGTAATAGAAATTAAAAATTCCCTACAGGGACAACCAGCAAGATGGCGGCAGAGTAATGAGCTCCCGGAATCAGCTCCTGCTACAGGGCAGTTAGTGATCACCCAGAGCTAACTAAAGGACTTGTTTGGGGGCTCCAGGAGACCAGAAGTGCCTCCCGCAGCATCGTTGAAAGAGTGGAAGGAAGAGACTGCCCATCTGCAGAGAAGATTCCTGAGTAGAGCCCTCCACGCCACAGAGGCCGGTGCCCGTCCTCCACTGGAGGCACAAGCCACCTCGGGAGCTGTTCTGTGGCTGGAATTGGAAGCTCCACTTCCCAAAACGGGGGAGGAAGAGACGGTTGGGCATGAACTTCAGCTACTGAATAGTAAATTCGGCTGCTAAAGTATAATCCTAAGAACAGCTAAAGTTTGAACCTGTCCAAGTAAGAAATAGGCCGGTAGCCGCCATCTTAACTCCACACCTGATACAAGGGGAAGCGAAACTGACTGAAAATCACAGTGCTAGCAGGGACCGGCTTCTTTCCATCTAGATCAGCCTGCAGCTCTAGCCTAAGCCCCAGGCCCACCTCAGGCAGGGAGGAAGCTGGGGGAGCTGTGCCAGCCTCTCTGGGAAATAACAGGCCACACCGCAGAGGCTGGTGATCACCCTATCTTGGTGGCACAAGCTGCCCCAGGAGCTATTCTGTGGCAGGAATTGGAAGCTCCATTTCCCAAAAACAGGGGAGGAAGAGACTGTTGGCCACTGATTTCAGCTACCAATTAGTCAGTTAGGCTGGATAAAATATAACCCTTAGAACAGCTGAATACTGAACCTGTCCAAGTCAGAAGGAGGCCGGTAGCCGCCATTTTGACTCCACCGCCAGCATGAGGGGAAGCCAGGCTGACTGAAAATCACAGTAACAGTAGAGACCGGTTTCTTTCACCCAGATTGGCCTGCAGCCCTAGCCCAGGCTTCAGCCCCACCTCTAGCAGGGAGGAAGCTGGTGGGCCCTGCACCAGCCTATCCAGGTAACTGCAGGTACATTTAGCTGACAGAGACTGAATAATCAGAAGTCTACCAGGGCAAGTGCAGTCATCTTGGACTTGCACTGCATAGATTGCTGCCCACACCTGCAGCTCCATCCCCACCCCAGGTTGGGGAAGAAGCTTCATCAGTCTCTCTGGGCAACTATTACAGTCTAGGCCTGCACGACTTGGATTATTCCACACAGCTGTGGCTCTGTCCCTACCCCTGGCAAAGGATAAAGTTGGGAGAAGCCTCATTGGTCCAAATGAAGATTGGAAAAACTTGAACAAGGTATCAGGGAACTAAACGACAGTAAGAGATGGGCAAACATACTTGCCATGGGTGTCCCAGAAGGAGAAGAGAAGGGAAAAGGGGCAGAAGAAATATTTGAAGAAATAATGGCAGAAAATTTCCCAACCCTATTGAAGGACATAGATATCCATGTCCAAGAAGCACGACTTACTCCCATCCGAAAAAATCTGAATAGACCAACTCCAAGACAGATATTTAATCAGAATGTCAAATGCCAAAGACAAAGAGAGAATTCTAAGAGCAGCAAGAGAAAAGCAGTGCATAACATATAAGGCATACCCAGTAAGATTAAGTGCTGATTTCTCACCAGAAACCATGGAGGCAAGAAGACAGCGGTATGATATATTTAAGATACTGCAAGAGAAAAACTTCAGCCAAGGATCTTAAATCCGGCAAAATAGTCTTTCAAAAATGAGGACGAGTTTAGAATATTCACAGATAAACAGAAACTGAGAGCGTTTGTAACTAAGAGACTCACTTTGCAGGAAATAGTAAAGGATGTGCTACAGTCTGAAAAGAAAAGACAGGAGAGAGAGGCCTGGAAGAGAGTCTAGAAATGAAGATTATATCAAGAAAAGTAACTAAAAGTGTCAAAAGAGTGGTGAAAATAAAATACGACAGATAAAACCCAAATATTTAGGAATAAACTTAACCAAAGATGTAAAGCACTTGTATTCAGAAAACTACACTTCATTATTAAAAGAAATTTTTAAAAGTTCTAAATAATTGGAAGAACATTCCATCCTCACAGAATGGAAGACTAAATATCATTAAGATGTCAGTTCTACTCAGATTGATCTACAGATTCAATACAATCCCAATAAAAATTCCACTAGCATTTTTTAAAAAAATGGAAAACATGATTATCAAATTTATTTGGAAGGGTAAGGGGTCCTGAATAGCCAGAAACATTGAAAAGCAAACTTGGAGGACTCTCATTTCTGGACTTTAAATCATATTACCTAGCTACAGTGGTAAAAACAGCATGGTACTGGCATAAAGACAGACACATAGACCAATGGAACCAAATTGATGGTTCAGAAACAGACCCTCACATCTATGGTCAAGTGATTTTTGACTCACCTGTCAAACCCACCCAGCTCAGGCAGAACAGTCCATCCAACAAATGGTGCTGAGAAAACTGGATAACCATAGCGAAAGAAGGGAAGAGGACCCCTATCTCACACCTTATACAAAAATTCACTCAGAATGAATTTTTAAAAAATCTAAAAATAAAAAGCAATAACCATAAAGCTTCTAGAAGAAAATGTAGGAAAATATCAAGAACCAGTGGTAGGTGGTGGATTCTTAAAGGAGATAAGAGGAGGACTGAGATGGACTACTGATACTGTATGTAGAAGTTTTAATTAGCTTTATTGTAAAAGTGTAGAAATGTACAGAATTGGTGGTAATATATTATAGTGAGTAACAGCTGGTTTATAAATGGGGATGTGGCTGAAAATGGTAGTCTAGGGATGCAAATGCCAACTGACAGAAAGCTAGAGAATAATCTAGGGACTGAATAGCACAGTAAACCCAGAGGTGGATGAGAATAGTGGCTGATGGTACAGATGCAAGAGTGTCCTTTGTGAGCTAGAGCAGATGTACATCTCCAGATGGCCATGTGGAGAAGCATGGGAAAAATACAACTGGAGTGACCTATGGACTGTGGTTAACAGTAATAATGCAATATTCTTGCATCTATGCCAGAGATGTGCTGTGTTGATAATGAGGGAATATGGAAAATGTATCCCAAATGCACGCTATGGACCTGGTAATAATTAGATGATATTATCTCATAATCTGTAACAAATGTTCCAGCATGGTGTGGTGTGTTGGTAGAGGGGTATTGTTTGGGAATTCTGCACATGTGCATGATTGTTTTGTAAGTTTACAACTTCTGTCATAAAAATGTATTTAAAAATAATAATAGGGTGGGTTGGGGGGAAAATATAACAAATGTAAGATAAGGACTATAATTAGCAGTAAGAGTTTGACAATATTCTTTCATAACTTCTAACAAATGTCTCACGACAATGCAGGGTGTTGGAGGAGGGTTGATGTATGGGACCCCTGTATGATGTTGTGAATGTTTGCTGTGTAAATTCACAACTTTTACTATACATTTATTGTTTATGTATGTTCATGTATAAATTATATAAAAATAATAATAATAGGGTGGGTTGGGAGAAAATACTTTGGTTAGTAGTAATATTTTGAGAATGTTCTTTAATCATTAGTTAAATATGTTTAACAACAATGCAAGGTATTGGTGGTAGGGTAAGGTGTGAGAGCCCTGTACAGTGTTATGTATGTTTGTTTTGTAAGTTCACAACTATTGCTATACACTTATTGTTTATGTATGTTCATGTATGAGTGATATACTTCAAAAAATTTTTTCAAAAGAAAAAAAAAATTCGCTACAGGGTTAAATAGTCAGATTGGAGTTGACAGGAGAAAGAATCAGAAAACGTGACAATAAAACAATTGAAATCATTCAGTCTGAAAAGCAGAAGGAAGAAAGAGTGAAGAAAAGTAAACTGAGCCTGAGGAACCTGTGGGACACCATCAAACATATCAGTATACACATTCTGAGAGTCCCAGAAGGACAAAAAAATATACAGGCTATTTAAAGAAATAATGGCTGAAAACTTCTCAAATTTAACCAAAGACAGAAATATACACATTCAAGATGCTCAACAAACTACAAATAGGATAAACCTAAATAAACCCATAACATGGCATGTTATAATCAAACTGTCTAATGCCAAAAATAAAGGGCGAATTCGGAAAGCTGCAAGAGAGAAGCAACATGGCATGTTCAAGGGAGCCTCGAGAAGATAAAGTGCCAATTTGTCATCAGAAATCATGGAGGCAAGAAGGCAACGGAATGATATTTTTTAAATGCTGAAAGCAAATAACTGCCAACCAAGTATTCTGTATCTGGCAAAATTGTTTTTTCAAAAATGAGGGAGGAATTAAAATGTTCCCAGATAAACAGCTGAGGTAGTTCACCACTAGACCAGGTCTACAAGATATGCTAAAGAGAGTTCTGCAGGTTGAAAGGAAAGGGCAAGAGACAACAGATTCAAACTACATGAAGAAATAGAGATGTCAGGTAAGGGTAATGACATGGGTAAAAGGCCCGTACTATTACATATTTGGTTTGTAAATTCACTTTTTACTACTTACAGGATTTAAAGGCAAATGCATAAAAAGTAATGATAAATCAGTGGTTTTGGATTCATAATGTATAAAGATGTAATTTGTGAGAAGAACTACATAAAAGTGGGGGGATAGAGGGGTAATGACAGAAATTAGTGTACATGTGACCAGGGGTGGGGGCAGGGGCGATGTGGAAATGAGCGTAGGCTTTCTGTTTGGGGTGAAGGGAAAGTTCTGGTAATGGATGCTGTGAGAGTACTGCAACACTGTGAATGCAACTAATCCCACAGAATGGTGTGCCTGGGAGGGGCTGGGGTGGGAAGATTTATGTTGTGTATGTGTTTCTACAGTTAGACAAGATAGGTGGTAGGTAGGTAGGTAGGTGGGTGGGTAAGTAGGTAGCGCAAATGTAGCAAAATGCTAAAATTAGTGGATCTGGGTATGCGGTGGGGGTGGGAGTATATTGAAGACTCTGTAGGGAAGCTGTATTATTTTTGTAATTGTCCTGTTAGCTTGAAATTATCTCAAAATAAAAAGTTAAAAAAACAGTAACGACCGCAACTGCCCACAATAGCTGAGTGAGAAACCACTTGGTCTCCACTATCTGCCATGAATGATGACTTCACACACACTTGGTGGCTCTAAAACTGATTCCTTTTTAAGGGAAATTTTTAAGTAGCAATTTTATTTTTGGCTGTAAAACACATTTTAACAAATGTCATTACTGGAGCACTTTCGTGGGCCCCCCTAGGGGATCCAGAACCATCAGCTGGGAAACATGATCGTTTGGGAAACTGTATTGCACAGGACAAGATGATGACAAGTCCCGGAGAGCCCCTGTGGTAAAAGAAGAGGCACTTTAAAGCCAGAAAGATGATTAAATGAGAAGGAAGGTGAGTTTATCACACAACTTCCAGGCTCGAACGGGAAGAAAGTAAGGTGTAAAGGTGTCTTAGTTTGCTGGGGCTGCTACGACAGCGACCACACACTGTCTCACGGTTTTGAAGGCTAAAATCCAATGAGATGTTGCACGGCCATGCTCTCTCCTGGGCTTGGCGGCGTCCTGGAGATGGAGGGCCTCTGTCACATGGCGTCTCCCTCTTCTCTCTGACTTCTGGCTTCTTCGGACCCTGCATCTCAATTTCCTCTTTGTAAGGCCCCACTTAAATGGATTAAGACCTGCTCTCCTTCAGTCCGCCTCACCTTAGCTACCAAGAGCATCTTCAAAAGGTCTTATCTACAGATGGGCTCACACCCATGGGAGGGGGGATGAAAACACAAACACTTCTGTGTGGGGCATGAGTCAATCTCCAACAAAAGGGGGAAAAACGAGAAAAAAAGGAGGCAGGGATGTATAAAGAGGGCCCCTAGGTTTGTGTCTTCCTTTGTAAAAACTCTGGACCTTTTGTTCAGATGACGAAGCCCCAGCAAGTCAAAGGAAGCTACTGAACTGAACAATTTCTCTATGAAGAGGAAATGTCTGTCAAGAATCAGAATTTTCTTTTGCTAATCAAAGGCATTAAAGGACACAGGTGGCAGAATTTATCCTCTTGGCTCTTTTTCTGGGCTCAGTCTCTTCCTTCCTGGTTGCTTCAAGGAAAGCAATACTAAATGCAGGGAAATTAAAGATGATCTAAAGCAAGCTTGATTGATGTCATTCAGTGAATAAATACCAAGGGTATATAAATTCCCAAAAGGAGAAGAGAATAAAATGACTGAAGGTTGATGAACACTTAATAGAAAAATTAAAGGCTACCTCATCTGTGAAACATAACTTTCTTGGGGACACGGCCAGAGCAGTCATAAGATTTTCAAGTGGGAATGTGATCTCCCCAATTTAAGGGCCAGTATTGTAGATAAGACAAGAAAACCTCAGTTAAAGGGGTTTGTTTCATTTTAAATCATTGTAATTGAAATTTTTCCATTTTATTTTTATTTCCAGTTGTCAGCTTAAGCTAAAGGGAATTATAATGAAAAACAATTCAACTTGAAAATTGTACTCAGTGTAGTTCAGAATTCTTAACCTTTTTTGTTCCATGGACCCCTTTGCCAGTCAGGTAAAAACCAGGGACCCCCCTTCTCAGAATGTAGCGGCAGATAGTTTCATGACACTCAACATTGGCATGTCTTTAAATTAAATTTTAGGATTATTCAAAATTACATTTCACAACTTTCCCATAATTTCAATACCTGATAACCTAACATGGTTCAGCATCTGTTCTAATGGTCGTTTTCGGCAAACATTTAGAAATTTGAGTTTTTCCCACGGTGCCATAAAACCATCTCCCCCATCCTTACCAACCCTTTTGCAGGCAGTTATCGGTTCACTCAGAACATGCTACATCAAAATAAAAATCACACTAAGTCCACACTATATAAATAATATATTTATTATTTAATATCTCTTACCTGCACCAACATGTCCCCACAAAAATAATGTTGTTTTTTTATATTTAAATTCAAGCTCATGGACGCCCTGAAATCTTTCCACAGACCCCTTGGGGGCCCGTAGACCCCTGGTTAAGAGCCCCTGGTGTAATTAAATAATGAATATCTTTGTTCTTAGGAAATATATGTGGAAGTATTCGGTGGTAAAGGAGCACGGTGTATGCAGACTACTCTAATGTTTAGAAAATACAGACAGACAGATGCTGATGACAAAGAGATAGGGAGGGAGGGGTAGGAGAGAGAGAAAAAGAAAAGGAGAGAGAGAAAGAGCATGAGAAAGAGAAAGGAGGAAGGGAGGGAGGACAAACGTGCCAAAATGTGGTAAGTTGGTAAATTCTGCTGGGTTATATTGGAGTTCTCTGTATTAGTTCTGTATTATATTTACAACTTTCCTATAAATTTGAAATTATTTCAAAATGAAAAGATTTTTTTAATAAACAAGAGAAACAGTCAAAAGGGGGCATAAAAACTATAATCCCGTTCCACCGGCTTTGCAAAGAGCCTTCTGTACGGGACCCTCTCAGCAACGCCAAGGACCACCTCAGTCCTTGGGGCCTGGAGAGGCGGGTGACCAGGACGAGGCAGGACAGGAGCTCTCCTGCCTCAGCGGCCCCCGCCCAGGCTCCCCGGGTCTCGGCCGGAGCCCAGCTTCCCTCCCCAGCTGGGAGGCGGCTTTTCCCAGCGGGTGTGCAGCGGCTCCCAAAGCCACAGGGCTCCAAACAGCGACCCGCAGAGGCGATCGATTACGATCCACGGACCAGGTCCCCTCAGGTGGAGCCGGGCCCGTGGCCGCGTGGCAGAGTTCACAAGGCAGCCTCTGTCCTTGCAGGACTCTTCCGTGGTAAAGCGACCAGAGGACAAGTGGGAAAAGGGCCTCGAAGAGGGCAGGGGAGAGCTTACAAAATAACTGGGTGTCACCCAAGAGACAGACAAAGCACCAGGGGCCCCAGCTTAACCAGAAAAGGAAGGAGCCACCGCGCTTCACATGCGCTCGTGGGAGGTGGACCGCAGGCAGCCTGTAAAGGTGTCCCGGAGGGTACCAGAGAGCGCGAGCCAGAGGGCGACACGGCGAGGCGGCGAGGCCGGCTGTGCGCCTTTAGGGCGACGGCCACCAGCGGCGGGGCCCCCGAACGCTTTTCCTCGGAGCTGCCTGAGTTTGGAATTAACTCAGCAACTCCACGTGGGCAAAGTAACCCGCACCCAGCACGCCAACGCCGGCTGGCGAGCTCTCCCTGCCGCAGCCATCCCAGGCCTCACCCAGCGAGCCGGAGCAGGGCCCCGGACCCCGACCGCGGGCAGAACGATGCGCTTGGCAGACCGCCATCGGCTCCCACACTGGGCAGGGGATCGCCAAGGCAGACAAGCACCTTTCCTACAGCCATGTAAAGAGGAAGACGCAGTCAGCGTGGGCACTGCTGGGGTGGGAGCGGGGCAAACGGGCAGGGGGCGCGTCTGCGTGAAGGCGGCCCCTACCCTGGACTGTGGTGCCGTGCACACCCCTAGACATTTACTAAAATCACTGGGCCGTCTGCCTACAGCGGGAAAACTTCATGGTATGTAAACTAGACCTTAGAAAAGCTGAGGTGGTTTTTTTTTTTTTGTTTTTGTTTTTTTATTATGGGTAAAAATCAAAATTCTCACAATACATACAAACATTTGCAAAATGATATATAAATATATATGCATATATGTGTATTTGCTTACAAAAATGTTATATATATATATACACATATATTTTAAGAGGTGCTTAGATTACCTAAAATATTATACGGAACCCACTGGGATTCCCATGTTGCCCACCTCCCACACCTCCCACCACATCCCACACAAACATCTCCCACAGTGTGGCCCACCAACCTCAATGGACTTACACATCCTGGAGCCTTGCCACCAACCATAGACCACAGTTCACACTGTAGACCACACTCTCTCCCACTCAGTTCTGAGGTGGTTTCTTAAACTTTAACGTTGACAGGTTTTTAAATTGGATGATATTCCCTTCCTATGAAATGGGCGACGACCTCCATTAAGGATGTTCTGTCCCCACTGCTGGGGATGGAAATGTTTTATGATACTTAGAAAAAAAAAAAAAAAAAAAAGATTCTCAGGTCTTTTTTTAATTACTCTAAATGGATTAATTTCATCATCACTGACCATCCAGACAGCTAGCAAGACACAGAAGAAACAGAAACAAGATGTTCTGGTCACATTCTCAACGTTTATTACTTTTTTGGCACCCTGTCCTGTTTTTCACCAGAGTAGTGCATTTAACGTGAATGTGCTTAAATAGGGACAGATGGCTGGATTGGATCATTTCAGAACAAAAGCACTTCTAATTTCTAGCAGGCAAGCAAGATAAAGTGCAGCCAGGAGCCGTGAACTATACTTACGAGAAAACAGGATGTGTGAATTCTACGAATGTAAAACAATTTGAAAGCACCGTACAGAGCAAACGATGGCTCTTGGTCAAGAAAGCCACGTGGACTAATCGTTGGACAGTGACTTTTCCTCAGTTTCTTCATCAATCAAGTGGAGATAGCAGCAGCTACAGCACCATTGTGAAATGGTAGAAGGGAAGGGTTCAGTTAGCGCCTGCTCTGCTGCTTGATGTTCTTATCCTGGATTCAACATCCAGAATTATTTCAGTCTCTTTTCTACAAAGTCTCACAGCCAGGGAAAGTTCCAGTCCTTCACCTCCCTGGAAAGCCAATTACTCAGCAACATTCAGGCCAGCAGTTCCCCGCCATTGTGACAGAAAACATCTTCCAGCTGCGGACTCACTCCGTGTTTTCCCTCTCATCACTGGCCCTGAGCTGCTTCTACACCCAGAGCTGCTCTGACATACTTCCCTCAGCTGGCGTCAAACCAAACCATAGAGCACACAGGAGAAGGAAAGGAAGGTGACCAGACTCCATCGAGAGAGGAGTCATCGACAGCGACCATTCCAAAGGAGAGAAGCCGCAGAGAGGGGGAGATGCAAGAACGCAAATCGGCAGGGTGGGGCCTCATTTTTCCCTTCAGAAAAAGGAATTTTAAGGCCTTAACATCATCCATGTTGCTGATCCTCAAAATATATCAACATTTCCTCCAATTCTCTTGTGCCCCAAAATATATGTGCAGGGATGTAAAAACCCCCAAAGTCAAGTTCCCATACACTTTGATAATATGATTGTCTTGACAATAACTTCCCTCTCCATTTGACGCATGGAAATGAATGGTAATTTTACTGATCCGATCACCATCAAACCTCAGTGGGAAAGTGCGGGCTACTACGGCTAAGGGCTAGTGCATTTAATATTTATTTTCAGGCTTCTAAAATGTGCCACAAGTTTTGCGCACAGACACTAATTTAAATGTAAAGCTCTTTACTAGCACACGGGAACTCAAAAGTAGGATTTTAATATTATTCTGACTCTGAAGGTTCTAGAAGCACTCTTAAAGGAGAAAACATGCCTTCTAGTTATTTAAAATATAAAGGCAGCGTTGCTTAAGCATTTTGACATTCATGTTTCCAGACTATCTAAGAACATCCTCAATTAGTCCTTTAATATTCCCTATAGAATGAGCTTAACTATATCAATCATCTCCTACTTACATGAATATACAAATGTGAAAATGCAAGTTTCACTGGCAGTGATCCCAGCAAGTCCCTAAATGGCCTTTATCCTCACAATTCCACTATGAGGAATTCCTCCAAGCCTTCCCCACTACCCCCTGAAAGAAACTGAGGTATCCCCAACACCTGGTGAGGTACCCAGCAAAGTCCATGCTGAAGAAACATTTACAAATCAAAACAAATCTACAAAAGCAGGCACTTTCTCCATATTAAAAGGCATTTAAACCAAAACCGTAAAGTATGACCACCTCAAAAAAAACCCACATGAAACTTGATCTCATCCGGGAAAACCAAACAGGACTCGGTAAATCATCCGATCATCATCCAACAGACTCCATAAAAGGCCTTTGTTTTATGGCCACTATCAACTCTGAGCCCTCCACACAATAAAATAATGAATGGGGCCAGGTTTCCCCAATCCAGAAGTATCTCAGAGTCATCTGTACATGGTATTCTGAGATCCTCTCTTTTCTTGGAAGGTTAATAACTCTTGCCAGATGCTCCACATCATTAGCCACTAGGGAAATGCATATCAAACCACAGTGAGATACCACTTCACACCCATTAGAATGGCTATTGTTAAAAAAATGGAAAACAAGTGGTGTGGATGTAGAGAAATAGGAACACTCATTCGTAGTGGGAATGTAGAATCATATGGCCACTATGAAAGACAGTTTGGCGACTCCTCAGAGAGTTAAATATAGAATTACCGTATAACGTGGCCAGCCCACTACTTGGTATAATACCCAAAAGGACGGAAAGCAGGAACTCGAACAGATATTTGCACAATGATGTTCCTAACAGCATTATTCACAATTGCCGAAAGACGGATGTAACCCAAGTCCATCAACTGATGAATGGATAAACAAAATGTGGTATATTCGCACAATGGAATATTATTCAGCACTAAAAAGGAATGAAGTTCTGGTTTGTGCAACAGCATGGATGAACCTTGAAGACATCATGTTGAGTGAAAAAAGCCAGATGCAAAAGGACAAATATTGTATCATTTCACTGATGTGAAGTGATTAGAATAAGCAAATTCACAGAGTCAGAAACTAGAATACAAGTTACCAGGGGCCAGGGTGGGGGTTGGGAATGGGGAGTGAATGCTTAATTGATACAGAGTTTCTGTTTGGGGTGATGGAAAATTTTTGGTAATGGATGGTGATGACGGTAGCACAACATTGTGGTGTAATTAACACCACTGAATTATATATTTGAATGTGACTAAAAGTGAAAACTTTAGGTTGGACATATGTTACTAAAATACAAAATTTTTAAAACACCTGTAGGGCTGTACAACACAAATAGTGAACTCTAATGTAAACTAGGGACTATAGTTAATAGTACAATTATAGTAATATTCTTTCATCAATTGTAAGAAGGGCACCACAGTAACGCAAAGAGTTAATGGTGGGGAGGGGAGCAATGTGGGAATTTTACAGTTGCTGCATGATTTTTCTGTAAACTTACAACTTCTCTAATAAAAAATATTTTTTAAAAACTATTGCCAACACTGGTATAATAAACCCGTGTGTTTTTTAATACGCTGTGGCTAAGCCTACCAGTCTAACATGAAATAAAAAAGAAGGAAAAAAAGGAATTTTTGTTATAGAAGAAAATGATGTCACCAAGAAACAAAATGGCCAGCATGCTTGTGCTGTTTCTTCCCGGGACATCCACCCAGCAACGGTCTGGGAAAGTGTACCTGTGTTCTCCTGGGGCAGCAGGATCTACCCACGAGAGCGATGGACCTTCTCCTGGCTCTCCTGCCAGAGACGTCATTTATTTTTAGACCCTGACACTAATTTTCCCCAATTTGGCGCCATCGCCTCAGAGCTAGAGCTGCCCTTGCCATTCCAGGGCGTCTGTGACGGGGGCACCGGGCACTGCTCCGCTGGGGGCCGATGGGGCCAAGCCCGTCCAGCGGGCGGGACGCGCGGTCACCCCCAGCCCTGGGCAGGATTCCGCAGGGCGTGCCTGCTCCGCCCTCAGCCTCCAGGCCCATCCTGATGCCCACGCGCCGCGTCACAGCGCTTACTCCTCCACTGCTGCTCTGGCGGCTGAGTCTGGAACACAGGCTCTTGGCCACTAAATCCCGAGGCATGGGAGCTGGGAATTACTTTCAAAGGTACCCCTCCATTTTCTGCACACATTGAAAATTTCCCCCCGTTCTCTGGAGCCCTTCCACGCGGTGCATTTCCTCTCGCACAGGGCCGCCCCCTGACAGCCGCTGGAGAGCTCCCATCAGCTCCCAGGACTTCCAGCCAGCCCCGTGGAAGGGGTCACGTCCGGGTGGCGCGTGGAGGGGAGCTCCAGGCGGCCTCTAACCACGCGTACGGGGACGAGCGTTTCCACGGCGTGATCCAGCCTCCACGGCTGAGCAAACGTGCAACTGCTCCTCCAAGGCCTCTCCACACGGAGGTCGCTCACGCCCCACAGCCGCACACTGGTTTCCACCGCGCACAGGGTCCTCACGACGGACACGTCACGTGGGGGAAGTACGTCAAACTCCTAAATACGCTGGAATCGTGCTTAAGCCCACTCAGCAGGCCACAGCCAGGGGGCGCCACTTTGGAGCCTGCCATTCCACTGACACTGCTCACGCACCAGAGCAGCGCTTCCCAAACTCGGCCGGGTTACAATGCGCGTTTTGTCAGAGTGGGCATGGTCCCAAATCCCTCAAGACCAGGAATGGACAAAAATAAGGGGGAAGGGGGGAGGGGGGAGGGGCAAGATGGCGACAGAGTAAGGAGCTCCTAGTCAGCTCCTCCTACAGGGCAGTTAGTGATCACCCAGAGCTGTCTAAAGCACCCGTCTGTGGGGCTCAGGAGACCAGAAGTGCCTCCTGCAACACCCTGGAAAGAGTGGAAGGAGGAGCCTGCCCATCTGCAGAGAAGATTCCTGAGTAGAGCCCTCCACGCCACGGAGGCCGGTGCCCACACTCCACTAGCAGCGCAAGACGCCTCGGGAGATGGAAGCTCCATTTCCCCAAAACGGGAGGAGGAGGAGGCAGTTGGGCACCAACTTCAGCTACTGATTAGTAAATTTGGCTGCTAAATCCTAAGAACAGCTAAAGTTTGATCCTGTCCAAGTCAGAAAGAGGCCGGTGGCTGCCATTTTGACTCTGTCCCTGTGAGGGGAAGTGGAGCTGACTGAAAATCACAGTGCTGGTAGGGACTGGCTTCTTTCCTTCCAGATCGGCCTGCAGCTCTAGCCCAAACCCCAGCCCCACCTCCAGCTGGGAGAGAGCTGGTGGGACCTGCACCAGCCTCTCCGGGTAACTGCAGGCATTTTCAGCTGGCACAGACTGGAGAGTCGGACACCTGGGGCTCCATGCCTCCACCCCAACAGGATAGGAGAAGAGCTGTGTTTCCTCAGCCTCTCTGGGTAACTGCACCTGCTTTCGGCCCACACAGATTGAATAGTCGGACACCTGCAGCTCAATCCCTGCTCCCTAGTAAGATAGGAGGGGCGCTGTGTTTCCTCAGCCTTTCCAGGCAATGGCAGGTACTTTTGGCCTGCACAGACTGGACTGATGGACGCCTATGGATCCACTGCCACCACCACCCCCCATCAGATAGGAGGGGGCTGGTGTTTCCTCAGCCTCTCCAGGCAATGGCAGGCACTTTAGGCCTACTTGGACTGAACTGCTGGGCATCAGTTTTTCCGTTCTCACCCCCAACAGTACTCTCTCAGCCTGTCAGGGCAACTGCAGGCACATTCAGCCCACACGAATTAGATTACTGGGCAGTCCATAAGGTCCATCCCACCCCTGCTGGGGGGGGCAGTGCTATGTCAGTCTACCTGGACAACTGCAGTCATTTTGGACCAGCATGGCACAGATGCACACCTGCAGCTCCATCCTCACACCAGGCAGGGGAGGAAAGGATGTGGAGCTTCATCAGTCTCTCTGGGCACCTATAGACGGTCTTGGCGTGCGCGACTTAGATTATTACACACGGCTGTGGCCGAGGAGAAAGGTGAAAGAAGCCTCACTGGTCCCTGGGGCAACACGGGCAGCTTCATCCTCCATAGCTCACAGCACCAACTACACCCTCATCTCCTACTACACAACCAGCAAGCGAGAAAGGGCAAGAAAGCCCTGAACTAAAGAGAGAAACTGCTCCCAGAATAAATACATCTAGCAAGATGCCAAGACACCAACAAAAAATTACAATCCATACCAAGAAACAGGAAGATATGGCCTAGTCAAAGGAACAAAGTAAGCCTCCAGATGACATACAGGAGTTGAAACAACTGATCATAGATGCTCAAACAAATCTCCTTAATAAATTCAATGAGATGGCTAAAGAGATTAAGGATATTAAGAAGACACTGGATGAGCACTAAGAAGAATCTGAAAGCATACATAGAAAAAGAGCAGATCTTATAGGAATGAAAGGCACAATAAATGAAATTAAAAATACACTGGAGGCATAAAATAGCAGATTATAGGAGGCAGAAGAAAGGATTGGTGAGCCTGAAGACATGGCCTCTGAAAGCAAACACACAAAAGAACAAATGAAGAAAAGAATGTGAAAAATTGAACAGGGTCTCAGGGAACCAAAGGATAGCGAGAGACATGCAAACATACATGTCATGGGAGTCACAGAAGGAGACGAGAAGGGGAAAGGGGCAGAAGGAATATTTGAAGAAATAATGGTAGAAAATTTCCCAACCATATTGAAGGACATAGATATCCATGTTCAAGAAGCACAATGTACTCCCACGCAAATAAATTTGAATAGAACAGCTCCAAGATACATACTAATCAGAATGTCAAATGCCAAAGACAAAGACAGAACTCTGAGAGCAGCAAGAGAAACGTGAAACATAACATATAAGGGATACCCAATAAGATTAAGGACCAATTTTTCAACAGAAACCATAGAGGCAAGAAGGCAGTGGTGTGATATATTTAAGATACTGCAGGAGAAAACCTGCCAGCCAAGAATCTTATATCCAGCAAGACTGTTTTTCAAAAATGAGGGCGAGATTAGAATATTCATAGGTAAACAGAAACTGAGAGCATTTATAACAAAGAGACCAACTTTGCAGGAAATACTAAAGGGTGTGCTACAGGCTGAAAAGAAAAGACAGGAGAGAGAGGTGTGGAAGAGAGTTTAGAAATGAAGATTATATCAGTAAAAATAGCTAAAAGCATAAAAAGAGTGGTAAAAATAAAATATGATAGATAAAACCCAAAGTTCAAAATGGGTGAAATAAGAATTGCTTTTTACAGTAATAACGTTGAATGTTAATGGAATAAACTGCCCAATCAAAAGACACAGACTGGCGGGACGGATAAGGAAATATGAGCCATCTATATGCTGTCTACAAAAGACTCACCTTAGAGCCAAGGATATTAATAGACTGAAAGTGAAAGGCTGGAAAAAAATATTCCACACATGCAGTAACCAAAAAAAAGTTGAAGTAGCTATACTTATATCAGATGAAATAGACTTTAAAAGCAAAACTGTTATTAGAGACAAGGGGACATTACATATTAATAAAATGGGCAATTCACCAGTAAGCAATAACAACCATAAATTTATATGCACCTAACCAGGATGCCCCAAGATACATGAGGCAAATACTGGCAAAACTGAAAGGAGAAATAGATATCTCTACAATAATAGTTGGAGACTTCAATACACCACTGTCAGTACTGGATAGAGCATCTGGGGAGAGGATCAATGAGAGCTTGAACAATATGATAAATGGACTAAACCTAATAGACATATACAGAACATTGCACCCCAAAACAGGAGGATATACATTCTTTTCAAGTGCTCATGGATCTTTTCTAGGATAGATCGTATGTTGGATCACAAAGCAGATCTCGATACATTCAGCAAGATTGAAATTATACAAAACACTTTCTCTGATCATAATGGATAAAGTTGGAAATCAACAAGAAGCAGAAAAAGGGAAAAATTCACAAATATATGGAGATTAAACAACACATTCTTAAATATTTATCAATGGGTTAAAGAAGAAATTTCAAGAGAAATCAATAAATAATTTGAAATGAATGACAAGAACACAACATATCAGAACCTATGGGATGCAGTGAAGGCAGTGCTGAGAGGGAAATTTATAGCACTCAATGCTTACAGTAAAAAAGAAAGAACTAAAGACAATGACCTCACTACACAGCTGGAGGAACTAGAAAAAGAACAGCAAACTAATCACAAAGCAAGTAGAAGGAATGAAATAACAAAGAGCAGAGCAGAAATAAATGAAATTGAGAACAAAAAAACAATAAAGAGAATTAACAAAATCAAGAGTTAATTCTTTGAGAAGATTAACAAAATTGACAAACCCTAAGCTAGACGGACAAAGAAAAAGAGAGAAAAGATGTAAATAAATGAAATAAAAAATGAAACCAGGGACATTACTACTGACCCCAGAGAAATAAAAAAGATCATGCCAAAAAACTAGACAATGTAGATGAAATGGAAAAATTCCTAGGAATGTATGAACAACCTACACTGACCCTAGAAGAAACAGAAAACCTCAACAATCCAATCACAAGTAAAGAGATTGAAACAGTCAACAAAAACCTTCCAAAGATGAAAAAGCCCAGGACCAGATGATATCACAGGTGAGTTCTACCAAGAATTCAAAGAAGATTTAAGACTAATTTTACTCAAACTCTTCCAAAAAAAAACTGAACAAGAAGGAACTCTACCAAACTCATTCTGAAGTCAATATCACCCTAATACCAAAGCCAGATAAAGATATTATAAAAAAGAAAATTACAGAACCAATTCCCTAATAAATATGGATGCAAAAATCCTCCACAAAATACTTGCTGATCAAATCCAACAACACATTAAAAGAATTATTCATCATGACCAAGTGGGTTTTATACCAGGCATACAAGGGTGGTTCAACACAAGAAGGTCAATCAGCATAATACACCACATTAATAAATCAAAGAAGAAAAATCACATGACCCTATCGGCTGATGTAGAAAAGGCATTTGACAAAATACAGCATTCTTTCGTGATAAAAAATACTACAAAAGATAGGAATTGAAGGAAACTTTCTCAGCATGATAAAGGTCATATATGAAAAACCCACAGCTAACATTGTAGTCAATGGTAAAAGACTGAAAGCTTTCCCGTTCGGATCAGGAACAAGACAAGGATGGCTACTGTCACCACTGTTGTTCAATATAGTGCTAGAGGTTCTAGCTAGAGAAATCAGGCAAGAAAAAGAAACAAAAGGCATCCAAATTGGAAAAGAAGAAAAACTTTTGCTATTCACAGATGACATGATTCTCTACCTAGAAAGTCCTGAAAAATCTACAACAAAGCTGCTATAGCTAATAAATGATTTCAGTAGAGTGTCAGGATATAAGATCAATATGCAAAAATTAGGGGTGTTTCTATACACTAGCAATGTGAAATCTGAGAAGGAGTCAGGAAAAAATTCCATTTACAATAGCCACTAAAAGAATCAACTATTTAGGATTAAACTTAACCAAGGATGTAAAGCACTTGTATTCAGAAAACCACAATGCATTGTTTTAAAAGAAATATTAAAAGACCTAAATAATTGGAAGAACATTCCATGCTCATGGATTGGAAGACTAAATATCATTAAGATGTCAATTCTACCCAAATTGATATACAGATTCAATGCAATCCCAATAAAAAATTCCACCAGCATTTTTTAAATAAATGGAAAATACAATTATCAAATTTATTTGGAAGGTTAAGAGGTCCCAAATAGCCAGAAACATCTTAAAGAGGAAAAGCAAAGTTGGAGGACTCTCACTTCCGGACGTTAAAACATATTATCTAGCTACAGTGGTAAAAAGAGCATGGTACTAGCATAAAGATAGACAAATAGACCAATGGAGCCAAACTGATGGTTCAGAAACAGACCCTCACATCTATGGTCAAGTGATTTTGGACAACCCTGTCAAATCCACTCAGTTCAAGCAGAACAGTCTATTCAACAAACAGTTCTGGGAGAAATGGATATTCGTAGCCAAAAGAAAGAAAAAGGACCCCTATCTCACACCTTATACAAAACTTAACTCAAAATGGATCAAAACCAAATATGAAAGCAAGAACCATAAAGCTCCTATAAGATAATGTAAGAAAACATCTTCAAGACATGGTGGTACGTGGTGGATTCTTAAATCTTACAACAAAAGAACAAGCCGTGAAAGAAAACATGGATAAATGGGACCTCGTACTTAAACACTTTTGTGATTCAAAGGACTTAGTCAAGAAGGTGAAAAGGCAGCCCACACAATGGGAGAAAATATTTGGAAACCACATATCTGATAAGGGTTTGACTTCCATTCTATATAAAGAGTTCATTCAACTCAACAATAAAAGAGCAAGCAATCCAATTAAAAAATGGGCAGAGGATTTGGATAGACATATCTTCGAAGAGGAAACACAGGTGGCCAAAAAGTATATAAAAAAATGTTCCATATCACTGGCTATTTTAATGTAAATCGAAAAAACAATGAGCAATGAGATATCATCTCACACTGCAAAGAATGGCCATTATTAAAAAAACAGAAAACAATAAGTGCTGGAGAGGATGTGGAGAAATAGGAACACCCCTTCACTGTTGGTGGGATTGTAGAATAGTACCGCCTCTGTGGAAGACAGTTTGGCAGTTCCTCAGGAAGCTAAATATAGAACTTCCATATGATCCAGCAATTCCTCTACTAAGAATATATCCAGAAGAACTGAAAACCATGACATGAACAGACATCTGTAAACCAATGTTCATGGCGGCATTATTCACAATTGCCAAGGAATGGAGACAACCCAAGTGTCCATCAAGCAATGAATGGACAAGCAAAATGTGGTATATACATACGATGGAATACTAGGCTGCAGTAAGAAGAAATGAAACTGGGACACATATGATTATATGGATGAATCTTGAAGAAAGTATGCTAAATGAGATAAGCCAGACACAAAAGGACATATATATTCCCATTTGACTGCCACTTTTTCTATTAATAATAGAAGTTAGTTGCTGTGCTTACGGGAGAGATGAAAATTGCCATGATCTGAAGAGGGAGGATTTTTGTGTGTATCCTCCTCCTATATGAAATGGCTGAACAGAAAAAAAAAAAAAAAAAAAAGGACATCTATTGCATGGTCTGATTATTATGAACTAAATACGAAGAATAAATGCAAGAAGTTAAAACCTAGAGTATAGGTTATTAGGAGATAAGAGGAGGGCTGAGAAGGGGTACTGATGCTTAATGTATGTAGAAGTTTTAATCAACTTTACTGTAAAAGGGTGGAAATGAATAGAGTTGATGGTACCACATTATAGTGAGTAGCAGCTGGCTTATAAATGGGAATATGGCTGGAAAGGGTAGTCTAGGGATGTAAATGTCAATTGAAAGAAAGCTAGAGAATAATCTAGGGACTGAATCACACAGTGAACCCAGAGGCAGATGAGAACTGTGGTTGGCAGATGCAATAGTGTCCTTTGTGAGGTGTACATCACTACCGCAGGGTGGTGGGAATGTGGAGAAGCATGGGGAAAATACAACTGATGTGACCTGTGGACTGAGGTTAACAGCAATACTGTAATATTCTTGCATCAATGCCAAAGATGTACTGAGTTGATAATGGGGGAGTATGGAAAAAGTGTGCCAGATGTACACTATGGACGATGGCTGGTGGTAAGAGTCTGATGATATTATCTCATCATCTGTAACAAACGTTCCACCACAGTGTGTTGTGTTGGTGAGGGGGTGTTATGGGAATTCTACACAAGTACACTACTGTTTTGTAAGTTCACAACTTCTGTAATAAAAATACACTTAAAAAATAACAGGTTGGGTTGAGGGGAAAATACTCCAAATGTAAGGTATGAACCATAGTTAGCAGTAAGATTTTGACGACTTTCCTTCATAATCTGTAACAAATGTTTCACAACAATGTAAGGTGTTGATGATGGCTTGAATATGGACCCCTGTAGGATGATATGCATGTTGTTTTGTAAGTTCACAACTTTTACTATATGCTTATTGTTTATGTATGTTCATGTATGAATGATATACTTCAACAAAATTTCTTTTAAAAATAAGGGGGAAGTGTTAGCATGGACCAAAGTACATTTATTGTTATTATAGTTATTATCTTGTGTTAATGGAGTAACATAGCATTGATAGAAACATTATCAAAAAATAAAACAATTAAAAATGCACATTCTGACCAAAGAGGTCTGGGGTAGGGCCTGGGAGTATGCATTTCCACGAGGTGCCTGGTGTCCCTGCTCCTGGCCCTTGGAGCTCGCCTGGGAATAAGGTTTTAAAGAGGACGGGCGAAGCATATAGCTAACACGCAGGAGGATTTCAGACATGCAGAGCCCTTTTGTTGTATTAACTGTTCCCACACTATTACTCTGAAAAAGCATCAGAAAAAAATGTCTATTTTTTTTAGATAATGCTTACACTGAAAAATTAATATCGATTTTATTTTACTACCTACTAAGCTACGTTTAGTTTATGGTTTTCCAAAGGGAGAAAAATGAGAGAGTAGAAAGACCTCTTAGAGGGGGGCTCTCCTAGCACTTGAATTCTAAGGTTTTTCTAATCAGAATCTAGTCCACGAGAAAAATCAACAAATATCGTTTAACAAATTAAGCACCTCCTAAGTGAAGTAGAGACTAGAGAAACCAATAAGGCACTGTCTTCTCTCTTTAGGGAGTTTTGGCCTTACGCAAGAGCAGAAATGATTACAATACAAAAAGAAAAAGCAAATACACACAGAAATACCTTGCATTTTCCCCTCTGATAGAGACTCAGAGTGGCTCCTGGTGATTGCACTCCTATCGACCCAAAAGCCCACGCACATTATCTGGTACGTGTGCAACACTGCTAAACTTAATCAGACAGGTTTTGAAATGTATCTATAATTTTTCCAAAAGGGTCCCAGGCAGCATGCATGAGTTCGAGATACTTCCAACCTGCAACTGCTGATTACATTCAACAAGAGTTCAAGGCTCATCACTCTACATCGTGTTGGCTTCTCAGCCTGACTTGGGGCCACTGTCACTCTCAGCCGCAGGCAGCACACAGGAGTGTCTGACCGATGTGTCCCCATGGGGGAAAGCACCCAGAACAACGTGGTTTCAGAGGACCTTATGCTGGGCAATAAAATGACAACATTCAATAAAATGAAATTATAATTTCAAGACATTCCCCACATAAATGGGCCTAAATCATGTTAATTTAATTATGAACAGAGTAGGAAAAAGGCAAGGGAAATGGACCCAGATATGAACGAGGACCCAGGGAATGGAGAGGGCCTGCATCTGCAGGCAGCATCGTCCCACCCACCGTATCCATGGGATATAAGCCCTCTCTCACTTGGAGTTGGAGTGGACATCACCATCCCAGTCGCCTCAGGATTCGGGGAAGAACTATGGACTAGAGTGGACTTGATGGTATTCTCTTGCTCACATATGGTGATTCTAGCAATGCAAGAAATTATAACAATGAGGTGGAGCCAGTGGCCACTTGACACTTTTGGGGCAGGGAGGGGACGAGCAGTTGAAATACAGGGGCTTCTTTGGGAGTTGGAGGTTGTCCTGAGTACTGTTGTGGCAACGGATGTAGGCCATTTTAAATCAGTACACACCACTCAGAACTGTGTGGGAGAGAGTGTGGTCTACAGTGTGAACTGTGGTCTATGGTTGGTGGCAAGGCCCCAGGATGTGTAAGTCCACTGAGGGTGGTGGGCCACACTTGTGGGAGATGTTTGTGTGGGATGTGGTGGGAGGTGTGGGAGGTGGGCAACATGGGAATCCCAGTGGGTTCCGTGTAATATTTTAGGTAATCTAAGCACCTCTTAAAATATATTTATATAAATATAAATAACATTTTTGTAAGCAAATGCACATATACGCATATATATTTATATATCATTTTACAAATAGTGGTATGTATTGTGAAAATTTTGATTTTTACCCACAAAAAAAATAAATAAATTTAAAAATAATAATAATAAATAAATAAATAAATAAATAAATAAATAAATAAATAAATAAAAGCAGTGGCCACCAGAGGTTCTGAGGGGAGGGAGACGGATGAATAATATGCGGGCATTTTCAAGATATTGGAATTGTCCTGTATGACATTGCAATGAGGGATATAGGCCATTATATATTTTGTCATAACCTAGAATATTGTGCATAAACTGTAATGTAAACTATAACCCACAGTTAGTGGCAATGCTTCAATACATGTTCATCAATTCTAACAAATGTAACAAATTAATCAAGGATGTTGTTAATGTGGGAAAGTGTGGGAGGGGTAAGGAGGGGGGCATATGAGAATCCCCTGTATTTTTTATGTAACATTTATGTAATCTAAAGTATCTTTAAAAAAATAAATAAATAAATGTATTAAAAAAAATTTTTTAAATAAATAAATAAATCCCCCATCTGGCTTTTTGCTGCTATGCCACGTTGTCTACAGTGAAGCTCAGATTTTAAATTGGAATGTTTTAAATTCCATTTAATTTCTGAAACTGCCTTCTTTCATTTAATTTACTTTCAAGGATTTAAACTAATCAGAAAAACCTGCTGCCACATATTGTACTCTCCACCCAAATGCCCTTGAATACTGAAGGTTGGCATCTCTGCAGTAATTGGGCCAGATGTTTTCCATGCCAACCTCCGATTGACCTCTCACCAATTTATAACTCTATGGAACATATTGATCAGCCCTCCTCTTTATAAACAGGAAGGCCAAGGCAGAAGATTTAGAGCAATTCTCCTAACTCAGGTGATGGACTTTTTCTAACAGAGTATTTATTGTTTCCCCACGGCCCAGATGTTCTTTCAATGGAGAAAGTGCTCTAAAATTGGCAGATGGTTTTTAAAAATTATCCTAGACTCTTGAATGCAGCAGGAGCCTGAGCTAGAAAAAACGGCCATGCCCAGAGCCCTTCCATCTGTGGCTACCCTGCGGAGAGCACCCAGCTTCCAGCGACACGGCACCCAGCATGGTCACCAGGTGACACGAGCCCTGCTAACTGCTGGAAGCAATGTGCCAAATCCACAGGGACAGCCCCTGGCACGCCGGTCAGCTGTCCGGTCATTGAGCCATTCAACCTTCCGTTGAACAAGCCTTTTCCAGCCAGTCCCCGGGGCCTCGGAGGCCAGGGGGACGCCCTCCCTCCCATCCTATCAGCTGTGGAGGGAGGGCAGTGTGCCCAGAGCCAGCCCAAGCAAGCCCTGCGCAATGCACGGGAGCACCTAGAGAGGAGTGGTCAGCTCCGCACCGGGCGGTCAGCAGACGCTCACAGACAAGTCTCCTCTGAGCTGAGTCTTGAGAAGCGAGCAGGCTCGTTTTTGCAGAGCTGTGATGATGATTCAACAAGAGGAATATGGGTGCAGCACGCAGCACAGCGCCAGGCACGGAAGGCTGCGACAAGGGATCGTGACCATGGCGGCAACATGGCCGCACTGGTAGAACGGGTGCCAGGGGTTACCCTTACGGCGTGACTAGTGCAGCTGAGCGAGCGAGCGAAGAGAACAGTACGTGGGTTACGTTCACAACTGACTGGCGATAACCGGAGCCATCGCGGCGCGGTCGCTGTGGTTCAGTTACAGGACAGGCAGCGGAACATGCAAACGGCCAAGTCGACCAGGCCAGCGATACTATCCCCATTACACGGATGAGAAAACTGAGGCCTGTCAGACGGTGACTGCTTCCAGGGGGAGGACGGATCCCCCCGCGTCCAGGGGTAGAGGACAGACCTGAGGGCAAGTCTGCCAAGCTGGGAAAGGGCAGACTTTCCCAGCATCTATGTTTAAATTCCAGCACGCCTGAGCAAATTCCCCGAGCATTAGGAAATTCAATATACAAGGATTTTTAAGCTTAAATAATCAGTGCAGTGGAGAACTAACCTAATTTTCCAGGCTCGAATGAGAAACCCAGAACTGGGCCGAAAGCCGAGGCCCGGCCCAGCAGACCTCAAAGCCCAAGCTCCTTGCATCACCCCAGCATGTTCCCACGGGGCAGAGGGGCTGCGCAAAGTCAGGGAACCACCCTCACCCCCCAGCCCTCAGCCTCGCAGAAGCAGGAGAAGCTGCACCAGGAGGCAGCCCCGAAGGACTCGGCCTATGGGGGGCTTCAGGAGAACTCATCTCCAGCCCTGCAGTGGAACTCTCTGGGGACTCAGGATTCATTTTACAGGAAATTAAAATTCAATTTACAGAAAACTGGCTTTTGCTGAGACTAAGCTAAGCCTTAAAATATACATCACTGCAGGTGCCATATTTAATTAAATTGCCAGCCTCAGAGCTAGGGCTGGAAGGAGTTTAATTCTTCCCAATTTGGAACAATTAATATCTATGCAAAGACAGGTGTTGTGCATAAGTCCTGACTATCAGCCAAAGATATGCGGCCTAAAATAGCACGTGTCATCCCCACACCTTGTCCCTAAATGAAGTACCCTAAGTATTCTTAGGCTCCCTTTGTTTTGAAGACAACAGCTCAAATACTTCCATCAATTCAGATCTCCAGCAAATCAAGAGGACGGTTTAACATGACATTTTAACTTGACATATTAAAATGTAAACTAAATGATTTGTATCAACTGTTTTTTCCCCCAACAGTTGCAAACAAAAACTAAAAGGTGTTAAATTTGCTTTCACAACATATTATATACCAAATCATAATAGTAAAAAACCTGTACACCAAGAACGAATGGTTTCGATAGGTTTAAAGAAGTATAAACTAGAGCTGTCAGAGAAAAATTCTATTAAAAAAAAAAAAAGCAAAATGCCACCATTACCAACTGCTACAGAAAATCTCCTTTGCCACTCCAGGCAAATGCATTCACATCCTAAATTCCTTGCTTTTCATTTGGAAACTTCCAGTTTTCACAGCTATACTCATCAATTGCCACGGCCAAGCTTGGAGGCGGCAGCAACGTGTGCCACTTTTTCTGATAAAGGGGTAGACACACACCAACCTGCCTAACTCAAGGGGGGTCCAAATTGCATTTCACTTCAGATTGTAATTAGATACAAAAACCAAAGGGAAGACACTGAAGACCATTTTGTGATATCTGAATCACAGATTCCTACTGATCATCTTGATCATTTCCTGAATTCCAATGCGCCCGTGTGCTAAACACTTGAAAAAATGGTTGCCATTATGAGGACTCATTTGCACGCATCCTTTGAGCTTTACGTGTGTAATAGGTGATGGGAATTCAATGATGAGAAGCTAGAACTAGTAACTGCTTCATTTCTTGACAAGGTAGCTACACTACTGTTCTCACAGTTTCCCATGTAAATCGGTTTATGAGTGATTCCAATAGCATTCCATATTAGGAAGACAAGAAACTCTTTGTTCCCTCCAGCATGCTAGCGGCGGTGGATGTTACAAAGTGCATGACCTAGGAGAAATCTCTGAATTTCCCCTACTACTAGAGTATGCTATTTTGTATAGATCTTCAGTGTGGAAGGAAAGACGAGAGGGGGATGTGCATATATTTTCTGCTTAAAGAGCAATCTTGTTTATCCTTGCTCTATTCCAGGGAGAATCATTTGGGAAGTGTTCTAGCCACGATCTTCAGCACATACATTACCTGCGTAGGCGCACAAGTCTCTGCTGCTCTTTGTTTCTAAGGCAGGAGTCAATAATCACAGATTGAGAACCTACAGCAGCTCAGGACAGCCAGCGTGATCTCCCCTAAAGCTGTCCACGCCGGGGAGAGGCAGGAGACAAGCAAGGGTGTCTCTGTAGCAAAGCCCGTACCTCTGGGGCTTATTATTTAAATCACTTTAAAAACTGCCACACTCCAAATGCCACCCGGGAGCAGCCACTGGCAGGGGGAGGAAATCACCAGCAGGAAAGTCCCAGCATCCGAGCTGGGCTGGGGCCAAAGGAAGGGACTCAGACTGTCAGAAGCCCAGAAAGGGAACGTGACCTGGACGGTCACTTTATCAAGGCCCTGATAAACGACGCAGCGCGGGAAGCCAGACAGGGCAACTTCTCCCTTGAAAGATCCACCCCTGCCCGCAAAATCCTGGTCTCTGCTGAGCAGGCCCTCTCAGCGGTGTGAGGAGGACCTTTCACTGGCACGTCGAAGCCCCGGGTGAGAAATGGCTCTGGAGCAAGCACACAGGGTCTGCTCACCAACAAGCTGCTCTTGAGCCCAAGGTCACCTTGGCAAATGGCAGCTTCCTGCACGGTGCCTTCTCCACGGTGCAGCATTTCTAGTATGCTGACTCCCTACACTGCCCCCAACCTCAAATAAGCAGTGCAGGGTGAAGACCGAGGTCAGGGCTCAAAGCAAACCCAGAGTGACCGCGCCAGGGGGCGACCGCGCCAGGAGGCGACCAGCGGCAGAGACAAGCGTGGCCATCCTCTCTCCGCCCATCTGTCCAAAGCACTGGAGCTATTCCGTTCTTAAACAATTCTATTTCCTCGATACAAAAAAAGAGTTATCTTTAAGAAATACTTTATGGGGCGTTGGATTTATCATATTGTTTCTGGAGTTAAACTATTTTTAAAAGAGGGGGAGCGAGTGACCTTCCGAATGATGATGTCGGTGTTAGCTATGGACCCCACAGCCGCAGCGGACGGGCACCACGGCGGTGGCACCGGGCGGCGCCCTGCTGTGGCCGGGCACCATTCCACAGGAAGGCTCGGAGGCAAGCAGCCGATTCCCAGGGGCCTCTCAAGTCCGGGGCCCTGCCAAGACTGCCGAAGACCTCTACAGACTGCTCCTGGGCACAGTGCTCTCTTGAACAGAAATGATTCTAAAGATGCCCGGAGTCCATAAGGAGGCCTCTGGGTTCCCACCAGGGAGCCAAGCAAAACGGCTTTTTATTCTTTTCCTTTTATCATCCAATTCCTCTGCAGCTTTCCTCACTCCCGCTACGGAGGGAACATGCCACAGCAGGGGAAATGTCTCGATCGCAAACCACGCTTGGGGGAGAAGTTGACTCAGCAGTCAGCAGAACGCTGAGGGAGAAAAATGCAGGGCAGAAAGCTGGCCTGAGACTCCCTGGGCACGTCACGCCGCGGAACGCTCTCTCCCCGCGCGTGTGCGTGGCTTTGGGGCTTGCATATCCGCCGTAGGACCATGTGGCCAGCACAGGCTCCGAGTCCCGGCTCTCCGCCGCTGGCCGGGACGGAGCCTGTGTCCAGGAGGTGCTGGATGTCAGCACCTCGTCCGTCGGGGGGGGGGGCGAAAGGCACAAAGCCCTCAGAGCCTCGGTCCTCAGCGCCATCGCCCTCACTCGGCAGAGCCCACAAGAGCGGCCACACGTGTCCTCAGAGTCGCGCCCACGGCTCTCCGTTATGACAGATGATAGTCATGTCCACGGTCACTGGCAGATATATTGAGACTGGGTTAAGTGATTTGATTGAAAAAATGAATAATCTGTGGCTGAGCTGAGACTTGAATCGCGGCCTTTTAATGATAAACCTAGGATTCTTTTCCATACATTTAAACCACAGCGAAAATAACCATTACAAAATACAGTCGCTAGATAAATTATGAAGAGGAAGAAAACAATTGGGAACACGGTAGTACCAAATCTGGGAAATCGTTCTTGGAATAAACAAAATTAGATAACAGAATGATAGCAGACTTTAGCTCAAGTATTACAGTGAAAGCGGATTTTGGAACTCAGTGTGTGAAGCCTTGGAGCCCCAAACTCCTGAAGTGAGAGGGAAAGAAGATGATCAATTTGTATTCTTTGCTCTAAATTTCAGTTTTTTATGAAAACAGGCAAATAAAATCCACCACATGAAAATTCAGACCCTACAAAATGGCTTAGTGACTCCTTACAAACAGAACCAGCGAAGGGCTTCAGTGTTTAAATGTGAAGCTTGCCCTCTAATTGCTGCTGTAATTCACCAACCAGCAGTGGGCTTTTTGATCATGATATATCGATGACATTCAGCCTCTTAGCTTCTAGAAGATGAGGAATTTCATCCCTCAAAATCCTTAGCTACGTGGCATTACAGGGATTTTTTTGTTTAACTTTATATATTTATATATGTATATATATATATGCATTTTATTCAAGAAGTTGTGAGTTAACAAAACAGGCATGCATACGATACAGGATTCCCATGCATTGCCCCACCCTTTACAAGGATTTTTAAGAGACAAGCAGAAGGCTGGTGACTATAAATGAACAACTGGCACATATTCCTTCTTTCCTAATGAATTTTACAATTTACAGCATTTAAATGAATCCCTAGGGGAGGAATTCGTTCATGATTAGCACTCTTTTCTAGAATCAGCATCTATTTCTAAGTCATAAAATATGAGTATTATGATACTGATGTGTTAAGATAACTAATTTCTGAGTACAGCTTTGATTTTTCAATATATAAATAATTCAAATTATCTCTCAAAAAAAATACAAATGTTTGATAGAGCCACATTAAAAACTAAATTTCAAGCAAAGACTGTATGCTAGAAATTATCACCTTAAAATGACCCTGATGAGCTCTGAGTGACAGCAAACACATTCAGCTCACCATCAGGGCTCTGCCAGCCCACCCACCCACATGAAAGCACCCATCCGTGTGAGTCAACTCACGTCCATTCCATAGCTAAAGACACCCTCCCCTTTCACTTTAATTCTGAGATTATATTTTAAATGCATGATTATAATATTCTGGAAACATGCCCTTTAATACTACCCAGATGGAACTTTTTCACTCCTTAGATATATATTTTAAAATATATAAAATTTAAATAAATCTCACCAGAGAACCTAACTGAGACATAAAATATCATTCGGGTCAACAAGATGAATTTGGCTTTCTCTGCTGACCACAGGCTATCTCCACTCCTCCGTCTGTTCAAGGCCGAAGGCCATATCACCATCTGATGAACTCGGAAGCCCGTGAGTGACAGGCACCATTATGTTAAGCAGTTAAGGACAGAAAAAGTAGAGATGCCTGAGGGACCATTTCAGCTTGAGAGATGCGTTTTTACTTTCTTCTCCTGGTTAATCCTGCCTAACTAACCTTGGAATGGTTGGTTTGTTGGCCACGTGAAGCAGCTCCCTCAACAACTTCAGCTAAGGGTCTGCTTCCGCCCCCACCACATGGCCCCGGGAGCTGCCTGGCCCCGGCTTGAAAGCCAAAGCCATCGCAAAAGGCTCTTCTTACCTGTTTCCCGTCCAGGGTGTACAGGCGCTTCACCACGCCCGAGTCCAGCTTGATGGCGTCAGTGATGTCGGTGAGAACCTGCTCAAAGGAGTGTGCGGTTTTCTTGTTCAGCAGGATCCTGACAGCTTTCCGTGGCTTCACCCCACTTCTGATGACGGTGACCAGCTTGGGTCGGATGAAGTCCTTATTCTCCCTCACCTCCGAAGGGCTCCCTTTGGCAGTGGCCAGTGACGACACGGCCCGGGAGGCGGAGGTGGTCTTGACGTTCACCGACCAGTTGGGGTTGACATTCTTGGTGTACTCCAGCTTCTTGAAGGGCTCTATGGAGCCACACACATAACTCTCTCCTAGGAAGGAAGGAACATGGAAGCTCATGTGACTGTGGACTCATTTCGCTTACATCGTCTTTGCTATGCCCTCGTTTCGCTTAGGAACAAGAGCTAGCTGCACCTTTTACAACAAGGGACGCAAAGCATGGCTGATGACCCACGAGGGCCGCCGCCCATCTCTCCGTCAGGAAAGAAGGACCCTGGTGTCAAGGTTGGGCGGAACCTCAGAAGCGAGGCTTTCCGGCCACGATTCTGCGATTTCATGTTGTTGGAACATTTCTAGTGTCCCTGAGGACTGCAGCTCTCCATAAGTTTTCTGTGGCTGAACCAAGAAAGAGGGCATAGGCAGATTTCCACAGAAACTATGATTCCGTGGAAGACTCTGAGGAGATGCGGAAGGCGGCTGTCTTTCAGAGTGCAAAGTGATCTGGGAACGTAAAGGAGCTCTGTTCCCTCAGGAGACCCAGGAGACCGAAGGCCAGCGCAGTGCATGGGACGGCAGGGCCAGCGGCCGAGCCATCAGATAGACGAGCTGTGGCTGCGGCCAGGAGCGCTCACGGATGTGTTAGCTGGTCACTTGCTACAGAAGAGGCAGACTCTGAGCTATGATATTCGTTTATTTCATCAAATCAACTAACCCATTATTTTATGTCGTAGACAAAGTTCTTAATTGAGTTTTGCCTTTGTTAAGGAGGAACAAAGGTTCCCTTTGATCTTGAACTTTAATTTTTGAAAAGTTTCAAAAATTGCCTGTAAATTAAAGTTAGATGTGTATTTAAAAGGACTCGATACTAGAGAACTGTCTAATGAAAATACTCAGACAATTCAGTAGCTGTGGATCACATGCATGACGAAAATAACAAAGAGATATTAGGCATGGCAAATTTTTAAAAATCAGTGAAATAAAGATTTCACCTTCTAGTCTGGTTCTACCAGCAACAGACTGGCATTCTGTGGGAAAAAAAATCATCATTTCTCCCTTTGCCTTCAGATTGGTGATAGGAATATTAATAAACTTGAATAGATTTCAGAAAAGTATGAAGTTGAATTCAAAACAGAACGTATTCTTTGGGATTTATACTTAAAGAGAACTTCAGAATCAGAGGTAATTACATTGACTGAGATAACTTAATCACTGGAAATGGGTGAGAAAAACAGCTTCTTAAAATAAATAGCTACATTATGACGTTTGACAAGAGCATGTGCTAAGCATTTTGTAAAGGGAAGTAAAATTCCCAAAGTAAACAAAATAGGAAAGCTGCACTTTTGTCCCATCTTCACAGTGCTGGCACTGAGCAGGGATGCAATTTACACTTGTCCATGTGTAAAAGGTTTTGAGTCACCAAGATGACTAAAAGGTATAGCTTCAAAACTTGACTCTAAATCAAAGTTAGATGTGTATTGAAAAGGACTCCTTACTGAGAATCGTCTAATGAAAATACTCAGACAATTCAGTAGCTGTGGATCACATGCATGAAGAAAATAACACATGTAACAATAGATGACAAATTATAAAATTACTGGCCCAAAATATGTATTTCATAAAGATATGTTAAGGCATTTTGAAATTAATAAAGATGTTATAATGGCTTTATTCCATGTTCATAAGGAAAGTCTTTCCAACCATGACTGGGTAAAAATGTTAAAAAAAACCATCACAATTGCAAGCAGAATGACCTAGGACCAATCCAACACGGTCCATTTACTTTTATCTAAGTCCTTGTCCTATATATTTTTAATTAATAGTGCAAGCATCCAAGGCCACTGAACAGGTATACACACAAAAATAACTGAACCAGGGCTTCAAAAATAAAAAAGCACAATTATACATACTGTCAAACGTTTACTTTGTTAATGTTTAAAATACGCCCTTTTTATGTACGTCTACTTTATGTGTATGCGTGTCTTAACCAGACCACCTGCCTCAGAGTTGTTCAAATAGTAAAAAATTAACAAACCCCCTTTCTATTCACCTAACAGATTATGACTTGCCCCAACTACGTTTTCTTCAAGGTTTGTGTAGACATCTAAAATATACATGTGGGTAGTACAACAGCAGCATTGTCTGTGAAGGTTTTATGGAGTGACAGTGAGAATGTGTGCGTGGAAAGAGAAGGCTGGAAATCCGGGCTGCAGAACTGGCCTCTCCAAACACAGGATCTTGGACCAGCCCCCTAGATTTCCACACAGTGGTTTATCCATCTGTCAAGTGAAGGCAGTTATGGTGGCCTCTTACCTCAGCAGGTTTTTGTGGAGATCGAATTAGATGGCAGAGATCAAAGTGATCTCAAACTCAAAATTGCTATACAAGTGAAATGAACTGAGACTGGACTACCTGGGTTATGCATTAACTCTAAGAAGAAACTTCCAGAAAGGAGGAAGCAGGTCTTCTGTATAAGGTGTTAACTGTTTCTAACTACATAGTTTCCAGCACACATCATATGGGTCCATCTCCATGAGACAATGCCCCAAGCACTCTCCAACAAGGCTCAAAGCCTTGTTTAATTGGCAGAGCCTTTCCTTCGGTCAGAAATCTGTGCTAATCCAAGATGGCACTGTCTGACAATCTGTAAATTTATATAGCAAGCTAAAATTTAAAATGAAAACAAAAGCATGGGATAGTTTACATTTTAACAAAGAAAATTTTTTCCAAAAAAGGAAGAATTTTTAAATACTTGCATAACAATATGGAATGGGGGACAAGTGCTTCTTGGTTTGAAAAGAAACTTTTCTTTGACATCTTTTTAGATAAAGAATACACAAAAAAATTTAAAGCATGAAAAAGTCCTACTATGACTCTTTCAGAAGGTAATGCTGGCTTGGTTCAAGCAACCACAAAAAAACTTGTGTTTAATCTGTGCTGTACCTTTGAGGTTCCTTCTTGCCTCACTTATCAGAGGAAAGGGAAAGGAAAGGGAAAGGAAAGGGAAGAGGAAAGGAAAAAGGAAAGGAAAAAGGAAAGGAAAGGAATCTTAGAGAAGAGCATGAGATGGCAATGAATGATGATGCACTCCGAGGAAAAAGATAGCTAAAGGGAGGGGAAGTTGTTGCCCAAGCAAACCCAAGATCACAGATCCTGCAGTGCTTAGTCCTCTAGAGTCTACCACACGATTCAGGAAAAGGCAAGGTGGGTTTTCTTACGTGCATAAGTTTCTATTTGGTAATGCAAAGCTATCTGACTCCACATTTTGACTACTTTTATTGTAAACCTAATTCTGAACTTTGCCCTACCACTGGAGACATGGTCTCTGCCTTAACCCAGTTAAATTAGAGATGATGGTATTATCTGATTTATAAAAAATAGCTTTCATTTAATATGCTAATAATATTGACACATAAATTAAGTAATGTAATTGTTCTGACTGGGGAGAAAATATAGTCTTGGTTTGGTTAAATGAGTGTTTCACCTCTTTCTTAATAGGGTCTAGAGTTAAGAGAGAAGTAACATTCTCGATTGGAGAATCATCAACATGCTGTTTTCAAGTCCTGATATGAGCTGTGTGTGCTAACAGCCACTCAAAAATAACAAAATAGAGGAACAGCCATAATTACCATAACATGCTTCTTCCTAGATACACTAGGTACCAAAGTCTTTTGGTGTAACTTCTACTACAACAGCAAAATAAGAGTTAATTTATCTCAACCAACATATATTTGGTCAAAATTGTACAAAGTTTGCTTTGAAAGTTTTGTATTACTTATTACAGGCTACAAAACTTCAAAGATCTGAGAAGGTTTAAAGAAAAATGGTATAAAAGCCTCTTTGGGGTGGTGTGGAAATTTCTAAACATAATAGCTGATAACCAAATAACCAATATGTTGGCTATCATATTTATCATATCAGTTTTGTTCCGGTTTATTCAAGTGAAAAAATTCTGTTAAGACTGACCCTCTACCTGAAATTTCGTCCAATGGGTGCCCAAGACACCCCGACACACAGGAAGAAATGCAGAAGTAGGCATCCACCTGAAGTGCTGTGGTATTTACAAAGGCAAAAAAAAACTAATATTTGCTCCTAGGCAAAGAGAGAGATATAGAAAATGACCATTTTAAAAATTCAGGAAATAAAGCATGAAGTACCTACCAAAATGTCAGAATACGACAATGTCTTCCCTGAAAGATCTATTATATTCAGGACTTTGGAGGATGGAATAATAAGCATATTAGATTATTTTTAAGATACCAGAGAGTTTGTGTTTTTTTCCCCAATGAACCACCTATACACTTTTAAATTATTACATTTGCCATTATTCTTTGAAGCAGGGAATAAATTTACTCTAGCAAAGCTTATTATACAACAATCTGCAGTGTTAATTCTACTTAGCCATTGGCTCCCGTTCTGAAATTAGAGAAGGATTCCCATTTTTAAAAATTCTCTAAGGCACTTTGGAAAACTTCTGGTAATCTGGTGCAGTGACAAACGCCAGCTCTCCGGTGGGCCAGCACCGCGCATGCCAGCTGGGCGGGTGTGTTGCTCCACAAGACGCCATTTTAGAAGGTGGCGCTGTGTCCCCTTACTGCTGGGTTCTGCTGTTGGCTAAGAACTGTGACTTGTTAATTTTAGCTCTGACATCCCTTTGACTTCATCTGAAAACAGCCCAGTCTCCAGGCTTCACATTACAAAAGCTGTTTGTACCACCTCTAGGATTCCTTTAGTTTCAAACTCTGGCATATTCCAAAGTACTTTAAGTAAGAGAGACCTGTAATATATCTCACTTCTCCAGAGTATAAACTTTCTCACTGAAAACTCTAGCAATAGATTTTACTCTTGTGAGTTATGATAAAATCTGGGAAAGACAAGTATAAAAGGAAACCTCTGAAACTGAACTGAGTTAAACTATATGAAAGACATTATTTACAGAATAAACTATCATAAAACCCCTTTAGGTATTACGTTTTACTAGCCTTCCTCAGATGTCCACAGCAATGGTTCTAAATCCACCTGCGGGCACTGGTTGAGGAAGACGATTTTGTTAGCACTATTAAGACGAGAAGAGGGTGTCCGCAGAGGCCCTCAGGGAGCATTCGTCCGTGGAAGCCACTCATGACATACTATGAAATGAAAACATCTTACAGAAAATAAAATCTGAATGTGTGTGTCAGACCTATGGAAAAATGTCAGCTTCTCAAGTTCAAAGCAAACAAAAAATAACATGAAGGAAAATATTGAGAGATCCTTTTTTTTTTTCAATTTAAAAGTCATGTAATAGAAGAGCAGAGGAACTAAAGTGAAAAGGGGGACAGACTGGACAATATAATATGACGATGGGTTACTATAATGTGCAGAACTCAGTATAATTTACAAAAATGCAAAATACTAAAATATATGACAAAGGATAAAAGTGAAATAAAGAATAAACAAATAAACAATAAAAACATGGGGAATGCTCAAAAAGCAACATGGTAAACTCCATCTGGAGCCGTGAAAATGCATACATCTTTGACCCATACTCTCATTCCTAAACTTCTCTCCTAAGGAAATAATAGAATAACAAGTAACAGAATTACCACAAGTACATGCAACCTTAGCCATGGGACCCACACTATCAGAAACTTCCTACTGAATGCTCGACAATAGAGCGGAACCGCTAAGCAAGCTATGGAAGGAGAATCTGGCACAATTATTACACACACACAAAGAAAGGCTATGAAAATAAATCATGTTCTAGCCTAACAATGTTCACCATATGTTAAACGAAAAAAATAGAAAATAATTGAGTGCACAACGCATACAATGTAAAAGGAACGCAAATGGACAAGTGAAAATAGCAGCCGATGTAAGGTGGTGAGAATGTGCTGCTGTCTTTCTTTTTCCCGAGTCTTTTAATGTTGTGATGATCCTGCTTCCAACCGTAACACCAGGCACTGTCACAGCTCTCGCTCTGGCTGGCACAGCTCAGCTCTGCAGGAACAGATTCCCTGTCACGGCGCCGCCCAGGTCAGGGGCTGCCCAGGCGTGCCCTGTAGCCTCTCTCTGTCCAGCGTTTCTTCATGAGGCGAAAACCCCAGAAGCAGAATATGTGACTCGCCTTTATCCTACTGAGCAGACTGCAGTGTGGTTAATTTTTAAAATTTCTGGGAATAACCACAGCCAACTGAGCTCCCAAAGCACATTTTACAAATCTTGATATAAGTGCCCAGAAAAGGGCTGACTCAGGAAATTCTTATCACCCACAGAGAAAGGGGCAGTGAAAGCTAAGTGTCCAAAGGGAAACTCCCAGACGCAGCCCCATGTTCCATATCTGTGTGCACAACAAAGAGACAAGCGCATCAGGATGAAAGCAGGCTGTGAAAGAGACAGGCTCCTGCAGGTGGGCTCACCCTCAGCCGCGCTCAGCGCCCAGGGGCCTCCAGGGGGCTCATTCAGTAATGGACTCAACGCTCCTTTCTTCTAGGGAGCTTGGGCAAGGGTGCAGCAGTACCCCTGGAGAGCTCTTTGCTCGGCCCTCCCCGCCCTGCCCCTGCCTCCACAAGGCCAGCTGCAGACTATCAGGCGAACAGCTTGTTTCTGTTCCTGGGGCCTTTCCTCTTTCCTCACGACCAAGCTCCTCTGTGTGCTTACTTCCCGGGGCTCCGGCTCAAAAACCCCAACCTCCCTCCTCAGCAGGATCGTTTCTCTGTCAGTCTCTGCCCACGAAGGGAGTAGGTCCTACTGATGTGGCCCAATCAAAGCCTTAATCATTATTTCATCAAGTAAAAGGAAGACTCTGAATCTAATACACTCTAATATGCCCAGAGGAAAAGACCAGTTTACAAATATTTCAAATATTTCTTTTTGGAATTCATCAATAATATCAAACTGCTACACTCCACCCTCTGAATTCCCAAAAGACATTACAATATTAAAAAAAAAAAAAAAAAAACCTTAAGTCAGTAACAATGCTCTGTACAAACTGTTATCCCAGTCAGTTTAAAGAAAAACAGTTTGTCTTAGGACAAAGTCCCATCTGCTGTACACTTCTGAAACTTACAAAACCATTTATCTGCTTCTAATAAACAAATGGACAGATGGATAAACATTTTCATTACAATAAGGAGAAAATGGGAGGGAAACATGAGTCGTGGGTCCTTTGCAGTTCAGTAAACCTGCAGGGCATGCTTCATTAGATGTCAAAGTCTGAGAGTCATTCTTAAGACGATGGTTTCTTCTCCTTGGGACCTCATGGGGACCCACCCTTTCCACAGGCTTGCTCAATGGCCATTTTCTTGGTTCCACCTTCATTAAGCATCTGGGTGTTAACCAAGCTCCAGACCTCACCTTCCAAGAGCATTGGGGTGATTGCCATACCTTACCCAATCTTTAGGTTAGAATCTTACCCCCCCTAGTACAGTGAAGTGAAGGCAACATGCTCCCTAACCTTTGGCATACTGGCTCAGCCTTCTCAGGGAAACGAATTGACCACCTGGCCTTCCCTAATCCATGGGGGACAGGTGCAGCCTCTCAGACCTATGGGGTCCTGACCTTAATCGCCCTAATCCTTGAGGAATGTGCTCCACCCTCTCTGTACCCTGGGGCAGCAAAACTGTCCCTGAACATTGGACAAGAACATCCACCCTCTTCAATTGCCGGGGCAAACTCACCCTCTCTGTACACACGGGTGGGGTACTTCTCTTGGCCCAAGGCAATGTCTTAATTTCAGATCTCAGCTTCCATGGTTTTCCTCTTAAAGCTGTTTCTCCTTCAATCTCTCCTTTCCATGTCCCTTTTAGTCCAAGCTGACAGTAGTTTTGTTCATACAGCTCTCTCACAAAGCTCGTTGGTTTAGCATGCAAGAAGCAGGGGTCCAAACCATCAGACAGTAAGACTTGCCACAAATCTTCCCTAGATAACTGCTTCTTCGATCCTGATTTACAAGTTCCAAGTTTAGTTAAGTCTTCAAATGGGGCACTACGATCTGGGGTCTTGATTTCCAGAGGCTTGGAGTTTCCGGAATCATTTTCTGGTTTCTTTGTGCCCAACAGTTCAGTCCTCAGCTTATTTCTCTCATCTAGCATTTTGCTATAAGCTTCAAGGAGAAGCCAAGCCGCATTCTCTGAGTTTACTTCAGAAAGTTCTTCAGCTAAATGCAATTCTGCCTTCCATAAAATATAAAGAGTCAACCTTGCTAAGTACTCTACAACTTTAAGACATGGATCGCCTTTCCTCCAGTTTCCAATAATAGTTTCATCATTTACTTCTAAGGCATCAGAAAAAGTCTCTTTAGCACCCATATTGCTATCAACAGTCTCTTCAAAGTGATCCAGGCCTTTTCCATCAAACATTTCACAATTCCTCCAAAAAATACCCCTTACCCATTTGCAAAACTATTCTAGCATTTTGGTAATTGCAAAAGCACAACCCCACTCTCTGGTACCAAATTCTGTATTAGTCAGCCAAAGGAGTGCTAATGCAAAATACCAGAAATCTGTTGGCTTTTATAAAGGGTATTTATTTGGGGTAGAAGCTTACAGTTACCAGGCCATAAAGCATAAGTTTCTTCCCTCACCAAAGTCTATGGCCACGCGTTGGGGCAAGATGGCTGCCGACGTCTGCCAGGGTTCAGGTTTCCTGGGTTCCTCTCTTCTCGGGGCTCATTTCTCTCCAGGCTCAACTCCTCTGCTATCTTCACAAGGCCAGATGTAGACTTTCAAGAGAACAGCTCGTTTTTCTTCCCAGAGCCTTTTCTCTTTCCTCACGACCAAGATCCTCTGTGTACTTACTTCCCAGGGCTCCAGCTCAAAAACTCCAACCTCCCTTCTCTACGGTATGGTTTCTCTGTGAGTCTCCACCCACCAAGGGAGTGGGGACCGAACATCCTACTGAGGTGGCCCAATCAAAGCCTTAATCATTATTCAATCGAGTAAAAGGAAAACCTCTGAATCTAATACACTCAAATATGCCCAGAGGAAAAGACCAGTTTACAAACATAATCCAATATTTCTTTTTGGAATTCATACATAATATCAAACTGCTACAAAGAGTCATGAGGACTTGAAAGTTATAATAATGGTGATGGAGAGAAAATAGCAAATTGAAGAAATGTATTAGGTGGATCTGACAGAGTTTGGTGACAGCTTGGATTTGAGGGATGAGGAGAAAGTCAAAGGCGATGCTAATTTAGGGAGTGGCACCAGTGAACAAGGCACTGAGCACAGAGGAGAAGTCAATTCTGGATCATGGAAAAGAAGGGACCGAGGATGAGGATATCAGGTGAATATATCCAGGTGGTGAAATTATGGATTGGAACGGAGAGGAAAGATCTGATTGGGAATATTCAGCCTTGAAAAGTAATTAAACCATTTTGAGGGCACTGGGATTGCTCTGCATGACGCTGAGATGCTGGAATCAGGCCATGAAACATTTTGTCAAAACCTTTAAAACTGTGCAGTGCAAAGTGTAAACCAAAATGTCGACTGCAGACAGTGGTGAGGAGCAATGCTTCAATATTTCTTCATCAGTTGTGACAAACGCATCACACTAACATAAGACGTTATTAATACGGGAAAATGTGAGAGGGGGAGGGGTGGGGTATTGGGGAATCCCCTATATTTTCAATGTATCTTTTCTGTAATCTAAAACTTCTTTAAAAATAAAGTTTATAATAATAATGGGAGCCGATTAGATCACAGGAGGTGATCCAAACGCAAGAAAGGGCAGGACCCTACTTTAAAAATGAGGCAGGGAAAGAGAAACTCACCACCAGAACACCTGTTACAGCTGCTACAGGCACGAGCCACCAGGGAAGATCAAAATGAGTGGGTAACCTCAGGATGTGTAAGTCCATTGAGGGTGGTGGGCCACACTTGTGGGAGATGTTCATGTGGGATGTGGTGGGAGGTGTGGGAGGTGGGCAACATGGGAATCCCGGTAGGTTCCATGTAATATTTTAGGTAATCTAAGCACCTCTTAAAAATATATATATAAAACATTTTTGTAAGCAAATACACATATATGCATATATATTTATATATCATTTTACAAATATTGGTATGTATTGTGAAAATTTTGATTTTTACCCACAATAAAAAAAAAATAAATTAAAAAAAAATGAGTGGGTAGAAGTACAGAGAAATGGGGTATTTACGTAGCCTCAAAGTTTCTCCCCCAATACTTACTAATCACAAAGGAATAAAAGAGGGCCTTTGGAGTGAAGATTCCTGCAGATGCCCGTTAAGCTCCTCGTCCAAACCCCCTGAAAAGAGGCACTGGAAAGGCACAATGTCACTTCTGTGAAGTTCTTGCCCAAAATGTGAAACTTCAACCTTATCATCAGACAAATCCAAATTAAGGGCCATTCTACCAAATAACTGACCAGAACTCTTCACAACTGGCAAAGCCACAAATGAAAATGAAAAAAGCAAGGAATGGTCACCGCTCGGAGAGGGTGGAGAGAGATGAATGCACCGTGGGATCCTGGGACACAACTGGGAGCTGAGCGGGAAGCTGACCATAGTCGAAGGACGTCTATGCGAAGTTACTGGCACGGCACCCAGGTTGATTTCTTAGTTTTCATCACAGCATCGTGGTTGTATAAGATGTGTCCACTTTAGGGGGGCTGGGTGAAGGGATTAAGGAAACTCACTATCTTTGTGACACTTTGGTAAGTCCAAATTTTTTTCAAAATAAATAAGTATTAAAATGAGGTGGGTATCCTGGGGGAAAATGAAGTTGAATTGCCACCTCATAGTATATAACAATAAGATGTCCATTAAAATACTGTTTTAAAAAGGAAAACATAAAAACATTAGAAGAAAATGAGGAAAATTGTTTCATAATCTTTAGAGTGCAGAGAGCCCAAGAGGAAGGAAAATCAAGCTATAACCAAAAAGACTGATACATTTTATTATATTTTTAAATCTGCATGGCAAAATACACAATAAACAAAACCAACAGATAAAGGAAAATTTGGGAAAATATTTTCAATTAACTTCCCACAGAGCTAATATCTTTAAAGGGAAAAATTCCTATGAATCAATTAAAAAAGCCCTCAACCTGTCAAAAGCTATGAAGAAACAGCTATAGAAAAAGAAACATGAAAAGACCATTCCAAGTATAGCAAGATACATTTTTCTCTTCTTAATAGGCCAGCAAAAGGCAAAAGGTTTGATAACAGTGTTTTGTGGAGGGTGGAGGGAAATCGCCACTCTCACCTGTTACTGGGGGGAGTGTAAACTGTACCCCCCACCCCCATGCAGAGGACTTTTGCAGTGGCTATTCAGAGCTAAAACAATTGTACCTCTCTATCCAACAATACTACGTCTGGATGTTACATCCTATTACAGCCTATTACATCCTACAGACGTCCTCCTCGGCCAAGGCTATTCACTGCAAAACAGTGTGTAATCACAAAGGATCGGACACAGTCTAAACGCCCAAGCACGAGACCAGTCAAATAAATTATGGAACCTTTGTACAAAGGAATACTATGAAACCAGCAAAAAGAAAGCAGTAGCTCAAGATGCACTGATATGAAAGTCTCTCCAAGATATATTGGTAGTACACAAAGCAAGGTACAGAACTGTGAACATAGTATTTTGGGGCAAATTATGTGGAAGTGCATGCATATATGTCTATGTTCGTATATGTATGTACACATGCATATGCTTAACCAGTATCTCTGAGAGACTGTCCAACAAACGGATACACTGGCTGCCCCTGGGGAGGTTTGAGAGCCTATTTTCTAGTTTTGTTTTGTTTTTACCATGAAAGATTGTAACTATTTTTGAATTAACTTTTGAGTTAATTTTTTTAAAATTAATATAACAGGGAGAGAAAAGCTGGAAGCCAAACTATCAGAGGGTAGAAGTAGAGGACACCACATCAGGGCAGGAGCTGCCAGGAGGGACAGGGGACGGAAGCCATGAGAAGCCCCCTGGCCGTGGGCAAGTGCAGGTAAGCTCCTGGGCAGAAGCCTCGCAGTGTGCACAAGGTCTTGAGCAGGGGTCAAGGCCTGCTGGGAGCCAGAAAGAGGGGCACTCCTGATCCCTGCACACCTCCGCACAAGTAAACGTGATTATATCAAGAGAGAAAATGCTTACAAAGCGCTTACCTAAGTGCTCACTCCTACATTCCACTATTCTCTCAGGCCTCTCCCACCCACAGGGCACGCCTACCCTCAGGCCCTCTCACACCTACATTTCACTTTTCTTCTAAGGCCCTCTCACTCCTACAGTCCACTTTTACCCTCAGGCCTCTCACTCCTACCTTCCACTCACACTCAATTTCAAGCACTGAGCTCCAGCATAACACTAAGAATGTTCTCTCTGGATTAGACCAGTTAATTTGCACAGAGGTGTGCAGAGATTAGAAAGGAGTCCCCCTCTTCCTGGCTCCCAGCAGGCCTTGACCCCTTCCCAGCTCCTGTGGACACTGCCAGGCTTCCTCCCAGTTCCCATCAAGATGTTAAAAGAATGCTCAGCCCTGGTGGGCAGCAATAGTGCCTGGGCATCTGGGAAGGAGAAAAATTGGGTCAATGCTCAGAATTTATATATCACATCTTCTTCCTAAGAGCTCGAAGGCTTTAATCTTACCTTCACCACATTTACGTGCCTACAGAATAGAAAAGGTACAAAACTGAGGAATTGAGGCAAACTTGGAAAAATGTATCCAAGTCTCCTGGTGAAACACTTGCAGACAGAGGCCTGCAATTCAACTTCCCTTACGGAGCATAACAATATTTTTTGAGCCTATTAAAGCCATTTTGAAAGCAAACATTTGAGAGTGCCATCCATGGTCCCCTCGTAAGTGCATGTGCGTGTATATAAATGCACACATACAGACGCATCTCATCCTACGCATGCACTCAC
>JAKSZT010054335.1:12520987-12535567 GCA_026826555.1 Tolypeutes matacus | reverse complement strand
GTTTAAATTCAGGTCAGTTTTCCAGTTGCTGTGGCTTATGCTTACTGATGATACCAAGCTCTAGAGTGAAGTGTAATCTCTTTTGGAAAATGCACACTTTTAATCAAATCAGTTTATTACTTCCTAAAAAACAGAACATGTGACAACTCATTGCTACTGTGAACAGTGTCTTCAGATGTGTCTGCTTTGGACTGAGGTTTTCTGAGACCTTTTGCATTTGCATGGTTGACCGACAACCTTATCTATAGGTGTTTGGTTTCCTGAAAGTGAGTTTTCAGATGCGCATCAGGGAAGAGAAGAGGAACCAAAGATTAGTGATTTTTAAGTAAGTGTGAATCTCTTTTCAGGTATCTTTTATTGGCTTCCTCATAGAAAATATGCTCCATCATGTAGTTCCAAAGAGAATTCCAGAATAAGGGATACGAGCAGGAAGACATGCACATCCTGTTTTTCCCCTGGGGGAGGGTGAGCTACCCTGGCCCATTTGTAATCCCTCTCCAGTCCCCTTCTGTGACCAGGGGCTGCAGGTGGCTCTCCAGAGTTGAGCACTGGGCACATTTGGTGGCCACCACAGTTGCAAGAAACAGCTTTCTAGGACACAATCATCGTTGTAATTTTTCTCTGGCTCTCTTCCAATATGGTGAAGACTCAATGGCATTTCCCACCTAGTTTACCAAATTCTCCCTAGTTACAGAACACTTCTCCTGGATCCCCAGGCTCTCAGTGATGGGGAGACCCAAGCCTGTCCAGTGTTTACACAGTGCATGAGCTCCTCCTACAAGGGGTCTTTCAGCTTGCGCTCCGTGGCTTCCAAAGTTGGCACACATGGCAAAAGTAGAGAGAAAAAAAGATTATCCTCCGAGAGGACAGATCAGGGAATTCTACACTTAATGGGTGAGGTCTTTATGGTGACACTTAGCCAACCATTTGTCACTGGCTTGGCACAACAGCCCTAAGGAGCTGCACAAAGGAGGACGCCTGCCCCAAACCACAGACAGCTCCCAGAGCCACTTCCTCGGCGCCAAGATCCCCTCTCTGGACAGCAACTCAGATTAAACTCCCCCGTAATTTCCCAGGTGGTCCCAGCTCTTCCCTTCATCCTACAGAGCAAATGAGTGGCCCTGCCACTTTACTTGAGAGTCCCATGATGTCCTCCAAGCTCTACTCCTCATTGACTATGTCTTTTGACTATTTCCCGTATGACGTGGCGGGGTCCACCGAGCAGCGCCACTGTCGACCCCTCTCTCAGCATCTGCCTCCCAGCCCTGGACGGGGCACTGCCGGGGAGGTCTGCCAGTGCAGCCCGCCGGCCCTCGTTCCCGAGCCTCTGCTTCCATTAGGGGACTCTGGCGTCACGTCGGCTTCTGGCAGGCATGCCATGCTATTGACGGAGCCGGTGGATGACAATCCCCATGCTGTCCGCATGTTTTATTTTTATTTTTATTTTAGGAGGTACCGGGCATTGAGCCTGGGACCTTGAACATGTGAAGCAGGTGCTCAACCACTGAGCTGCACCTGTGCCCCACGTTTCACTCTTCAGGCCCCTTGTTCTGTATTTCTTCAATTGGATTTGGGGGACTTAAGATTCAGTATTTCCCCATATTAAATGGCATGTTGCTCTTTGGCCGTCTTCCTACCCTGTTGAGTGAGGTCCCTTCGGATATCGATGATGTCGGCTGTCCCCGTGTCAACTCACGGCCCTGACCACTCTCCAGCTTGACGGCAACCGAGTCTCCTGGCACACTTGGGTACCTGCGGAGCCTGGCGTGCCTCCCCAGCAAAGAAATGCCCAGAAATCCAGTGATTGCAAAAACCCACATCTTTACATCTACGGTTATACCCTTGATTTCAGTGAGGATTTATAGACACACGTTTCATTTGCACATACACTCATTCAGTAGATCATCTCCAAGGGCCTCCAGTGGGCCAGGCAGTGTCTGGGTGCCACAGACGCAAACAGTCCTGGGCAGACTTACCTGCAGCAGTGACAGCCTGAAGTGAGAGAGACGTTAAACACACACTGACACAAATGATGCCTTGATTTCAGTAAGGCCAAGTGCTCCAGGGAGAAGAAGAGAGAGCTTCAGAGAGGGCGTCCCCTCCCTGAGGAAGTGACATTGCAGCTAGCCAGGCCAGGAGGGGGGACGCTACTATTCCCAGCAGGAGAAATAGTCCTGCAGAGGCTGAGTGGGAAGCAGCTCCTCCAGGGTGCAAGGAGATGGGTGGAGCAGCTGCAGCCCAGCGAGCAGGGAGGACAGGGAGGGAGGCTACCAAGGTGGGCATGAGTCAGGGCTGCAGGGGCTGCCTGTCAAGACCCATGCGAACAGGGAACTCACTGAGGATTTTAAGCAGAGGAGTCCCAAGATCCTATCTGCATTCCTAACAGCTCATTCTGGCCCCTCCACCTGCTGTGGGAGCATTTTGGAGAAGGGCTGGAGAATGAGAACCATTTGGCAACTAGGTCTTGCGGCAGGGAGGCAGCGGGAAGAGAGGGTGGTGGGTGGGAGGGAGGCTCACAGTTGTTTCATGCTTCTCTCGTGATGTGAAGATGGACAAATGTAAGCATTCAAAGCCATGGACTTTTTTTAGTCCCCTCGGATTAAGTATGCCATCTCCAAGTGAAGAGTATCACTATTATTTAAACTTATAGGTGGTTCTTCATACAATTATTTCAGAAAAATAATTTAAAGTGTGCATTGGTGAAGCAGGCTAGATAATGAATCAATAGATGGATCTGGAACCTGGCAAGAAGTCCACGAGGACTCCGATACCCCCAAGATGGTTGCTGGAAGACCCTCACGAGAGTCTCCCATTCAGAATGAGATTCCCTCCAGAAGCCAGGAGAAGCCCCGGATATTCTCCAGGGGCCTTACCATTGGGCCTCCTGGGGGATTGATGGGTGGGGTAATCAATCAAAACAGCAAACGGCTGGGACTCCTCCCATGTCATTAGCAAAGGGGTGGAATAATTAATGGTTTTAAAAGTAAGTGCAAAAGCAAAAACCTCCTCTTCTGGCTTTCTTTGCCACCACCTGGATCACTACAGAAGTAAACCTGGGCATTTATAATCTATAATGGGAAATTGTAGTCTATAAGCCCTCTTATCACTCTTCAGCCCCTTCCTCTCTACCTGGGACCTATGATCTGTTACTTTCTCCCATTTCTCTTCTCACCATTCCTTAATAAGTTACTGGCCTAACTAACCCGACGTGCTCTTGAAATTCATTCTTTGCAGCATAGTCCAGAACCTGGACAAAATCAAGTAACATTTGTTCATTCTATCATTGGTCCAGGCAGGGAGAAGTCCTAAAAAAAAAAGAAGATTTTAACCTAAGGATCTTAAAATTAACCTCAAAAATAAGTACCTTTGCTAAAGTGCATTTGAGGAGACCTTTATTTCTTCAAATCCTTTTTTCAGGAGTTTCTTAAATAAACAAATGCTTTATGTTTTGATTTCATTAAGGCACACTTAAAATGCGTTTTGTTAATTCTAGTTTCCTGGTTCTGTGGGACACAGATGCTCAGGCAGTGACGTCAGTCAGCCCTCGCTCTAGGGTTTAGCAGAGTTCACCAGGACAACTAACCATTTTAATCTGGGCTGAGAATAGGGAGGGTCCTTTCATGGGAGCTGCCTGCAGATGGAATAACTTCAGCAATAAAGTAAGAGTCTTTTGCAAATTTAATCCCAAAGAGGTTTTTTTTTTTCTCTTTTTAGCATGAAAGTGGATTCTTAAAGGTAAAATTCTTCAAGCAAAGAACAAATTTACTAAATTTCTGCTGTTAGTAATCCTCTAAGTGAAAAAAAAATCAAAGTATTTTTGGCACATATATTCTTGTAAACTTTTTCATGCACATGCACACATACCAAAGTATAATTTTCAAAGACAGAAATTGAATGCTAATGTATACAATGTTTTTAACATGTTTTCATTTAACATGAATTAAATGCAAGAACTAAAACTATAAAACTTCTAGAAGAAAATATGTGAAAAATTCTTTGTGACCTTTGGCTATACAAAGATTGCTTAGAGAAGACACAATCACGAAACATAAAGAGAATGGGATACATTGGTTTTTATCAAATTTCAAAACTTCTGCTCTTCAAAGACACTGTTAAAATATAAAAAGGCAAGCCGTAGACTAGCAGAAAATACTTGCAAAACATATATCTGCTAAGGGCCATATATCTAGAATAAAGAGCCCTTACAGCCCAAGAAGTCCAAAAAAAATTTTTTTTAATGAGCAAAAGATTTGAAAAGACACTTCACCAAATAATGCATATGAATGTTCAACAACATCATTAGTCATTAGGGAAATGCAATGAAATACCATTACACACCCAACAGAATAACTTTTTAAATAAAAAGGCTGATGAGACCAAGCATTGGTGAGAATGTTGAGCAACTAGAATTCTCCATCACTGCTGGCTGGAATGCAAAATGATACGGTCACTTTGAAAAATAACGTGCCAATTTATTGTAAAGTTAAACATGCACCTACTCCTAGATATATACCTAAGAGAAATAAGCATGTTTAAGCAAAGACTTCTACTCAAATTTGCATAGCAGTTTTATTCATCAGAGCTAAAACTATCTAAAAGTACATCAACTGGTAGATGGATAAACAAACTGTGGACTATCCACACAATAGAACAGTATTCAGCAATTGAAAAAGGTGAGCTACTGATACACACAGCAACATGTAATGAATCTCAATGCATTATGTTAAATGAAAGAAAAGAAACATGAAAGACCACCTGCTGTATAATTCCATGCATATGAAATTCCAGAAAAGGCAAAGAAAGCAGATCAGTAGTTGCAGGGTTGGAGTTGAGGGGAGAAGATTGACTGCAAAGGAGAACGGGTGAAATTTTGGATGATGGAAATGTTCTATATCATCACTGTGCTAGTACTACCCCACAGCATCCACTTGTCAAAGCTCACCAAATTGTGCACTTAAAATTGGTCAATTTTATTGCATGTAAATTATGACTCCTTAGAGCTGATTTTAAAAAGTCGACGTGAGAAATGCAAAGTTGAAAGACAAATGATGGCTTGGAAGAAGATATTTGTAATATATATGGCAAACAAGAGGTTGATATTCCTAACTTGCAAAGAGCTATAGAAATTTATAAATAAACATAAACCATCTGATAGAAAAATGAATATGGTATCTGCACAGGTTTTCACATTAGAGAATGCAAATGGTTATGCATCATATGCGGTTGAGTCAATGCAAACATTTTCACCCATCTGGAATCTATCAGAAAGATTGATAATAAATATTGCTGGTGAGAGAGCATGGGAGAAAGGAGACTCTCATACAATTGCTATAAAGTTTCGGGGAAGCAAATTACAAATGGATAGAGCCTTTGGCATGAGTTTGGCTATGTGAATTGATCTGGAGAATGCACATGGTGTATTGCTATATGAAAAGACAAGTTACAGAAATCCTTAAAGTATGATCTCATTATTTGAAAATAAAAAAGACCAATATTGTGTATCTTTTTGCAAATAATTATATGAGCTAAGAGAATAATACGTAAAGATACATTTTAAATTGTTAATATTGGTTGCTTGGGGGGTAAGGTGGGCAGTGAGTAGCTGGGAGAAATTGTTGTCCTTTTCTTTGTATAACTGTATGTTGAACACCTTGCTGCAAAAAATATGTATTGCTCTTATAGTTGGGAAAGAAAATTCAAGGAAGTGTACTTGAAGGTTGCACACAGGGTGAAGCATAGCTTTTTTTTTTTCCCCCTTCCTTATACTCTGGAGATTTCAAAGCTCCAATCTAGCATGGATGCATTTTAAACTAAACTCTGGAATGCTGTCCTATCCTTCTTGGTTCTAATAAAACATAAGTTGAAGTGATTGAATATGTTGTTTTTAAAAATTCAGTAAATATGATTCAAATAACAGACACAGGCGCCCAGACAGGGAGAAGGAACCAGACTGCACCCTGAGGGCTAGGAGCTTCAGCTTCCAGACCCTCCCAAGGGGAGGACAGGGAGCCCTGTTCTCAAAGTCCAGACCTTAAAGGACTGTGCTAGAGAAAGTAAAACCTAAATAAACCCATACCCAAAGGAGACAGCAAGGAAAACTTGCTGTCGCAAAATCCCATGTTAGGTGGGGGGGAAACATATTCCTTGAGAATTTAGAATACCAAATTGGGCATCATGTAGGTTTGCAGCCTAAATTCAGACTATTCCGATGGTCCAAAAAGCCTTCAAGCTCTGAATTCAGCTGAAAATGGTCTCCAGGCACCTAGAAGTAGTAAACTAAATCCTCACTGAAGAAACTGTCCTTCAAGTCAGGCCTCAAAACATCGCCACTAATAAGCTTCCAAATAATATAGATTCATGGTTAAAATTACAAAATTATCAGGAAATAAGGCATCAGATAATTAGGAAAAAATAGCAGATGACAAAAAAATAGCAGAAAATAGAATCAGAATCAAAATGACTTCTGGTAGTGGAATTATCAGACATGGGATTTAAAACTTACATGTATGTAATATGCTTAAAGAAACAGAAGAGAGGATAAAAGTCCAAACAAATAGGCAAGTGATTATTAAAAAGACCAAGTTAATTTGAAAAAGGTATCAAATGGAACATGTAAAAAATGAAAAATAAAATAACTGAAATTAAAATCTGAGTGATTGTTTTATCCAGCAAATTTGATACAGATTTAATAAAAATTGAGCAAACTGGAAATTAGATCCAAAAACTTAATCCACAATGCAGCATAGAGCGACAAAGAGAAACTATTAAATAATAGTTAAAAGTTATAAATAATAAGGTTAAAGGTCCAACATATATTTAAATAGAGTTCCAGAAACAGAAGAGAGAGAATGAAAGAGGGAACATTTGAAAGAAATGGCTGAGAAGTTTCAAGAATTGATGAAAGATCTCAAATCCCAGATTTATGAAGTCCAACAAGTGTCAAAATTTTAACTAAATGAAATCCACAACTATATTGTTACAGAGAAGCTGTAGAGCAGCAAAGATGAAGAATGAATAAGACCTTAAAAGAAAACAAAAAGACAAATTACCTTTTAGAAAAAGGGATGAAACGAAGGCCAGAGAACAGCAGAAAATCTTCAATGTGCTAAGAGAAAATCATCATCAACCTAGAGCTGCATACCAAAAACACCAATGTCAAGAGTGAGAGTGACCTAAAGATATTTTTCAGAGAAACTAAAACTGAAAATGTCTACTACATACAATTTCTCACTTAAAGAAATTCTAGAAAATGTATTTCTAGAATAAGGAAATTTATTCAAATGACAAAAGAAATGATCAGCAAAGAAAGTGATAACCTGAGTATGTAAAATAATAATTTGGGGTTAAAAAAGATAGAACTATACTTACCTGGCAGGGGAGATACCATGATCACGAAGGTGGTTTTCCCAGGGCGAGGCTTATCCATTGCACTCCGGATATGCTGACCCCTGCGATTTCCCCAAATGTGGGAAACTCGACTGCATAATTTGTGGTAGTGGGGGACTGCGTTTGCGCTCTCCCCTGCTTTCTAAAAAGAAAAGAAAAGAAAAAGAACTAAAATTTAAGATAGCATATGCTGGGAGAAGTGTTTAAAATTTAAAGTGTTCTAAGTTTTGAAGGAGAATTAAAATACTAATAAGTTTAAATAATAACAAATTAGGCCTTAGTGATTAAATGTATAGGGCAAGCACAAAAAATAAAGAATGTGTAATTTTCAAAATAATAGAGAAAAAATAATAGAATTATTTTTTATAGTTAATGAAAATTAAGATATGAAAGGAAAGTAGAAGAAACAGAACAGGTGGAAGAAATAGAAAGCCAAAACAAGATGCTGAAAATAATCCAAACAGATCTGTAATTACAAAAATATGAATGTGCTAAAAACTCCACTTAACAGGCCAAGTTGTCAGACTAGGTCTTTAAGACCCAGTTATCTGCTCGTGACAAGAGACACATCTAAAATATACCGATATAATAAAATTGAAAATATAAGGCTGAAAAAATTTTAGCATATAAACACTAACAAAGCTGAGATAAGTATATTAAGGTAAAAATTATTTCTATGGATAAAGAGTCTTACATAGTGATGAAAGATTTAATTGATCAAGAACATACAACAGTTATAAATTGGTATGTGGCCAAAATAACATACGGCAAGAACTGACAGAATCATAATAAGAAAATGGAAATACTTCAACAAAGTTGGAAGTATTGATATCATACAGTCAATATTCTATCCCACAAAGCAATTAAGTAAGAAATGAGTAATTAAAGGTAATTTTTCATAGCCCATACATTTTAAAAATGTAAATATATGTTTAATAATACATTGGTCAAAGAAACCATAATGGGTGTTAGAAAATACTTTGAATTGAACAATAATAAAAACTGCATATCAAATTTTCAGAGACGCAGTTATGAGGTCTGTGGAAATGTATAGTTTTAAATTTTTACATAATTTAAAAAGCATGGAAAAACCAATGAACTAAGCATTTCATTTCAAAAGTTAGAAAAAAACACAATAGAATAAATAAAAACAATGTAAGCTTTTTAAAAAGACACATATAAGAACTTGTGGTAGCAGAATTTAAGTAGGCTGTCGAGATTCCGGTCTCCTGGTATTAGCCCTTCCTCTTGAGTCAGGGTGGGCCTGATTTAATCCAGTGGGACTTTTAAAAGAGGGTCTAGAACTTAGAGACCAGCGCTGGCAAAGAGACGCACAGCTTCCTACTGGCCTGGAAGAAGGCAAATAGGCTTGTTGTGAACTGGCTATGGGGAAACACGGGAAGGAACTGGGTTTGGCCTTTAGAAGCTGAGAGTGGTCCCCAGTGAACAACAAGCAACAAAATGGGAACCTGAATCATGTAATCACAAGGACATGAATTCTGCCGACACCAATGAGCTCATTTTGTTGCTAGCTGTGCATCTCGTTGAGAATTGAGGCCCCAGCTAATACCTGAGTGTAGCTTGGTGAGACAACTGAGTAGAGGATCCAGCTAACCCATAAAAAATTGCTAAGTTTGTGGTCATTTGTAACACAATGGTAAATTGTGTTAGAAAACTAATGCATACATGATTTAATGTTATACAAAGCAAAGACACAATAGAGATAACCATTGAAGACAATAGCTGGTTCCTTAAAAATACGAATGAAATCTACCAACCTTTGGCAAGAGTGAGTAAGAACAAAACAAAGAAGGAATAAATAACAATATTAGAAATAAACAGGGGAACATAACTGAAAATGGTATAAATATTAAAGAGATAAGAGGATATTATATACAACTTTATACAATAGTTTTTAAAGCTTAGATGACATAAACAAATTCCTAGAAAAAAATAACTTGAATCACAGACTCAGGAAGAAATAGAAAATGTATCAGGATTAAAATCTTCCCATAATGAAAGCAGCAGGCCCACAACAGGTGAGTTCTTACAAATATTCAAAACCATTTCAATCTTGCATAAACTACCCATGAGCATAGGAAAAGAGAACATTTTTCTCAATTCATTTTAAGAGACAGAAAAATCATGATATCAAAACCTGACCAGAGCATTAAAAATAAGAGAGTGGAATCCAAAGGAAATGGTGGACTAGAGAGCTCTGGAGATGTGTCCCAAACCAGAAACTCTGAAAAACCTATCAAAAACTTTCCAAATCAACCTTACTGGGACTCCAAAAGCTAATCAAAGGTTTAAAGCAAACAAGTTAATGCATAACCAGAATAAAGGTGATTTTAAAAATGGCAGGAAAGAGAGTGATTCATCACGTACAGGAGATCTTCTATAAGATTAACAGTCAATTTCTCAGCAAAAACCATGGAAGCCAAAGGCAGTGGGATGAAATATTTAAAATGCTGAAATTAAAAAAAAAAAAAAACCCTCAACCAAGAATTTTGTATCTGGCAAATCTATCCTTCAGAAATGAAGGAGAGAGTGACATCATCAACATGATGGAGTAAGACATCCTCTGGAAAGATTTCCCCTCAGAATCACCTTTTAGGACAAACTCCTCTTGCTTGGAACTCTAGAGGATGGTAGAGCTTAAAGAAGGACTCCACAAATGCCAAATTGATGAAAAAGAAAAGTAATCTCCAAGATCTGGTAAGAGATTTTCTTCCCAGACATACGGTCCAGATCCCTACCCCTACTGGGTCAGGTGCAGCATGGGAGTCACACAGAGGCGGCAGGGCCAAGGTCCTCCCTGCCATGGATGCAGACCATAGAACCACTCGCAGCAGCAACTTAGACCCACGCATATTCAGGCACAGGGACCCAAGTCCACAGAGACCAAGCTCAGAACACAAGTATTTGAGAAGGATTGTATACAAAAGGGCCCTCAGAGAGAGAGACAGAGAGACAGAGAGACAGAGAGAGACCGGGGCAGAAATTTAACTTCTGGCAAAAGTTGTGCATATTCAATCTAGTTACTGTTGGCTAAACCACCTAAATGCAAAACAGTCCTTTTGGGATTGACACACCTCTCTGAATTGACCCTATCAGGGTCCCTGGGGGCAGAATACCCTAACAGGAAGAAATTGGAGGCAGAAAAGCCTCAAGAAAAAAAAAAGGGGGTGGTGGTGGTGGTGGGCAGAATGGATAAGATAGGATGGGTCCCAAAACCGAAAAGGATAATGAAAAAATGACACTGAGTGAGGAAGAGAGTTTAAACAAATCATAGGAGCTGGAAAGAAAATTCTGCACAAAAACAAATAGAATAGATCAAGATTCCTGGAGAAAGAACACCAAGAGAGGTGAAACAATTTTGCGCAATTTTGCGCAACTCTCTTGGAGGTGAAACAATTGCACAAAAAGTGCAATCTTAAAAATTTTACCACACACTCCACTAAGAAGAACAATCAAAAATATTTATGCACCTAACCAGGAAGCCCAAAATACTTGAGGCAAATACTGGCAAAACTAAGGGGAAAAATAGACGCCTTTACAATCATAGTGGGGGACTTCAATACACCATTATCACCATTAGAATAACTCAACAGAGGCTCAATAAACAGAGACCTTGAGTAATACATTAGAGGAACTAGACCTAATAAACTATTTATACAGAATACCCAAAAGCAGCAGAATACATTTTTCTTGAGTGTTCATGGATTATTCTCCAGGATAGACCACATGCTAGGTCATAGAACAAGTCTCAATGAATTTAGAAAGATTGAAATTATACAATGCACTTTCTCTGACCACAACAGAAAGAAACTAGAAATCAATAAAGGACGGAGAACTGGAATAGGTGCAAATATATGGAAGTTAAACAACATACACTTAAACAATCATTGGTTCAAGGAGGAAATTGCCAAAGAAACCAGCAACTACCTTGAAGAGAATGAAAATGAGAATACAACATACCAAATTTTATGAGATGGAGCTAAATCAGTGTTGAGAGGGAAATTTATAGCCTTAAAATGCCTATATTAAAAAAATAAAGAGTTAAAATCAAAGACCTAACTGCATACCTGGAGAAACTAGAAAAAGAAAAACAAACTAATTTCAAAGCAAGCGGAAAGAAGGAAACAACAAAGATTATAGCAGAATGAAATGAAATTGAGAATTTAAAAAACACTAGAAAGAATTACCAAAACCAAAAGCTGGTTCTTTGAGAAGATTAATAAAATTGACAAAGCTTTAGCTAGACTAACAAAGAAAAAAGAGAGAAGATGCAAATAAATAAAATCAGAAATGAGTGCGGGGATATCACCACTGACCCCACAGAAATAAAGAGTATCATAAAAGGATAATCAGAGAAATTGTTTGCCAACAAGATGGACAATTTAGATGAAACGGACAAATTTCTAGAAATACACAAGTAACCTACATTGATGAAAGAAGAAATAGAAGAACTCAACAGACCAACCACAGGTAGTGAGATTGAAGTAGTCATCAAAAACGACCCAAGCAAGAAAAGTGCAGGCCCAGATGGCTTCACAGATGAATTCTACCAATCATTCTGGAAAGAACTAATGCAAATCTTGCTCAAACTCTTCCAAAAGTTGAAAAGGTGGGAATATTACTTAACTCATTCTGTGATGCCAACATCACCCTAATACCAAAGCTAGATAAAGATACTACAAGAAAACTACAGACCAATCTCTCTAATGCATTTAGATGCAAAATCCTCGACCAAATACTTGCTAATTGTATCCTACAACACATCAATTGAATTATACACCATGATTAAGTGGATTTTATCCCAGGTATGCAAGGATGGCTCAAAATAAGAAAATCAATCAATGTAATACACCACATTAACAGTCCGAAGGAAAAAAAAATCACATGATCATCTCTATCAATGCAGAAAAGGCATTCGACAAAATACAGCATTATTTCTTGATAAAAATGCTTCAAAAGATAGGATTAGAAGGAAACTTCCTCAACATGATAAAAGGCATACACGAAATACACACATCTAGCATAATATTCAATGGTGATAGGCTAAAGGCTTCCCCTCTAACATCTGGAACCAGAAAAGGATGCCCACTGTCAGTACTCTTATTTAACATTGTATTAGAAATACTTGCTCAAGCTCTTAGGCAAGAAAGTGAAATAAAATGCATCCAAACTGGAAAAGCAAAACTTTCACTATTTGCAGATGACATGATCCTACTTAGAGAAAATCCCCCAAAATCTACAACAAACCTTCTAGAGATGATAAACAAGTTCAGTAAAGTGGCAGGATATAAGATCAACATGCAAAAATCAGTACCATTTCTGTGCACTAATAATGAGCAATCTAAGGAGAAATCAAGAAAAAAAATTCCATTTATAAAAGCAACTACAAAGGGGTCCAAGATGGCATTAGTGTAGGAGGGCACACACTGCAAGCTCCCAGAGCAAGGCGGATTGTGGACGGGGTCCTGCCCGGGGGTCTGTGCTGTGCACGTGTGGAGTGAGAAGCTTGGGACATCTATCTGCGCGGATCAACGGCGTGGACGGAACGGTAGAGATTCATGAGTTTTAAGCCTGCCGGTGGTGGTTGGCACAGACGGCTGAGCCCCGCGGTTAGGGAGGGAAAAAAAATAAAACAGCCAGTTGGAGCCACAAGCGGGGCAAGAAAGTTTTATTTTCTGGGGATCTGGCTGCCTGGAGCCCCTTGGAGCTTGTGTGAACAGAACAGCCAGAGCAAATCGGCACCCAGTGGACGGGAAGGGTGATTCTGTTCAGGGGAGGAAGTTGATTTGCCCAGCTGCCCAGGGATAAGCCCCGGGCCTCTGTGGAGCCAGGAAGAGGGGACACTCTCCAAAAGAGGGAGGGTTCTGTTGGAGGACAGGGAAGGGAATTTTTTATTTTTATTTTTTGACATCGATCTGGCTGCCTGCACCGCCCCATAACTTTGGGGAGCAGATGAGCCGACCTGAAGCAGCATCAGGCTGAGAGCAGACGCGAATCTGCAGAGTCAAACTGATTTACATAGCAACCCGGTGATGCTGGTGCTCGGCTCCAGAAGGGGCGGAACCAGCCGTCTTTAGCACTCTGCACTGACTAACATCAGAGCTACAGCTACCCTGGGGAGTCCAGGAAGTGGGACGTGCTTGATTAATTTCCATGAGCCCAGCTAAGGTCCATTCCATAAGGGGGTTGGTCTAGAGGAGGAATTATTTTGGGTCCTGTATTTCGCCAAAAAAAGTGAGGTCACTTCAATAAATGAAAAATAAATTCTTTTTAATTTAGTTTAATAGCTAAAAGCTGCTTCAGGACCTGCATATAGAACCCTGCAGGAAAACTGATTGATAAACACAAGCAGGCAGAGAGGATCCACGTGGACCCTAGGGGAATCATTGACCCTCCTTAGCTCTGTTTGACTGCTTGCCTGTGTGGATCTTTGGTTTTTCTCTGTTTATTTCTGGTCTCTTGCTTTTCTTTCCTCTTTCCTCCCCCCTTTCTTTTTTCTTTCATTTTTAAAAAATTAGGTGCTGCTAGCTTGTCGCTTCTTTGCTGTGCTGCTTCTTCAGTAATTTCCCACTCTATCTATATTGATTCTGTATTCCAAACTATCGCTTATCCTTCCTTCATCTTTCTGCCTTCTGCTTTCTGTTGTGGCTCTTAGATACAACATTTCTTCATAGGCCCACAACTTAAGGGTGTCAATTTCTATTCCATCTATTTTTTCTTCTTTTTTTAAAATTAGTATTAACTTTTTCCTTTCAGCCCTTTCTTTACTATTTCTCTCCCTCCTCATAATTCTAGCCTTCTAAATCACTATAAATATATTCCTCCATTTGTTTTCCCAGTCCATTGTAGGAACTCCACTTTTTTTCCTATTACTCTACACTGCCTACACAAGTTACATATTCATCTCATTAAGTCTCATTTGGCCCCTCTTCTAACTTTTATCAATATTACTATTATCCTTCTGCCTTCCTTACATCTTTTGATTCCTCTGGCCCTAATCTTTTGCCTTCAAGGGAACATAGAAAGAAGCAAGGAAATAAAATAAGAAGAAAAAGTGCCAAAGAGAAAACTTAATTCACACGCAGAACCAACAGCTAAACAAAACTCTAGAGCATAGAGAAAAGCTAATCAACTGAACAAACCCATCAAGATAATATGATGACCAGAGGGCAA
>JAKSZT010054335.1:12471847-12520977 GCA_026826555.1 Tolypeutes matacus | reverse complement strand
TCAACTGAACAAACCCATCAAGATAATATGATGACCAGAGGGCAACAAAAAAATACAAATGACTCTGAGAAACAGGAAAACATGGACCAGTCCAATGAACAAAATAAAAACCAGGAAGCGATGCAGAACATCGAACAACTAATCAAAGCTATCCAAACAAATATCATGGACCAACTTAAGGAAGTGAAGGAAGAGATTAAGGATATAAAGAAGACACTGGGAGAACATACTGAAGAAATTGCATACATGCCTAAAAAGGTAATGGATATGATGGTGAACAATGGCACAACCCAAGAAATGAAAAAGACGCTGGATTCACATAACAGCAGATTTGAACAGGCAGAGGAAAGAATTAGTGATATGGAAGACAATACAGCTGAAATCAAAGAGATAGTAGAACAGATAGACAAAAAGATAGAAAAAATCCAGCATGGACTCAGGGAATAACTGATAATACAAAACACACAAACATACACATTATGGGCATCCCAGAAGGAGGAGAGAAGGGAAAGGGAACAGAAGGAGTGTTGAAGGAAATAATGGCTGAAAACTTCCCAACCCTATTGAGAGAGATGGATGTGCAGATCCAGGAAGCACAGTGCACCCCAAATAGTATAAATCCCAACAGGCCAACTCCAAGACATATACTTGTCAAAATGTCCAATGCTCAATACAAAGAGAAAATACTCAAGGCAGCAAGAGAAAAGAGAACCATCACATACAAGGGAAGCACAATAAGATTAAGTGCTGATTTCTCAGCTGAAACCATGGAGGCAAGAAGACAGTGGTATGACATAGTCAAAACACTAAAAGAAAAAAACTTCCAGCCACGAATTCTCTATCCAGCAAAATTGGCATTCAAAAATGATGGAGAGTTCAAAATATTCACAGATAAACAGAAATTAAGAGAGTATGTCAATAAGAAACCAGCACTTCGAGAAATACTAAAGGAATCTCTACAAGTTGAAAGGAAAAAACAAGGGAGAGAGAGTTGGAGGAGAGTTTAAAAACAACTGAAAAGACAAAAAGAAAAAGAAAACAACATATGACATACATTAACCCAAAGAAAAAATGGCTGAAGTAAGAAATTCATTACGAGTAATAACACTGAATGTTAATGGATTAAATTCACCAATCAAAAGACACAGATTGGCAGAATGGATAAGAAAATATGATCCATCTATATACTGTCTACAAGAAACCCACCTTCGACCCAGGGATTCAAGGAGGCTGAAAGTAAATGTATGGAAAACCATTTTACAAGCTAACAATAGCCAAAAAAGGGCAGAAGTAGACAAAATAGACTTTAAATGCAAATCTATTGTAAGAGACAAAGATGGACACTATATATTAGTAAAAGGAGTAATCTCTCAAGAAGAGAGAACAATTGTCAACATTTACGCACCTAATCGGGGTGCCTCAAAATATGTGCAGCAAACTCTGGAAAAACTAAGAGGAGAAATAAATGCCTCTACAATTATAGCAGGGGACTTCAACACACCACAATCATCATTAGACAGAGCATCTAGACAGAGAATCAATAAAGAAACTAAGGCACTCAACAATACATTAGAGGACCTGGACTTAATAGACATATGCAGAACACTACACCCAAATACAGCAGGATTTACATTCTTCTCGAGTGCACATGGAACATACTCCAAAATAGACCACATGCTAGGCCACAGAACAACTCTCAATGAATTCAGAAAGACTGAGATTATACAAAGTAATTTCTCTGACCATAACGGAATGAAATTGGAAATCACTAAGGGCCAGAGAAACAGGTTAGGCACAAGGATATGGAAGTTAAACAACACACTCTTAGACAAACAGTGGGTCAAAGAGGAAATTTCAAAAGAAATCAGTAACTACCTTGAAACTAATGAAAACAACAACACAACATATCAAAACCTATGGGATGCAGCGAAAGCAGTCCTGAGAGGGAAGTTCATAGCCATAAATTCATATATTAAAAAAGAAGAAAGAGCTAAAATTGAAGACCTAACTGCACACTTGGAGGAATTGGAAAAACAACAACAAACTAAACCTAAAGGAAGTAGAAAGAAGGAAATAACAAAGATAAGAGCAGAACTAAATGAAATAGAGAATAAGAAAGCACTGGAAACAATAAACAAAACCAAAAGCTGGTTCTTCAAGAATATCAATAAAATTGACAAACCCTTAGCCAGACTAATAAGGAAAAAAAAAAAAGAGAGAACAGATGCAAATACATAAAATAAGGAATGAGCAAGGGGATATCACCACTGACCCCACAGAAATAAAGAGTATCATAAGAGGATACTTTGAAAAAGTATATGCCAACAAGAATGATAATTTAGAGGAAATGGACAAGTTTCTAGAAACCCACAAACAGCCTACATTGATGAAAGAAGAAATAGATGAACTCAACAGTCCAATTACAAGTAAAGAGATAGACTCAGTCATCAAAAACCTCCCAACTAAGAAGAGCCCAGGACCAGATGGCTTCACAGCTGAATTCTACCAAACATTCCGGAAAGAGCTAACACCAATTCTACTTAAGCTCTTCCAAAAATTGGAAGTAGAAGGAATATTGCCTAACTCATTCTATGATGCCAACATTACCCTAATACCAAAACCAAATAAAGATACCACAAGAATGGAAAATTACAGACCAATTTCTCTAATGAACCTAGATGCTAAAATCCTCAACAAAATACTTGCTAATCGCATTCAACAACATATCAAAAGGACTATAGGGAAACGGATGTGGCTCAAGAGGTTCGGCGTCCGTCTACCATATGGAGAGACTGGGGTTCGATCCCCGGTACCTCCCGGTTAAAAAAAAAAAAAAAAAAAAAAAAAAAAAGGACTATACACCATGACCAAGTGGGTTTCATCCCGGGTATGCAAGGATGGTTCCATTTAAAAAATCAATGAATGTAATACACCACATAAATAGATTGAAAGAAAAAAATCACATGATCATCTCTACAGATGCAGAAAAAGCATCGACAAAATACAGCACTCTTTCCTCATAAAAACACTACAAAAGATAGGAATCGACGGAAACTTTCTAAATATGATAAAGGGTATATATGAAAAACCCAAAGCTAACATCATTTTCAACGGTGAAATCCTAAAAGCCTTCCCTCTGAGATCGGGAACTAGACAAGGATGCTCACTATCACCACTCCTATTTAACCATTGTCTTAGAAGTACTTGCGTGAGCACTGAGACAAGAAAAGGACATAAAAGGCATCCAGATTGGAAAAGAAGAAGTAAAAATTTCATTATTTGCAGATGACATGATCCTATACATAGAAAGCCCTGAGAAATCTACAACAAGGCTTCTAGAACTTATAAAGGAGTTCAGTAATGTTGCAGGCAATAAGATCAATGCTCAAAAATCAGGAGCATTTCTATACACCAATAACGAGCAAACTGAGGAGGAAATCAGGAAAAAAATACCATTTACAATAGTAACTAAAAGAATCAAATACCTAGGAATAAATTTAACAAAAGATGTAAAGGATTTATATACAGAAAACTATACAACACTGTTAAAGGAAATCAAAGAAGACTTAAATAAATGGAAAAATATTCCCTGTTCATGCATAGGAAGACTAAACATCATCAAGATGTCTATCCTACCCAAACTAATCTACAGATTTAATGCAATCCCAATAAAAGTCAACACTGTATTTTTTAAGGAACTGGAAAAACTAACCACAAAATATATTTGGAGAGGCAAGAGGCCCCGAATTGCCAAAGACATATTGAAAAAGAAAAATGAAGTTGGAGGTATCACACTACCTGACTTTAAAACATACTACAAAGCTACAGTGATAAAAGTGTGTGGTATTGGCACAAGGATAGACCTACTGACCAATGGAACTGGATTGAGAGTTCTGATATAGATCCTCGCATATACAGTCATCTGATATTTGACAAGGCCACAAAGCCCACTCAGTTGGGAGAGAATGGCCTCTTTAACAAGTGGTGCTTGGAGAACTGGATATCCATATCCAAAAGAATGAGAGAAGAATACCATCTCACACCTTATACAAAAATCAACTCAAGATGGATCAAAGATCTAAATATAAGGGCCAAAACCATAAAGACCTTGGAAGATAATGTAGGGAAGCATCTACAGGACCTTGTAATTGGAAATGGTTTCATGAACTTCACAGCCAAAGCACGAGCAGCAAGAGAAAAAATAGATAAATGGGGTCTCATCAAAATAAAAAAACCTCTGTACCTCAAATGATGTTATTAAGAAAATAAAAAGGCAGCCTACCCAATGGGAGAAAATATTTGGCAACCATTTATCTGATAGGAGCCTAATATCCTGCATATATAAAGAAATCCTACACCTTGAAAATAAAAGGACAAACAACCCATTTTAAAAATGGGCAAGTGACCTGAAAAGACGCTTCTCCAAGGAAGAAATACAAATAGCTAAAAAAACACATCAAAAAATGCTCGACATCACTTGCTATCAGGGAAATGCAAATCAAAACTACAATGAGATACCATCTTACACCCATCAGAATGGCAGCTATTATAAAAACAGCAGACACTAAATGTTGGAGAGGATGTGGAGGAATAGGAATCCTCATCCACTGCTGATGGGACTGTGATATGGTCCAGCCACTGTGGAGGACAGTTTGGCGGTTCCTCAGAAAACTAACAATAGATCTTCCGTATGATCCAGCAATTCCACTGCTGAGTATATACCCAGAAGAACTGAAAGCAAAGACACAAACAGATATATGCACACCAATGTTTATAGCGGCATTGTTCACCATTGCCAAAAGTTGGAATCAGCCCCGGTGCCCATCAACAGACGAATGGATAAGCAAAATGTGGTACATACATACAATGGAATATTACTCAGCTGTAAGAAGGAACAAAGTGCTAACACATGGAATAACGTGGATGAATCTTGAAGACCTTATGTTGAGTGAAGCAAGCCAGGCACTGAAGGATGAACAGTATATGACCTCACTGATCTGAACTGAGGAAAGTGAGCAGTCTCTGAGAACCATTGTCTGAAAGATAGGTTAACAAGGGAGAGAAAGAGAAGAGCAGGCTCTGAGCCATCACCCATATGGACATAATCTATGGTAAAGGGATAGAGTATAGTTGCATTTTGAAGGATAGGACAGATGGGTAGTGATATTACTGGGTTTGGTGGTGCAGCGTTGACAGGTGGGTAGATTAGGAAGGGCAGGTTCAAATACCCAGGGCATGAACTATGAATCTTGACATTCCATGAGTCAAGACAGGGGAGTGTCATATGCCCCAGGGGGGTGGGGAGGAAGGAACAGTTAAGATCTAATGGGGTATTTAGTGGTCATGAGAAAGGTTTTTCATTACCTTACAGTAATGGACACAGGACATGGTAAATATCATCAAAACTTATTAAACTGTATCGTCTAAATTGTAAACTATGCTGTAAATCATTGACAATGTTTAGTTGCTATATTTTGCTATCTGTATAACAGTTATAACAATGCTAACATCCAAAAAAAGGGGGGGTTTAATACGGGGTGGGGAAGGGGGGGTGGTTTGGTATCTGGGAGTCTCTGGTACTCCGTGTGTGACTTTGCTGTGACCTAAAACTTTTTTGAAAATTAAATGAAAATTTGGGAGACAATGGGGATTGAGAGGGGGAAGGTGTCACGGCACACCGGACATCCAATAACACAGTGATAAAAGGAAAAAAAGAAAAAAAATATATATATATATATATTTTAAGGCATTTCTTTTGCTTTTTTCCCCATTTTTTTTGAATGTCCAAAAAAATAGTTATATTTTGTTTTGTTTGATTGGTTTTGTGTGTTTGTTTGTTTGCTTGCTTGTTTGTTTTTCTTTTTTTTTCCCTGAGTTTCCTTATGTTTGTCTCTTGCATGTAAGCTTATCATTGTTGTTTCTTTTTCCTATTAAGTGTATTTGATTATTTTATGAACTACATGTTCATGGAAGATTTGGATCACAGAAGGATTACAATGGGTACCGCAGGGGATTATTGGTGGGGAGTGTCTGGGAGGGGGGATTCATGGGAGTTAGTTCATCCAAATATACATGAAAGATATACAAAATTGTTCAAAAGATCAAAAGATGGGGCATGGTCACAGTGGGTAGACAATCACACAATAAACGAGGGAATCTGAATTCCCATCCTGGAGAGCTCTGCCACATTCTCCAAGGGAGCAGCAACAGTCCTCTGAGTGCAGGGACAGTGTCTGTCAAAAGAGGATGACCCACTGATGAGTTCTTTTTATTGATGACTACCCTTATGAGTCATTGCTCTTGTAACTGAAACTTAGCTTACTGTTATGGGGTGCCTAAGGGTTGCCACCTGAGAGCCTCCTTGTTGCTCAAATGTGACCTCTCTTTAAGCCAAACTCAGCATATGAATACATTACCTTCCCCCCAACGTGGGACATGACTCCCGGGGATGAGCCTCCCTGGCAACGAGAGATTAATACCAAGTGCCAACTGGCAACACAACTGGAAAAAGACCTTGAATAAAAGGGGGAAAAGGTAAAGACAAATGAGTTCAAGTGGCTAAGAGACTTCAAAGAGAGTCGGGAGGTCATCCCAGAAGTAACGCTTATGCACACCTCAGTAGGAGCTCATAGAACATCAAAGTGCCTATCACCCCACACAGAGGGGCTCCTGAGAGCTCTGGAGACACCCAGGCCCTATGTAAGGGGGGATAGTCCCAGAGACTGATGCTTTATCAGTGGGCTCTATTTTGGAATCTGTGCTCCTGAGAGTGACAGAATTGGACTCAAATAAGTCCTCCCTGCACATGGTTCATCAGTCCCTTCTATTCAAACCTATATGTGATGCTGGAGTTTTTAGGTATACTTCCAGAGACTGGAGCCTCTGGCCTACCTATGTGCCAGGTGTGCATGGAATCTCGGTGGAGCTGCAACTCCTACCCTACAGCTCAATGGACTCATCCAAGTCACCTGGCGACGAGACAATGATGGGCAACGGCCAGCCCAGGGAATGGAGAGGGCCTACATCTGCAGGCAGGATCATCCCACCCACCATATCCATGGGATATAAGCCCTCTCTCACTTGGAGGTGGAGTGGACATCACCATCCCAGTCCCCTCAGGACTGGGGGAAGAACTATGGACTAGAGTGGACTTGATGGTATTCTGTTGTACATATGGTGATTCTAGCAATGGAAGAAATTATAACAGTGAGGTGGAGCCAGTGGCCACTGGACACTTTCAGGGCAGGGAGGGGATGAGCAGGATTTGGACAGGGGCTTTTTTGGGATTTGGAGGTTGTCCTGAGTGCCGTTGTGGCAATGGTTGTAGGCCATTTTAAATCAGCACACACCACTCAGAACTGTGTGGGAGAGAGTGTGGTCTACGATGTGAACTGTGGTCTATAGTTGATGGCAAGACCCCAGGATGTGTAAGTCCATTGAGGGTGATGGGCCACACTTGTGGGAGATGTTTGTGTGGGATGTGGTGGGAGATGTGGGAGGTGGGGAACATGGGAATCCCGGTAGGTTCTGTGTAATATTTTAGGTAATCTAAGCACCTCTTAAAAATATATATATATATATAACATTTTTGTAAGCAAATGCACATATATGCACATATATTTATATATCATTTTACAAATATTGGTATGTATTGTGAAAACTTTGATTTTTACCCACAATAAAAAATAAATAAATTTTTAAAAAATAAAAATAAATAAAATAAAGGCAACTACAAGAATCAAATATCTAGGAATAAAGTTAACTAAGGATGTAAAGGACTTGTACACAGACAGCATTGCTAAAGAAAATCAAAGCAGAGCTAAATAAATGAAAGAATATTCCATGCTTATGGATTGGAAGACTAGATATCATTAAGATGTATATTCTACCCAAATTGATTTACAGATTCAACTTAATCCCAATAAAAGCTCCAACAGCATGTTTTTACTGAACTGGAAAAGCCAATCATCAAATTTATTTGGAAGGGTAAGGGGCCCTGAATAGCCAAAAACATCTTGAAAAGGAAGAACGAATTTGGAGGAATCAAGCTTCCTGACTTTAAAGCATACTACAAAACTGCAGTGGTCAAAACTGCATGGTATTGGCACAAGGATAGACATACTAACAAATTGAGAGTTCAGATATAGACACACACATATTTGGCCAACTGATGTTTGACAAAGCCACCAAGTCCACTCAACTGGGACAGAATAGTCTCCTAAACAAATGGTGCTGGGAGAACTGGATAGCCATACCCAAAAGAATGAAAGAGGATCACCATCTCACACTCTATATAAAAATTAACTCAAGGTGGATCAAAGACCTAAATATAAGAACCAACATCATTAGCTATTAGGGAAATGCAAATCAAAACTATAATGAGGTATCATCTTACACCTCTTAGACTCGCTGCTATTTAAAAAAATAGAAAACTACAAGTGTTGGAGAGGATGTGGAGAAATAGGAACCCTTGTGCACTGTTATTGGGAATACGGAAAGGTGCAGCCACTGTGGAAGATGATTTGGCAGTTCCACAAGAAGCTAAGTATAGAATTGCCACATGATCTGACAACCCCACTGCCAGGAATATAACCAGAAGAATTGAAAGCAGGAACACAAACAGATATGTGCACACCAATGTTCATCATGGCATTATTCACAATTGCCAAAAGTTGGAAGCAACCCAAGTGTCCATCAATGGATGAATGGATAAACAAAATGTGGTATATACATACAATGGAATATTACACAGCTGTAAGTAGGAATGAAGTATTGACATATGCAACAACATGGATCAATCTCAAAGACTTTATGTTGAGTAAAGAAAGGAAGTCACTAAAGGGCAAATATTACATGATCTCACTGATATGAACTAAGGATATTGAGCAGACTCACAGTGGTAGAGCCTGGAAGATAGGTTATCAGGGCATAAAATGTGAGTAAGCCAATGCTCAATCTGGGTAGACTCTATGATAACGTGGATAAGGGAGGTTGGGCAGTGGATGGGGGTGATACAGCAATATGAATGGGGCTGGCGATTCTGGAGTGTGAGTGTGAGCAGGGTTGGCAAGGGGGTGGTTTGGGTTATCCATAGCTTGCAGGGATGGTTGGAAGAAGGAACAGGTGAACTCTGGGGAGGTAGATGACTGAGGTTGAGAATACAATTGTGGGACGGTTCTTTTGGCAACTATCACTGGGGAGGATCACTGGTGCAGGGTGTCAGTGTGTGTGTGGGATGTGTGGGGAAGGGTGCACCTGGGGCATGTCTCTATGGAATACGAATGTGTTCATGTGATCATAGGGTGTTATCTCAGTGGGTGGACACACACACAATAACCAACAAAATACTGAATTCCAATCCTGAGGAGTCCTGCTACTTTCTCTAATAGAGTGGCAAGAATCTCTATAATACATAGGCAGTGCCTATAAAAGAAAACAGACCAATACACCAAGCCCTCAATATTAATATTTGTACTTATGAACCTGATTCTTGGAAAATTGAAACTTAGCCTAATAATATCTATTGCCTAAGAGTTACCTCTTGAAAACCTCCTTGTTATTCAAATGGGGCATCTCTCTAAGCCAAATTCAGCAAATAAATTCACTACCTTCTCCCCAGTGTGGAACATGACTCCCGAGGGTAAGCCTCCCTGGCACTGAGGGATTAATATGAAGCACCAACTAGCAATGCATTTGGAAAAAGACCTTGACCAAAAGGGGGAATATTAAATACAAGAGAGTTTTTATGGCTAAGAGATTTCAAAGTGCATCGGAGGTCATTCCAGAGGTAATGCTTATGCAGCTCTCCGGTGGATCTCACTAATTGCCACAGTAAACAAAGCCTAAAACAGGGGTGCTCCCAAGGGCTCTAGAGACATCTGGACACTATATGCAAGGCACACAACCCTATAGAATCAGAACCCCTTCAGTGGGCCTTACCTTGGAATATATTATAAACTATTTCCCCACTGTAACTGAGTTAGGCACATTTATAATTTCCCTACACAAGATTCTCCTACCCCTTTTATTTGAACCTATAATTAGCACTATATATATATGTCCCAGAGACTTATATCTTTGGTCTCTTCATATGCCAGTTGAGCCCCCTGAATTTCAGCAGAGTTCTGGCCAACACCTACTCTCCAGTTCATCGGACTTGCCCAGGACAACTAACAAAAGGATGATGATGGACAACCCCCATCCCAAAAAACAAGGAGTATCTACAATGCAAGTAAAACAGTTCCTCCCATCTGCCCCATAAGGCATAAGCCTCCACTCAATTTGAAGCAGGATGGGCATCACCACCCAAAAGCCTCAAGATTGAGAAATAAACAAACATAAGGGGGGAATGTAACCATGGGCAAAGTACACTTATTATTATTGTAGCAACAGAAGAAATTGTAAATTGATATAAAGATAATGGTTACTATTGGTTATGAGGGAAAATAGATGGAACAGAGGGCATTGTTAGGGCATTGAAATTTTCTGCATGATTTTGCAATGACAGATACAGGCCATTATATATTTCATGAAAATCTATAAAATTGTATGGTGCAAAGTGTAAACCATAATGTAAACTATTGACCATAGTTAGCAGCAATGCTTCAATATTTGTTCATCAATTGTAACAAATGTACCATACTCATGTAAGATGTTATTAATAGGGGAAAATGTGAGAGGGGAAGGGGTGGGGTATATGGGAATCTCCTATATTTTCTATGTAGCTTTTCTGTAATCTAAAACTTCTTTTAAAATAAAGTAAAACAAGCAAACTAACAAACAAACAAAAACAAAAATACCACAAAGCCAGGGCAAGAATCAGATGAAGAAGAGGTGAGGAAATCTCAACAGTTAAACACAGGTTACTCTAAATGCTCAGAATAAGTTGGACCAAGCATCAAAGAAGGTCCTTAACACAAAGCCAATCAACAATAAAACCCTAGAAAAGAGGGAGAAATGGGTCCTAAGAATCAACTCATCAGGGTAATCAATGACCAGATATCAGCAAGAAAAATTTACAAGCCAAACTAAGAAACATGAAGATATAGGAACACATTTAAACTTCAGAGGAGACACAGAATTTGGAACAACTAATCAAAGAAGTTCAAACAAATCCCCTAAATCAATTCAAGGAGATGAAGGAAAATATGCATGAAGAGATAAAAGTTATCAAGAAGACAACGTGTGAGCATGTGTGTGAGCATAACAATAATTTGAAAGTATAAAAAGAAATAGGAATTATGAAGATGAAGTTCACAAAGGAGAAAATTAAAATATACTAGAGGCATATACAGCAGATTTGAACAGGAAGAAGAAAGAATCAATGAACTAGAAGACAGGACAATCAAAATCAATCAGTCAGAAGAACAGATAGAGAAAAGAATAGAAAAAATTTAAGTGTCTCAGGGATTTCGGTAACAGCGTGAAGTGCACAAACATACAGGTTGTGGGACTCCCAGAAGGAGAAGAAATGGGAAAGGGGCTAAAAGAATATTTGAGGAAATAATGGCCCAACATTTCTCAACTTTTATGAAAGATATAAATATACATGTCCAAGAAGTGCAATGCATTCCAAACAGAATAAATCCTAACAGATCTACTCCAAGACACATACTGACCAGAATGTCAAATGCCAAGAAGAGAGAATTCTGATAGCAGCAAGAGAAAAGCCATTTGTCCCATGCAAGGGATCCTCAGTAACAGTAAGTGACAATTTCTCATCAGAAACCATGTAGGTGAAAAGGTAGTGGTATGATATATTTAAGGTACTGAAAGAGAAAAAAACTGCTATCTAAGAATTCTTTATCTGGCAAAATAGTCCTTCAAACATGAGGGAGAGTTTAAAATATTCACAAATAAGCAAAAAACTGAGAGAGTTCATCAATCAAAGACCTAACCTACAAGAATTACTAAAGGGAATTCTGCAAAGTGAAAGGAAAAGACAGGAGAAAGTGACTTAGAGTAGCGTGAAGAAATTAAGATCTTCAGTAAGGGTAACTAAAAGGGTAAATGCAAAATCCAATAGCACTGTATCCGCAATATACAATTCTATTAGTTAATTTCTATAAGAGAGAGAATATAAATGAATAGGAAAAGGCATATTTCCTGACATGGACACTCAAAATACAAAGAGGTAATGTAGGACAAACACAACATAAAGAGGGGAAATGGAGGGGTATGGGAGCAGAGAATGTGCATGCTATTGAAGCTAATTTGTTATCTTTTCAAATTGGTAGGTTATAGTCATAGGTTATATAATATAAACCCTATGGTAAACACAAAGAAAGTATTAAAAATATATATAAAGAAACAGAAATGAGAATGGGATCAGTCAGATACATCACAAAAGATCAACTATACAGAAAGGGAGTTTGCAATAAAAGAAATAGAGACAAAAAAAGGATGACATATAAAAACCAGAGGACAAAATGGCTGAAGTAAGTACTGCTTTATGGTAATAACACTTAATGTTAAAAGATCAAATCCGTAATCAAAAGACACAGATTGGCAGATAAAAAAAGCATGATCCAACTATATGTTGTTTACAAAAGACTCCCCTTAGACCCAAAGACTAGGTTGAAAGTGAAAGGATGGAAAAACATATTCCATGCAAATAGTAACCAAAAGAGAGCTAGGGTAGTTGTACTAATATCAGAAAAACAGACTTTAAGTCAAAAGCCGATATAAGAGACAAAGAAGGATATTATATATTAATAAAATGGGAAATCCACCATGAAGAAATAACAATCATACTTTCAACCTCATACCCCCAAATCCCCAGTGTTTACCTGGTCCCTCTACCAACCCTCCCCCCAGTATCCTGGACCTTCTGACCCACCCTTTCCAATCTACCCACCTGTCAACCCTGCACCATCCAACCCAATAATATCACTATCCTCCTGTCCTATTCCTTCAATACACAACTACATCATCACTTTACCATAGATTACTTCTGTATGGGTGAGGTTGAAAGTACAGAGGTGAGAATGCTCTTAAGGCAAAATGACAAGGAAGGGTCACTGCTTTAGGGTGTTGATTGGGGGTGCATTTGGGACAAGGCACACCTAGAGCAGGCTTCTAGGGAGTGTGTGAGTGTTCATTCTGTAATAATGTGTTGTATGTGGGCGGAGACCCACATAATGAGCAGGAAGGAGTTGGACTCCCATCTTTGGGAGGACTGATTTGTTCAGAAATTGACAGTCTCTCAAGAGCAAGGGTGGTTCCTAATAGGGGAGGACAAACCAGTGTGTCAAGACCTCTTGTTGCATGTAACTATGAATCTTGTCATCCAACAAGTCAAGCCAGGGGGTCATCAGGGGCCCTGGGGGAATGGGATGGGAGGAATAGAATAGATCAAACAGGGGGTATTTAGTGGTCAGTGGAAATGTTCTTCATAACCATACAGTGATGGACACAGGGCATGGTAAATATCATCAAAATTTATAAAAGTGTACGATCTAAAATGTAAACCATAGTATAAACCATTGACAATTTTTAGTAGTTATGTTTCACTATTTGTATATCAGTTACAACAATGCTACAATCTACATATAAAAAGGTATTAATATAGGGGGAAGAAAGGGGGAGGATGTTGGGTATATGAGAGTCTCCTGTATTCTGTGTGTGACTTTGCTGTGACCTAAAACTTACTGGAAAACAAATGAAAAATAGTGAGACACTGGGGAATGAGAGGAGGAAGGTACCACAGTACAGACTGGACACCAGATATTGCAGTGATTAAAGGCAAAAGGTAAAAAAAAAAAAAAAAAAAAAAAAAAAAATTATTTTTCATTTTTTTAATATCCCAATCTTTTAATTTTATTTTATTTTTAGTTTTTTTTCAATTTTTTGTATTTAATCTCTCACATTTAAACTTATCATTATTATTTCATTTTCCTATTAACTGTATTCAGCTATTATAGTGGCTTCATCTTTGAAGAGGCTTTGGATCACAGAAGGGTTACAACTGGGGTGGGGAAAGATCATTGGTGTGGGGTGTCAGGGATGGGGGATGCATGGGAGGAAGTTCACCTGAGCATAAATATAAGGTATATAAAAATGTCCAAATGTTCATGGGACATTGTCACAGTTGGTAGAGAATCACTCAATAAATGAGAGAATACTAAATTCCCATCCTGGAGAGCTCTGCCACATTCTCTAAGGGAGCAGCAACAGTCCCCCAAGTACAGGGGCAGTGACTGGAGAAGGAGGATGATCCACTGATGGGCCCTTGATATTGATGACTAGCCTTATGAGTCTTTGCTCTTGAAATTGAAACTTAGTCTGTTGTTATGGGTTGCCTAGGGGTTGCCTCCTGAGAGCCTCCTTGTTGCTCAAATGTGGCCTCTCTCTAAGCCAAACTCAGCATATGAATGCATTACTTTCCTCCCAGTGTGGGACATGACTCCCGAGGATGAGCCTCCCTGGCACCGAGGGATTGCTACCAAGCGCCAACTGGCAATACAACTGGAAAAAGACCTTGAATAAGAGGGGGGAAAAGGTAAAGACAAATGAGTTTATATGGCTAAGAGACTTCAAAATGAGTCGGGAGGTCATCCCAGAGGTAACGCTTATGCATATCTCAGTAGGATCTCATAGAATTCCAAAGTGGTTATCACCCCAAATAGTGGGGCTCCTGAGGGCTCTGGAGACACCCAGGTCCTATGTCAGGGCAGATAGCTCCAGAGTTTGGTGCCTTGCCAGTGAGCCTTACTTTGGAGTTGGTGCTCCTGAGAGTGACAGAGTTGCACTCAACTATGCCTTCCCTGCACATGACTCATCTGTCCCTTCTATTCAAACCTATACTTCGTGCTGGAGTTTGTAGATGTACATGCAGAGACTTGAGTCTTTGGGCTGTCCATGTGCCAGCTGGGCCCAGAACCTCGGTGGAGCAGCAACTCCTACTCTACAGCTCATTGGACTCACCCAGGACAACTGACAGGGAGATGATGATGCACAATGGCTCTCCCAGGGAATGGTGAGAATCTGCAGCTGCAGACAGGATAATCCCATTCATTTTCCCTATGGGATATAAGCCCTTTCTCAGTTGGAGGTGGAGTGGGCATCACCATCTCAGACTCCTCAGGATGGGGGAGAAAAGCTATGGACTAGAGTGGACTTACTTGTATTCTACTATAGACATATTGTGATTCAAGCAATTGAAGAAATTACATCATTGATGTGGAGCCAGTGGCCACTGGAGGCTCTGGGAGCAGGGAGAAGGAAAAGCACTTGTAATACAGGGGCTTCTTCAGGACTTGGGAATTGTCCTGAGTGACATTGAAATGGCAGATATAGGCCATTTTATATCATCACATAACATGCAGAACTGTGTGGAAGAGAGTGTGGTCTACAATGTGAACTATGGTCCATGATTAATGGCAAAGCCCCAGGATGTGTTTATCAATTGCAATTAATATGCCACACTAATGAAGGATGTTTATGTGGGAGGTTGTGAGGGGTGTGGGAGGTGGGGCGTATGGGAATCCCTATATTTTTTGTATAATATTTATGTAATCTAAGTATCTTTAAAAAAAAAAGAAAAGAAATAACAATCATAAATATTTATGCACCAAATCATGGTACACCAAAATACATGAGAGAGAAATAGACACCCCTACAGTAATAGTTGGAGACTTCAATACAACACTTTCATCAATGGGCAGAACATCTAGACAGAGAATCAACAAGGAAACAGAGAACTTGAGTAAAATGATTAATGAACTGGACCTAAAAGACATATACAGAACATTACAGCTGAAGACAGGAGGATATACATTCTTTTCAAGTGCGCAGGATCATTCTCCAGGATAGACCACTTGTGGGGTCACAACATAAGTCTCAATAAGTTTAAAAAGATTGAAATTATACAAAGCAACTTCTCCTACCATAATGGAATGAAGCTGGAAAACAATAACAGGCAGAGAACTGGAGAATCCACAAATATATGGAAGTTACATAACATTCTTAAATAATCAGTGAGTCAAAGAAGAACTTAGAGGGGAAATCAATAAATATCTTGAAACAAATGAATATGAGAAAACAACATATCAAAACTTATGGAATGCAGCAAGGGCAGTGCTGAGAGGGAAATGTATAGCCATAAACGCTTACATTAAAAAGGAAGATGGAGCTAAAATCAAAACCCTAACTGCACACCTGGTGGAAACAGAAACAGAATGGCAATTTAAACCCAAAGCAAGCAGGTGGAAAGAAATAACAAATGTTAGTGCAGAAATAAATGCAATTGAAAATAAAAGACAATAGAAAGAATCAACAAAACCAAAAGTTGGTTCTTTGAAAAGATCAATAAAATAAACAAACTCTTAGCTAGACTGACAAAGAAAAAGAGAGAAAATAAAATAAAATCAGAAATGAGAGTGGGGATATTACTACTGACCCCTCAGAAATAAAAAAAAGATCATAAGAGGATTTTATGAACAATGGTATGACAACAAATTAGACAACGTAGATAAAATGGACAAAATCCTAGAAATATATGAGCAGCCTACACTGACTTTAAGAAATAGAAGATCTCAACAGACCAATAACAAGTAAAGAGATTGGATTAGTCATCAAAAGCCTACCAACAAGGAAAAATCCAGGATCAGATGGCTTCACAGGTAAATTCTACCAACTATTCCAAGAAGAATTAATACCAATCTTGCTCAAGTGCTTACAAAAAATTGAACAGGAGAGAACACCACCTAACTCATTCTATGATGTCAACATCACCCTAATACCAAAGGCTAGATAAAGATATTACAAGAAAAGAATATTACAGACCAATTCCTCTTATGAGTATAGATGCAAAAAAAATCCTCAACGAAATACTTGCAAATCGAATCCAACAACCCATTAAAAGAATGATCAAGTGGGCTTTATCTAAGATATCCAAGGGTGGTTCAACATAAGAAAATCAATTAATGTAATACACCACATAAACAAAATGAGGGAGGAGAAAAGCACATGATCATCTTAATTGACACAGAAAATGCATTTGACAAAATCCAGCATCTTTTCTTGATAAAAATACTTAGAAAAATAGGGATAAAAGGAAATTTCCTCAACATGATACAGGACATATATGAAAAGCCCCCAGCCAACAACGTCCTCAATGGGGAAAGGTTGAAAGCTTTCCCTCTAAGATCGGGAACAAGACAAAGATGCCCAGTACTATTACACTGTTATTCAACATTGTAATGGAAGTTCTAGCCACCGAGTTGGGCAAGAAAAAGAAGTATAAGTCATCAAAATTGGAAAGAAAGAAATAAAACTTTCACTATTTGCAGATCACATGATCCTATATATAGAAAGTCCCGGAAAATCTACAACAAAGCTACTAGAGCCAATAAACAAATTCAGCAAAGTGGTGGGGTTCAAGATCAACTCGCAAAAATCAGTAGTGTTTTTATACACTAGTAATGAGCAACCTGAGGAAGAAGTCAGGAAAAAAATTCCATTTTCAATAGTGACTAAAAGAATCAAATATCTAGGAAGAAATTTAACCAAAGATGAAAAGGTCTTGTACACGGAAAATTACAAAACTTTGCTAAAATAAATCCAGGAAGATCTAAATAAATGGAAGGACATTCTATGCTCGTGGATTAGGCAAAAAATACCTTGAATAGCACTTGGAGGACTCATACTTCCTGACATTAAAGATTATTACAAAGCTACAGTGGTCAAAACAGCATGGTACTGGCACAAGGATAGATATATAGACCAATGGAATCAAATTGAGAGTTCATAAATATATACTCATATCTATAGGCAATTGATTTTTGACAAGGCTGCCAAGTCCACTCAAGTAGGAGAGAATAGTCTTTCCAACAATTGGGGCTGTGAGAACTGGATGTCCATAAGCAAAAGAATGGAGAAGGACTCCTATTTCACACACACATAAAAATTAACTCAAAATGGATCAAAGACCTAAATATAAGAACCAGAATTATAAAACTTCTATAAGAAAATGTAGGGAAGCATCTTCAAGATCTTGTTTAAGGCAGTGATTTCATATTGTTTCATCCAGAACACAAGCAATAAAAGAAGAAAAAAAAAGATAAATGGGGCCTCTTCAAAATTAAAACTTTTGTGCATCAAAAGACATTTGTTGGACTTCTGGGAAGACGGCGGACTAGTAAGACACGGGAATCTCTTCTCCAGAAAAATAGCTGAGGACAGGCTGAAACAGCCCCGAAAAAGATCTTCTATGGTATAAGGCAGCAGGTGAAGGCTGCACACCACCCAGAGGAGAGAGGGACAAAAGAGGGAAATGGTGATGACAGAACTGTGAGTTGGAACCAGCGGTGGCTGCTACTACCAGCACCCTCCACCACACTAAAGATTCTTTAGAATTCTCGGGCCTCTGGGCCTGTGACTACAGACAAAGGGAGTTCCCAGGATCTATCACCCCAGGAAAGGGAGGAGAGAGGGACACAGCCTAAGGCTGACTCAGTTTTTGACTCACAAATTTGGTCTGCTGTGTCCCAAGAGCCCTACCAGGCTGGGTGGGGCTGCGCTATTGTTTGCCTTGGAGCCTGCAAGGGACTAAAGATATACAAACCTCCCAATCTCCTCCTCCACTAACAGGGACTGATTGTTGAGGACTAAGAGGGGAGTGGAAATATTTCCTAGCCAGGAAAAAGGAGGAGGCTGCCAGAGAAGGCAGGAGAACAGTCTCAGAGGAAATTTGAATTACAAGGCTCCTAGCCTCCAGACAGGAAGCTCTAGCACATTGATCTGGTCTGTGTTACAAGAAATACACTCTGACCAGGCATTGAATTGAGAGCTGCCAAGGAGTGCCATCTCCTGGCAGACCAAGGAAGTACACACAAGAAAATTAAAAATAAGTAGGAGAGGCTTTTTCTGGCCTCTATAGTCTCCCTGCCCAAGGCCCTAAGAAGTGATTCTACAACCAATTACTGGGTCCAGCGCCCAGTTTTGAGCAACCAGCAGGACAATCCTAACAATCCAGGTTGAGCCCAAAATCAAAGAGCTGTGGTAATTCACAGCCTCCTGCCACTAAATCCCTATAAAAGATTGAGCATCTGATTAAACTACATCCTAACCAGATGCCTAAACACCAGCAAAAAATTACGAGCCATATTAAGAAAATAGAAGACATGGCCCAAGAAAAGGAATACATCAAAGTCCCAGAAGAGATGCAGAATTTGAGAGAACTAATCAGCGAGATGAGCACAAATTTCCAAAATCAAACTGAGGAGTTGAAAAGACAATATAGTTAAAGAGATAAATGATATAAAGAAGACATTGAGTGAAAGCAAAGAAGAATTTGAAATCCTGAACTGAAAAGTAACAGAGCTCATGGTAATGAAGGACACAACAGGTGAGATCAAAAACACATTTGAGGGGGACAGATGTGGCTCAAATGGTTGGGCATCCGTCTCCCATATGGAGGGACCCGGGTTCGATACCTGGGACCTCCCGGTAAAAAAAAAACAAACACGTTTGAGGCATACAATAGCAGACCTGAAGTGATAGAAGAAAGAATGATACTGATGACAGAGCAGCTAAAATTGAAGAGAGAAAAAAATGGAAAAAATTGAGGAGGGGCTCAGAGAGTTGAATGACAACACAAAACGCAACAACATATGTGTCATGGGAGTTCCAGAATGAGAAGAGAAGGGAAAAGGGGCAGAAAGAGTATTTGAGGAAATAATAGCTGAAAATTTCCTAACTCTCATGAAAGAAATGAACTTACACGTGCAAGAAGCAGGACATACTCCTATCAGAATAAATCCAAATAGACCTACGCCAAGACACATACTACTCAGAATGTCAAATGTCAAAGACAAAGAGAAAATTCTCAGAGCAGCAAGAGAGAAGCAAACGATCACTTACAGGGGATGTTCATTAAGACTTAGTGCACATTTCTCTTCAGAAACCAAGGAGGCGAGAAGACAGTGGTGTGATACATTAGGAAACTGAAAGAGAAAAACTGCCAGCAGAGAATTCTTTATCTGTAAAACTGTCCTTCAGACATGAAGGTGAGTATAAAATATTCACAAACAAACAGAAACTAAGAGAGTTTGCAAAAAAGAATCCAACTTTGCAGGAAATATTAAAGGAAGCCTTAGAACCTGAAAGAAAAAAACAGGATAGACAGGCTTGGAGGAGAGTATAGAAGAAAGAATAGCAGAAAGGATAGCCAAAAGAGTGAAAAGACAGACAAAAACAAGATGACATATGAAAAACAAAGAATAAAATGGAGGAAGTAAATAGTGCATTTACAGTAATATCATTGAATGTGAATGGATTAAACTCCCCAATCAAAAGACACAGACTGATAGAATGGATGAAAAAACATGAGCCATCCATGTGCTGCTTACAAGAAACTCACCTTAGACCCAGGGATACAAACCAGCTGAAAGTGAAAGGTTGGAAAAAGATACTCCACACGAATAGTAACCAGAGAAGAGCAGGGGTAGCTATACTAATATCAGACAAAACAGGCTTTAAATGCAAAAAAAGTTATAAGAGATACAGAAGGCCATTATATATTAATAAAAGGGACGATCCACCAGGAAGATATAACAGTCATAAATATCCACACACCTAACCAGGTGCCCCAAAATATATGAGACAAACTCTAGCAAAACTGAAGGGAGAAATAGACATTTCTACAATAATCATTGGAAACTTCAACACCCCTCTCACATCATTATATAGAACAACTAGACAGAAGATCAACAAGGAAACAGAGAACTTGAACAATATGATAAACAAGTTAGACTTAACAGATATATACAGAACACTGCATCCAAACTCAGCGGGTTATACATTCTTCTCAAGTGCCCATGGATCTTTCTCCAGGATAGACCACATGTTAGGTCACAATACAGCTCTCAATAAATATAAAAAGACTGAAATGATACAAAGCACCTTCTCAGATCATAATGGAATGAAACTAGAAATCAATAATAGACAGGAAAAAAGGAAATTCGCAAATGTGTGGAGACTGAACAACACACTCCTAAATAATCGGTGGGTCAGAGAAGAAATTGCAAGTGAAATCAGTAAATATATTGAGACAAATGAGAATGAGAACACAACGAATCAAAACTTATAGGATACAGCAAAGGCAGTCTCGAGAGGGAAATTTATAGCCTTAAATGCCCATATTAAAAAACAAGAAAGAGCTAAACTCAAAGATTTAACTGAACAACTAGAGAAGCTAGAAAAAGAACAGCAAACCAATCCCAAAGCAAGCAGAAGGAAAGAAATAATAAAGATTAGAGCAGAAATAAATGAAAATGAGAACAGAAAAACAAAGAGAAAATCAACAAAACCAAAAGCTGGTTCGTTGAGAAGATGAAAAAAATTGACAAACCCCTTGCTAGACTAACAAAGAAAAAAAAAAGAGAAGATGCAAATAAATACAATCAGAAATGAAAGGGGAGAAGTTACAAATGACCCCACAGAAATAAAAAGAATCATAAGAGGATATTATGAGAAACTATTTGCCAACAAATTAGACAACCTAGATGAAATGGACAAATTTCTAGAAATGCACAACCGACCTACACTGACGCTACAAGAAATACGAGAACTTAACAAACCAATCACATTTAAGGAGATTGAATCAGTCATCAAAAATCTCCCAGCAAAGAAAAGTCAGGACCAGATGGCTTCACAGGTGAATTCTACCAAGCATTTTGAAAAGAATTAACACCAATCCTGTTTAAACTCTTCCAAAAAATTGAAGAGGAGGGAAATTACACAACACATTGTATGAAGACAACATCTCCCTAATACCAAAGCCAGATAAAGATTCCACAAGAAAAGAAAATTACAGACCAATTCCTCTAATGAACATAGATGCAAAAATTCTCAACAAAATACTTGCAGATTGAATCCAACAGCATATCAAAAGACTTATACATCACGACCAAGTGGGATTTATTCCTGGTATGCAAGGCTGGCTCAACATAAGAAAATCAATCAATGTAATACACCACATTAACAAATTGAAGGGGAAAAAAACCACATGATCATGTCACTCAATGCAGAAAATGCATTCAACAAAATCCAGCATCCTTTTTTGGTAAAAACACTTTAAAAGATAGGAATAGAAGGAAAATTCCTCAATATGATAAAAGGCATATATGAAAAACCCACAGCCAGCATACTCAATGGGGAAAGGTTGAAGGCTTTCCCTCTAAGATCAAGAACAAGACAAGGATGCCCATTGTCACTTTTGTTATTCAATATTGTACTAGAAGTTCTAGCTAGGGCAATTAGACAAGGAAAAAAAAAAATTAAAAGTATCCAAATAGGAAAAGAGGAAGTAAAACTCTCATTGTTTGCAGATGACATGATCCTGTGCTTAGAAAATCCTGAACTGTCCACGACAAAGCTACTTGAGCTAATAAACGAGTTCAGCAAAGTGGCAGGATACAAGATCAACACGCAAAAATCAGTAATATTTTTGTACACTAGTACTGAACAACCTGAGGAGGAAATCAGGGGAAAATTTTCATTTTCAATAGCAACAAAAAGACTCAAATACCTAGGAGTTAATTTAACCAAAGAAGTACAGGCCTTCTATGCAGAAAACTACAAAACAATGCTAAAAGAAATTTTAACAGACCTAAACAAATGGAAAGACATTTCGTGTTCTTGGATTAGAAGAATAAATATCGTGAAGATGTCAATCTTACCCAAACTGATTTATAGATTCAATGTAATACCAATCAAAATCCCAACAGTTTACTTTACAGAATCAGAGAAGGTAATTACCAAATTCATCTGGAAGGGTAAGTGCACCCGAATAGCCAAAAGCATTCTAAAAATGAAGAGCGATGTGGGAGGAATTTCACTGACCTTGAAACATATCACAAAGCTACAGTGGCCAAAACAGCATGGTATTGGCATAAAGATAGACACATTGATCAGTAGAATAGAATTGAGAACCCAGAAATAAACCCTCACCTATACAGTCAACTGGTTTTTGACAAACCTACCAAGTCCATGCTAACGGGAAATAACAGTCTCTTTAACAAATGATGTTGGGAGAACTTGATATTTGGAAACCACATATCCAATAAGGGTTTAAAATCCAGAATATATAAAGAAATATAACACAACAACAAAAGACAAACCACCCAATTAAAAAATGAGCAAGGGGAGCAGGTGTAGCTCAGTGGGTGACACCTGCTTCCCATATATGAGGTCCCGGGTTCAATCCCCAGTACCTCCTAAAAACAATGGGCAAAGACTTGAATAGACATTTCCCCAAAGAGGATATACAAATGGCTAAAAAGTACATGAGAAGATACTCAACATCATTTGCTATTAGGGAAATGCAAATCAAAACTACAATGAAAAACCATTTGATGCCCACTAGAATTGCTACGATTAAAAAAAAAAAGAACAGAAATTTAAAAGTGTTGGAGAGGATGTGGAGAAATAGGAACACTCATTCTGTTGGTGGGAATGTAAAATGGTGCAACTGCTGTGCAAGACAGTTTGGCAGTTCCTGAGAAAGCTAAGTATGGAATTATCATATGACTCAGTAATCCCTCTGCAAGGTATATAACCAAAAGAATTGAAAGCAGGGATTCAACCAGATATTTTCACACTCATGTTAATAGTGGCATTATTCACAATTGCCAAAAGATGGAAGCAACCCAATGTCTACCAAGTGATGAATGGGTAAACAAAATGTGGTATATACATAATGGAATGTGTATATACACCTTGAAGACATGATGCTGAGTAAAGTAAGCCATACACAAAAGGAAAAATATTGTATGATCTCACTGATATGAAATAATTCTAATAAATTCATATAGTTAGAATCTGGAATATAGCTTACGAGGGGCTCAGTCATGGGTAGGGAATGGGGCATTAATACTTAACTTGTACACAATTTCTATTTAGATTGATTATAAAGATTTGGTAATGCATGGTGGTGACTGCTGCACAACTTCTGAATGTAATTAATAGCGGTGAATTAAATATTTGAATGTGGTCGAAAGGGAAACAAAGGATGAGGGAAAAAAACACAAATCATCTCAATTGTTGCAGAAAACGATGTGCAAGATTGCTTTGGATTAAATCAGAAAGTTGTATTGACATTAAAGAAGAGTTAAAAAATGGCAATATAACCCATGCTCACAGTTTGGATTAAAGAATGAAAATGTAAATTTTTCCCAAACTAGTATATAGATTTGATATGATTCCAAAAAAAAATACCAACCGTCATCTTGTTTTTGTTTTCCCTGTTTTGTGAAATGTGGCAAGTCATTCTAAAGCAGGGGTTCTTAACAAGGGGTCTGTGAGTCGAATTTAAATTTGAAAAACATTCTTCTTGTAGGGACGTGTTGGTGCAGGTGTGATGTGCTTATTAAATAACACACAGTATAGTGTGGACTTAGTAAGGGGTCCGTGGTTTTCACCTGAATGGCAAAGGGGTCCGTGGAAAAAAAAGGTTAAGAGCCCCTGCTCTAAAGTGTCTATGGAAAAGCAAACAGCCAAAAACAAATCGCAAGCCTGAATAGAGAGCTGAGGCTAAAGAACAGGGTGGGGGCTGCCCTGGCAGACAAAGCTGTCTTACGTAGGCTGCCGTGGCATCGGCTCAGTGCTGAGCAGGTAGATGAGTGGAGTGGAATAAGGGCCCAGGGACAGAACGCTGCGTGCCTGCAGCCTGTCTTATGACCAAATGTGCACTGTGGACCTGAGGGGGAGAGGGACCGTTTGGTACATGGTGTTTGAGACAATCGTTTATCCAGATGGGGGAAAAAATTAAGCCCCTTGAGCATATCGTACTCAAAAAGCAGTTCCAGGGGGACTAGAGATTTTCATGGGAACAGCAAATGAACTATCAAACTTGTAGAAGAATATGTAGAAGAGACACATTTTACCTAAGGATATGAAGCATTTCTTAAAAAGACACAGAACCTGCAAAGAATAAAGGAAAAGATCAATAACCTAAGCTACATGAAAAATTTCTATAATCAAGAGATACCGTAAATAAAATAAAAGGAGAAGCCATAAACTATATGTTGAAAAAATGTACAACCCTTATAATTCATCAAAGATTATCATCCAATGTACAAAGAGCCTCCTCTAAAACTAAAAGTTAGAACAATTCCATAGAAAAATAGGTAAAACAAACAAAACGAACAAATATTTCACAAAGAAAGAAACATGAATGGTCAATAAACATAAACAAAAGCCCAACCTTCCTGGCAGTAAGAGAAAGTCAAATGAAAACCACAATTTGCTGTTTCGCATACACCAGATTGGAAAATACGAAATAGCCTGACAATGTAAGGGGCTTTAAGGATATGGAGAAACCAAAACTCGTCCCCAGAGCTGGAAGAAGTGCATAGTGGTATAGGCACTTTGGAAAACGACATGGCACAGCATAATCAAATGGAATAGCAGCAGTCCTCCTCCTAAACGTACAGTCCAGGGAAACGCTTGCACATGTGCTCCTAAGGGCAGGTACATGAACGTCCATAGCAAAAGTATTTATAAAAGGAAACATTATAAATAATTCAAGTGTCCATTAACAGGAAAACGGATTCTCGTGTGACATGTTATTAACGTTGAACGATACAGCAGTTGAATGAAGGCACTACAGCTACCTGCGTCTACTTAGATGAGTCCACAAAATGCTGTGAGCAAAAAAGCAGATTCCAGAAGGCTATGTATAGTCTTATGATTCCATTTACTTAAATTTCAAAAACATGCAAGACAGAACAATTGTGTCATTGAAGTATATAAACTGAGGTAAAATGCTAAAGCCAAGCAGGAGAATGATAAAATTAAAGGAGTGTGCACGTGCCTGAGGGGGCTGGCCAGGAACCCAGAAGGCCGACAGGGGGCTCCCGGGGGCAGCGGGTGCCCCCCTCTCAACCACGGGGTGCCCAGGTGTTTGCTGTGTCATCACCTGTAACGTAGACATACGTTGCCAATGCTCTGCCTTCTTAGAAACTGAATGAAAATGAACGAGAAGAGGCATTAATACTTTATTACAGTATCTTATATTTTCAAAAGAGCTTGAGTTTAGATTGATAAAAACTGGAAATACAAATGCATTCAAAATAATAAAATTGTCTCCTTTTTAGCAATATTCATAAAAAGGTATTACAGGAAGAAAACTGAAGTTATTGGCTAAAGTTTAGATTTAAGATGATCTGTGCAGTATATTTACTCATAATTCTTTATAGCATATGACCAAATGCTTGAAGAAGCCTGATTTAACTAAGTTTCGCAGAAGGGATATACTTTAGAACATTAGACGGCATCAATTAAATTATGCCGTAAAGGGTATGGATGATATGGAGAGCAAAGCTTTTTTGCGTGAGTCATTCCTGTGGGGTTTCTTTTTCAGCTTCCATTTGTTTAACTGGTAAGTATTCAGTACATTAAAGTGTATAATCCCATTGTTTGGAAAGTGTCTGTTTAAATGCCTCTCCCCCACATTAGACTGTCGCTTTAAGCCTGGACTTGGTCAGCTGATCAGCGCTCGCTCGGTAAATACAAACTGTATGAACACGCTGTATTGAAATCACCTGTTTCCCCCCTTGCACTCCAGGGTAGGGGCCCATCGTCCTCGACGTGGCTTCCCCAGTTTTGACCACAGGGTACCATGCATATCAGAGGCTCCCTTAGCTCGGGCTCCTCCTGAAGGAGAACCTGAAACGAAGTCTCAGTTACAAGTGATTTGAGAAGTAACCCAAGGATGCCGGGAAGGAAAGAAGTTCATTACAAGGAAAAATGATGGAGTTGGACTGATCCTGGACGATCGGTGCATCTGGGGAGCCTGACAAAACACCTGCAGAACTGTCTGCCCCGTGAAAGGGGGAGCATTTGTCCATGGGTTCCTGCCACCTCTGCTGGAGAGCAGCAGGGGCTTTAGCCTCGAGTTTGGATTGCGCGTGGCATAGCGGCTCCCTCTGACAAGGCCCTGAGTCAGGAGAGCTCCGGGGCGGGAGTGACAGCTGCGTCCTTGGCACGGGGCCCTGCAGGGAGCTGCACCTGCAGGGAGCTGGCAAGGCCCCCTTCTGACTGATTGCCAAAAAGGTGGCTGCAGTGAGAGGTGGGGTCTGGACGATTTCTAGCACACACAGGTATGCAATTCAGGTGTTCGATAAGTGAAAGACAAGCACAATTGCAAGTTTGAAATTTTAGGTTTAAAGTTTATTTGGGAAGTCATAACAGCTAGTAAAAGAATATCCTCTATTTCCACCCCAACTCCCAATTATGAAACTTGTTATATAAAAGTAAATGTCATGTTTCCCCTTTATGTTGTTTCATATTCAACACAATTACAAGTATTATTAGGAAGGAATAAATCATCAAAAGAACAAACTGTGTTGGCTCCAAATCATTCTACCTATATTTAAAATTCTATATTTGCAATAAATATCAGGACGCACTTTAGGAGTCTACCTTTTAAGTTTAAATTATGGGTTTAAAAGAGATTGAAGTTGATAATCAAATACATTGAAAAATACTGATAGAAATAAGTTACTAGGAAAAATTAGATCTAAAGTCTAAATCTATTGTGTCATTACTTCAGACCAAAATGTTGTATTTTCATCATTGCATAATGGAAGAGAAAGGGAACTAACATTTACTGAGGGACTGCTATATAAAAGACACAGTATATATTTGCTCATTAATACAACAACTCTTTGACATAGGACTTTTTAGCTCAACTTTTACTCATGAATAAAATTATGCATACTGAGAGGTAAAATTGTTTTCCAAAGTTCTCATAAATATAAAGTGGCAGAATAAAGAACTGGGAGCAAATATACCTCAATAGCTGGAGTTCCTTCTATGCCACGAAGCCTAACTATTGTATAATTGAAAGTGCCTAGAGAGCAAATGCACATTAGGGAAAAAGGAATAGGAAGCAAGGAGTGGGAAAAATAAACAAATGTACTTGGGGGTAGAGTGACATGATGTAATTCACGGTTGGGATAGAACTAGTGTAAGTAAAAAATTCCAGAGAATTTGTCCTACAATCACTATTGTATTATAAAGAAATATTACCAAAAGCCACAAATTACCTTGTTTTTTTATTTCCTTAATGTTGGTTATTATTGAAATCATATGATTCATTGTGTTGTTAAACAGTGAGCCTAACAACTGAGTGCTAGATTCAGAACTTGTGCTCAGCCTTCACACCATTCCACGAGTTATACCAGCTGCAATCCCTGCCTGCTTCGTTTAGTCATTTCTTCTTGATAGAGCTACTAACAAAGTAGCAAATAGACCTGTCATTCCCAAGGAAGTCCGTGTTATTCCTAAAACCATATACACACAAATAACTGATCCTCATTTCTAATTCCACGGGCACCTCACAAACACCATTGGTCTTTCTAACTAGTTTCCCAAATTAAGACCCAAAATAAGCAGAAGAAAGGAAACAATAAATATCAGAATAGAACTCAATGAAATAGAAAACTTAGAAACAAAGAAAAAAACCAATGAAGCCAAAAGCTGGTTCTTTGAGAGTATCAATAAAATTGACAAACCATGAGAAAGACTCCTGAACGAAAAGAGAGAAGAAACAAATGGTCAATATCAGAAATGGGGGGTTTAAATCACTGCAGATTCTACTGGTGTTAAAAGGATAATAAGGAAATGTTATGGCCAACGTTAGGCCCATAAATCCTATAACTTAGAGGAAAGGACAAATTCCATGAAAGACACAAACTACCAAAGATCACTCAAGAAGAAATAGGTAATCACACCTATTAAAATAATTAAATTTGTAGTTAAAAACCTTTCCAAAAAAAAGTCTAGGTCTAGAGGGCTCCATGGACAATTATGTTAAATAATGGAAAAATAAATAAGATCAATTCTATATAAACTCTTCCAGAAATTTGAAGAGAAGGTAATGTTTCCTGACTCATTCCAGGGGCCAGCATTTTGATATGAAAACCCTATGAAGACGTTACAAAAAAAGGAAAACTATAAACCAATATCCTTCATGCACATAGGTGCAAAATTTCTAAACAAAATTTTAGGAAATCAAATGCAATAATATATAAAAAGGATAATACCTCATGATCAAATGAGTTTTATCCTAGGAATACAAGGTTGGTTTAACTTTCACAAATCAAACAATGTACTTCACCATATGTGATGGTTTAGAACTGTATGTGCCCCAGAAAAACATGCTCGTAGACACAATCCATTCCTGAGGGTGTGAACTCATAGTAAATAGGACTTTGCTGAGGCTGCTTCAGTTAAGGTGTGACCTACCTCTTCAGGATGGGTCTTAGTCCTATTACTGGAGTCCTTTATAAGAGAATGAAATTCAGAAAAAGAGAGAGAAAGCCACAGGAAGCAAAACACTGGAAATCAATGAAACCTGGAAAAGAACAGAGAGGCCAGGAGATGCCATGTGCCTTGCCGTGTGGCAGAGAAGCCAAGGACTGCTGGCAGCCAGTTCCAGAATGCCACAGTCTTCAGGGAGGAGGCATTGCCTTGATGATGCCTTGAGCGGACTTTCTTTTAGCCTCAAAACCATAAGCTAATAAATTCCCATTGTTTAAGCCAACCTATTGCATGGCATTTGCTTGAGCAGCCTAGGAAACTAAAACATCATGTGAGAAAATTAATTAAAACCAGATGATGATCTCAACAGTTACAAAAAAAAAAAAAAAAAAAAAAAAATTGGATAAAATCCATCCTCAATTCATCCATGCTGAGAGTTACAACTCTCAGCTTATTAGGAAAAAATGGCAACTTTCTCAACTTGATAAAGGGCATCTATGAATCATGCTCAATGGTGAAAGACTAAAATGCTTTCCCCCAAGATTAGCAACAAAACAAGGATGCCCATCCTTACAACTTCTATTCAACAATGTGTAGATAATTAGCCAATTGGCATAAGGCAAGAAAAAGAAATGAAATTCATCCAGACCCGGAAATGAATAAGTAAAGTGTTCTCTATTCATAGACAGTGTGATGTATAGAACTTGATGGATGCTAGTAGAACCAATAAATGAGTTTAGGAAGATTGCAGAACATAAGATCAACATAAAAACTTCAATTCTATTTCTGTGCACTAGCAATAAACCATAAGAATTTGAAACTAAATACACAAAAACATTTAACACATTATCAAAGTACATGGCCCGTGAGCTTAAAGCTAAAAAAGTTTGTTGAAAGAAAATAAGAGAAAACCTAGGAGTTCTGGGAAGATGGCATCAGAGTAGGCAGGCAGGCTCAATTCTCTCACAAAAACAATGGAGAAAGGGCCAAAAGCTATCTGAAGGACTTGCTTTGGGGGTCAGCAGACCAGGACAGTGCTGCACCACTCCCAGGAGGGAAAGGGACAGAGAGATGTAGAATCCAAAACAATAAATGTGGGTCACCAAACCCCTGCAGTGGCTGGGAAGGGCTCCTATGCCGCATATTCAAGACACTAAGCTGGGATAAAACCCCTGGGAGCCTACTGACATCTTCCTCCCTGTCAGTTGTTATAAGGGAAGAGGGAGGGTGAGTTGGGGGACTTCTCTTCAGTGAATTCAGACAGCAGAGTCTCGACTCTGGCAAGACTAGAAACTCTGGAATGCGGAGGTTGAAGGAAACACCTTAGTGGAAAGGTTCACTGACATCACCATCAGCTGGCAAATCTGGAAATTGAATGGAGAAAAACTGCTTTTAGGTCTCTCTTAAGCCCCCTGGGAGAAAATCTGTGCCCCATTAGTGAGCCCCTGGCTCAATTTTCATGACTTAAATTGGGCAATTTTAAGACTTAGAATAAGTTGAACCAAATATAAAGAGCTGTGAAAAAACCCACTAGGCAAGAGAAATTGGCCATCAGAATAATTTTATCTACATATTCAGATGCCTACACATCAGCACAAAATTAAAAGCCATATTAGGAAATAGGAAGAGATGGCCCAGCCAAAGAAACAAACCAAATATCCTGAAGAGATACAGGATTTCAGACAACTAATCAATGATATTCACACAAATCTCCTAAATCAGTCTAAAGAATTGAAAAAAAATATGATTAAAAAGATAAAGGATATTAAGAAGACACTGGGTGAACACAAAGAACAATTTGAAACACTGAAAAGAAAAGTAACAGAGCTTATAGGAATGGAAGACACAATGGATAAGATTAAAAATACTTTGGAGGTACATAAGAGAAAATTTGAAGACAGAATTAGTGATTTTAAGGTCAAAACATCCAAACTTGAAAAGACAGGAGAATAGAAAGAGAAGAGAATGGAAAAAATGGAACGGGGTCTCAGTGAATTAAAAGACAATGCGAAGCACACAAATATATGTGTTAGTGTCCCAGAAGAAGAGAATGGAAAAGGGGCAGAAAGAACATTTGAGGAAATAATGACTGTGGCAGTTTGATGTAATTATGAATTCCAAAAATATAATTGAATCATGCTTGTAAACTGATCTGTTAATCTGGGCATGATTAGGTTAGGATTAGGGTGTTGAGCCCCACCCCTAGGTGGGTGGGGAATTGAATATAAAAGGGAAGGCAAAGGACAGTTGAAGCAGTCTTGAGAAGTAGTCTTTTGAGAAGAAGTTTTGATGTTGGAAAGAAGGCCCCAGGAGAAGAGAAGCAAGCTATTTGCCTGATCGTCTACAGCTGACCTTGTAGAGGAAACAGGAGCTAATCCCGGAGAGAAACGCAGCCCCGGGAAGAGAGGAACCCCAGAAGCCTGAACCCTGGCAAACGCCAGCAGCTGTCTTGCTCTAACATGTGGCAATAGACTGTGGTGAGAGAAGAAACTTAATGCTTTATGGCCTGGTATTTGTGGACTTCTACCCCAGATAAATACCCTTTATAAAGACCAACCCATTTTTGGTATTTCACATTAGCACCCCTTTGGCTGACTAATACAATGACCAAAAACTTCCCAACCATTATCAAAGACATAAATATCAATATCCAAAAAGGACAATGTATCCAAAACAGAATAAATGCAAATAGATCTACTCCGAGACACCTACTATTCAGAATGACAAATAGAGATAAAGAGAGGATTCTGAAAGCAGCAAGAGAAAAGCAAATCATCACATACAAGGGAAGGTCAATAAGATTAAGTGCTGACCTCTCATTAGAGACCATGGAGGTGAGAAGAAAGTGTTATGATGTATTTAAAGTACTGAAAGAGAAAAGCTGCCAGCCAAGAATGCTGTATCTGGCAAAACTGTCCTTCAAAAATGAGGGTGAGTTCAAAGTCTTCACAGACAAACAAAAACTGAGAGAACTATGTAACCAAAAGATGAGAATTACAAGAAATACTAAAGGGAGTGCTGCAGCTTGAAAGGAAAAAAACAAGGGCAAGAGATTGGGAGATGAGTGTAGGAATGAAAATTACTAGGAAGGGTAAATTAAAGGGTAAAAAGAAAGACAATAGTAAGCTATGGCAATAGAAAGCCAAATGATAAAATGGATGAAGTAACTAAAGTAAGTAATGCCTCTACAGTAATAATATTGAATGTTAATGGCTTGGACTCCCCAATCAAAAGACATAGACTGATAGAACAGATAAAAAAAAATACGAGCCAATTACATGTTTTCTACAAAAGACTGATCTCAGATATACGGACACAACCAGGTTGAAAGTGAAAGGCTAGAAAAGATATTACGTGCAAATATTAACCAAAATACAGCTGGAGTAGTGATACTAATTTCAGACAAAATAGATTTTAAATGCAAAATTGTTATAAGGGATGAAGAAAGTCATTATATATTAATATATTATATATTAACAGTTCACCAAGAAGAAATAAATATAATATTTATGCACCTAACCTGGGTGCCCCAACACACAAGCGGCACATATTGGCAAAAGTGCAGAGAGAAATAGATGTCTTTACAATAACAGATACTTCAGTATAGCACTCTCTGGATTGGGTAAAACATCTGGACAGAGGATAAATAAATAAACATAGAACTTGAATAATATGATAAATGAATGAGACCTAAGAGACATTTATAGAGCATTGCACCCCAAATATATAAAACAGAAAGATTCTTTTCAATTGCTCATGGATCCTTCTCCAGGATAGATCATATGTTGGATCACAAGACAGGTCTCAATAATTTTAAAAAGATTGGAATTATACAAAAACACTTTCTCTGATCATAAAGGAATGAAGCTGGAAATCAATAATGGACAGAAAAAGGGAAAATTCATAAATATGTGGAGATTAAACAACACACTAAAATAATAATTGGGACAAAGAAGAAATTGGAAGAGAATTCAGTAAATATATTGAGAAGAGTGAAAATGAGAACACAATATATTAAAACCTATGGGACACTGCAAGGACAGTGCTGAGAGGGAAATTTATAGCCCTCAAAGCTTACATATAAAAAGAATAAAGATGGGAAACGGATGTGGCTCAAGAGGTTTGGTGTCCGTCTACCATATGGAGAGACCGGGGTTCGATCCCCGGTACCTCCCGGTAAAAAAAAAAAAAAAAAGAATAAAGAGCTAAAATTGAAGATCTAACTACACATATGGTGGTAATAGAAACAGAACAGCAAACTAATCCCAAACCAAGCTGAAGAAAAGAAATAGTAAAGATCAGAGCAGAAATAAATGAAATTGAGAACAACAACAACAAAAAACAATAGAGAGAATCAACAAAACCAAAAGTTGGTTCTTTGAGAAGATCAACAAAATTGACAAACCCTTGCTAGACCGATGAAGAAAAAAGAAGATGCAAATAAATAAAATCATAAATGAGAGGGGGGCTATTACTGCTGAACCTGCAGAAATAAGAGAGTTTACAAGAGGATAATATGAACAACTGTATGCCAAAAAACTAGACAATTGAGATGAGATTGACAAATTCATGAAACCCATGAACCATCTACACTGACCCTAGAAGAAATAGAAGACGTCAACAAACCAATCAAAAGTGAAGAGACTGACATAAAAAATCTCCCAAAGATGAAAAGCCCAGGGCCGGATGGCTTCACAGGTGAATTCTACCAATCATTCAAAGATGATCTAATACCAGTATTGCTCAAGCTCTTCCAAAAAATTGAACATGAAATAATGCTACCAAACTCATTCTATGAAGCCAACATTACCCTAATACCAAAACCAGTTAAAGATACTATGAAAAAAATTATTAACCAAAATCTCTAATGAATATAGATGCAAAATTCCTCAACAAAATACTTGCAAACTGAATCCAAAATCACACTAAAAGAATTATACACCACAATCAAATGGTTTTTTTCCTAGGTATGCAAACGTGGTTCAATGCAAGAAAATCAATTAGTGTAATAAACCACATTAATAAATTGAAGAAGAAAAAAATCACATGATCCTCTCAATTGATGCAGAAAAGGAACTTAACAAAATACAGCAGCCTTTTTGATAAAAAACATTTCAAAAGATAGGAATAGAAAGAAATGTCCTCAGTATGATAAAGTGCATATAAGAAAAATCTACAGCTAGCATTGTGCTCAATGGTGAAAGACTGAAAGCTTTCCCACTGAGATCAGGAACAAGACAAGGATGCCTGCTCTCTCCATTGTTACTCGATATTGTGCTAGAAGTTCTAGCTGGAGCAATTAGGCTAGATAAAGAAATAAAAAGCACCCAAATAGGGAAGGAAGAAGTAAAACATTATTATTTTGATGATATGATCCTATATTTAGAATCTCCTGAAAAATCCACAACAAAGCTACTAGAACTAATAGACAAGTTCAGCAAAGTGGCAGGATATAAGATTAATATTCAAAAATCAATAGTGTTTCTATACACTTCTGATGTGCAATCTGAGGAGGAAATCAGAAAAAAATCCATTTATAAAAGCAACTAAAAGAATCAAATGTATAGGAATAAACTTAACCAAGGACATAAAGGACCTGTATTCAGAAAACTACAAACCATTGCTAAAATAAACTGAAGAAGACTTAAATAAATGGAAGGACATTCTGTGTTCATGGATTGGAAGACTAAGTATCATTAAGATGTCAATTCTATCCGAACTGATTTACAGATTCAATGCAATCCCCTCCCCCCAAAATCCCAACAGCCTTTTTCACAGAAATGGGAAAGCCAATTATTAAATTTATTTGGAAGGGTAAGGGGACCTGAATAGCCAAAAATGTCTTTAAAAAGAAGAAGTAGAAGAAGAAAGTTGGAGGACTCTCATTTCCTGACTTTAAATCATATCACTTAGCTACAGTGGTAAAACCGCAAGGTACTGGCTTAAAGACAGACAGATTGACCAATGGAACCAAACTGAGAACTCAGAAATAGACCCTCACATCTATGGTCAAGTGATTTTTGACAAGGCTGTTACGCCCACCCAGATGGGCCAGAACAGTCTATTCAGCAAATGGTGCTGGGAGACCTGGATAGCCATATCCAAAAGAAAGAAAGAGGACCCTATCTCACAGCTTATACAAAAATTAACTCAAAATTAATCAAGGACCTAAATATAAAAGACAACCAAAAAATTCCTAGAAGAAAATGTAGGAAAACACCTTCAAAATCTTGTGGTAGGCAGCAGTTTCTTAAACTTTACACCCAAAGCATAAGTTACAAATGAAAAAATAGATAAATGGGATCTCCTCAAAATTAAACACTTTTGCACCTCAAAGGACTTTGTCAAAAGGGTGAAAAGGCAGCTGATTCAGTTGGAGAAAATATTTGGAAATCACATATCTGATAAGGGTTTAATATCCATGATGTATACAGAGATACTACAACTCAACAATAAAAAGACAAGCTACCTGATTAAAAAATGGGCAAAAGACTTGAAAAGACAATTTTCCAAAGAAGAAATACAAATGGAAAAAAAAAAATGAAAAAATGTTCAATATCACTAGCAATTAGGGAAATGCAAATCAAAACTACAATGAGATATTTCACACCTACTAGAATGGCCACTATTAAAAAATTGGAAAACTACAAGTGTTGGAGAGGATGTAAAGAGATAGGAACGCTTATTCACTGTTGGTGGGGATGTAGAATAGCACAGCCACTGTGGAGGACTGTTTGGCAGCTACTAAGGAAGTTGAATATAGACTTGCCATGTGACCCAGCAATACCATTACTAGGTACATACCCAGAAGAACTAAGAGCTGTGACACGAACAGACATCTGCACCCTGAAGTTCATAGTAGAGTTATTCATGATTGCCAAAAGATGGAAACAACCCACATGTCCACCAACCTATGAATGGATAAACAAATTGTGTAGACATGCAATAGAATATTGTGCAATGATTACAAGAAATGAAGTTGTGAAGCAAATGACAACATGTTGTTGAAATGACAATATGTTGAGTGAAACAAGCCAGACACAAAAGGACAAATACAGTATGAATGTGCTGTTGTGAACTAAAGGTATTGTGGAAACTTATGGAGTTAATAATTAGAATACAGGTCACCAGAAAATAGAATGAGGGTAGAGAATGGAATACTGAGGGTTAATCTGTGCAGAACTGGTTAAAAAAAAAAAAAGATTGTTTGTAATCTTTGGAAATGAATAGAAATGGTGGAAGTACATCACAGTGTTTGTAACTATCAGAATTATTATATGGGTATGTCAGTGGTTGAAAGGGAAAGTCTAAGGTCATGTATATTACTAGTAGGAAAGCTAAAAAATGTACCATGGGACTGTATAACATAGTGAAACCTCGTGTAAAATACAAATATGGATGATATTGCATATATAAGACTGTTTTTACGAAGTATAAATACAAATAAATTAGAGAAATGGAAAAAGAATAGCAGCACTGTACGGCAGGAAAAGCATAGAGAGATTGAGAGGTGATGAGATTTTTTTGTCCATTTGTTTGTTTTTTGTTTATTTTTATTGGAATAATGAAAATGCTCTAAAAATGATTGAAGTGATGAATGCACAACTATATGATTATGCCAAATACCATTTATTGTGCACCTTGGATGGATTTATGCGTTATTAATATGTACCAATAAAATTGATTTGTTAAAAAAAGAAACCTAGATAAGTGGAATGATATATTGTACTCGAGAGTCAGGCTCAATATTGTAAAGATGTTAATTTTCCCAAAATTTAACTCTAGATCTGATACATTCCCAATCAAAATCCCAGTAGGCTTTTTTGAAGAAATTGACAATAAATTAATATGGAAATGCAAGAAAAGCCTATTAGAGTCAAAGCTGCTTTGTCAAAGTCAACTCCCCTGATTAAAAATATTCCTTCTTCATTACTCTCAGAATAAACTTCAGACTCCTAGAACGGAACTACAATACCTCTCAAAGTGTGGTCTGTGGACAGGTGCTGGTCAGCCCGCCATTACCAGCCCCCAAATTCCGTACAGAAAGTGAGGGTGAGCATCTAGAAGCCTGGCACACAGGCAGTCACCATTACTATTATTTTTACCTGTGTTTCTGGTGAGTGCAGCTACATAGTTTCTCTGATTTTATTCGTTATAAAAGTAGCTTTCTCTTATTGAGCCTTGCTATGGGCAGATACTTGTGCTTTGCATATATTATCCTGTTCTTCCTTTGTAACAGGCTGCGAGGTAGGGCAGCCCAGTACTACAGACGAGGAAACGGATGTTGATTAGCCTCTTGCCCTAGGTTCCATGCCTACTAAGAGATAACACAACTAGCATTCATAACAAGACTCACTTTGACCCCAAAGTCTGTGACCTTGCTCCACCCCGTCCCAGCAGCCTTTCCCCCGACTGCATCCTCCTCTGATCCCAACAGCACTTACAGGCTAGAGCATACAAGGCCTTATGTGTTATTTGGTCGTATTTGCTGTTTATGAATTGTTGTCTTCACTTCCCAATTGCAGTGAGTTTTTTAAAGAATGTAGCTATGTTTTCTTTCTTTTTTTCCTTTAACCTCAAAGTACTTTCTCTTCCTCGTAATGGCACAAAACTCATGGAAATGTCTCAGTCAATGCTTATCAAGTTGACAAAATCAACTTTAAGGGTTTATGTTTTTCTCTGGCAAGATACAGTTCAGTTAGTCATTTCCCCAGCTGTGTCACATCATCTATATCCAAATTAACATTTTTCAAAATTTCAAGACAAATACCATAGAGGGTATCTGGGGAATAAAGAAGCAATTTTTAAATCTAAAAACAAAAGAGAGTCCAAATACAGGAAACACCAGACTTAACCTGGTTTTCGTCATTTTTCATATAACTTTGAGTTCTAGATTTGTAGAACAATGTACATGGATTTAGGAGGAAATTTTCCCATCAACAACCACAAACATGCCAACAAGGCCTGGACTAGCCTGAGACGTGTGACTCAGTGAGCCTGTCTTCCCTGAGCGTCACTGCACGCTGCGCTCCCTCAAAACCACAGGCTCTCGGACCTAAGTGTCACACTAGTGTTGGAGTACCTACCTGAGAAGAAGCATTAGATGCACAGAGTTTATTTTATTTTTTTAAAAAGACTTATTTTTTTTAACCGCCCCCCCCCAAGATGGTGTCCTCATTTGTCTGCTTGTTGTCTGCCCATTGCATCTATTTGTTGTGTCTGCTCGTCTTCTTCAGGAGGCACCAGGAACTGAACCTGGGACCTCCCGTGTGGGAGGCGAGTGCCCAACTGCTTGAGCCACATCCGCTCCCTGCTGGTTGTGTTATCTGCTGACTGTGTCGTCTGCTGGTTGCAGCATCTGTTGGTTACATCGTCTGTTGGTTGTGGTGTCTGCTCGTTGCAGCCGTTGCAGTGTCTGTTGGTTGCGGCATCTCCTCATCTCCTTTAGGGGGCACCAGGAACGGAACCTGGGACCTCCCGTGTGGGAGGCGGGCATCCAACTGCTTGAGCCACATCCACTCCCAAGATGCACAGATTTTAAAAGTAAAATCCAAGGAATTCTGGTCATCTAGTGTGGAATAGAGCTCTTGGGTGATTGCATCAGCAAAAATGTCATCCAACTAATAGGTACTGTGCTCATTGTGGAGGACAAAGACCAAAAAGATCTGATTCCTGCTCCGAAGGAACCTACAGAGCAGCAGAGGGAGACAGACGCAAACAAGCGTGCTGACAGTTATAGATGCTGTGGTTTAAAAATGCAGAGCACAGGGAGCATAATGGAAGAATGGTACGTCCAGGTGGTGAACTATAAACGGCTTTGGAGAGGAGATGACACTGGAGCTATTTCTGGAAAGGAATTGGCATTGAAATGAGAAGGCATCAGTGGCCAGCACATGATTGTAATCTATGTCAGGTCCCCTAATCCACTGACCTCTACTAACTGGTCAGGAGGGGCAGGAGAACCGAGCGTTATTCACCCTTCACTCCATCTCTCTGTCCGTCCCCATCAGCTGCCCCCTTCCAACCAGCCCAGCAGCCTCGCATTCTCTGTCTGCGCAACCCCACTGCTCCCCAGTCTCTTTTTCTCCAGTGTCCTCTGGTCTTCAATGTTTCCCTCATGATAATCTCGTTAGAAATTGGTCGATGATACTCTCTTTCTTCAAAACGAGCTTAGAGTCGGCCTGCTTGAGGAAGCAATCCAGATCTGCTCAGAAAGGAGGCAAATGGCCTTGCGTGGGCTCAAGTGCCATGCCCACACGCTGACGGCAATGCACTTCTACATCCCCACAGAGCACCTGACACATCACCTTCTAACTTGGGATGGAACCTCTGTCAGCATCAGCAAACACAACTTGTATTGAATCGAATTGAACATACATTTTGTGCCTTAGCTTCTTCATCTCTTAAATAAAGATAATCACTTGAAAGATAAAATCAGGAAACTTAAAGATAAAGTAAATGAAAAAATGCTGGTCTATTTAGAATTCCTGTAGAAAAGTATAGGTACATGCATAGCTAAGACATTCCTAAAAAAATAATGGAAAGATGCATACTTGCTCATAATAAGTTAATACATATTCAAAGCCATCATCAATAAAACAACAAATTTTGAGGTTTTTGGTACCATAAGAGACAAATAAGTCAATGGAACTTTCAGAGAGCCTAGAAACAGTCCGTTCATATGTGAGAACTTGGTATATGTATTAATCAGGGTTCTCTTGGGAAACAGAATCAACACGAGATATCTGTCAATAATATGAGATTTTAAAAGGGTCTCTCACGTGACCGTGGGGATGCACAAGTCCAGGTTCCACAGGCAGGCTGCAAACCAGGGGCTCCGATGAAAGTCCAATGAAAGGTCCTTGATGAGTTTCTGGGAGAAGTTGGCTGTCCAAAGACGAGCTGGGAAATTCTCCCTGAATGTTGAAATCACTTCCCCTTGTAAGGCATCCAACTGATTGGATAAAAGTGCCACCCATTGATGACACAATCTCCCTGACTGATGCAGATGTAACCAGCCATCCACACAGTAAACTCACTGGTGATCGAAGTCCATAAATGCTCTTGTATTACAATTAGCCCAGTGCTTGCTGGACCAAACACCTGGACACAATTACCTGGCCGAGCTGACACATTAGCCTAACCATCACAGTCCACCCCTTGTCAACTCAGCAGTCATACACATTACCCTAAACCATACTTAATCTCTAAGTAAAAACAATAACAGACAAGCATATTTCCGCCTAACAATGATCAACTCCCCTGCGTACAATTGGAAACGCATTAATTCCCCACAGAATAGGGTCCAAGTCCTTGGGTAATATTCACTCTTAAACTTGACATCCTTAAATATTATGACATGAAATTAATACAACTTTTCATATGATAGGGGAAAAGGTTGGGGAAGAAAACAAGAAATTCATTTTGTGTACATATACAATCATACTCATAACCAAACAAGGAAGAAGGATTCATGACTTATTACAGTCCTCGTTTCTGTAACTGGTCACGTGGCTGAAGTTCATATTTATCATTATCTTCTTCCACTACCCATTCCATGCTCCCGTTACCTTCAGCAAGCACTTCAGCTGGCCGTGGTTCTTTGCCTGGTGGGGTGACCCACACTTTCATTCCAGAAGCTTCTGGGCCATTGTTAGTTCTGCTTGGATTGGGTTGTAGCAATTTCCCATTGACAGTACTAGGAGACACCCTAGAGGATCTCCTAGCAAACTCTTTCCAGGCAAACTCTTCTTTACCCCCATTTTGTAGATGTAGTCCTATTTCCCCTTGATAGTCAGGATCAATCACCCCAGCCAGTATAGTAATTCCCTTCTTTGCCTGTTGATTCACAGGTAAGAGGAGCCCAAAGTGGCCAGGTGGCAGTCTTAACTTCCAGTTCAGTGGAATCACTGTTATGTTCCCTGGTGGCAGTGCTCTTCCTTTTGGGACTAAAACCTGTAGACCAGCAGAGCTTAAGGTTGCAGGGACAGGAAGCAAAAATTTTCCTAGTGGGTGACTAGGGGTAATAGCGAGTGGTGCCACTCCCATTTCCACCCCTTTATTCCTGGACCCACGAATCCTGGTTATGGGAGAAACAGCACCATAGAGAGGACGCTGATTCAGAGCATACACAGCCTCCTGGAGAACATTGCCCCAGCCCTGCAAGGTATTGCCACCTAGTTGGCACCGTAATTGAGTCTTCAAAAGGCCATTCCACCGTTCTATTAATCCAGCTGCTTCAGGGTGATGGGGAACATGGTAAGACCAGTGAATTCCATGGGCATGTGCCCATTCCCGCACATCATTTGCTGTGTAATGGGTTCCTTGATCAGAAGCAATGCTGTGTGGAATGCCATGGCAGTAGATAAGACATTCGGTAAGTCCACGGATGGTAGTTTTGGAAGAAGCATTGCGTGCCGGAAATGCAAACCCGTAGTCAGAGTATGTGTCTATTCCAGTTAAAACAAATTGCTGCCCCTTCCATGGTGGAAGTGGTCCAATGTAGTCAACCTGCCACGAGGTAGCAGCTAATAACCTCTGAGAATGGTGCCATATCAGGGGCTGAGTATGGGTCTCTGCTGCTGGCAGATTGGGCACTCAGCAGTGGTGTAGCCAAGTCAGCCTTGGTGAGGGGAAGTCCATGTTGCTGAGCCCATGCATAACCTCCATCCCTACCTCCATGGCCACCTTGTTCCTGAGCCCATTGGGCAATGACAGGAGTGGCTGGGGAAAGAGGCTGAGCATTAGCCACAGAGCAGGTCATCTTATCCACTTGATTATTAAACTCTTCCTCTGCCGAAGTCACCCTCTGGTGAGCATTCACGTGGGACACAAATATGTTCATGTTTTTTGCCCACTCAGAAAGATCTATCCACATAGCTCTTCCCCAGACCTCCTTGTCACCAATTTTCCAATCATGTTCCTTCCAGGTCCCTGACCATCCAGCCAAACCATTGGCAACAGCCCATGAATCAGTGTATAAACGCACCTCTGGCCATTTCTTCTTCCAAGCAAAATGAACAACTAGATGCACTGCTCGAAGCTCTGCCCACTGGGAGGATTTGCCCTCACCGCTATCCTTCAAGGATGTCCCAGAAAAGGGCTACAGTGCCGCAGCTGTCCACTTTCGGGTGGTACCTGCATATCGTGCAGAGCCATTTGTAAACCAGGCCTGAGTTTTCTCATCCTCAGTCAACTGATTGTAAGGGACTCCCAAAGAGGCCAAAGCCGTGGGCTGGGAAAGAGAAGGTAACATGGCAGGGGTGGTGACCATGGACATTTGGGCCACTTCCTCATGTAACTTACTTGTGCCTTCAGGACCTGCTCAAGCCCTATCTCGTATATACCACTTCCACTTTATTATGAAGTGCTGCTGTGCATGCCCAACTTTATGGTTTGGTGGGTCAGACAATGCCCAGCTCATGAGAGGCAACTCAGGTCTCATGGTAACTTGATGGCCCATGGTTAAGTGTTCAGTCTCTACTAAGGCCCAGTAGCAGCCAAAAGCTGCTTCTCAAAAGGAGATTAGTTATCTGCAGAGGATGCCAAGGCTTTGCTTCAAAATCCTAAGGGTCTGCGTTGTGATTCCCCTATAGGGACCTGCCAAAGGCTCCAGACAGCATCTCTATTTGCCACTGAAACTTCCAGCACCATTGGATCTGCTGGATCATATGGTCCAAGTGGTAGTGCAGCTTGCACAGCAGCCTGGACCTGTCACAGGGCCTCCTCTTGTTCCAGTCCCCAATCAAAACTAGCAGCTTTCCTGGTCACTCGGTAAATGGGCCGCAGTAACACACCCAAATGAGGAATGTGTTGTCTCCAAAATCCGAAGGGGCCAACTAAGCTTTGTGCCTCTTTTTTGGTCGTGGGAGGGTTCAGGTGCAACTGCCTATCCTTTACTTTAGGAGGGATATCTCGACAGGCCCCATACCACTGGACAGCTAGAAATTTCCCTGAGGTGGAAGGACCCTGTATTTTTGTTGGATTTATCTCCCATCCTCTCTCCCGCAAATGCCTTACCAATAAGTCTAGAGTCTTTGCTACTTCCTGCTCAGTAGGTCCTATCAACATGATATCATCAATATAATGGACCAGTGTGATGTCTCATGGGAGGGAGAGACGATCAAGGTCCCTGGGGACAATATTATGACACAGGGCTGGAGAGTTGATATACCCCTGAGGCGGGACAGTGAAGGTATACTGCTGGCCTTGCCAGCTGAAAGCAAACTGTTTCTGGTGGTCCTTACTAATGGCAATTGAGAAAAAAGCATTTGCCAGATCAACAGCTGCATACCAGGTACCAGGGGAAGTGTTGATTTGCTCAAGCAATGATGCCACATCTGGGACAGCAGCTGCAATTGGAGTCACCACCTGGTTAAGTTTACAATAATCTACTGTCATCCTCCAAGATCCATCTGTTTTCTGCACAGGCCAAATAGGAGAGTTGAATGGGGATGTGGTAGGAATCGCCACCCCTGCATCCTTCAAATCTTGATGGTGGCACTAATCTCTGCAATCCCTCCAGGAATCTGGTATTGCCTTTGATTTACTATTTTGCTAGGCAGGGGCAGTTCTAGAGGCTTCCACTTGATCTTTTCAACTATAATAGCCCTCACTCCACAAGTCAGGGATCCATTGTGGGGATTCTGCCAGTTACTGAGTATGTCTATTCCTATTATGCATTCTAGAACTGGAGAAATAACCACAGAATGGGTCCGGGGACCCACTGGACTCACTGTGAGACAGACCTGAGCTAAAACTCCATCAATCACCTGACCTCCATAAGCCCCTACTCTGACTGGTGGACCACAGTGACGTTTTGGGTCTCCTGGAATTAATGTGACTTCTGAGCCAGTGTCTAATAATCTCCGAAATGTCTGATCATTGCCTTTTCCCCAATGCACAGTTACTCTAGCAAAAGGCCATAGGTCTCCCTGGGGAAAGGTGGGAGGAAGATTAACAGTATATATTTCTGGCAGTTTCACAGGATCCTTCCCCAAGGGGACCTGGCCTTCCCCTCATTCAAGGGGCTCTGGGTCTGTAAACTGTCTCAAGTCTGGGAACTGATTAAGGGGCCGTGATTCTCCGTGTCTGTAATTAGAGTTAGGGTTTTGTTCACTCGACCTAGAACTCTTCTGCTTATACAGATCCAGAAGAAATCTAGTAGACTGCCCATGTATTTCACTTCTGGGTACCCCATGATCTATTAGCTAACGCATAACTTCATGCAACTCAGACTATTCTGTGTGCTGTTTTGAATCTGCCTTTCATTGCGGTACCACGCCCACCTTGCCTTTGGTGATTAACTGCCGATACTTGACTTTTACCAGACCGAGATCCGATCATCCCCATAATGTTTAAGGATTCCAATTCCATTACAGCTCCCCCCCACACACAGTAATATCTGGACTGCAGAGAAAAGCAACCACAGAGCTCTTCAGAGAAGATGGAGTTAGTCTTACAAATTTATCCCTCACAGTCCCGGTTAAAGGTGTGTCCTCTGGACATTCCTGGGGTGGGTGAGCAGGTCTCAAATGGTAAATCCATTCTAGCATTCCAATCTGTCTAAGCCTTTGAATCCCCTCATCTACTGCATACCACGGCAAATCAGGCATCTCAACATCAGACATGCTAGGCCATCCTTTGGTCCATGCTTCAGTCAGCCACCCAGACAAACTGTTAGAGCCCTTTCTAACCCCTCAAGCTACAACGTTGAATCCAGAATTTCTGCTTAGTGGATCCATATCAATAAATTCAGCCTGATCCAACTTTATATTCCTTCCACTATTATCCCATACCCTTAGTATTCATTCCCACACATATTCCCCTGATTTCTGTCTATGTAAGTTGGAAAACTCATGCAGTTTTTTCAGAGTATAGTGTACTTCCTCATGGGTCACACTTTGTATTTCACCTTTAGGGGTTTGCTGTGATTTTAATCTAGTAATGGGTCTCGAAGACAAGAGGGGTGTGGAATGTGGGTAAGGAGGAGGATTAGAGATGTCTTGCAGGCTACTGACCTGAAGGCATTCTTTTGAATTTTCTTCTGGTGAGACAGGATTAATCTCTTCAGGCAGGGGTTGGAAGACAGATTCCTCAGGGCAGACTGGAAGTTGGGCAGTGCATGCTGGAGTCTGGCTGGTACCTGCCTCATGGCTGGGAGGAGGTCCAGACTCCCTGGGGCAGGCCAGAGGCTGGGCAGTGCAGGCTTCCATTTGGCTCGTACCCATCTCAGGGCTGGAAGGAAGTCCAGACTCCCTGGGGCAGGCTGGAGGCTGGATGATACAAGGTTGACAAGTTGTGGTCTCCACAGGACAGGCCATCGTAGGTTTATCTGGTAAAGTCTTAGCAGAAGTTAGGGTTCCAATATCCCCACCAATATTATCATCATCCCATATGTCTCTGTCCCAATCCTTGGGGTTCCACTCCTTTCTAATCAATGCCTTCACTTTAATTGCAGAAACCCTGCGAGGTTGAGATTTTAGTTTCTTCTGTAATTCTGCTATTCATACAATGAGAGTCTGTGTTTGATTCTCAGATATCTCAAGTCTGTGGCTACAGGAGACAAGATTTTCTTTCAAGGCACACGTAGAAACTTTCATATCATTCATGTGGCATTTAAGTTTCAAATTTGAAGACTTTAGCTCATCTCTTTCTTTTGTAACTGTATCCAGAGTATCTAGGAGGAGCCAGCCAACATCATTATACTTTTTGCCTCCACAAAATTCTGTTAAGGTGTTGAAAACACTCTCACCCAGATCCTTGCTTCTTATAACCGTGAAAGTAGGGGGATCCAGTGATGCTATTTTGCGCTTCTCTGTTGCCAGCTCACACCATGGACTGTTAGCAACCTCTTCATTATTGGAAAAGGAGTCATTAGTACCTCTGAGTCCAATTAGAATAGAGAGCCAATTACAAAACTCCCAGAAGCACCTCAGACATCCCATGTTTAAGACTCTGTTCCTCAAGAACCACTCCCAGTACCAAGCTGTATTAGTCAGGGTTCTCTTGGGAAACAGAATCAACAGGAGATATCTGTCAATAATATGAGATTTTAAAAGAGTTTCTCACGTGACCATGGGATGCACAAGTCCAGGTTCTGCAGGCAGGCTGCAAACCAGGGGCTCCGATGAAAGTCCAATGAAAGGTCCTTGATGAGTTTCTGGGAGAAGTTGGCTGTCCAAAGACGAGCTGGGAAATTCTCCCTGAATGTTGAAATCACTTCCCCATTTAAGGCATCCAACTGATTGGATAAAAGCATCATCCACTGATGATGCAATCTCCCTGTTTGATGCAGATGCAATCAGCCATCCACACAGTAAACTCACTGGTGATCGAAGTCCATAAATGCTCTTGTATTGCAATTCGCCCAGTGCTTGCTGGACCAAACACCTGGACACAATTACCTGGCCGAGTTGACACATTAGCCTAACCATCACAATATATAACAGATATGGCATCAAAAATCAGTGGGGAAAGATGTACACTTCAAAAAGTGGATTGAGAATTGGTTCACCACAAAATAAGATAAAATATCATATCATACACAGAAATAAATCCCAGATATAGTAAAGTACTCAATAGAAATTGAAAATTTTAAAACTATTTTTAGAAAAAAATGGGGTAATGTAGTAAAGATCTTGAAGTTGAGGATGGCTTAACTAAGGCACAAAAATACAGCTCACAAAGGAAAGGATTGATATGTACTACTGTATAACTGTCTACATTTTTGCCTATGGCAAATGACATTATAGGTAAAGTTAAAAGGGCAAATGAATGACAGTGAAGAAATTTGCAATGCAATGACATTTAAAGTATATAAAAATTCATCCAAATCAACCAACCAAAGACAAACATTCTTGTAGAAAAATTAGCAGGATATGAATAGACATATCTCAGAAGAAATCCAAATTCTCAACCTCACTAACCATAAGAGAATGGAAATTAAGTAACAATATGATATACTTACCTTATACCATAAGATCGATAAACATTTTTGAGTGTATTATATCTAGTGCTGGCAAGAATGTGTAGAAACGTATTGTTGGGATCATAAATTACTACAGTCTATTTAGAGCACAACCTAGGACTTATATACCGCATATGGTGGATTGCAAAATGACTGTGATCCTGCCTTTCCAATTCCATACCTTTTGCAATGTGACTTTGTAGCTTCTAAAGGTGGCATCTACTTCCCCTCCCCTTCTATCTAGGCTGGCCTTCCATTCTATACCTTCACCAACAGAATGCAGCCAAAGAGACATCGGGCCACTGTGAAGCCTGGGCCTCGAGAGTATCTGCAATCCTTCGCTGGCTCTTGCTTCCTGCAACTCCCATGAGAGCAAGCCTTCTGAAGGAAGGGAGACCACATGCATCAAAGAGGGGCTTTCGAGCTGAGGCCATCCTAGACCAGCCAGCCCCCAGCCAACCCAGCAGCTCACCACAGAGGGCCACCTGTGGACAGAAAAGATACAGTCATGGCAGCCTCTCCTGGGAGTTCCCCCCAATGCAGGATACAGCTGTCTACAGAATCCCCTGGGCAACCCTAACAATCATACATAATTGTGATGCCTTTCAGTATATCAGCCAAAGGGCTTAGACAATTACTCTTGTTAGTCTCATTTGCTCAACTGCATTCTCAAAATACCTACTTCGGGGTCTGTTATTCCCACAAGAAGAGTGGAACATCAGTCTCTGGGAAAAAAATTTTTTTTTTCTGGGAAATTCTTAGTTGAATCCAAGAATCAGTGGTTATGGGTACAGAGTCTCTGTTTTGATTTTTTTAAGTTTTGGTAATAGATGGTGGTTGTGATAGACTGAATTATGCACCCCAGAAAAACATGTTATTAATCTTAACCCACTCCTGTGGGTGTGGACCTACTGTAAATAGGATTTCTTAAAATGTTCCTTGAGTTAAGGGGTGACCCAGTTGAATGAGATTGGGCTTTAATCTGGATTAGTGGAGTGCTTTGTAAGCAGAATGAAATTCAGACATAGAGAGAGAAAGCCGTGGGAGAAAGCTAGAAGTCAACAGAAACCAGGGGAGAAAGGAGAAGACATTGCTTTGCCATGTGACAGAAAAGCCAAAGACCAGGAATCACTGGCAGCCATCCCCAGAATGCCATAATCTTCTGGGAGAAAGCATCATGTTGCTGAGGCCTTGATTTTGGACTTCTCCTAGCCTTAAACCCATAGTGAATAAATTCCCACTGGTTAAACCAACTCCTTCTTTGGCATTTGTTTTAGCAGCCAGGACTAATGCAGTGGTGATGATAACACAATAATGTAAATGTAATTAATGCCACTCAATGGTACACTTAAAAATGATTAAAAGGGCAAATTTTATGGTATATAGATGTTACGAAAATAATTTTAAAAAAAAATAAATGGTCAAATGCAATAATCTTAGCACTGAGATAAAAAGCTGGTACACTAGATTTTTATGCATTTTCATAAAAGCTATTTATCCCATTTTGCCTAGTATCTCATTTTTGAGGTGATTTTGAGATATCAAACTACTGAAAAAAAAAACAAATATTTTCCAAATACTGACATTAAATAAGCAAGGCAATTTTATATGCATTCATTTCTAAAGAGAAAATTCTGATGTGGATCACAAAAGGAGGTGGATTAAAGACTAAAGGGTCCATTTTGAGGTCAACAGTATCTTCAGGGTCAGAAATGTTTCTACAATTAAGGCAAAATCATCATCATAATGACAGTTACTACTTATTGCAGCAACTTAGATATACACTAAGTGCTTAACCTACACTATCGAGTGCCATCACAGCAGCTTAGGTATGTATACACCAAGCACTTAACCTACACGATCGAGTGCCATCACAGAGCTTAGGTATACACTA
>JAKSZT010054335.1:12417198-12471837 GCA_026826555.1 Tolypeutes matacus | reverse complement strand
CTTAACCTACACGATCGAGTGCCATCACAGAGCTTAGGTATACACTAAGTGCTTGACCTGCACGATCGAGTGCCTTTAGGCACAACCCTATAATACAGATCTTATCTCCATTTTACAAGGGATGAAACAGGCACAGAGGAGAGAGAGTCATTTGCCCTGGTCAGCCAAAGGAGTGCTGATGCAAAGTATCAGAAATCTGTTGGCTTTTATAAAGGGCATTTATTTGGGGTAGAAGCTTACAGTCACCACGCCCTAAAGAGTCCAATCAAGGTACTATAAGTGGTACAGATCCAAACTCTGACTCCTCTGCCCTGTTGTTTTCTCTGTGAGTCCCCACCTACCAAGGGGGCGGGAACTTGACATCCTACTGACATGGCCCTATCAAAGCCCTAGTCATAATTTAATCAAGTAAAAGTGAAACCTCTGGATTCAATAAAACTAAGGGTATCACTAGCCCAGAGGAACAGACCAGTTTACAAACATAATCAGTATTTCTTTTTGGAATTCATCAATAATAACAAACTGCCACACTCCACCCCCTGAATTCCAAAAAGGCATTACAATATTCAAAAAACCCTAAATCAGTAACAATGCTAAGTCCCAAATCATAACACCATCAGTTTAAAGAAATACAGTTTGTCTTGGGGCAAAGTCCCACCTGGCTGTAGATCTCTGAAACTTACAAAACCATTTATCTGCTTCCAATACCAAATGGACAAAGGATAAACATTTGCATTGCCATAGGAGAAATTGGGAGGGAAACATGAGTCACAGGTCTAGACAGTCCTGAAAACCTGCAGGGTATACTTCATTAGATGTCAAAGACTGAGAGTCATTCTTAAGACGATGGTTTCTTCTCCCTGGGGCCTCATGAGGACCCACCCCTTCCAAAGGCTTGCCCAATGGCCATTTTCTTGGTTCCACCCTCATCAAGCATCTGGGTGGTGACCAAGGTTCAGACATCACCCTCCAAGTACTTTGGGGTGATGGCCACACCTCCCCTGACCTCTGAGGTAAAGTCTTAGCGCCTTAGTACAGTGAGGTGAAGACAACATTCCCCCTAACCTTTGGCATACAGGCCCAACCCTCTCAGAGCAACGAGTTGACCACCTGGCCTTCCCTAATCATGGGGGACAGGTGGACCCCTCTTAGACCTATGGGGTAGTGACCTTAACCTCCCTAATCCTTGGGGCATGTGCTCCACCCTCTCTGTACTCTGGGTTGGCAAAACTCTCCCCAAACATGGGGTGGGAACACCCACCCTCTTCAACTGCTGGGGCAAACTCACCCTCTCTGTACACATGGGGGGGGGGCTCCTCCCTTGGCCCAAGGCATTGTCTTAATTCCAGATCTCAGCTTCCATGGTTTTCCTCTTAAAGGTGTTTCCCCTTCCATCTCTCCCATCAATATCCTTTTTTGTACAAGCTGGCAGTGGTTTTGTTCATATAGCTCTCTCAAAAAGCTTGTTGGTTTAGCATGCAGGAAGCAGGGGTCCAAGCCATCAGACAGTAAGACTTTCCACAAGTCTTTCCTAGATAACTGCATTTCAATCCTGATTTACAAGTTCTAAGTTTAGTTAAGTCCTCAAATGGGGCACTATCATCTAGGGGCTTGATTTCCAGAGGCTTAGAATTTCTGTAATCAGATTCTGTTTTCTTTGTGCCCAACTGTTCAGTTCTCAGCTTCTCTCTCTTGTCTAGCATTTTGTTATAAGCTACAAGGAGAAGTCAAGCCACATTCTCCAAGTTTACTTTGGAAAGTTCTTCAACTAAATGCCCAGGCTCACCAATTTCAAATTCTGCCTTCCGCAAAACATCAGGAGTCAATCTTGCTTAGATCTCTAGAACTTTAAAACACGGATAGCCTTTCCTCCAGTTTCCAATAATAGTTTCATCATTTACTTCTAAGGCATCATAAAAAGTCTCTTTAGCATTCATATTCCTATCAACAGTATCTTCAAAGCAATTTAGGCTTTTTCCATCAAGCATCTCACAATTCCTCCAAAAAAATACCCCTTACCCATTTATAAAACTGCTCCAGCATTTTGGTAATTGCAAAAGCATGACCCCACTCTCCGGTACCAAATTCTGTATTAGTCAGCCAAAGGGGTGCTGATACGAAATACCAGAAATCTGCTGGCTTTTATAAAGAGCATTTATTTGGGGTGGAAGCTTACAGTCAGCAGGCCCTAACGAGCCCACCTCAAGGTACCATAAGAGATATGTGTCCAAACTCATCTCCTCTGCCTCGTCCTACTGACGCGGCCCAATCAAAGCCCTAGTCATAATTTAATCAAGTAAAAGTGAAGCCTCTGAATTCAATCCAATCTAAGGGCATCACTAGCCCAGAGGAACAGACCAGTTTACAAACTTAATCAGTGCTTCTTTTTGGAATTCATCAGTAATATCAAACTGCCACAGAGAGTCAACAGTAAGTCCATCTCCCAACACCACACTCTTAACCACCAATCCACCACCCCAAACAAACAAAAACCCACAAAAATAAACCACTGTGTAATGCTTACAGCTCAGGGAGCCCTTTGTCATAAGTTGTTGCATTTGAACCCACCCTACTCTAATCACTCCCATTTGCAGCTGAGCACATGAAGGCTCAGAAAACATCTGCTACCAGTGCCACCTGTCTGTGTGCAGCACAGCTGGGACTTAAAGGCAGATCAGTGGGTCCCAATGCCAACTTCTTTCCAGTTTGCCATGCTGCCGGATGCTTGAGGGAACTTACGCAGAGGTTGTGGACTGTGATTGTCCCAGGGGAAGAGAGCGAGATGTGGGTGCAGGGACTGTCCCCGAGGCTTGACTGGGTAAGCAGCTGCAGAGGCTCCTGTGCAGAGCTGCTCTGGGGGCCCCTCGGACTGCCTGTAGACCAGGACAGCCTCTGGGTTTCCTGAAATTAATAAAATGAACAAACTAGAGAAAAAGATGGACAGCACTCAGGAGAGCAAATACAGAAGGTAAAACATCTGACCCGGTCCCAATGCCCTCTTCCCCCGAGACCTCGGTGGCTGGGATGGGCCCAGACAGACAGACAGGAGAGAGCCCGGGACCATGGACCCAGCAGGGGAGGCTCAGGCACCAAATAAAAACATCCCGTGGTGACCTTAGTCCTCCTCTGACCTGGGAAACCCCAGCACAGTCACAGCCACAAAAGATGGGGGAAACGTTAACAAAACTGATACCTGGCAGGTTGATCAAAATTCATTTTTCTTTGCATTGTAAGAGGTTATTGCCACATGGAAATAGCAAATAGAGGTGCTATTATGCGTCGGAGAAACTCTCTGTGTTCGGAGTCTGAGGGACACACAGACAGTGATTTAAAATTTAAACAACTTTTAAAAACGTCTTTTTTTCCAACGAGGAAGCTGCGAATTGCTGGCAGGATCGCCCTGCATGATGGCGGCCACGCGTGGATGGCTTTCCAGTCGACTTTCATCAGTGAGGTTTCCCTGTCTTCCCAGTCAGGAAAAGAAAAGGACCCAAGAAAAGGGCGCTGGGAGAGGGTGGAGAAGAGGAAAGGACCCTTCCTGGGAACCGTAGTTTATGGAGCTGTAACTGCGCAGTCGCGAGGCAGCTGCTGAAAGCATTACTTTAATAACCTTTGGTTTCTCACCATAAAAGCAAACTGTGACGGAGATTTCCAGGCTGCTTGCAAAGCTGGGCCCCGTGCCTGCGTGGCCGATGGAAAGGCTTGCTAATCTCTGGGAGGCAGGGGCTCAGCGCCCCGCTGGCAGGGGTTGCGATGGGGCCTCCCGTGCGTGGCCTGGAGGCGTGTGTGAGGTCCCAGGCCTGCCTGGAGGGGCAGGTGCTGCCACCCGGACTCCCCACCTGGAACTGGCCTTTGTGCCCCCCTGACCCACGGCCGCCTCGGCAGGGCTCCTTCCTGGGCAGAACTGGGCCCATCAGGCGCCAGGACAGCTGCTCTGCCCCTGGAGATAGCGAGGCCGCTGTGGACACAGGGAGGGGAGCACATGTCCGTGCAGCAGTTCACGCGTGAGCATAGTTTTCACCGTGTGATGGGATCAGGTGCATCTCATAAATGAGTGGCTTTGGGGCTTAGATTGTCCCCATGAGCTGTGACTGTCCGGCTCCCTCTAATGCCAGCGTCGACATTGTGGGGATGGCGGGCTGAAGGCGCCAGCGGAATTTTAGACGCCAAGTCAGCGGGTCTGGTACTTGGCTCTTTTCTTCCTCCTCAGTGCAACTGGACTTACCTTGTGCTTCTCTGGACAGCTTTCTGTAGTTAAGGGTCTCTGGAAGTAAGAATGGATAAAATACGCTTGGTGCCCGAGTGGGGGGAAAACAGCTACAAGAACATGTACACACGGTTAAAAAATGTTTTAAATGCCAAAAGCCCTGCATTGCCATTAAACAAGTGAAGAATTTGTAATGAGAAAGTAACCGTGTGCTGAGGATATTGATCTTAACAAACTTCTGAGAACTAAGCGTTCCTGTTTGGGTCCTTGGTAAAGACCCTCTAGAAACCTTGCAGCCTGGGTTGCCCTTATACTTACAACCCAGCGCGGAGTCGGGGCCTCTCTGCAACGCGCCTGCAGAGAGGTCAGGCTGCTGTGAAAACAGGCGGGCGAGCAGCGGCGTGGAGGAGGCGGGCCGGCCACGCAGTTTTCTGGAAGAGAAACACCTCATGCAGGGGGATCTGCAAAGACACAGGCCCTGAGGCTCGTCCAGGAAGCCGCGGGTGAACGCTGGGTTGGGAAGAGCGGGCGGCAGGAGATGACGAGGAAGAAGTGAAGCTGCAAGGAACAAGGTCACACAAAGTCTCGGGGAAGGGCCTTGGCTCTCCCTGGCGAGATGAGAGGCCATCAGGGTTTGCGGAGGAAGGACTCCTTGGGTTTCCTTCCACTGTAAACCCCACCACCCTGACCATAAGCTCTCCAGAACTTAAAACAACAGTTCTGTCTAGGAGAGAGATACTACTAGTTCCATTTACAGGACAAAAGAAGTTCTGGAGCGTCCACTGTGTGCTCCAGCTCACACAGCCACGTGTGCCAGGCGCAGGCAAAGCCCGAGCGGGGGGTGGTGTGTGGTGACATCGTGGCAGGGCAGGGGCCAGGGGCAGACTGGGGGTCAGAGGTGCACTGCCATGTACCAGGCTTTGCAGGCTGCACAGGCCTGGAGGGATTTCTGGGGAAAGCAAGCTCATGGCAGGTACTTTAGCAATTGCAGAAAAGCCTAGAAAATAAAAGTTGTCAGTTGTCCCCGACCCAGACGTACCATTCTCTGCACACATGGTGAAGACGGGCTGCAGGCCACCTGCGTTCCTGGCAGTTCTACCCCCTCCCCGCTCCTTTTATACTCTCTGGCACTATCAGCAGCAGCGAAGAGGAACCAAAAAATCCTGTAGCCAGCCTGGAGCCCTTCCTTTCTCTCACTTCCCAAATGAAACACATCACAAACCCTATGTCTCATCTCTTCTCAAACTATCCTTTTTCACATTTTAACATGTCTGAAATCAGGATCCATCTCAGAATGGAGGGTCTCAACTGTCACCATGGGCCAGTGGGCAGTGGTGACCGTTGCTGCCGCCAGCCTTGTGAGATCTTGGTCCTGGCTATTTTCCTCTCTTCAGCTGTGTGGACAAAAGCCTCAGCTCTTAGGAGACGGGAATTCTCAGGCATGGCAGAGGCTCTTGAAGAAACACGAAAGGAGCAGGACTGCCTCCAGGTGCGGGGAAGAGAGGGCCGCCCATGAGTGGACGTGTGCTCTGGAGTGCAGCTCCCGGGGTCCCGCCTCAGCACCAAGCCCCCCTTCTGCGTTCTGTGGACCTGCCTCTGACCTGCTGGGCAGTGAGCACGGGCTTGGCCGCCAGCCCTGGCGGGTCCACTGCAAGCCTTCAACTTCTCAGTCAGCAAACCTTGTGTACGGGCCAGGTGAGGAAGGCGCAGGAGGTCTTGCTGCTACTGAAAACGGTGTTTACACCTTCAGGTAAGATGTTTAAAAAGTGCCAGCATCAAAGCTAATGGCTGAGTGTCGGAGGCTTGAGGGAACCTCCGAGTAGTGGAGCACTCTTCACAGAAGGCCTCTGACGTGCTCACGGCACAGAATCCAGTCGCACGTGGAAAAACACGTGGAGGACTCTGAGTCAAAAAGTGCTCCAAAAGAGCTGCTTCTGAAAGAGAACACATTTTAGGAAAACCTTAACTAATACGTTTGATTATATTTTCCTTTTGGATGTATGATATTGTATTAGCCTAAGGGGTGCTGATGCAAAGTACCAGAACTCTGCTGGCTTTTATAAAGGGCATTTATTGGGGGGAAAAGCTTACAGTTACCAGGCCCTAAAGAGGCCAACTCCAGGCTGCTTTCTCACCAGTCAGTTGCCATGAGTTGAAGCAGGATGGCGGGCGATCTCGCCTGGTCTCTCCTTCCTTCTTCCTCTTGAGGCTCCATGGGCCCAGCTTCTTCCCATCTCGGCTGCAGGCTGGAGGAGGGCTCGTCTCTCAGGGCTTCCTGTATCAGTCTGGCATAGGGCTTGTTTCTTTCCAGGTTTCCTCAGCTTCTCAGCTGCACAATATCAGGCGAATGGCTCATCTCTCTTCCCGGGCCCTCAGGATCAAAGTGCTCTCCTCTTCTGTGTCTATGGAGCTTTCTTTTTCCTAGTATTTTCTTCTGTGCGTCTTCTTGAGTGAGTGTCCGTTTGTATCAGTCCACCAAGGGGGCGGGGACTCAACCTCCGAGGGGACACATCGTACTGACATGGTTGAATCAAAGTGAACTAATTTCTTATCAAGCACACTTATTTTTTTTTTTTTTTTAAAGATTTTATTTATTTATTCATTTGTCCCCCCCTTGCTGCTTGTGCTCGCTGGGTCAGCTAACCACGCCGTGTGGGCGGGCCTGCCTTCACTAGGAGGCCCCGGGAACCGAACCCGGGGCCTCCCATATGGTAAACGGGAGCCCTACTGATTGAGCCACAGCCGCTTCCCTCAAGCACACTTAAAACCTTTGAATTTAATACAAAGGGCATCACACCCAGAGGAACAGACCAGCTTACAAACATAATTTTTCTCCTTTTTAGGGATTCATAAATAATATCAAACTACCACAGATGTACAATAAGAATCTATGTCTAAATCAGTCTATAATAGCTTTCAATAAATAGAAAGTCAACATTCTAAGTGATAAGAATTATGTCACAGTTTAAAGTTTTTCTTTCTTCACAGTACATGAAATTTTGGTTATCTTACCAAGGTATCTTAGGTTTGATGAAACTGAGAATAACTAGAATCTATTTTCTACCACCTCCTTCCCTGTTACTTCATCCAAGCCCCATCCTCTCTGGACTGGATTGTTGGAATAGTTGCAAACTGGTCTGTGCACTTCGCTCTTCGTCCCACTGTCCAACCCACAGTCTAGTTTCAAGGTAGCTGCTAAATGAACCTTCTAACTCAAAAAGCATGTCATGTCACTCCTCTGTTCAAACCTTCCAAAGGCTTCTCCTCTTACCGGAAGGGAGGGAGGGAGGGGCGGCCTTCAGGCCATGTGTGATCTGGCCCCTGCTCCACGTGAACATGTGAACAGATCTTACAAACATAAGGTTGGGTAAAAAATATGTGCAAAGAAATACAGACGGTGTTATTCCAAAATAATTTTTCCGAAAGAGGCATCATAACGCACTTTGTTAAGAGTTGTGATAGCAGGTACCTTTGCGGAGGGCGAGCCTCATTTCTGGGGCGGGGCTGGTGGTCTTTCCTCACTGGGCTGTGTCCCTGGGTGTGCACAGGACACGGCCTAAATGTTTGTCGCACAGTCCTCCGCATGTTAATGATACTTCATCAAAGCCACTTTAAAGAGAGGGAGCGGGCGGTGAAGGAGTGAAGAAAGCCAGCACAAAACCATCCTTTCAAGGAGTTTCGCTCTGAAGGAGACCAGAGATAGGGGGCAGCAGCTGGAAGGCGGCCAGTGGCCTGCTTGACTTGTTCTAGGGTGGGAGGCGTTCAAGCAGGCTGACCATGCTGTGGGCCGGACCCTGCAGAAAGGGGCTATCTAGTGCTGAGAGGGAGAGGGGCTGTGGCCAGGGCAGTGTCCCCGAGCAGGGGAGAAGCCCCCCTTGAGTGTCGGGACGGGCAGGCGTGGGGGTGGAGGGCAGGCTTCTAGAAAGGAGCAGGGTGCAAGGCATTTTGCTGATGATGGAGCTTCAGAGGAAGAGTTTGTGGTCACTTGGGCTGTCAGACCGACTGGCTGGGAGCCCAGGCAGCAAGCGACAGGGGAGCTTAGACCCCTGGAGGCGAGAGGATTAACACGGTGCAAAGCCCCCGGGCCTTGGCGGGAGGTGGGTGATATTTCCAGTTACCGCTTCTTTTTGAGGTTAGTCTCAATTTATCATGTTGGACAAATGATGTTGTCATGGAGTTGGAAAAGATAATGGCCCTCTTGTGACATCTCTGATGCCTCTGGAGAAGTAGGGCTTTAACTTGGAATAAATTCCTAGACGTGGAATTGTGGAATGAAGGGCATGTTCATTTAAAATCTTGATAGATGTTGCCTAATTGCCTTCCCAAGAGTGAGGCAGGTTGAAGCTCCTGTGACATATACGAGCATCATTCCCCACTCCCTCCCAACACTGGATTAGTAATCATCTTTGTCAAATCTAGTAGGTGAAAAAACCTCATGGTTTTACTTTCCTTCTTCATTTTTTATTGTAAAGGTCATGTCACATATTTATTTTCCTTGTGTTTCTTCTTTGTGAAAAGCTGTTCATGAACTTTGCCCATTTTCTCTCTGGTTGTTTGTCTTCATCTTGTTGATCTGAAGAGCTCTTTGTATATTAGAGAAATATGCCATTTGCCAGTCCAATTGGGTGCAAATGCGGGGTGTGGTGTGTTTATCACGTGATTTGGACTTTGTGCCACCACACTGTGAACCAATAAATCCCTGTTGTTGAAGCCAACCCACTGTGTGGCATTTGTCACAGCAGCCTGGCAAACTGAGACATCATATTGCTTTTATCATAAAAATCAAAATATCTTTCAAAAGATAAAAAAGGTAAAAAAGATAACAACAGGCAATGTTATTTTTTGATGGGAAGTGTGGGTCTGCTAATGGGAGGCAGGAAAGCATAAGTCATAAGAGAAAAATTAACAGTGGAACGCTGTGAGGTCAGGAAAGACGTGGCAGAGCAAGGCACGTGCACAAAGGAGCCAGCAGGTCTGATGAGTAATAAAGCTCATTTCCTGGGTGCCTACCTGTGAAAGGCGCTAGGTTTAAGGACATGCTGAATGCGTTTTCTCTAATCCTCAGGACAAGCATGCAAGTTAGGTATTAGCACTAGAGACAAGAAAAACGAGGCTCAGAAATCGCTCGAGAGTCCGAGTCGAGACCAGAAATGATGGCGGTGGGTGCAGCTCCACCACGCGCATTGCTTTGGGATGGGTGAGCGTGGAGCCTGGGGTGTGATGGCACCCTGGCTGGGGGAGCGGCCGCCTTGGCAGGACCTGTGTGCTCCTTTGCAGAATCCCCACAAGACGCCGAGAAACAGGACTTTCCCCTCTGGTCCAGACAGTGTCCTGAGCTTGCAGGAAGGGAAGGTGGCAAGATGACAACAGGAGCTGCTGTTCAGCGAGGGCCTCCTATATTCCAGGAACTTATAAACATGAGTTTGCACCCCAGGACCTGAGGAAACGAGCATTACCCCCCGTTAAGGAAGAGGAAACAGGTGTAAGGAGGTTCAACAGTTCACCCAAACACATGCAGTGGTGCCTGGTGGGCCCAAGATCTGAGCCCCGCATCCCGACTCCGCCCCGGCACCGAGCTGCCGCTGCTGGGTGCTGGGAGGCCCGTGGCACGAGCGTCAGTGCCAGGAGGTAACATGGGGACGAGCCGCGGGCGCTGGCGGTGCAGAAGCAGAAGTTGTGCTCATGGCAGAGGTGAGGCCTGGGGAAGGTAAAGGGCTGGGCTTAGAGGACCCCAATCCCAAGGCGCTGCTCGGTTTAGGAGCGGCAGGATGTCTCTGTGCAGACAGCGGAGCCTAATTTTCTGCTGGAAGCCTGCCCTGGCCAGCTGGGCTTTGCCAGTGGGAGCTGCTTAGTAGTCTTGCACTTCCATTCGCATTTGCAGGAAACACCCAAATGACACAAAGCCAGTTCTAGGAGCTGTGATTTAATGGTTTAACCCCCAACCTCTGACGCACTTGGTCGGTGATCAGTCCTGATTCTGCGCCTCCTTTTTGCAAACCACGCGTGCAGGCCCCTTCCCGCCCGCCTCCGAGCCGGGCCAGGGCGCGTCCCTCCTCCGAGCGCCTTCACAGGGCTTGCTGCTGGGCTGCAGAGCGGGGAGCGCTTTTCCCGGCGCTGGGAGGACCACGCCGAGGCTGGAAGCACAGATCCCTTGACCCATCTCGCTGTAAAGCCCTCTGGCTGGCACAGTCCCGCCCCCAAGACGGGCATTTTATTGCATCCTTTGTTGTAGGTTTTCCATTTTAGGGAGACTTGATAGTGATACTAAGTATAAACATGTTTTTTTTGCCAGTAAAATTCTGTGGTTAGGTGTTTCAAAAGGAGCGGAAAAATCCTGTGATACTTACACTGAAACTCCCAGCTCTTGCTTCAATGTGAGGACAATGATGGTCAAGAAAGGAATTCCCTGCCCCGTATATACGATTCTTCTCACATGACTCAAGAAAACAAGGGGGTATTTGGAGTTCAGAGTAAATCCTGCAGTATTTTCTTAGTTGCCTAAAATTAGGATTAATCCTTTCAAAATCTCTTTATGCCAAGACAGTACGTTTGCATTCAAGTTTTTCCATTGTTTATTTTACTTCTCAAAAAATAGCCTAATTGATATCTCACTTCACCCCTCTTCCCTCAACTCCATCAAAGGCTTAGAGGCATTTTCGTCCAGCTCCTGACTCATTAAACTGTAAAATAAGATCCTGTAATGCTGGGGAAAAAGTCTAAAGTGCCTCCTTTAAACAGAAATTTACCATCATTATCCAAACAGCACGTCCTTAAAAAGGAGCTCAATTATAGTGCACCAAGGAGATTGAAAGGCAGTGTTCAACCTCAGGGGTCTTCTTTGGACCACAGTGAATGTGTTTCCCTAGGCTGCTTAAAGCACACACCACGAAGTGAGTTAAAGCAATGGGACTCTCTCAGCTTAGTTAGAAAATGTCCAAGCCAAGGCCTCGTTGACGCGAAGCTTTCTTCCCGAAGACCCGCTACCAGCGATCCCAGGCTCCTCTGCCACACGGCAAGGCACATGGTCATGCCTGCTGGTCCCTCCCTTCTCCTCCGGGTTTCTCTGCTTTCAGCTTCTTGCTTCTGGGGTGCTCTCTGTGCCTGAATTTCATTCTCTCGTAAAGATCTCCATACGGGGATTAAATGAATGAGTCCTCTTTTCTCTTAGGAGATACTGGGGATTGAACCCAGGACCTCATAGATGCATAGCAGATGCTCAACAACTGAGCTATACCCGATCCCCCAAATGAATGATTTTTGAGTTGTGTGCCTCTAGGTAAACATGTGAGTGTTCTCCTTTGAGCACATAGCTATTTGTTTATAAATATTACCAACTACAGTCTTTTCTGCTATGCTGGGAGATCAACAACTCACACATTTGACAAGTGCAGGGGGCAGGTGGGACACAGGCAGTAGGTGTAGCTGGACTGATAAACTCTCAATGAAATGACCATATCCACTTCCACGCCTCCCGCTTTCCTGACCTCAAATTGGCCTGCGCACTGTCTCCTGCTTTCCATTCTCAGTCCCCACCCGAGCTCAGGCCCAAGCCTCCATCCAAGCACCTATGCATCCACCCAGCCAGCCAACCAGGAAACAGAAATGAATAATGCTAAGCCCCTCTCTTCAAAGAAATGTCTAATAATTTGCCTGGGGCAATAAACGTCTTGTTTATGCTTTCTCCCTGCTCGGACTAGCATGAAACCTGCAAACCATCATCTTTTCTAGGCAAGCGCCTTGCAACTTATTCATTATGAAAATAACGTGGCAACTATCTCATGAGCAGCCAACTCGATTTATAGAGAAAATGCTGCCCTTTTTGGATGGGCTGAGGCCCAGCTAAGCTTTCCTCCTTGACTGAGAGTCGAGCTTCCTTGGAAGAGCATAATTTATTAGAAGTGAAACTCTAGTATGATAAAAGAATTTGGACATATGCATGAAATTTGGGTTCCTAGGAATTGGCTTAGAAAGTAAATGGAGCTTTAATGATGGATCTGATAAAGGAAAAAGGAAAAAGGGGGCCGAGAGAGCAGCAAGCAGACGGCAGGCTCCCTGGGCCTCTCCTCTGAGCCCTGGAGGATCCCCGGCCACAGGCTGTCTCACGCATCCCAGCGGGCACCTAGGGCAGCCCTGGAGCAAAGCACAAGTGCCAGCAGCAGTAGCGGCCAGGTATGAGCACAGGACCTCACCCCAGTGCCCAGAGTTCCCCAGTAGGCTCTCCCACATGTCAAGGCAGTTTCTCCTAAGGGCAAGAGTGTGCCCTTACTCTTTACTACATGCCCACGGACGCATTTGAATAATAAGCATATAGCCTTGGTAGGAAGCTTCTAGTTCCTTTATAAAGTATGTCAAACACCATTCCATCACCTTGGCATCCCCAAAGAAAAGTTACACAATTTGACATGGAAATTAGGCTATGCCTAAAATAATTTTTAAACTTCTCAAATAAAATCTAGTAAAATTAAATTCCCTACATAGTACTACTGAAAGAAGGGACGCATACTCATTAATCAAAACAAACCATTTTTCAGGGTCAAAACTGAGTATTTTCTTTAACAATAAAACTTATATTATGTATAAGAGTGTTTTAGTTAAATATAAAATGAACTTTTTTCTCCCCTAATTTTCAACAGTCTTTTTCAGGAGGGAGGAGAATAAAAACAATGAAATCAAAGACAGGCTAATCTGTAATTAAGGATCCAGAAGGAAAAATTTACCTATGAGCTATCATTTCACTCAAAGAATTGTGAGAAGCAATAACAAATGTTAGTTTATTTATTACTAGTCAAGAGAGAAGGCAAACACCTCTCTTGCTATATCTCTCGATATCTTATTTTGGGTATAAAGAATGAAGCTCTCTAAAAATGCCAACTCTAGAAAAAACACCACCTAGAAATAAGTGACAGTAATTCACAGTGACACTAAATATAAGGATCAAGTCGCAATGCCTGTACCAGCGACACTGGAAGAGCTAAACCTTCCCAATTGTATCCCCTTAGCGAGTCTACATCCATCTTTTTTATCGTGTACTTTTATCATAAATCATGGAATATTTTTCTGGGAAAAAAGAACCTAAGTCACCTAAGCTATTTGTTCTTACAGCTCTCCAGTTGAAGGTGATTCAAGGAGATAATGAAGACAAGCCACAGTATATGGCGAGCACTTTCTTTGCCTGTCTATCTGCGGACGCTTTCAGCACATTTATCAGAAGCCATACAATGCAAACTCTTGATTTCAGGTCTCTGGGTGCAGCTTTCGAGATCATTCGTTCTTCCTTTCTTCCTGTATTGTCAAGGAGTGCCCAGTGGTGGTCTAGAGTGTGACTTTCAAACGTGCTACTCGTATGCCCAAACCTGTTGCTGTGAAAGGAAAAAAAACCGCACGCACACATTAACTGCATCCTGGCTGTGTTACAAATGTGTGTTCTATGCCCTAAAGTTATATGAAGTGATTTGCTAAACCGTGTGAAATCTTCAGGTGAATAAACCTACAGGTTTTAAATGTTTATTATTTACTGTTTTTACAAATAATTATTTTCCTACAACAATCTCCAACAAAAAAACTACATTGAGTAAGTAAAGGCCAATAATTTAAAAAATATTCAGGTTGCAATACTGGATGCCATCCCTTGGTCATCCTGTTGGAAATCTCAGGACCATCAGTGACATCATCGTGTCTGTAGAACTTCGTATTTAAGGTGCTTTGTGATGCTTTTTAGGAGGCCTTTCCTCCGAGGTATTTTGGGAGGGTCACCATTATTCCCATTTTTACGGCTGTCGCATGGAGCGGGCAGCACTGCCCCACTGTTTCAGGCACTCGTGGGCTCAGCACACCAAGCATGTAGGAAAGGAATGAAGCGCTGCTCCGTGGGACAGCCTGGGTGAATCCCGAAGACGTCACGTGGAATGGAATGAGCCAGACTCAAAGGGCAGCTCTTCTGTGGTCTCACTGATGTGAAGTGATTGGAATAAGGAAATCCATGGAGTCAGAATCTAGACTCCAGGTTACCAGGGGCTGGGAGGCGGGGAATGGGGAGTTACCGCTTAACTGGTAGTTTCTGTTGGGTGTGATGGAAAAGTTTGGGTAATGGGTGGTGGTGATAGTAGCACAAGATTATGAATGTAATTAATGCCAGTGAATTGAATATTTGAAAGTGGTTAAAATAGGAAATTTGGGATTGTATATATGTTACCAAAAATTTAAAAATTAAAAAAAAAACAACCACCATAGGACTGTAGAACACAAAGAGTGAATCCTAACTATAGATCATAGTTAATCATGTAATTATAATGTTGTTTCATCAATTATAACAAAGGTACCATACAAATGCAAAATGCTAGTAATAGTGACAAATGTGTGTGTGTGTGTGAGGGGGGATATATGGGAACTCAATGTTTTCTGCATGATTTTTCTATAAACCTACAAATTCTCTAATAAAAAATGAGAGAAAGATGTGTACTGGCACAATACTTTACTTCCTGAGGGCGCAAAGCCTGGTAGCCGCTATCAACATGCTAGAGCGCTGGCAGCTGTCTGAGGGCTATCAGAAGGCCATCGAAGCCGCCAGTCTAGTTTGGCCTCCCTGGAGATCTAGACGGTTCTGCCACGAAGTGAAGCTGCCGGTGCTTACACTTGCTGGCCTAGCTTCTCCTCTGCCCAGCTCCTAGCCCCTTTGCCTGGCCTCCAGGGCCACTCATCGCTAACCGCTCCCAGCCCTAGATCTGGGCACCCTTCCGACATGCCCCAATCACCATCTGTGTGTCTCTACAACACACAGGCTCACCTGCATTGTGGTTTCCTGCTCCTACGTCTGCATCCCAACACGAGAGCTCAGTGAGGCAGGGACCCTATCTAAATGCACGTGCTACGGTCCTAGAGGTTAGCACAATGCCGCCACACGAGTCCTTGCTAAACAACTGTTCTGGGAGGACACGTGTCTGAAATCAGCCTGGGGGTGGCTGCGAGAACAGCCCAGGGCCGGGCCACCGTGCCTTGTTTGGCCCCAGGGGCGTGGGTCACGCAGGAGCAGCACAGCTCGGGGGCCCCGCGCAGGCCCGGCCAGCGGGCTGGCAGCGGCCTGCGGCTCAGGCCACTTACCAGGCGGCCGGGGCGCGGGACGCAGCTCTGGCCCAGCACGGAGTTGCAGTGCTGAGGAGGCAGCCGGGAGGCTCTGGGCACGGCCGGTGGAGAACGAACCGAAGAGCTCTGCCTTGCCACGGCAGCTGCCCCGGACGCTGCGGCCACTCGAGCACAGTGTCTGCCCGGCGGAGAAGGATGGACGGCGTCGAGGGGGACGGGGCTTAGTGCTGGGGGCGCCTCGCCAGCTGCGGCTCCCGCGGCGGGGTCCGGACGACCTGCAGAGAGAGAAAGCCAACGGCTCACGCCACGCACTCGCGGCACTGTGCACCCCAGCGCCGAGGGAAAGCGGCATGGACTCCGGGCGGTGCGGTGAGGCTCGTGGCCTGTGTCGGGGACGGGCCTGCTGGGCCGGCAGGCCTCGGTGTGTGGCACGTGTGTGGGTGTGCGCTTGGCTTTCTTTCTGTTTTCATCACAAAGAGCGTGACCATTCCTACGACTCAAGGAAGAATGTCGGAGAGAACTACAGAGAGCCACAAATAGTCTGGTCCGTCTTCCGTCGATGAAGCGCATAGCTCATGAGAGAGCTACATCCACACAGCAACTAGAAGCCAGGAAAAAAAGTATCTCTGTATGTAGACACACACACATTAACAATGAAATCATTCAAGCGAATCCTGCGATGGCCCGTTTAGTTTCTTCTGGAAATCAGCACAAATCAAAGTAAAATCGTACAATTTGACATCTACTTTTGTATCTACTTTAAGTCTACATGTCTCTAGAATACTGAACAACAATTTAAATACAGTTGATCCTCATTATTCGTGCATTCTGTATTTTCAAATTTGCCTACTCGCTAAAATTTATTTGTAGCCCCGATCAGCACTTGCGGTGCTTTCACGGTCACTTGCAGACGTGCGCAGGGCGGCGACAGAGCCGGGCCGCCCACCGCGCGGCCCCCGCTGCGGCCCCACGAGGCGACGCCCTGCCTCGCGTCGGCTCTTAGAGCTGCACACGGCTGGCCTTTCCGTGTCTGTGGAGCGCCGCGTTCGGCCACTCTCGTGCCTTTCGCTGGTGATCTTGCCGTTTAAAACGCCCCTAAGTGTAGTGCTGAGGTGCTGCCCAGCGCCTCAAGCACCAGAAGGCAGCGACGCGCCCGGCGGAGGAACTGCGTGAGCTGGACAGGCTTCCTCAGGCAGGACGCGCAGGGCTGCAGCTGCGGGACAGCAGTGCATGGGAGACGAGCTGCCTTAAAGAAACGCACCGGACAAGGCTACGTGCTGGCCAGTCGACAGAACACTGCGAGCAGAGGCCCCACTGGAACCCACCCCTGTGCTCCTTCACTGAGTCAGGGTTCACAGAAACTGCTGACAACAGCAAGGGCGGGGCACGTTCCATAAAGGAACAAGGGGAGGCATCCTGACCAGTCTGCGCCCTGAGCTAGGCCACCTGTCTGTGTACGGACCAGGCCTTGGCACAGAAATCCTGCAGCGCTGGGAGGCCCTTCAGCGGCTCCAGCCCTCAATTTCCTGTCCTGGGCAGTAAAAGTGAACTTCTTAAGACTTAACTCATTGCAGCTGGTCCAATCCTCTTTCAAAAATAATTTGGCAACAAGCATTGAAAACTACACATACACTCATGTTCTTTAACTCACTCATCACACGCTTCCAAGAATCCAGCCCAAGGAAAAGTTCAAAATATAGGAAAAAAATACATATGTTGAAATATTGTCCATCACATTATGCATAAAATCACCCCCCCACCCCAAAAACTGGAAACACTAACCGTATTAATGGCCAAAAAATTACTCTATAAATCACTTGACAAACTGCTAAAACCATTAAAATGGTGATGGGGGTTGCATAATTTTTAAAAAGCACATATGCATAATATTAAGTAAAAAAAATCAGGATACAAAATTTCATGTCCAATATGATTACAACTATAGAAAAACGTGCCCCAAAGAAGATCTGAAGGAGAAACATAAACAATGAACACAGTTATCTGGGCTGGTGAAGGGTCAATATGGCATTTCAAACGGAAAAACTGATCTGAATCCATCTAATTAAAATAAAGACAAGAGCTGTGACTTGGTGGCCGTGACGGTCTCCTGAAGTGGGGGACGTTGGTGTCTTCCTGAGAGCTGTCCGTTTAGGTGACGCGAAACCAGGGAAGGCCTGAGCTCGCTACACGAAAAGTGCACTTTCGAGTTTCTGCAGAGCACAAGTCGCGAGAACGCAGAAGCAGGCGCTGCGTGCCCAGGTGACGCTCACAGGCACCTGCCTGCAGTCCCAGGCATGGCCAGCCGCGGCCTCTTTAAGTAGGTCGACCAGCGGGCATGCTTACTTGTTTTTCTATTTTTCTCCCCTTCCCCCAAGTCGGGAGGAAAATCTCAATTGACTGATCACCCAGAGGCTGAGCTGATGACACGAGCAAGGAGGGCTGTGATCTACTTTTGGCCCCTTTCTCCTTTGGCTTTGGACCCCATCCCAGGACCTCGCTTAGTCCCACGGCATGCTCCCTGTGTGCTCATCCCCTATCAGCAGGGCGAGCTCCCGGGTCCAGCCTGACTTTGGACACCCCAGCAGGGCTCACCCCGAGGCTGCCCTGGCTTCTCTGTTCTGGGGTGGAGGCCTGAGGGTGCCCTGGGGTGCACCAGTGTCCCTGCAGGCCCGAGAGCACCCCAACCACAACCCAGGGACAGGTCGAGCTCACCTCCTGAGGCTTCCTCCAAGGGGTCTGCAGCGGCAGCACCAGGGCATACGCTCAAACACCTGTCAGCCAGGAACCCGATCTGGCCCATGGGTAAGGACCTGCCTGTCAGGGCGCCATTTCCTCTTGAAGGGACAGAAAGAATCACTCGGCACATGTCTCGAGGAAGACAATCTGCACACTGCTGCGTTCAGCCGCTCTCCTACGTGAAAGGCCCAAAACCACCCCAGAGCCCAAACCAGGCATGGCTCCCACACAGGGGCAGAGGGTGCAGCCCACCACATTCCTCGGGGCATGGAGGAACAGTGGGCTTCTCCTGCAGAGTCTTCCTCTGCTCACTTATTCTAATAAATTTAAACCAAGAAGCAATCTCTGAAGCATCTCACCATATATGGTAAGTTTCTTTAAGAGCTCCCAATGAAAGAGGGAAGGGACAGCTCCAGGGTCTGCCCCTGTGTCAGCCCACAACCCCCCTGGGCGGTCCCACCTCCCTGGGACAGTCCCACCCGCCACCCAGTGCCGGCCCTGCCCCCCGTGCCAGCCCCCCTGAGCTGACTCCCCGGTGCTGACCCACACCCCCCATGCTGGCCTTGCTCCCCAAGCTGACCTCCTGAGCTAGCCCCTGAGCCAAGCCCCTGTGCCAACCCCGACAGGCCTCCTCCGGCGAGGCCCCATGGTAAGGGCCGGTGAGCCGTGGGGACATCATGCACGTGCTCGTAGACTGTGGTTAGAAGACGCGCTGGCTCCCAGTGAACCCACGGCCATCTACACTTCCACCACGAGCACCCAAGCACAAAGCGAGCAGCCTGGAAATTCCCGAGCCCGCGTCCTACCTTTGTGCCGTGGTTGTGCCCTGGAGGGCTGGCTGGCTGGGCGTCTGCTGTTTCTTACAGAACCTCCTGTTGCTCCTGAGCACGTCTGCAATCTAAAACACGCGTGTGGAAATGTGTGAATACGCACACACGTGCACATTCGTGCAGTGGCATACTAATCGGCCCTGAAAAGGACGGAGCACGCTAACGTGGACAAGCCTTGACCACGTTATGCCAGACACAAAGGAGAGGGGTTGCAGGCTCCACTCACATGAAATGCCTAGCACAGGCCAATTCAGAGACAGAAAGCCGGGCAGGGCCCAGGGCCGGGGGGCGGCGGGGAGCTTTTGCCTGAGGGGTGCAGAGATTCAGCCTGAGGGCCTGAGTGTTTTGGAATGGATGGTAGTGGCGCTCGCACCACGGAAGTGCCCACTAAGAGTGGCTACATGGGAAATTTTGCATTTTATAGATGTTATCACAAAAATACAGAAAGATAGAAATATAAACATATTTAGATATCGATATTTTTACATAAATGCCTACAAACCTACATACATTTCTGATTGTAAAAAAATAAAAAGAAATTAAAAGAATAAATACAGGGAGTTAAAACCTAGAGTAGAGGTTATTAGGAGATAAGAGGAGGGTTGAGAAGTAGTACTATGCTTAATCACGTAGAAGTTTTGATTAACTTTACCGTGAAAGTGTGGAAATGGGTAGAGTTTATGGTAACACATCACAGTGAGTAGAAGCTGGCTTATAAATGGGATTGTGGCTCTAAAGAGTAGTCTTGGGATGTAAATGTCAATTGATGGAAAGCTAGAGAATTATCTACGGACTGAAAAACACCGTGAACCCAGAGGTGGGTGAGGATTGTGGTTGATGGTACAGATGCAAGCGTGTCCTTCTGTGAGCTAGAGCGGATGTGCATCACTCCTGCAGGGTGGTGGGGATGTGGAGAGGCATGGGGAAAATGCCACTGGAGCAGCCTATGGACTGCGGTTAACAGCAACACCGAAACATTCTTGCATCAGCGCCAGAGATGTACTGAGCTGATAATGGAGGGTATGGAAAAAGGTGCCAAATGTACGCTATGGACCGCAGTTGGTGGTAAGAGTCTGATGCTGTTATCTCGTCATCTGTAACAAATGTTCCACCACGGTGTGCTGTGTTGGTGAAGGGGTGTTGTATGGGAATTCTACACATGTGCATGATTATTTTGTAAGTTCACAACCTCTGTAATAAAAATATATTTTTAAAAAATAGGGTGGGTTGGGGGAAAATACAGCAAATGTAAGATAGGGACTATAGTTGGCAGTGATATTTTGACGATGCTCTGGCATAGTTTGTAATAAATGTTTCACAACAATGCGAGGTGCTGGTGGAGGGGTGATGTAGGGGACCCCTGTAGGATGTTATGTATGTTTATTTTGTAAGTTCACAACCTTTACTATACACATATTGTTTATGCATGTTCAGGTATGAATGATAGACTTCAATAATAAATATATTTAAAGAAGAGAGGTTCAAGGGTTTGGGGTCCAGTACCTGCCCCATCGTGGCTGCAGGAATCCGCTCCTGGACGTGCTTCACGTAATCAACCGTCGCCTCAAGAATGGAGGCCGCATCGTTCTTCCTCCCCTTTCTGTACGGCAAGAGCGCGCGCAGCTGCTCACAGCAATCCTTGATTCGTTCTCTGGCGGGGATCGTGAGGCACACGGGGCAGTCAGTCTCCTCTTCTTGCAGGACCCCAGGACAAACGGCCCCTCCTGGACTTGTCTATGAAGGGCCCGCGCCTGCCCAACCCCCGTTTGGAGAAAGGCCTGGCTGGGTGCTGGCTCCACCGCAGGCCCCACCGCCCTCCAGGGCTGTGCCGGGGGAGCCACAGCTACGGGGACCTTCTGGGAGTCGCCGCCAGCCTGCTGTCGGCAGGACACAGGGTCACCAGGAACCCTGCGGCCTGAGCCAAAGGGAGATCAGAGGCTGCTCCCTGGGCAGCAGGAGGGCAGGGAGCACACACGCCAAACGGCAGACGAGACCGACCCAGGCTGGCGTCAGCGAGAAGCTAGGGCGAGCCTTCGGGGCCCTGCAGGGAGTGCCGAGGAAACGGCAGTCTCAACGACCTGGGCCTTGGGTCCTTCCCCCTCGCGTGCGTTCGTTGAATGGCCATCAGTTTACACTACACCAAGGGATGGGGTCAGCAAGCCGGCCGCACACCACCCTCCAGCCGTGCCCCCAGACCACACGTGTGGTGGAGCTCCCTGACACAGGGTGGCCTTATCCGACAGGACGCACAGCCACATGACGAGGCAGAGCTTGGGCCACCGGCTGCCGACAGGCCACCACCAGACACCGCAGGCCTCAGGGAAAGCAGACCCTGCCGGCACCTGCATTTGAGACTGTGGGGCCCCAAACTGCCAACCGATACGTTGCTGTTGCTAAAGCCAACCAGCCTGTGGTATTTGTCATAGCGGCCCTGGTAAACTAAGGCAGAAACCATTAAGAGAAAATAAATAGTTCCAGCAATCATCCAATAAAAGACATCAAAAGGAATACTAAAATATATTCAATTAATCCAGAAGAATGCGGGCAATGAGAGAAGACAAGGAAAAATAAGATGGATGGGACTAATGAAAACAAATAGAAAAACTGTAGACCTAAATTCCACCACAAAATAATTCTATGTAAACTGACTGACACTCCAATTGAAGAGCAGAGATGGTCAGAGTGGGCAAACAAAAACAAGATTCAGCTGTATACTGTTTACTGACTCAACCTTAAACATAAAGATATATGGTTGAAAGAAGAGCATGGAAACACAGGTCACAGGAAAGCTATATCAATATCAAAGTAGACAGAAGACAAGTATTAGAGATAAAAGGGGATATTTCGTAACGGACAAACGGATGGACTAAATTCAAAATTCGTGAAGCAAAAACCGACAGAAAAAAGGGAGAAATGGACCTATATACAAACATAACTAATGATTTCAGCCCTCCAAAAAAATTAAATGGGTGCAGAGTATATGAAAAACACCACCAACCACTTCTACCTAATTACCAAGCATAGAACACCACACCCCGAGAGGGGTGCACACGTTCTTTCAAGCGCACGAGGAACATTCACCAAGAGCAACAAATTTTAGGCGATAAAACATGCCCCAGAAAATATTAAGCGGTGGAAACCTAACAATACGTTCTATGACCCCAACACCAGGAAAACCTCCAAACATGGGGAGATTAAGTTGCACTCTCTTAACTAACCTTTGGTCAAAAAAAAATCACAAGGGTTATGAGAAAATATTTTGAGCTGAATAATAATGAAAACACAATATAACAGAATTTATGAGATGCAGCTAAAGCACTGCTTAGAGGTGAATCTTTACAAAGGAAAATTTATAGCTTTAAATGTTTATAATAATAAAGAGTAACAGTTCAAAATCGATGATTTAAGTTTTTACCCTAAGACGACCGATAAGAAGAGCAAATATAGAAAGAAGGAAAGGACAAAGAATGAAAATGAGTGAAATATAAAATGTACAAACAATAGAGAAAACTCAACGAATCAAGAGCTAGCTCGATGAAAAGATGAATAAAACCGATAATCCCGATCCTATACACAACAAGGAAAAAAGGGAGAGAAAACCGTAATTAACCAAGAACGAAGGCGGGAACATCACCATAGACCTACAGACATTAAAAAATGATATGAAGAAAGGGTGATGAACCACTTTATGCCAATATTTATGACAACTTAGATTAAATGGTCAAATTTCTGGGAAGACATAAATTACCAAAACTGACACCAGGAAAAACAGAAAACCTGAATAATCCTATCATCATTGAAGAAACCGAATTTGTAATTAAAACTTTCCCACAAAGGGAATTCTGTAGCAAGATGATTTCCCTGTTGAATTCTATCAAACATGCCAATCCCACACAAAAATTTTCAGAAAACTGACCAGAAAAGAAGATGCTACATTTCATTTTATGAGGCCAGCATCTCCCTGATAATGCACATAAAAAATAATCTCTGGATCAATATCCTTCATGAACACAGGTACAAAAATTGTTAGCAAATATTAGCAAATACACTCCACCAATAAATAAAAAGGGTACAATATCAAGACAAAGTAAGGTTTCACAATTGAAAATTAATGTAATCACCATTAACAGAAACGACAAGAAAATTATCTTGATAAAAAGAATTGAAAAGGTTTTATACACAGTCATGATAAAAATTTGTAGAAAAAAATCCTTAACTTACAGAAAATTCTTAAAGAAGCTACAGGAGAATTACTAGAAGTGATGAATAAATATAGCAAGATCACAGGATAGTAGGCCAACATACAAAATCAATTTTGCATACTAGTAATGAAAATCTGGGAAATACAAATGACAAACCAAACCACTGACAAGAGAATCCAAATCAACAGCAACAACAACAACAAAAACATTTAGATAAACGAACATTTATGTAGTTTGTTAGATAAATTTAACAAACTACAAAATATAGCTGAAACAAGTTAAAAAAGAACTTTAAAAATGGGGAGGTGGATAAGAAGACTCAATGCTGTTTAAATCAAAACATATATTTGACAAAGGAGTTGAAACCAGAATATATATATAAAGAACCCATCAAATTTATTAATAAAAAGAAAAGCAACCAATTTTTAAATGGGCAAAATACTCAAACATTCCATAAAACAAGACATACAAATGGCCAAAAAAGCACATGAAAAGGTGTTCAATATCATTAATGATCAGGGAAATACAAAATTTAAATTACAGTTAAATATAGCACTGTGCATAGCAAAAGAAGGAAAGGGGACCCCTATCTTACACCCTATACAAAAATTAACTCAAAATGAGTAAAAAACCTAAATACAAAAGCAAGAACCATAAGGCTTCTAGAAGAAAATGTAGGAAAATATCTTCAAGACCTGGTGGTAAGTGATGGATTCTTAAAGGAGATAAGAGGAGGACTGAGATGTACTACTGATATTTAATGTATGTAGAAGTTTTAATTAGCTTTACTGTAAAAGTGTGGAAATGTACAGAGTTGATGGTAACACATTGTAGTGAGTAACAATTGGCTTATAAATGGGGATGTGGCTGAAAATGATAGTCTAGGGATGTAAATGCCAATTGACAAAAAGCTAGAGAATAATCTAGGAACTGAATAGCACAGTAAACCCAGAGGTGGATGAGAATAGTGGCTGATGGTACAGAAGCAAGAGTGTCCTTTGTGAGCTAGAGCAGGTGTACATCACTATCGCAGGGTGGCGGGAATGTGGAGAAGCGTGGGAAAAATACAAACGGAGTGACCTATGGAGTGTGGTTAACAGTAATAATGTAATGTTTTTCCATCTATGCCAATGATGTACTATTGATGATGGGGGAGTGTGGAAAATGTGTGCCAAATGTATGTTGTGGAACTGGTAATAATCAGATGGTATTATCTCATAATCTGTAACAAATGTTCCACCATGGTGTGGTGTGTTGACAGAGGGGTGTTGTTTGGGAATTCTGCACATATGCATGATTGTTTATATTTAAAAAATAATAACAGGGTGGGTTGGGGGAAAATATACCAAATGTAAGATAAGGACTATAATTAGTAGTAAGATTTTGACAATATTCTTTCATAATTTGTAACAAATGTCTCACGACAATGCAAGGTGTTGGTGGAGGGTTGATGTATGGGACCCCTGTATGATGTTATGAATGTTTGCTTTGTGAGTTCACAACTTTTATTATACACTTATTGTTTATGTATGTTCATGTATAAATAATATAAAAAATAATAATAATAGGGTGGGTTGGGGGAAAATACTTTGGTTGGTAGTAATATTTTGAGGATGCTCTTTAATCATTAGGTAAAAATGTTTCACAACAATGCAAGGTATTGGTGGTGGAGTGAGGTGTGAGAGCCCTGCATGGTGTTATGTATGTTTGTTTTGTAAGTTCACAACTATTAGTACACACTTATTGTTCATGTATGTTCATGTATGAGTGATATATTCCAATAAATTAAAAAAAAATAGCACTGCGCAACCATCAGAAAGGCTAAAATACAAAACGCTAACAACGCCACAAGCTGGTGGAGCCATGGAGCAGCCAGCTCTCTCTTTCATGGCTGGTGGTGTGCCCAGCGGTGCTGCAATGTTGGAGATCTGGCAGGCAATCTCCTACCAAGGTTAGAGCACAACTACTCCGCGACGCAGCAATTCTACTCTCAGGGATGCAGTTAGCAGAAATGGAAGCCCATGTTCACAGGATCACACATCAAAGAAAGTGCACAGCAGCTTTATTCTGAATAGACAAAATCTGGAGAATTAACCAAAACGTGGTATGTTCATGTGTCGGAATGTTCCTCAACAATAAAAAGGAACAAACTACTGGTCCATAAAGCAACATTAAGGAGTCTCAAAAACACTTGCTGTATGAACGAAACCAGCTGTTAACGTTGGCGCAAAGCAGTAATCCGTTAAGGTAAAAGGCTTCAGGAGTCCCGCGGACACTGTTTTTTACGTTTGCGTATGGAAGCAGCAATAACCAACAGCCCATCAAAGGCTGGGTCGGTCTCGTCACTTACCACAGAAGCCAGCTTGACTACGACTCAATCTAAATTAATCAGGAAAAGAACCAATGTGGCTTTTTTCCCTCCCCAGTTAAGAGCGATTCTGAGGGCTCAAAGGGCTCTGGGCTAAAGGTCTTGGATGGATCTAAGGCCGTGGGTCGTTCCTATGCACACATCCATCTCAAGTAAACATGGATTCACAGGGCGAGGCCTCTAGGCAAGACATGACTTGGGCCCTCTGAGAACTCCCTGCTCCACCTTCTTTGAATTTCCAAGACCTGACCAGTCCTGGAAAGCCTTCATTTGCTGGGAACTATGGCAAACTTTGCATGCACTTCTTTTCAAGTGAGTAGACGTTCCAAAGCTTTTAAACCACATCACGCCAGACTCAGCAGCACACAAATAAAATGATGCCACCATTTTGAAAGGTACATACTTTAACAATCTGAAAGTATATGTATGTATTTACAAAGTGATTTCCCCAAGAGTATTAGAATTATTTAACTAATCTTAGAAACATCCGTTTTTAGGATACATAGACATAGCCAGAAGGGTTAAGAGAAGGGAAAGGCAAAACTTAATTAGATATGGATTGTTCAACTTCTGGTGTCACCTAAGCAAATCTCTAAAGGGGAGGAAGGGAGGTTCTGACTACAGTATTTGTTCTTGGGAAGCAGTTCTAGTCCTTCAAACAACATCAAATAAAGAATTCTGAACATTAGATATGGACAGGAAAAATAACGGGAAAAGTACCATCTCCTAATATCTTTTTGTTTTAAGCTTTTACTAATATCACCACCATTTTGACACCAAATAAAGAATGGAGAACACAATTTTAGAATATAAATATAACACACAGCTTAAAAATACTCACTGCACTTTATTTTTCTCATTTCTCATGGCAGGTGCTAATTGCTCACCTGGCCAAGGTGCTGGAACGGGAGTGAGGCCCTTTGGGTCAAACTAGCCCATCTACCAGTCACGCGCCAAGCCCACTTTCTTCCCACTAATCTTCATCAGAAAATAGAGACCATTAGGAAGAAATTTCTCAACATCCTCTCCCTCTCTGGCCCCACCAAAATCTTACATAGAATTTTAGCAGTATTACAAAAAATTATGAAATACATGAAATTTATCCCTACAAAGGAATAATGCTAAATAGAGCTGTATCAAGATTCACCTTCTCAGTTTTTCCTTGCTTGAATGAAGAAGAGAAATCTTTCTGCTTTTCTTGAAATCAGACAATGGAGCCTTTAATTCAAGTCCAAGGTCATCTCCTAGAGATTCAGAGCTAAAAAAAAAAACAAAAACAAGAGAATGGGGGTCAGGCACTATTAACCATTAAGCACCAGGGCTCTACCCAAAGGGCACGCCTGTGAGTCTCTGGGTTGATCCGAGTGCACAGCAATCACCAAAGCACTTCAACCTGCACATTCGGTTCAGAATACTTTGTCTCAAAATTTCAAAAGGATGTATTATTAAGGTCATCATAAATTCAAGGACTGATCAAAACAAAAAAATATAGTAAAAAGAATAAGCTACTAAACAGGATCGAAGCACTCTGAACTGACTATGACTGTCCCAGATGATAAGGCTGTATCCATCCTTCAGAGAGAAAAGTGTTTTACAAGAAACACAGAGGAGGAGCAGGCCAGAGACATCGTAGTCTAACTTGTTCAGCAAAGGACAGGTTCCTTACATTTTAAACTATGTCACTTAACGGTCATTTTCTGGATCTATTTTTCTGGACCTTCTTCAGGTATTTTGATTGATTTTTTAAAAATTATTTCCCTAAGAAACTTGAAAACTGACCTTATTTTCTTTTACCCAAGTAATATGATTTGATTTGGGAATTTAGTTTTATTTGTAGTGGTATGATTTTGAGGAAAGACAAAGAAAAATTTGACATAAGCAGTTGCAAGTAATACAAGAAAAGCACGAAGCTTTCCAAAATGTTTCCCAACCTCCTATCCAAGATAAGGTTTGATACAATAAATTTCTTTGAAGTTAAAACGTTAAGAAAGATCAAGAAAGATGCTGAGATCTCCACCCAACCTAAGTGAGCTCATCTTCGGTTTAACTACACTTATCGGTTGCCAAATCTCTTCCTAGTCGGTAACAGCAGATGCTAACAGTCCTACAAATAGCTGATGGCCACAGTGTACAAATTCCAGAAGTGACTCAAAGTTCTCACCGTCCTCGGTTCTCACGTCTTCAGCAGTTGTGTCCGTTCTCTGCAGCCCTGTACTCTATTTAAAACTGCCTTGGAAATCAGCTCAAAGGGAAGGGAAGAAGCCTACTAAAATTAACTTGGACTGGGAGGGTCTCGCCCCATTTCAACTGCACATCCAGTGCAGGTGTGAATGCTGGTTCTGACATCTGTGTGAGAGTGAGAGAGAGCTGCAGAGAGAGACAGAGACAACTTACCCCGTACACTTCAAAGGTTATTCTAAAGGTTACGTAATGTTTGTAAAGGAAACTATATCTTTTTTAAGAGTGGTTTTCCATAGTCGTACGTGGGAGGGGGTAGGGTCAGAGACGCAGAGTGGTAGCCATGCAACAGGTGAGGCTGCTCGTCTGCTTAAATGGTTCCAGGTGAACTTCGGGTTTGAAGAAAGGATCCTACGGTTCCAAGAGCGCCCAAAACCGCTGCTGTGATTTCCTTTCAACTGGCAATGACCTGGACTCTGTTTTTTTTTATTTTTATTTTTATTTTTTAAAGATTTTATTTATTTATTCATTTATCGCCCCCTTGCTGCTTGTGCTCACTGGGTCAGCTAACCACGCCGTGCGGGCGGGCCTGCCCTCACCAGGAGGCCCCGGGAACCAAACCTGGGAACCGAACCCAGGGCCTCCCATATGGTAAACGGGAGCCCCACTGATTGAGCCACAGCCGCTTCCCCTGGACTCTGTTTTGACACACCTGTTCCCCGCTGGCCACCTGTGTGTGCTGTGAAGCGCGTCTCACACTGAGCGCCACGCTTCCGCGAGGTGAGCCCACCAGCCCAGCTCGGGGTTCTGAAGTACGAAAAGCCTCTGTTTCTTCCACAGCACCCCAGCACTCAGCTAGTGTTCCACACTCAGTGAGTCCTGCAGGCAATTTTTATGAAATGGTCTCAGTAAAAACTATTATGTATAAGTACAAAAAAACTAACCAAGTGATTAGACCAGTAGAAAAATTTCCCAGGTGTTCACTGCAAGACCTCTGCAAGGGCCGTCCAGCTTCCTCAGGCCTCACGGCATTTTCATTCTTAACTGAAAGTGTTAAAAGGGTGACCATTTTAATTCTAAAATCATTGCTGGGGGAATCGCTGATCAAACACAAGCTCTGATCACTAAGGCAGCCGTCATCTTTTACTCAATGGATTTTACAAAGCAGTGCTTTTAAAACAAACAGAAATTTATAGATTGCATGAAACCACCCAGGTTAAAAAGCAAAACTAAAACATCTACTATTTACCCCAGGATACCCTCTTTCAAGCAGATTCTAGCAACTGAGCAACAGGTGTGCTCAAACACATTCAAGTGAGATTCGCTTATCCAGTTCTTATTTATAGGTGAACACTAGAGACAGAAAGCATGCCTGAGCCTTCCAATGGCAGCTGCTCCGTCAAATGTGGCATCTGAAACATTTTTAAAATTTTAAATTTGGCAGCTGCTCATCCTTGGAGCAAAGAGGAGGCAACGGGAGGCAGGCGTGGGCATGACCCACAGGAAGGCGGCACTGGACAGATGGCCATGGGCAGCTGCCGTCTCCCCCTGAGAACCAAACGAGGAGGCCGCGCAAGGGACGCTGGCCACCATCCACCCCAGAACTCTGGAACCGCGGGGCGGGGGCAGGAATGGGACAGAGCTGCCCTGCCAGTCTTCCCAGACAGCCACAAGGAACGTAAGCACGCGTGTGCTGAACGCTGTGCCGTGCAGCGTCCCAGCTTCTCCAATGCCCAAAGCGTCCTTCAGGCCCCCTGAAGAAGGTTCTCACCTTCGTTTTCAAAGATTTCCCAGCTATTACCCCAGGCCTAGACAGACCGTAAAGAGCAGGGGCAGGGAGGGGAAAAGCAGTTGTAATCCAGGGGCTTTTTCAGGACTTGGGAGTTATCCTGAGTGACATTACAATGGCAGATATAGGCCATTTTACATCAGCATATACCATGCAGAACTGTGTGGGAGAGAGTGTGGTCTACAATGTGAACTCTGGTCCAGGCTTAGTGGCAAAGCCCCAGGATGTGTGTATCCATTGCAGGTGATGAGCCACACTGATGGAGGATGTTTATGTGGGAGGTTGTGGGAGGAGTGGGAGGTGGGGCACATGGGAATCCCTGTAATTTTTGTGTAACACTTATGTAATCTAAGCATCTTTTAAAATATATTAAAAAAAAAAAAAAAAGAGTCACCGGGCCACAGTGGCTCCAGAGAACTTAGCTTCAGAAGCTGGGACTTCCATGAGGGCCAAAGCTAATCTACCTAGCCCCAGTGCTTAGGTGCTGGTGGTGCCGGTGGCAAAACGGGTAACGAGTGCGGGTGTGAGGGCAGGTTGAGGCACTGGCACTAATGCCGCATCTGAAACCCCAAAACAGAAGGACAGCCACCCTAGCAACTGAAGGAGGTGAAATGATATGTATGCAAGCGTTTCCCGAAGCAGACAGTACAGCAAAGTGTCTCGTTTCTACAAGGGGCCCTGGCTTTTGGATGATCATAAACACACAGCGCGATTCGTTCCACGTGAATGACTAAGAAACGATGCAGTGAGGCTACCAAAAATAAAAATAAAAAAATAAAACAACTGTGCCTGCCGCTATATTTGTCCCTGGGTGGCCCATTTTCAACCCCTGAAGATGTAATTTCTTTTCTTCAAAGGTAAACAACACATATTTCACTCTTATTTTATTTATATCTATTTTCCTCAGACCATGATTAACAAGGATTACATGTTCTTTAAAGTACATAGTATACTTCATCCTTAGCAAATAAAAGGCATAAATGGAAATTAAAAAGTAAATAGTTTTGGTAGAATTTTAATTAGAATTTTTCAAACCTTTGGAAATTTACTTTTGACTTACCAGTGTTTGAGAAATATGTTTTCCAGTAATTTACCACAAAATTCATTTTTTCCATTGTCAGTGGTTCAGTTAAAATAATATCAGCTCCGTGCCCTGAAATACAATCTAAGAATCTTTGTATTAAATATTGACCTTATGATTTTTCTTTGGAGAAAAAGAAACATATAGTATATCCAGCAGGCATATACCTTCAAAATTTTCAGGAATTACAAAAACAAACAGCAAATGTGTGTTTTTCTTCTTGCCAAACCTGAGAGGAAAAAAAAAGTTAAAATGAAGCTAAATCATTTTTAAAATGTGGATTTAATAGTTGAGCTTATTAGAAACTAAACTACAGTGATTTATTTTATTTCTTTAGAATTTAAAATGGTGGCATTAATATGGAAATTTAGTAAAAGTAGTATCTCAAATCAGTGAGGGAAAAGATGGACTACGTTTATTCCTGCTTTTAAAAATGATCAAGATACTGGATACCAGTTGACAGGAAATTCGGAGGAAAGGGACATTTTAAATAACACTAAACAGCAAAATCCAGAATGTGGAAATTCCGTAAGACAAATGACCTGTCTTTTGATTGTTTGTTTTGATAAATAAATAAAAAGACAAAAGGTAAAAAATAAAAAATAAAAAAAAAGGGAAGGGAAAATTGAATCCACACCTTGAAACTTAGATTTCTGAATTAAGTTTAAAAATGTGGAGGTAAGAAAGGGATTAGAAGGCCACCTGCACAAAGTCAGGTTCATATGCATATTTAACTGATGGGAAAGTGTAGGGTATAATGGAGGTATGGAAGGGAAGGTAAGAGAAGGTGGAGGAAAAATGAACAAACAGTTTGGTAGTTTAGTTCAAAATAAAAAAAGCTACTTTATTGAGCCACAAAAACTAAATTACCTTATGTTTAAATACTCTATATTTAGAGAATTTTAAAAAACCACCCAGATTCTTTGCTTTCAGAAATCGTCCTATATCTATTTTTGAAAAATTATCTTATTGACTCTAAAATGTTAGATTTGGATATTTGGATTTATATGCCCTGATGGCTTTCAAATTCCCAGCTTTACACTAGACAGAGTTGGAATTTCTGGGTTTCTGTCATCAGTGCAGAATCAATGACAACCCAAACACTGCCCCTTCCAGTGAAGCCTGTAGAGCTTCATTCCAGCAAGCAAAGAGGTCCCAGAATCCGACATTCTGGCAGTAGGCTCAGCTGCTCATTCAGATTGTCTACAAATCTATAAGCTAAGAGAGTTTCTAGTTTCCAGGACCACCAAGGCAATGCCCTCTGCCTTGTGAATTAATGTTACTTAAAGCAAACCTACGCAAAGCAAAACCAAAACAAACCAAAAGACTCTTTTATCTATACTCCAGCCAGTCCCGCTTCTTCCAGATGCCAAAACCAAAGGCAGGTTCTGAGACCGTAAGAGTACTTCCTCGGCTGAAGTCTCTTCTGTTAGAAAAATTTGCAACTGATTTGGGGACAATTCATTTCTCCTGTTTCATAGACTCTGCTGCTTAAATGTCATGGTGGCTTCACACTCAGGGTGGACACTAAAAGACGACGTGGGGCCCAGAGTCTGCGTGCCCACTGGCTGCCTCCTGGCACGTTCAGCTCCTTCTGCAGCACCCCCTCCCCCGTTTCGTCCCCTTCCCGGGTCTCTTCCCGGGTCTCATCCCGGGAGCTGCAGAGAAATGACCACTAGAAGGGTTCTGAGCTGAGCTCTACAAGCTGCTGACCGAAGCAGTGCACCTAAGAGGGCTCAACGTTCTTGTAAGTCTCTGGGGAGGCCTGGGAGGTTCCAAACTCCCTTCCTGTTCAGCCACGAGGACTTCACAGGCCTGAGGCCAGTGTCCTACTTGGAGGTGGCCTTCTTGCCCGGCATGCCGCTGCAGTCATGGGCCAGAAGTGGTCCAATAACCGTGTATGGCCAGTCTGGGCTGGCAACAGTCATGTTCTTCCTTCCTTACTTCCTTAGTTACAGCAACAACTCCGTGAGAAAACTAAGTTACCATAATAAGAAAACCTTGGGTTCACTTGCTACCAAAAGGGCATCCGTGATACGATGGAAAAAGGAAGTTCTGGTCATTTATTTTGGCTGATAGTGAAGGTGGGGGTGCCCTGATGTCACGACCGCTCCCCAGAAGTTTCTGCTGTGAACTTCCTAAGTCAGGCTCACTTCATGACATGATGTTAGACATGAACAGATTGAGAACTTTCCTCAGTTCCGACAAGTATCTGCCGCCAATGTTTCCCTTGTTTATCGTCAAGTACTCAGGAGATTAGGTGATGCAAATGGGTGAGTAAGATTTACTGAGTTGCACTGTCAAGTCAAGGATGTTTGGGAATTACTGACATAAAAGGACAACTTGTTAGACACTTGTGGCTCCCAAGATTTGCTTTTCTTAGTAAATAATAAATTAACTGATCACAGGCAACTTAAAACTATGCAGAGAAGAACAAAATTAGATCCAGACTTGATTTGCAAACTGAGCAGATGGAAATACCTTCTGCATTCCTTTTCTACTGCTGAGCTGCCTTGCACTCACTGGAATTGTGGAATTTTAAGAACTGCAAAGCCGTTTTATGGAAAGGAAATTCCAAATTTCAGAGAGGATCTACAGATTGTTGTTGAGCTCAAAATGTATTTCAAATTTCTGTACCTGTTGTTAGATGATAAAGTACCAGGATGTGTCTGAATTATAAATTATCTGCCCTTTGACGGTGGCTCAATTTTGAGAACAGACTTAAGCCAAGAGTGAAATATCCCTGGTCTTCTGGAGCCAAGCATATGAATCCTAAGACTAACAGGAAATATTTTGCCACACAGCAAGCATCTGAGGTTATTTAGTGTCATTAAAATACATCCTCTCAATGTATTCATGAATGAAATAAAATCAGGAAGTACCATCAGAAATGTTAACCCATGTCTTACTTTCCTGGGCTTCCATAACAAAATACTACAGTCTGGGTAGCTTGGAACTACAGAAATTTGCTGTCTCATAGGGGACTGCCCTAATCAAATTGATTAATGAGGGAGCGGATGTGGCTCAAGCACCTTAGCACCCACCTCCCACATGGGAGGTCCCCAGTTCAGTTCCTGGTGCCTCCTGAAAAAACAAAAAACAAAACAATAAGCAAAACAAATGAAAAAACCAACTTAGGGAAGCTGATGTGGCTCAGTGGTTGAGCACCAGCTTCCCACAAACAAGGTCCTGTGTTCAATCTCTGGTCTCTCAAAAAATTTTTTTTGATTAATGATTAGTACCAAGCTTAAAACATGGTTCTTTCAGAAAGAAAAGGCAAGATAGTGGGAGAGTAAGGAGTTCTAAGAGTCAGCTCATGCTACAGAGCAGTTAGTAATCACCCAGAGCTATCTAAAGCACTTGTTTAGGCGGCCCAGGAGGCCAGAAGAGCATCCTGGAACATCCTTGGAAGAATGGAAGGAGAATGCCCATCCACAGAGAAGATTTGTGAGTAGAGCACTCCATGCCATGGCCAGTGCACATCCCCTGCTGATGGTACAAGACGCCTTGGGAGCTATTCCCTGGCTGGGGTTGGAAGCTCCATTCCCCAAAAATGGGGGAGGAAGAGACTATCAGGCACTGACTTCAACTACTGTTTAGTAAATTTGGCTGGCTAATGAACAATCCTAAGAACAGATGAAGTCTGAAACTGTCCAAGTTGCAAAGAGACTGGTAGCCACCATTTTAACTCTGCCCCTAGCATGAGAGAAAGCAGCGCTGACTAAAAATCACAGTGATGGTAGGGACCAGCTTCTTTCCATCCAGATCAGATTGTAGCTCTAGCCTAAGCCCCAGCACCACCTCGGCAGGGAGGAAGCTGGGGGGACTTGCAACAGCCTCTCTGGGTAACTGCAGTCACTCTCAGCCTGCACAGATTAGACTACTGGGCACCCATGTGGCTATATCCCTGCCCCAAAAAGGACGGGGTGGGGTGGGGGTGATGTTTCCTCAGCCTCTCCAGGCAGCTTCAGCACTTTCAGCCCTCACAGTCTAGCTTGTTGGGTACCTGTTCTCCATCCCCGCCCCCCAGTAGGATTGGAGGTGGGCAGTGTTTCTTCAGCCTCTCTGGGCAACTGCAGGTGCTTTTGGCTTACACAGACTAGATTGCTGGCTCCATCCCCATCCCTGACAGGGAAAGAGGGACAGTGCTTCCTCAGCCTCTCAAGCAACTGCAGTCGCTTTCAGCCCACATGGACTAGACTATTGGGTAAATCTGTGGCTCCATCCCCACCCCTGACAGAGAGAAGGAGGGGCAGTGCTCCTTCAGTCTCTTTGGGCAACTGTAGGTGCCTTTGGCCTGCACAGACAAGGACCTGGCTCAAGTCCAGGGCCTGGCATGGGAGGAGAGGGGCTGTTGCTTTGTGAGTCTATCTGGCAACTGTGGTCAGTTTTGACAGGCATAGCTTAGTTTTCTGCCCACACCTGTGGCTGCATCACCACCCAAGACAGGGAAAGAAGGGGTGTTAAGCTTCATCAGTCTCTCCTGGCAACCACAGATGATCTTGGCCTACATGGCTTGGATTACTGCATATGGATGCAGCTCTGTCCCTACCCCTGGCAGGGGAGAAAAGTGGGAGAACTTTCATCGGTTCCTGAGGCAACATGTGCAGCTTCAGCCTCCATGGCTTAAAGTACCAACCTCATCCTTGGCTCCTACTCTGCAACCAGCAAGGGCAAAAAAGATGAAAAACAGATGAAAAAACTCGACTGGCTAAACACAAGCCACTATAAAGTTACAAATTAAGTTGATCCAGGTATCAAAGAGGGGCTGTAGCACAAAACCAATCAAATAGAAAGCCCTTGACTAAAGAGAGAAACAGACCCAGAAAAATACATCTAGTAAATGAGATACCGAGACACCAACAAAAACTTAAAATCTATACCAAGAAACAGGAAAATATGGCCCAGTCAAAGGAACAAACTAAGCCTCTGGATGACATAAAGGAGTTGAGACAATTAATCATAGATATTCAAACAAATCTCCTTAATAAAGTCAATGAGATGGCTAAAGAGATTAAGGATATTTAGAAGACACTAGGTGAGCAAAAAGAAGAATTTGAAAGTATACATAGAAAATAGTAGATCTTCTGGGAATGAACAGCACAATAAATGAAATGAAAAATACACTGGAGGCATATAGTAGCAGATTTAAAGAGGCAGAAGAAAGGATCAGTGAGCTTGAAGACAGGGCCTCTGAAAACAAACATAAAAAAGAACAGATGAAGAAAAGAATGGAAAAATTGAACAGGGTCTTGGGACTAAATAACGGCAAGAGACATGCAAACATATGTGTCATGTGTGTCCCAGAAGGATAAGAAAAAGGAAAGGGGGCAGAAGGAATACATGAGAAAATAATGGTGGAAAATTTTCTAACCCTATTGAAGTACATAAGTACCTGTGCCCAAGAAGCACAGCATACTCCCATCTGAATAAATCCAAATAAACCTACTCCAAGACATGTACTAATCAGAATGTCAAATGCCAAAGATAAAGAGAATCTTGAGAGCAGCAAGAGAAAAACGATGTATCACTACAAAGTATGCCCAATAAGATTAACTGCTGATTTTTCATCAGAAACCATGGAGACACGAAGGCAGTGGTATGATATATTTAAGATACTGAAAGAAAAACTGCCAGCCAAGAATCTTATATCAGCAAGACTGTCTTTCAAAAATGAAGATGAGTTTAAAATAGTCACAGATAAACAGAAACTGGGAGAGTTTGTAACCAAGAGAGCAGTTTTGCTGGAAATACTAAAGGGAGTGCTACAGCCTGAAAAGAAAAGACAGGAGAGAGAGGCTTGGACAAAAGCCTGGAAATGAAAATTATATAAGTTAAAGTAATTAAAAATGTAAAAAGAGTTGTGAAAATAAGATATGACAGATAAAACCCAAAGCTTAAAATGGGTGAATAACTGCCTTTACAGTAATAACATTGAATGTTAATGGATTAAACTCCCCAATCAAAAAACACAGACTGGTAGAATGGAAAAGAAATTATAAGCCATCTATATGCTGTCTACAAGATACTCACCTTATACTCCAGGATACAAATAGACTGAAAGTAAAAGGCTGGAAAAAGATATTCTATGCATACAGTAACAACAACAGAAAAAGCTGGATTAGCTATATTATATCAGATGAAATAGACTTTTATAGTAAAGCTGTTATTAGAGAAAAGGAAGGACATTATATATTAATTCACCAGGAAGAAATAACAATCATAAATGTATATGCACCTATCCAGGATCCCCCAATTGACATGAGACAAACACTGGCAAATCTGAAGGGAGAAATAGATGGAGTTACAATAACAGTTGGAAACTTCAACACACCACTCTCATTATTGGATAGAACCTATGGGACATAGCTAAGGCAGTGCTGAGAGGGAAATTTATATCCCTCAATGCTTACATTAAAAAATAAGAAAGAGGTGAAATCAATGACCTAACTACACAGCTGGAGGAACTAGAAAAAGCACAGTAAACTATGCCCAAAGCAAGCAGAAGGAATGAAATAACAAAGATCAGAGCACAAATAAATGAAGTTGAAAACAAAACAATAGAGAGAATTAACAAAACCAAAATTTGGTTCTTCGAGAAGACCAACAAAATTGACAAATCCTTACCTAGACTGACGAAGAAAAAAAGAGAGAATATGCAAATAAATAAAATCAGAAATGAAAATGGGAGACATTACTACTGACTCCACAGAAATAAAAAAGATCATAAGAGGATACTATGAACAACTGTATGCCAACAAGCTAGACAACAGATGAAATGGACAAATTCCTAGGAACATATGAACAACCTACACTGACCCTAGAAAAAACAGATGATCTCAGCAAACCAATCACAAGTAATGATATTGAAACAGTTATCAAAAACCTACCCAGGAAGAAAAGGGGTAACATGGGGCATTTTTGGTACATTGGAATTGTTCTGAATGATATTGCAGTGACAGATACAGCTGTTATACATTTTGGCAAAACCTATAAATTGTGCAGTGCAAAGTGTAAACTATAATGTAAACTATAGGCCATGCTTAGTAGCAATGTTTCAATAAGTGTTCATCAATTGTAACAAATGTACCACACTAATGAAAGATGTTATTAATGGGGAAAAGTGTGTGGGGGAGATGGGGTAATGGGAATCCCCTATATTTTAATGTAACATTTATGTAATCTAAAGCTCAAATAAGTCCTCTCTGCACATGGTCCAACAGTCCCTTCTATTCAAACCTATATGTGATGCTGGAGTTTTTAGGTGTACTTCCAGAGACTGGAGCCTCTGGCCTATCTATGTGCCAGCTGTGCCTGGAATCTTGGTGGAGGTGCAACTCCTACCCTATGGCTCAATGGACTCATCCAAGTCACCTGGCGAGGAGATGACAATGGGCAACGGCCATCCCAGGGAATGGAGAGGGCCTGCAGCTGCAGGCAGGATAATCCCACCCACCATATCCATGGGATATGAGCCCTCTCTCACTTGGAGGTGGAGTGGACGTCATCATCTCAGTCCCCTCAGGATTGGGGGAAGAGCTATGGACTAGAGTGGACTTAATGGTATTCTGTTGTAGACATATTGTGATTCAAGCAATGGAAGAAATTATAACAGTGAGGTGGAGCCGGTGGCCACTGGATGCTTTCGGGGCAGGGAGGGGAAGGGCAGTTGAAAAACAGGGGCTTTTTCGGGATTTGGAGGTTGTCCTGAGTGGCGTTGCAGTGACAGATGTAGACCATTTTACGTCAGCATATACCATGCAGAACTGTGTGGGAGAGAGTGTGGTCTACAATGTGAACTGTGGTCTATGCTTGGTGGCAAGGCCCCAGGATGTGTATATCCATTAGGGGTGATGTGCCACATTGATGAAGGATGTTTGTGTGGGATGTTGTGGGAGGTGTGGGAGGTGGGGAACATGGGAATCCCTGTAATTTCTGTGTAATATCTAGGTCATCTAAGCACCTTTTAAAAAACATATATATATATATATCTTTTAAAAAAATAACATTTATATAAGCAAATGCACATATATGCATATATATTTATATATCATTTTACAAATATTGGTATGTATTGTGAAAAATTTGATTTTTACCCACAATAAAAAATTTTAAAAAATAAATAAAAATAAAGCTCCTTTAAAAATAAAGGAAAAAAAAAAAGCCTCCCCAAAACAAAAAGTTCTGGACCAGATGGCTTCACAGGTAAATTCTACCAAGCATTCAAATAAGATTTAATACCAATCTTACTCAAACTCTTCCAAAATATTGAACAGGAAGGAATGCTACCAAACTCAGTCTATGAAGCCAATATCATTCTAATACCAAAGCCAGATAATGGTATTATGAAAAAGAAAATTAAAGACCTAATTCCCTAATGAATATAGATCCAAAAATCCTCAACAAAATACCCATAAATTTAACCCAGCAACATATTAAAAGAATCATTCATCATGATCAAGTGGGTTTTATACCAGGCATGCAAGGGTGGTTCAACACAAGAAAATCAATCAGTGCAATTCATCACATTAATAAATCAAAGAAGAAAAACCACATAATCATCTCGACTGATGCAGAAAAGGCATTAGACAAAATCCAGCCTCCTTTCTTGATAAAAAGTGTTGTAAAAATAGGAATTGAAGGAAACTTTCTCAACATGCTAAAGAGCATATAAGAAAAACCCACAGCTAACGTTGTACTCAATGGTGAAAGATTGAAAGCTTTCCCACGGAGATTGAGAACAAGACAAGGAAGCCCACCATCACCACTGTTGTTCAATATAGTACTAGAGGTTCTAGCTAGAGCACAGGCAAGAAAAAGAAATAAAAGGTGTCCAAATTGGAATGTAAGAAGTAAAACTTTTGCTATTTGCAGATGATATGATCCTATACCCAGAAAGTCCTGAAAAATCTAAAACAAAGCTACTATAGCTAATAAATGAGAGTTCAGCAGAGTGGACAGATAGAAGGTTAATATGTAAAAATCAGTAGGGTTTCTATACACTAGTAATGAGCAATCTGAGGAGGAAGTTGGGGAAAAAGTCAACTTAAAATAGCAACTAAAAGAATCATATATTTAGGAACAAACTTAGACAAGGATGTAAAGGACTTGTACTCAGAAAATTACAATGCACTGCTAAAAGAAATCAAAGACCTAAATATAAAAGCTGGAACCATAAAACTCCTAGAAGAAAATGTGGGGAAACATCTTCAAGACCTGGTGGTATGTGGTGGGTTCTTACCCTTACACCGAAAGCTTGAGCAACGAAAGAAAAAATGGATAAATGGGACCTCCTCACATGTAAAACCTTTTGTGCTTCAAGGTGAAAAGGCAGCCCACTCAATGGGAGAAAATATTTGGAAACCACATATCCAATAAGGGCTTGATTTCCATACTAAATAAAAAAGATCATACAACTCCACAATAAAAGAGCAAGCAATTCAATTTAAAAATGGGCAAAAGACTTAGAAAACACGAGAAAATGTTCAATATCAGTAGCTATTAGGAAAATGCAAATCAAAACTACAATGAGAAATTATCTCACGCCTCATAGAATGGCCATTAATAAAAAAAAAAAAAAAAAAAGAAAAGAAGTGCTGGATGTAGAGAAATAGGAACACTTGTTCACTGTTGGTGGGAATGTATGGTTTGGGGATTCCTCAGAAAGCTAAATATATAACTACTGTATGATCCAGCAATTCCTCTAATAGCAATATATCCAGAAGAACTGAAAACAGGGATGCAAACAGACATTTGCACACCGATGTGTGCATTATTCACAATTGCCAAAAGAAGAAAACAACCCAAGTGCCCATCAACTGATGAATGGATAAACAAAACATGGTATATACATATGATGGACTACTATGCTATTGTAAGAAGAAATGAAATTGGGACATATATGACAACATGGCTGAACCATGAGGACATTATGCTGAGTGAAATAAGCCAGGCAGAAAAGGACAAATATTATATGGTCTCACAAAGATGAACTAAATACGAAGAATAAACACATGGAGTTAAAACCTAAAGTACAGGTTACTAGGAACTAGGATGAGGGCTGAGAAGGGGTACTGATGCTTAATGTATGTAGTTTTCATTAGCTTGACTGTAAACAAAGTGTGGAAATGGGTAGGTTTAATGGTAACACATTTTAGTGAGTGTAACTAACATGGCTGGTTTATGAATAGGATTGTGGCTGAAAGGGGTAGTCTAGGGATTTAAATGTTAATTGAAAGAAAGCTAGAGAATAATCTAGGGACTGAATCACACAGTGAACCACTATGTACACCAACAAATGTACACCACTATGACAAGGTGGTAAGAATATGGTGATGCACGGGGAAAATACAATTAATGTAACTTATGGACTGTAGTTAACAGGAATACTGTATATTTTTGCATCAACATCAAAGAAGTTACTTTATCAATGCTAAGGGTCAGTGAAGTGAAGGTGACTTCCCTTTGGATAGAATGTACAAGGCATGGGACCGTGTAACAGTGAGCCACGTGGTGGAAGACAGACAGCGGCTAAGACTACAGGTATGAGAGGGCTCGCTCGTGAACAGTAGTGAATGTACTATGCTGGTACATGGCGCTAATGACATGGGCTGTATGGGGAAGACCCGCCAGGGGCACGCTATGGACCATGGTTAGTGGTAACAGTCTAGTGATGTCTTCATAATCTCTAACAAACGTTCCACAACAACGTAAGGTGGCCGTGGAGGGGTGAAGTAGGAGGCTTCTGCACGTTATGCGTGATTGTCACGTGAGCTCACAACTTCTCAGATAAAAATACATATTCAAAAAAGCCAATGGGAATAAGGACAATGAAGTGAGAATCTTATAAGACTAAATTTCCTTAATTATAAGATTCGTTTAATTAGGCAGAGCAGTCCCTGATTCTGGAGTTGGATTTTTCTTACTTCCATGCTGAAATGTCTTTCTCTTATGGGCTGGTGAGAGTTACAGATTTTTTTTTTTTTTTGCATGCTTACATGGCAAAATAAAAGAAGTTTAAATTTAAAAAAACAGTTCTTCCATAAAAATAAATTGAAGAATCTTTTAAGCAGGATGTTTTCACTTTATTCTAAAACAAGCCTAACATTATAGCTAACAGGGTAACTTCATTTTCAATAAATGTCCATATGGCTTATACATACCGAGAGTTTTTAAAATCGTGTGCTCTAAGCGTGGCGATATTATGCACACTTCTACTCCATTAGAAGTTCCTCACTCACTGGAGAGGGACATCAAGTGCCCAGAGAGCGGTGTAAGGTAAACCGTTTCATGTTTTCTTGGGCCTATCCACATTTTGAGAAACTTCAATACAGAAGCCAAATAATTAAAGACTTTTAGAAAGAGCATGAAGGAAGGAGAAAAGGGTTCTGGTCTGAGTTTTGTCAAAACAAACCATGCTGTCTTAGGCAAGTCACAGCCTCAGTTTTCTCATCTGTTGGCTGAAACGATGGCCATCTGCCCTCCCCACCACACAGAGCTGTTGTCTTCAGAGCCTCTAGGTGGTCCCATGAGTAGCCGACATATGTATGTCTGGACGTGTGTGTGTGCGCGCGCATGTTTTTTTCCTGACAAATGAGTCAATGGCTTTGGCCTCTGCCCACTAGAACATTTCTTTTCTCCTAACATCATTTGTTCTTTTTTATTCAGGGATCAAATCTCGTCTTGGAACTTTCAAGCCCTCATATATTCCAGTATTATTTAAAACTCTGCTTATTCTATCAAGTTTTCTCACGGAAAGGGAACAAATTCATTGTGACCTAACCCTGTTTAAACATATGCTCAGCAGGTCAAATTCCGATGCAATTAGGCAGGCAAGAACCTGACGCTCCCATCAGTGGATTCTCTAGGGCTAGAGGGGAGCAATTACAACTGACCTTCTGTGGGGCTAAAAGATGAAACAAGAATCCTGGAGGTGGTTTCACCCAGACTGAACGCATCCAGAAGGCCTCACGGCTCTCTAAAGACAGGGCCCTTCACCCGAGGACACCTGTTGAAAGAGACACCCTCGGCTAACGAGAGCCAAGAGCGCTCACTTGCTTCATCTCTGAAAGGATGGGCCATTTTAATGATAGTTATTTAAAAAAAAAGTACTTATGGGAACAACGAAAGCATTATATGCCAGAAAAAGTATGACTAGTTATTTCTTATCATTCTCTCCCATATCTGTTACTTTTAAAGTTAAAATGATAATTCTTATAATAGCACATCAAACTGGCAATAAAAACAACAGGTGGATTCTGCCCATGAAAATATCCCTCATTTTAACAACTGAAGTAAAAATATCGTCTTTTGAGGATTTTTATAGAAATAGGTTTTAACAAATCTAGAGGTAAAGTCAATGTTCTGAAGTTTACCTAATTAATTTGACAGCTTCCAGCTCCTCAGCAGTTGGTAAAGAAGCCATCTTCAGGAAAACCATGTTGAATGTGCAACCATCCAAAAATGCTGCTGCCTGCTTCACGTCACTAATGGTTATAGTGATTTTTGCTGTACTTGAAAATAATTTCTGTACAATATCAGCCAGGTTCCCAACAATGACATCTCCAACTAATAAGAGGTCTATTTTTGCCTGAAAGAGAAAGAAACAGCACAAACAGCACATCATTAATTAATAGCCAGTTATAGAGAAAATATGATGTGTGGAAGGATAAAATAAATAAGGGTTAAAAATAACGCCAGCACTGCGCAGCTGGGCCGAATGGAAGCCCACAGCTCCTCAAGGGCAGGGACCCTTCACTTCACGTCCTGGGTACCTGAGGAATGTATGGGTCTGAAGGTCTCGCTATTTCTGAAATTCTGCCTACAAATGCTCTTCTACTGTGGTCTTCCTGCAAGTTTCTCTCTCATCCTATAAACAATATATATATATTTTAAGAAGGTACTGGGGATTGCACACAGGACCTCATACATGGGAAGCAGGCGCTCAACCTCTGAGCTACATCCACTCCCCAATGAGAGTTGGTTTTTCCAATTGTTTGTTTGTTTGTTTTTTAGGAAATACCGGGATCAAAACTATGGGAAGATAAATGGGAAGCAGGCGCTCAACCTCTGAGCTACATCCACTCCCCAATGAGAGTTGGTGTTTTCAATTGTTTGTTTGGTTTTTAGAAAATACCGGGATCAAAACTAGGACCTCGTATATGGGAAGCAGGCGCTCAACCACTGAGCTACATCCACTCCCCAAGATGGGATTCTTATGGCCCAGTTTCCCAATCACCCCTCCCGCTGGGAGACCTGTCTACAGCTAAGAGAACCAAAGCTATGGCTCTCCCACTCAATTTATTTCAGTGAAACATGCATGTCAGAGGAGACAGAAGCTCTAAGTTCCTCAGTCTGAAGAAACACTTGAATAAAGTCCTTTGAATAAAATATACATATTGTTCAAATCCCAGTATTAGGAACCAAAAAGGTTCTTTATCCCATTTGGAGATATTTTCGAACACATTTAATTAGGAAAAAATGTACATAAATTTCCCTCTTTACCTTTTATTTCTCTACACTTTATTTCCTATAGCAAGAATGGGGATGTCTGACTCAGTGGGAAGAGTCGGTAGGTGTTGAGAAGGCCAGGCCATAATCGGTACCTGTGAGAAAATGGATTTGGGAGCTGACTAGAGAGTTGAAGCCAAAAAAAGTGAGTGAAGGAACTGGAGATTCTTTTTTGTTTGTTAGTTTTTTTGTTTGTTTGTTTGTTTTTTTGGAGATTCTTGTAGGAAGAAAAGGTGGTTTGCCAAAGGCACAACTCTGCAGGGCAGGAGGCAGAAATGGGTGATGAAGCTTATCAAATGCTTTTACAGTATTGACACACGCATATTATTTTTTGCTCCTTTAATCTGTTAGGTAGTGAATGACTAATATAGTTCCTAAGGTCAAGTCATCACTGCATTGCTAGGATAAATGTTTAAGTTTTATATGTCTTCTCAAGTGAATTTTGTTTGTGTCTGTTTTTTAAAAATCCATTTCAGTTTTTAAAATTAATTTTAAGTTGTACATAATATTTATTACTAGAGCTTTGAATTAATCTTGTTCTCTTCCTAACTAGAAATTGGTATTCAATTAATTCCTTTCTATCCTTTTTTTTCTGGTAATACTTTATGTCTGTGTTGTCCAATACGGTAGCCTCATGTGGCTATTTAAATTAAATGTATACAAAGTTAAATAAAATTTAAAATTCACTTCAGTTGCAAAAGCCACATTCCAAGAGCTCAAAAAGCACTGGACATCATAATTACAGAAAATTTCCATCATCACAGAGAAGTTCTATTGGACAGCACAGCAGAAGATCCAAATTTTCCTCCAAGTGGCACTTAGCTGTACAAATTAGATAAATAGTGAGTTCATGTCTATTCATTACTGAGTAGTTTGTAATTTCAGTTTATGTTTTCATTTAAACCTTAATTTTTAAGAGGATAGTGTTTTGTTTGGGTATTTTTTAGTTGCTTATTTCTTTTTTCAGTACATCATCAACAGGAATGAGTCCTATATAATCTCTACTTTTTAGAATATGTTGATAATATATTGTGGCCTAATTCATAGAGTTGTTATTAATATTCCATGGGCTATTAGAGAACAATGTGTATTTTCTGTTGGCCATAAAGCTCAATATATCTTTTAAGTCAAACTTGTTAACAGTTTTCATACTTGATCTTTCAATTTCTGAGTCGAGTGCGTTAAAATCTCCCTCTTCATTACGGTCTTGTCAACTTATCAACTTTTCTAACCATGGACTCTCTTTCTAATTAGGGATTAAGTACACAAAGGTTCATAATTGTATATAGTTATATAAATATATGTAAATATAATTTTAACTATATATACTGCATATTTACTTGTATATTTATGTAAATATGATTAGAGAGTATAATTGTATAAATATTAAAGGCTAATTATATGATTGCTTATATGTGAAATATACCTTTGTCTCTTTTCATGCTTTTCACCTGAAATTTGTTCTTACATATAGCTTGGCTTTTATATCCCTTTATTTTGAATCTTTCTATATCACTTTGATTTTGTGTGAGTTTTTAACAGTATATATTTGAATTAGTTTTTTCACAATCAGATTTGTTTTTAATATAGGAATTTAATATGAATAGTAATTAATATTAACTGATTTTAAAGTGAGATTGTCTTATCCCTTTCATTTATTATTTCACGTTTCCTATTTACTGTAATTTTGTTTCTTTTTCTGCATGCCTTCTGTCAGGCTGATCAAATTTTCCTTTTTCCATCCTGCTGCCCCAACAATGCTTCGGGAGTTACACCCCTTATTTCTGCTAAGTGCTGCATGGCCTGAGCCTTTATTTTGAATCAATTTTAGATCGACAATTTCAGAGTTGCAAGGAGTACCCTTCCCCCACATCTCTCACCTGGCCAGGTGCGTTACCAAACCAGGAAATGGGCGTCACCGCCTGGTCCCGGGTGTGGCCGATTTGCCCACCCACGTCCGGGCTCTGCCCGGGACCCCCTCCCGTTTGGTCTTCACTCTCCTCTAACCTCTCACGGGTTCTCAGTCTTTCCTTGTTTTTCCTGACCCTGACACTTTGAAGGTCGTTTGCAGGAGCTGGATTTGTGTGCCGTTCCCATGATGAGCCTGGGGCCGCGCGGGACGCGCCCTCCTCGTTGCACCCGCCAGGAGCCCGGGCGAGGCTGCGGGGGGCGCTGCCAGGGGGCCGCCCCCCACCCCAGCCAGCTCTCAGGAGCCAGCCCGCTCGGGGGCAGGGGGTGAAACACCAGCTCCTGCAGAGAGGCTCTGGAGGAACTTGTGGATCCTAAAACCAGTCATAATGAATAGTCTCAGGGAGATCATGGGGAATTTCTAGTCCTTCATTTCTTCTACATTGTTTGGGATTCTTCTGTAAGGAAGATTTGTCCCTTCTCCTGCATACATTTATTTATTCAGTCGTTTATTTATAACAGCATGAGCTCATGGAGATCTACGTTATTCTTTGGGTGACAATCCTACACTATGGCTTATTTTGCTACTCGAGTTCCTCCAGCTTCGGCGCTGGGAGCTCAGCAGAGCTTATATTGTAATGCGCACACGCAGCCATTTCCAAGCGAGCTAAAGAGAATCTCAGCCCACAGCCTGCCTCCAACAAGCAGCAGGGCCCTGAGGCTCCCCTCCCACTGCTCCCACCCCCTCCCACCCCCTCCCCTCTCAGGGTGCAAACACCTGGAATCTCAGTGCTAACCATTACTAAATGTTTACATCTTTCATTAACAAATGTCTATGATTAATGATGTGTGCTTCTCTGATCCCCACTGTGACTTAAGCCTCCAATGTGCTTCGTTCTTGGATTCATTTGGCTTAACTAGGGCTCGGCTCAGGCAACCCTGCAGAGCAGGCCCTAGGGCAGTGGGCATCCCGTGCCCCTGACGTCCTCACCGTGCTCACAATTCCACGCCAGCTTCCCTGGGGGAGACTTGTGTGGTCAAAATCATCTCGCCCTGAACCGTGAAGGCACCAGTCTGTTTTCTTTTGGCATCCAGCGTGGCTGGTGAGAGTAAGCTGTTTTTCTCTGCTTTTCTCCGGATTCTGAAAGTCCTCTAGGATGTGCCTCAATGTGCATCCTGCCTGGCACTCCTTGGGTCTCAGCTGGCGACGTTTCCTTCTACTATTTCTTTGATTATTTCCTCCCCTCCGTTGTCTGTCTCTCTTTATAAGTCTCCTAGACAGATGTCGACCATCCCACATCAAGAGGTTTCACAAGCTCAGTCTTCAGTTCTTCTACTGAAAACGATTCTCTTCTCTCATTTACATTATCAGTTAATTTAATTGTTAATTTCTAAGATTTCTCTCTTTTCTGGTCATTTCTTCATGACCTGTTATTTTTAGGACATGAATTCACATTTTCAAAGTTTTTTTCCTGCTCCCTTAATAATCTGTTTCCTCTGGAATAGTTGTGCTGTGTGTGCATTTTGGCCTAATTTGTCAGTGTCCCCAAATGCCCTGTGACCCCTGGTTATCCAAGCAGAATTATGACCTGGAGACAAGGCACTGGGTGCACCCGCACTTGGGGCCATCTGCCCCCCAATGGCTTCTTTAATGGGACAGCAGACGGTGGGCTTGGAGTGAGTGGGCAGAGGGGAGAGCAAAGCTGGAGGTGGGGAGACCCAGGACCAGCTAATGGTCCAAGTGGGGGAGGCGGATGCAACCCTCCTGGCAGGCGCCCGTTGTCCTCCTCTCTCTGGTCAGCTAGAAGGCCTGGAGGTGACCCACACCAGGAGACCCTGGCCCAAGGATGGCACGTGTTCTTTAGAGCGCCCTTCCTGGGTTTTATCCTGGGGTGAAAAGTGCCGCTGCTCCTGCTGTAGCAGGAGCGGCTGGGAGGGCCCAGGGTGGAGGAGAGCGGGAGCCCACAGGAGAGCATGCCCACGGGAGAGTGGGGGCCATGGGCCCAGCTGTGGGTAGGAGAGCAGGCCCACAGTAGAGCAGGGCCCATGGGAGAGCAGAGCCTAGGGTAGAGGAGAGTGGAGCCACAGGAGAGCAGGACCCAAGGGAGAGGGGCTGACGGGAGAGCAGGGGCCACAGGATAATGGAGGCCACAAGAGAACAGGGGTCACGGAAGATCAGGAGGCCACGGGAGAGCAGGGGCCACAGGAGAATGGAGGCCACAGGAGAGCAGAGGCCACGGGAGAGCAAGGGCCATGGGAGAGGAGAGCCTCAGGAGAGTGGGACCCAGAGGAGGATGGGGCCCACGGGAGAATGAAGGACACAGGAGAGAGGGGCCTGTGAAGGCAGGGGCCACAGGCTCTGTGAGCGCCCAGTTGCCTCACTACCTGGGAATCCCCTCTGGCCCACAGCTGTCTCCAGGCCTGTTATCAGTGAGCCCAGGGATCACCAGAATTGCTTGTCTTGGCATTCCTTCTCTTCTCCATGTCTTTTCAGCTGTGGTTTTTCTACTTTCATTTTAGTAGCAACTTGATCCCATCTGCTTCCTAAACTCTGGGTTTTCCTGTGGGTTTTTTTTTCGTGTTCAGGAGAGAAACTGGTTTGTTCAAACCAAGGTCCATTAAGGATTATGCATGCATTGGGCTGCTGTCTCCTTGGCCTTTCAACTTGGAAAATCCACCCCTCTTCCAAAATATTTACTTGCTAAACATACCAAAATTTAAAAAGTATTTTCTGCTGTGGAATTTGGAGTGGACGAGGATGCCAGGTGTGCTCAATTCACCATCAAGAGCTACTCTCACTACCCCCCCCTTTCTGAATCAGGATTAGAGTCCCGACTCCTTAGCATGGCCTCATGGCAACCTACCTCACCAGCCTCTTCCTTCCACTTTCCTCAAATACCCTACATTCTAAGAAGGTGGCACAACATTTGTAACCTGGCTTTGAAATTTGGAATTTCTTCAGCAGAGTTTAGTGACCCGTCGCATTCGATAAACTTTCCTTATTTCCAGTAGCATTCAGCAGTAGTATGTGACTCTCAGCCACCCTGAGGATTTTGAGTGCAAACTATTTGTGACTCTCCACTGGAGCACGTGATTCCCTTGATGGATTAATGAAAGCTATTAATCAATGGTCATAAGATGACTATTTTTGTTTTGAATTGCTGGTTAATTGAAGCAACCAATGAATGTCCAAAAATAACCTATCTGCTACAGATGGGGTGACATATAATTTATCTTCCAAACAGAACTTTTCAGAATGAAAGGGGGTGCACTAAAAGAACAGCTATTTGCCGGCATCCTGGGCTGAGTAACTTGGAAATCTTCTTTAAAACATTCTGCCACTTTATGTCTGCTTCAACTGGCCTGCCATTTATTTATTCCTTCCAGAGGCGCTTCCTGAGCCCCGGGGACTGGGGGCGGACAGTGGGTCTCTGCCCCCTGGGGCCAGTTTCTCCAGGCAGAGCTGCTTAAAGCCCTGCCTCGGGGGGAAATAGCTCTGTGAGCATCAAGCAGGTGGGCAGAGCTCAGGGGGAAGCAGCAGCTCCCCGGGCCTAGCCCCTCGGCGGCCTGATGCTCCCCTGCCCGAGGGGGGAAGTCCCACACAGACAGATGGCAGCGCTGCTCCAGCCCGCTATCCTGAGGTGACTGGAACTGGCTGAATAGCTCATAATCAACCTAACTCTGAATATTTATTCAGTCAAAAAGATCTTGACGCTTTAACACAAACACAGGTGATGAGAAGGAGCGAGTGATGAGGAGGAAAGGAAAGCCAACAGACGTTTCTAGCATCCTGCTCTGGAAACTGCCTTTCAGCCCGTCTAGCATCTCCACCTGGGAGCACCACGATTGAATGCTGGTCTTCATCTGACAAGATCTCTCTTTGAATGGCTCACTGTACCATTTTTCTGTTGGATTGAAAAAAAAAACAAAACAAAAAGCAGTACACATTCGTTGGGAACGATTAGGAAACACAAAAATGTCTGAAGAGAAATGAAAATCGGAATTCCTGAGCTGGGGGTGACCGCTCTCGTGAGCCTCCATCCTGCCAGCCCCTCGCCCCAGCTCTGGGGTCGCGGGGCCACTCCGGGGCCGTCCCCTGCGACCTGCGGCGCCGGGCAGGGGCAGGCGCTGGGGCCTCCGAGCCGCCCACCCCTTCCGGCTCCGGGGGCTTCGGCGGCTCCAGCTGGAGAAACCGAGCACGTTTCTCCTAAAGGCGGGCGGGGGCGCGCCGGGGGCGCCGCGCTCTCGGGCCAGGACGCCGCGCTGACTGAGCACGACGAGATGCCATCCACCCGGAGCTCCATTTTGTGCAGCTTGGCCGAATCCTGCAGCATCTCCTTTTACTTTGGGTTGAAACAGGTTCCTCCGTCTTGAAAATCCACGGCGGCGGCCTGTGACGCCGCACACAGCCGGCTCCTGGGTGAGAGGTCGGGGGTGGGCTGCAGAACGTTCTCGGCGCGACGACACGCCCTCGGGCCTGTCTCCCTGAGGCGCGGCGCTCAGGCGGGGAGCGGGCCCAGCTCGGCGGCCCCGGTGGGCAGCAACCCCCTTCCATTGTCACCTACAGCCAACTTGAAAAGGCCGCCGCTCGCGCTCGCAGGAGCCCGTGAAGGGGCCTTTTGGGTCCGAGGAGCACCCGGGAGGCGGCGCGGGGAGCCCCCGTGCCTACCCCGCCTGGCTCCCCGAGGCGCCGCGGCGGCCTCGGCCCGCGACTCGGCGGTGACCTGGGCGGGGCTCTTCCTCGTGAAGCGCCTCGGCCCCCTCCCCGCCCCGGCCGCCCTTCCCCGGGGATCCCGGGCCCGGGGCTCGCCGCCGGCCCCGGGGTGCGCCGAGCGCAGCCGCCCCTCGCCCCTCGCCCCCGCCGCCCGCCTACCTGGGCACTGGCTCGGCCCCGCTCCTCGCCGGGCATGGAGGCCGCCATGGCCGCGGCCCACGTGCGCGCCCGCCCCGCGCTAATGGCCGGGGCCCCCAGCTGCGGCCGCGCACGCCCCTGCGCGCCCTTAAAGTGGCCTCCCGCCCGGCCACCGGGGCTGGGGAGCCGGGGCCGCGACCAGGGGGCCGTCCCGGGAGCAGGGGCGCAGCGCCAGGCCCAGAGCCCCGGGGCATTTCGTGGGAAGGCCTTCGGGTTTAAATTCTAGGAATTGGCCAACACTTGGGGTTTGCGCCTCTTTCCTAGACGGACGGATTTGTAGAAGAAAGGGAAGGTGAGTGCTGCCCTGGCGCTTTCTTTCCCACGCACCAAAAAATGTAAAATTTAGAAACACTGCATTTTGTCCCTGGGTTAACCAGTTGTGCCCCCAAGTTCTCAACTGGGAAAAGCGAGGCAATAAGAAGTCTCTGGGGGCTGCCGCTCTGCAATCCGGCCTGGGCCGCCTTCGTCAGACCTCTGGCTGCCCCCTGCCAGGTGGAGGCCCTTCCTCTTTACACGAGGAGGAGGGAGGCGAGGGCCCGTGGGACCCGATGATGGGCCTCACGCGGGATTGGCTGGACCCTTGGGCTCCCTGGAACAGGGAATTCGGAACCGCACCTCGGGGCTCGGGGCTGGGCAGGGCCCCCAGGTGCCCAGCTGGCACCTGCTCTGGGGTTACCTCCTGAGCGCCTGCAAAAATGTTGCTGGGTTTTGCTATGATTTTGGTCGGAAGAAAAGGTGCAGAAAAATTTCTGATGGGATCATTCTGCATTATTTGTGGTGGAACATGTACACATTTTAATACGTATGTAGGTGGGTGGTTGCATGCTTTTCTACTTAACTAGAAAATTACGAGCTTTTGGACCAATGTCCGAGGCAGTTAGTTTGCTCTTCGGTAGAGGAAGGGGTGGGGTCATGGCCATACAGCTGCGGTGTGAGCTCAGGGGCTCCCAGCCTTTCACCTCTGGTAATGGGGAATGTTTCCATCCTCCCCGGGTGTAGGTTAGCAGGCCCTAAACTGATTTTCACAAAGACATTGTTGAAATTAAAACAGAATCGTTGCTTTCCAATTTAAATGGACAGTGCTTCTAAGATTATGTAAGAGGGAGTGATCACTCCTTTGTTGAGAGGATTCTCTAGAATCCAAGATCCCAAGCTTCAAAAGAATGAGCTTAGGGAGTTTCCAGTCTCTGAAAAGAGAGAACAGGCACTTCCATGTGGTCCTCACGTGGGGGCAGATCTGCCCCTGAGAAGATGATGGGCAATGTCTCGGGACACTTTTGGTCGTCACAACTGGGGGGTGCGACTGGCACTAATGGGCAGGGGCAGGGATGTGCTAAAGCCCCTACACTGCACAGGACAGGTCCTGAAACAGCCATCCTACCCAGAATGTTCCTGGTGTCAAGGCTTATAAACTCTCTTACTTATAGTGGAAACCATTTAGTTCTATATCACTTTTCACTTTTGAATCATACTCATTTCTGTATCCTTGGAGACAAATGGGTAGATGGATGCTCTCTGTAGTTCCCAAAAGTATCAATATGCTACTTTTAATGGAAAATTGAATACTATGAATCAAGAAATATGGCAAGATTAAATTCTACTTGGCTTTATTTGTATCCTAAAATAGAGAAATATATTTAAAAAAAAAAAAAAAACTTGCACTCAAAATTAACAATTTAAATCATCTACCTTAAAATTGTTTTCCATCCATTTAAAAATAATTAGCATTACTTTTTCTCCAAATTCAATGATTGTGGTGTCTTTCTCACAATATGCTTTTATCCTGATTATCAGGTTTGTAGAACCCAAAGAACCTATGCTTAAGAGGTTTGGAAAATTCCCTCCAGCTCTTTTTTTGGAGCTTTTTCCAAGTTCTGTAGTGTTCTGGTGGTGACTTATAAACTACATTCAGTACCTTTGCTTACCTGGCATGTTCTCAGAATCAAAGAAATTTAGGACTCCATGGGGACACTGGAGATGACCCAACTGTTCTCCCCTTTCAAAGACTCTGAGGCCCAGATAGTGTTCTCAGCCAAGTGACTTGAAAGCCAGAGAATTACCTGATTTGAATCATGTTGACTAAGTTGCTACGTTTAATTAGACACTAAACTCGCGTTCTGAATCCATGTTCTCTTGAACAGCACGCTTGCCCTGTTTTGGGATTATTAAGAATCTACCATTACTTGGGTAACATTTAGGTTCCATTGTAGAATCATAAACAAGGATATTTTCATAAGGTCAGCTGAGGAGGGCGACTTTTGCTACCACGTTTGCCTCCCCCTGCCCCCTCTTCAGGCAGTTATTCACAGAATAGCCAGAGTGATCTCCTAGAGGATAAATCAGAAAATGAACTCCCATTCCCAAAACCTTCTGCTCAGAAATTGACTCTTTTCCCCATGCAGCAAGGCCCTGCCATCTGACTCCCTCTCCCCCTTGCCTCTCTTGGGCCCTCCAGTCGCCTGCCTCCTTCCTGTCCCTAGAATACCAGCTAAGTGCAAAGCTAGAACTCTGCCCTTTCTTCCTTCTGCTTCAGTGTTCTCCCTCTTGTCCCCCAGGTTTCTCCTTCCATTTAGATTGCATGTAGGTCTCTTCACCTCCTCAACCCTCATCAGACTCTAGTCCCATTCCCAACTTGATTTTTCTTTATACTGTTTATCTCATGTTATGTTGCACATTTGTTCTTGTCTTTCTCCCCTCTCCAGGACAGAGAATGTGTCAGCCTTGTTCTCTGACATCACGCCTTGGTGCAGAGTAGGCACCTCGCTGATTGAATGAAGGAATGACCAAGAGTCGTCTCTGTAACTGAGCGGCACACATGGTCTTCCTAGCTCCAAGCTTGTCATCGCTTCTCTATTTTCTATGCCACCCATTAAGACAAGGCTTAGAGCAAAGGAAAAAGTGTTGCAGGCACCAAAATGACAAGCTCAGTATCCTCAAAGCTGAAAATGGTGTAAATTATGTTGGGAGAAACATTGGGGGGTGGGGCAGAAGAATTGCTGAAGTTCAAAGTTGAGTTTGACAGCTTTAATACAATCCTTTCCCTGTCTAAACGTGCACAGGGGCTTCTCTGCTTATCAGATTAGTTTCTCATTCCTCCATGTGGCAAATGGGCCCCGACCTGGCTTTCAAGACACAGCTCTCAGTAACACTCTGCCACTTTCTATTCCCTAATAGTATCTTGGGGTCGCCCCATCCCCTACCCCACCCCCGAGCCCTGCCCCACAGCCAGACAGAGTAGCTTTTCTTTCTGTGGAACTCGCGAGCCCAGAGAGGACCTGAGCTACCCTGAAAGGATGGCATTGTCAGCACACCTCTGCCAGCACAGTTCGCTGGTTTGGGAACTGCTCTGGCCATTTTCCCTGATCCTCCCCCACTGCTAGCTCATTTCCCCCTTGGCTGCTTTTGTTTCCTCTCAGCCTAAAACATGTCCTGTCCCACGTCTTAGGACAGGGCCCTCGTGCTTGCAGGCCTTCTCCTGACCCCCAGGCTCAGTCCTCTGAGCCGGAAGTTCAGCTCTGACAACCGCCTTCTCTAAGGCCTGGTGCACTTACCCCAGATGTCCTCACTGCTGGCTTGGGGTGTTTCTCATACTGCGTTGGACCCACACTGTCCTTGTGGTGACTCTAGGAAGACAAAAGAAAATTCAAGTATTCCTAACTGAAATACGATTATAATTGTATTTCAGTAGCATAAGGCAGAGATTCTTTTACTAGATTTCATGTCTTCATATCACGTATATGGAGGGTGATCAATAAGTACGCGTTTTTCCCAGTGAGTTAGGAACCCTTGCTACAACCCTGCAGAACCACCAGCGCAGGCCACGCGCTGCCACGCTGAGGA